>OZ025303.1:3360254-4570922 GCA_964019185.1 Maratus speculifer | reverse complement strand
AAAATCACCTTTTTCTGGCATTGCAACTGCAACATTGTTGCGCGTTATAACTGAGTTTTACTCGGTGTAACTGAGATTTTTGTAACGCTTATATATATATATATATATGTATATATATATATATATATATATATATATATATATATATATATATATATATATATATATATATATATATATATATATATTAAGGGTGTCGACATTGCATTCACACAATCGACATTGCATTTTTCCTGATTTATTTTTAAATTCACTTCTGCTCTCGAACGCACCAAACTGGCCAATTCTTAGTAATCTAAATTTCTGTTATGCTTACTATGCTATTTGTATGTTCACTATACAAGAAAATGTCAACCTACAAAACTTGTAAATAAAACAAGAGACATCTGCAACTTAAAAAAAAAATTACTAAAATTTTATCTCGTAATCCTCGTTACCGTTACTTAAAAAATTCTGAAAATCCGATCTTACAAAAAAAAAAAAAAAAAAAAAAAAAAAAAACTTACAAGGAAGGTCTCCATATTGGACATACTCAGATTTTTTTGGAAAAAAATACTAATTAAACTACTCATGTATGTAACAAAACATCAGTGAAAATTAGCGGCGGAATTACATTAGAAAACATGTAAAAAAATAAAATACTTTCGAATGTTTGGCGTGAAAAGACGAAAGTGTCACACGATTTGGCGAACATCACGTTTCTCCGCCAAAAGCAAACGATTTTAATGCAACTGAAAACTTTTGGATTTTTAGAATCCGTGTAAATGAATTTAAACATAAACAATGAGCGAGTTTAATACACACACACACACACACACACACACACATATATATATATATATATATATATATATATATATATATATATATATATATATATATATATATATATATATATATTAAATTGCATGTATAGATATTATTTGTTGCTGTAGTTATTTAATTTACCCCTGAAAAAATATTTTCATATATAAAAAATTCTTATTCAATAAAATTACTTTCATACATTTAAGCGTATTCAAAAATAAAAGTCAGGTTTCCATAGCAACAAAATCGAATTGACAATGCTCAACTGGACTTTGAACTTGAAGCAATTTTAATTAATTTAAATTTGAATTTCGTTTTAAATCTCAAATTTTGATGGTTAAATTTGGATATAAATACATATAAATATTAATGTAACGAAATTATACTTAAAACAAACTAAAGCTGACGAAAGAAAAGATATTTAATTTATCTAAACACGTTAAACATGAAACTTTTTTTTTTTTTTTTTTTTTTTTTTTTTTTTTTTTTTTTAATGCATTTGACATGAAAACATTTTTTGAATTTGCTTTTCATCGTCAATAGATGATAAATCGCCAAATAACGAAATTTTCATTATTTTTTTACGGACAGGGTTCAGAGGTTCCGCCGAAATTTTTTTATAAACGTATATATCCTCATGAGAAGAACATTCTGTAATTTTTTCAGATTTTTCGGAGTATGCCAGTATGGAGACCTTCCTTGTTAGTAACCTTAGGAGTTTTTTTGATTCAAAGTGCAAATCTGTATATCTGTTGCATGAACTTTTAATGTTGCCATTGCATAAAAAGTTGCTGGAATATAATTCTACTAGAAAATTAATTATATTAGATAAATAATTAGCTCTATATTAGCTCTTTATATATATTAGCTCTATATAAATAATTAATTCTACTATTTGTTTATTTATTTATTTTTATAATTTTACAAATTTTTATAGTGTGTAGTATGTAGTCTGTTAACTAGTGTTTGCCTTTCAGCGTTTATCAAGTTCTCCAATTTTTATATTATAAAGGCCAAACGTATCTGTGCGCAACGCATACGTCATTTTGCGAATGGCAACATTTCCCCCTGTAAGTTAGGTTTTGCAATTTACGCTACTGCAAATTTTACACTTATAAACATCGCACTTTTAAACTTTTTATACCATCTATAGAGGGAAAAAAATTTACTTTTAAATGCAATATGTTTCAAAGCTGTATCTCAATTTATTTTTGAGATATTAATTTTTATATATCTTTTAGTACCAATTTTGTAATTGTGGCAACAGAATTACTCCATTTTCTCAAGTAAAAATTAAAATTTGAAATAAATAAATAAATAAATAAAAGAAATAAAAGAAAGAAAGAAAAATTAACATGCGTATACTATTCCAAAAAAATGTCTGTTATAAAATCCGGTGAATTTCCGTTTTATTTCGTTTAATAATTTGGATAATTGAGCCTTATAGCATTTTGTTAATTTTAGCTTAAAATAATATTTGTTTGAGAGTTAGTTTAACCAATGCATGATGTATTTTTTACTGTAACTAATTCTGTATACTTTTTTATAAAATCAATGAAACAGTTATTTCTTAAAGATTTTCTTTCGTCGAATTTCGACGAGTTTCACCTCGTTTACGATAAATTCCTTCTATACTTAAAATAATAAATGGCCCATTAAAAGTCGTTTGGCAATCTGGCAATAGATCCTTCATAAATTCATTTCCCGCGCGACAACCCTTCCGTCTTTGTCTGTTCTCCATCAACCCCTCTCCCCCCAACTTATTTCATCTCTTTTGACGTCATTAAGCAAATCAAAAACCCAAAAAATAAATAAAAAAGAAAAAAAGTCTCAACTCCTGAGCTTTAATGCTCAATTATTCAAATGATCCTTCTACAGCGAAAGTCAATTAATCGTATCTCTCAAAGACTTCCCCCCCCTCCCCTCTCTTTCTCCTTAAATTTCCCCGAATTTCTCCCCACTTTTTTCCCCACTGCCCCGCAACCCTCCTTTACACTCTACTTACTTACCCAGGACGGGAAACAGAAAAGAGAAATTCGACGGAAAGGAGTTGAATTGTCCCGAGCCTGCTTTTCATCCGCTGCTATGGGAAAGGAAAAAGGAGAGAGAGTTGAGTAGCCTGGTTCCTTTTTTTTTAGTAAATCGTTACGAAAAGAGAATTTGGAGTATTATTGCTATTACGGCCGCCAGTCTCTTTTTGGAAATTCGCTTTTGTGTCGATTTTTGCGAGAGTGCCGTATATCCTATGAGATATTTTCTCATTAAGTGCTCGCTTCCTCCCCCCCCCCCCTCGATTGGGGGGTTATATTTTTAACTTTCAATATCCTTTTGGTTCACGCGTGCTGAGGAATTTTCAGAGAAGAAAGAGAGATATTGGAAGGTGGTCAGTGTGATAGCGGTGTAAGTGATTGATATCGCAAATTGACAAAGAATATATCGTCATACTTAACATTTTCCTTTATCTTAAAGAGAAGAAAGTGTTGTAATGTAATTCCTTTTTTACAAGGTTTAAGGGTGTATTTCGATTCAAACTGCTTGTTTTCCGATTTATTTTTGAATTTATTTTTGCTCTCAAACACATGAAACTCGCAGATTCTCTTATTTAGAAAGTGCACAAGGTGCCGTGAAGATCAATTCTTTGATAAGTGTACAAAATATTGCAAAAAAAGCAATCAAAAACGGCAAATTGAACCGATTTTTCCGAAATGGGAGATAAGGGAACGAAAAAAAGGGTCTTCCAGAGAAGTTAAGTGCTTATAAATCAAATTCTAATGAATTGAGCGTAAAAAGACATCACACGGCACTTCACACGTCCCTTCAAGAGTCCCCTCAGCAAGTTTCATGCTTCTACTTTTTAAAAGTGTGTCTGAAATTGTATCGGAAAAATTCGAGCTGCTGAAGGTGGAAAAGCGTTTTTTCGAATACACCCTTAAATGTGCATGCGAAAAAACATTTTTCCACCTTCAACAGCTCGAAATTTTCTGATACAATTTCAAAACACATTTTTAAAAGTAGAAACATGAAACAGGCTGAGGGGATTTTGCATGTCATGTGATGCCATTTTACGCTCCATTCATTAGAATTTGACTTATGAATAATTTATCTTTTCTGTGAGATCGCTATTTTTTCGTTCCCAGATCTGCCGCTTAGGAAAAACCGGTTCAAAATGCCATTTTCGATTGCTTTTTTCGCAATATTTTCGGCAAAGAAAGAATCGACCTTCACGGCACCTACTTTGTACTTTTTAAATAAGACAATCCGCCAGCAGGATGCATTTGAGAGAAAATATAAATCGGAAAATGAGCAGTTTGAATCGAAATACACCCTTAAGGGTATGTATTCGAAAAAATGCTTTTCCACCTTCAGCAGCTCGAAATTTTCCGATACAATTTCAGACCCATTTTTAAGAGTAGCAGCATGAAACAGTTAGAGGGGATTCTTGAAGGGGCGTATGAGGTGCCGTGTGATGTCTTTTTACGCTCAATTCATTAGAATTTGATTTATAAGCAATTAACTTCTCGGGAAGACCCTTTTTTTCGTTCCCAGATATCGCACTTCGGAAAAATCGGTTCAAATTGCCGTTTTTGATTGTTTTTTTTTTTTTTTTTTTTTTTTTTTTTTTTTGCAATATTTTGTGCACTTATCAAAGAATTGACCTTCACGGCACCTTGTGCACTTTCTAAATAAGAGAATCTGCGAGTTTCATGTGTTTGAGAGTAAAAGTGAATTCAAAAATAAATCGGAAAACAAGCAGTTTGAATCGAAATACACTCTCAAAAAGGTAAAAATTACAATTTAAATCAAGTCACTGCCAATGTAGTACAAGGAAAATTTTTATTAAAAATCACTGTACAAAAATATAATTTAAATATTCCACACTAAAAACAAAACCCCCCACCTGATTAGAACGCAGAAAATTAATAACAGAAATCGTAGCTTGACGAAAAGAGCTCGAACTTCTACCTAATTAGTATTCCAACTTCTCCGCCAAAATGAGTAATAAAATTTTTATAAAAATGATTCAAAACTTGCAAACTTTTCCGCTCTGCCAGACCTTTTGGAATTATTTACACTTTAGGAATCTTTAAAAGAATCTCTAAATTTTAAAGAAGGCCAATCCTCTTCCCCCCCCCCCCCCCTCGCATCTCTATATAAAATGAAAGTTTTAAAATTCTTTGTATGTTATTGGAGAAAGGGGAAAAAATATATAGTTCCACATCTCTTTCTATTGAATAATCAAAATTGAGGAGAATCGGTGCCGAAATTTCCGAAAATTAATTAAAGTGCGCTGAAAAGTTAAGCGCGGAAAAAAAAAAAAAAACAGGGAGGAGAAGGAGGTGTAAGAATGGAGGAATATTTTCATCATGCGGAAACTTTAATTGCGTCTTCATATAAAACGACGACTTCAATAAAACGAGAAATAGATTTGCGTAAAAGGCAAAGGGGTGTAAGTCCGTAACTGTGTCCAGTGTCCAATAGTTTGAGTCAGGGTCATAGACGTGAATAATAACGAAGGGGGGGGGGAGGACCCAACTTATGCAATGCTTATTAATGTAAATATTAAATTATGCATAGTATTTTAAAATAATTTTAAAGTATACTTGCAAATAATGCACTTTTGCCATAAAAATATTCTATTTGGAATATTTTACTTATAATTTTGCTATTTCTCTTAATCAATTAAGTGTCTATTGTTCATCATAGTTTTGAGCAAGAAATAAATACAAGCATATTTTCACTCTAATTTGTAAATTCAGGGGCCAGATAACAATGATTTATATTTGAACACAGCCATGGAATCATGAGAACTTTTGGATTTTTCCTCATCCTTTTCTTTTTTTTAGCAAAAAATGGAGTTATTACTACAGTTTAAGGGTGTATTCGAAAAAACGCTTTTTCACCTTCAACAGCTCGAAATTTTCCGACACAATTTCAGGCACATTTTTAAAAGTAGAACACATGAAACTTGCTGAGGGGATTCTTGAAGAAGTGCATAAGATGCCATGTGATGTCATTTTACGCTCCATTCATTAGAATTGGAATTATAAACAATTACCTTATCAGCATGACCCTTTTTTTCGTTCACAGGTCTCCCACTAGGGGAAAATCTGTTCAAAATGCCGTTTTTTAGCCTCCGATGCTATTTCTTTCAGACAAGCTAAAAATGTCGTGTCATCAGCCCTGAATTTTCTACTGAACCGATTTCGATAATTATTTTTTTTAAATGAAAGCTATTTATTTGTAGTTGTGCCCATTTTAGCTATTTTTTAATTTATTTCCATTTGTATATTTTATTTTTAATTTTAAGTGCTTTTTTACGATATTTCTTCAAAATGGTGGCAACTTACTTTAGCTTTTCTCTCGATAATAAAAATTTATTTTCTATTATTACTTTCCACAAGTCAGAAACTTTATTTCATCAGTGAACATGTCCTCGCATTTAAAAGAAAAAAGTTAATTGTTTTCGTAAAATTTAACCACAATAAAATGATTGCGTATAATTATGCACTAATTGAGGTAAAAAAAATATATTTACAGAGAAATAATATTAATAATGTAAATAAAATAACAGAAAATAATTTATGATGAAAATTAATGTCTAAAGCAAAATAAGAAAATTTTCAAGTGAGGAAAATGATGGCATTCAGCAACCAGATAAAATGAATTTACAATATTATGACGCCTTTTTCATATTACTAATAACAGTAACTTTTAAAAAACATTTGAAGAGAAAATGACGTCACTATTTAAAAAATCGCATTTTTACTCATAACGATATTACATTTCAATATTTCTTTTTATTATGGACACTGAGATTGAGATTTTACTTTCAGATGACTTCAGTTAGTGAAAATAATGTCATAGTAAAAATGAAATTAGTTTTTTTTTTTTTTTTTTTTTTTTTTTTTTTTTTTTTTTTCTAATAAATCTATTTTTTTGTAGTGCATATAAAATAAAATTTCTGGATTTCGCCGGCACTCAGATTACAATTTTAACTGAAGATGTGGAAATATTTTCATGCAAAATTGTAACTGGAAAGCTTGACATTAAGTTTGGAAATATATTTTTTATATATTGATTCAATAATGTAATTACTTTTGCTTTTTTTTAAAAGCCAAATCGATCGGGTCTTTTAAACATTTCATTCGTCGAATTCGATGGGATTCCACTCGTTTTATTGTTAAATTGCATTTCCTTTAACTCAGAGTCTATAAAAAAGCGTTTAAACTAAAGAAAAAATCCGTTTTTGATGAATCTAGTCAATGAAGAAGTAACACGTCAAATTGTATCACTTTATTATTCCGCAATTCCAAAGTCTCAGAGAGAAATTGCTAATCAGTTGGGTATTTCACGCCGTTCTGTTTTCTATTATATTGATAAACACAAGAAAAATGAAGTTAGTTCATTGCATTCTAAACGTGGTCGCCCTTCTCAAAAACCTCTATCGATTTTATTATTTTTTTTTTTTTCCTTATCGGAGGCGAAACTGAATTCTGCAATGGCAGTATCTACATTCAACTTGTGATTGCTTTTTTTTTGCAATACTAGGGGGGCCCCGCCCCCATGCTCGCTATGCTCGCCAACCCCCCGCGTAATCGCTTCGCGATTCCAAATTATTGGCTACCCCTGCTTGCTGCGCTCGCCAATATCCCATGGTATGAATAAGCAGTTGCAGACCTTTCAAATGATGTGTCACACGACTTGTGTTGTAAAGAAATTAAAAATGTGCCCCCCTGGGGGGCAGAGGGGGAGGCGACACAAAAGACATCCATAATATGAATAAGCAGCTGCAGACCTCTCAAATGATGTCACACGACTGGTGTTGTAAAGAAATTAAAAATGTGCCTCGTGGGGGGCAGAGTGGGGGTGACACACAAGACATCCATAAAATGAATAAACAGCTGCAGACCTTTCAAATGATGTGTTACACAATTGGTGTTGTAAAGATATTACAAAATGCGCCCCCCTGGGGAGAGCAGAGTGTGGGGGTGACACACAAGACATCCATAATATGAATAAGCAGTTGCAGACCTTTCAAATCTTGTGTAACACGACTGGTGTTGTAAAGAAATTAAAAATGTGTCCCCCCTGGGGAGCAGAATGGGGGATAATACACAAGACATCCTTTAAATGAATAAGCAGTTGCAAATCTCTCAAATGATGTATCAAACGACTGATGTTGTAAAGAAATTAAAAATTTGGCGAAATATTACAGTTATCGCCAAATTGGCTTCACTTTTGACAACTAATTTTGGTCGCCAAATTTGGCGATATATCGCCAAGTTGGCGACAAACATGGCGATTGTTGGCGATGGTAACCTTTCCTCTCTTTATGGTAACCCATATGGCGATGCACAGACGGAGCCCTTTCCTGATTGGTCTATTCGACTCATGGAAGGAGTGGACAACCCGGATTCGTTAGTTCCGGAAATCTTCCACATCAGCATCATTCCAGGAGTTATTCCTTTTAAGGCTAGTTTTTTTTTACTATAGAAGGATTTTCTGCATTTATCAAAGAATTGACAATTACGGCACCTTGTGTACTTTCTAAATAAGATAATTTGCCAGTTTGATGCATATGAGAGCAAAAATTAAGCCAAAAATAAATCGGAAAATAAGCAGTTTGAATCGAAATACACCTTTAAGGTTGTATTTCGATTCAAACTGCTTATTTTCCGATTTATTTTTGAATTCATTTTTTTTTCTGTCAAACGCATCAAACTTGCCGATTCTCTTATTTAGGAAATTTATAAGGTGCCGTGTCTGTCAATTTTTTGATAAATGCAGAAAATATCACAAAAAATGCAGTCAAAGTTGGCAATTTGAACCGATTTTACCAAAGCGGAAGATCTGGGAACGAAAAAAGGGTCCTACTGTGGAAGTAATGGTTTATTAATCTGATTGTAATGAATGGAGCGTAAAATGACATCACACAGCACCTTATATACGTCACTTCCAAAATCCCCTCAGCAAGTTTCATGTTTCTACTTTTAAAAATGCGTCTGAAATTGTATCTGAAAATTTCGAGCTGTTGAAGTTTGAAAAGTATTTTTTTAATACACCCTTAATAAGAATCATTAGTACCTACAGTGTGAATAGGCCCTCAATTATCTTTCTGCATCAGAAAGAGAGAGAGAAAGAAAAAAAAAATATCATCCCCACAACTGAGTGACTTATGTAATTAGGATTTTCACTAAAAAGTGTCAAATGATTAAAATTATAAAAACTAGTCGTTGGAGGCCACCGTAATACTTACCCATCATGGATATGTGTATGAAAATAAAACATGTGAAAACAATTTATACGATGCATTGCAATTCATAAACAAAATTTGAATATTGTTGATATACATAGTAATGCTCTATTAAAGAACTGCTGATGTACCCATTTCGACAAAATATATAAAACGCCAAACTACTCGAGTAGTACCGAACTGCGTAAAAGAAACATCCTTGTAACTCCAAAAATAATAATTCTATTAACTAGCGATTAACTGCGTCGGATTAAGCGTCTCATTTCCAATTAAAATATACCTCTGAATTGAAATTTGAATGAAATACAGGGTCATGAAAAATCGAAGAATGTGGAAAACAAGATTACAAATATCTCGGCAACTCATAATCCGATCCACTTCGTTCTATATGCAAAATGTGTGTTATTTTATTGCCTTTTACGTCCATTCCTTAGAACAAAAAAAATTCGAAAACTTTTATGTACCTTTCATCAAAACGAATTTTTCGAGAGTCCGAAAAAAACAGTTCCGGATAATCGAGGTTGCTGATATTAAATAGGGTTCGTCCCATTCTTACATACTAAGTACATACAAAATTTCAAGTCTCTATCTCAATTTGTTCGGGAGATAGAGCGTTTACAGACAGACAGACAGACAGACAGACGGACAGACAGACGGACGGCAAAAATTTTTTTCTAAAAATATGTTTTTCGGAACCTCCACTATCTAAAACGTGTAAATCCGTCAAAATAATTTTTTCGATTTTCAAAACGATTGCAAGACTTACCCTATACTACGTATGATGGGTAAGTAATAAGTGGAAATGTTTAAAAATGGATCAAAATTCATGTATATGTTCAAGCATTTACGGAAGTAAGATTGGTCCTCCTTCCTCTTTTTGCTTCCAGTTACCTCATTCATCTATGCAAAAAACAAACCACAATAGAAAGTTAATAATAATTTAGAAGTTAATAACAATTAAATTAGAAAAAATTAGAAAGTTAATAACAATTAGAATTATATCAAAAGAAATTCTTTATTAAAGTTTTCTCTATAGCGTAGCAAGTTAAAACCGTTAATTACACTCAATTTGCGACATTTTCTTTCAGTCATCTTATAACATACATAAGCAAAGAAAAAGTTTGAAAAAAAAAAATCTGCTAATCTTTCATTTTTTTTTCCTACAATTATCCCCTAAGTAATTTTTTTTTTAAAGTTGTGATTATCTTTTTGTGATACCCTGTATGTAGATGTGAACTGCTCCGAGTGCAAAATTTTTTCATACATACGATACATATGAAGATTAGTACTAGCCATTTTACTTACCCATCATAACGTAGTATAGGGTAAGTCTTGCAATCGTTTTGAAAATCGAAAAAAAATTTTTGACAAATTTACACGTTTTAGATAGTGGAGATTACGAAAAACATATTTTTAGAAAAAAAATTTTGCCGTCCGTCTGTCTGTCTGTCTGTAAACGCTCTATCTCCCGAATAAATTGAGATAGAGACTTGAAATTTTGTATGTAGTTAGTATGTAAGAATGGGACGAACCCTATTTAATATCAACAACCTCGATTATCCGGAACTATTTTTTTCGGACTCTCGAAAAATTCGTTCTGATGAAAGGTAGATAAAAATTTTCGATTTTTTTTGTTCTAAGGAATGGACGTAAAAGGCAATAAAATAACACACATTTTGCATTTAGAATGAAGTCGATCGGATTAATAGTTGCCGAGATATTTGTAATCGTGTCTTCCACATTCTTCGATTTTTCATGACCCTGTATTTCATTCAAATTTCAATTCAGAAGTATATTTTAATTGGAAATGAGACGCTTAATCCGACGCAGTTAAATTTTAGTTAATAGATTTATTATTTTTGGAGTTATAAGGATGTTTCTTTTACGTAGTTTGGTACTTCTTGAGTAGTTTGGCGTTTTATATAATTTGTCGAAATTGGTACATCAGCAGTTCTTTAATATAGCATTACTATGTATATTAACAATCTTATCAAAAACACGAGTGTGAAAAAATGCCAAGTTCGTTAAAGGTTTCGGTCATAAAAGAAGTGATTTGACAAAAAATAATAATATCCTGTCAAAAACATGAATGTGAAAGAATGCCAAGTTAGTTAAAGGTTTTGCTAATAAAAGAAGTGAGATCTAACTGCAAACCAAGTTCTTTCGGAGCTCCTTAAATCATAACTCCTGTCATGTATAATATTATTCAATTGCTTAAAATGATTTGTTATGTTACTTGTTATTCAATAGAGCGACTTAGCAAGTTTTCTTTTATTCAATTTTTTCTATTTAGTTGATCAGAAATTAAAGTTGATCCCTTCCTTAACTTATCAGTACCTTAACTTCAATATACTTATTCGAACACTTGACTGACTAGATCTTTGCCAATCAGATTCTAGATTAAATTGTACTCCGACTCAAAGATTAAAGTTGGTAGCTGAAAACTTGCCAAGTCGCTCTATTGAATAACAAGTAACATAAGAAATCATTTTAAGCAATTGAATAATATTATACATGACAGGAGTTATGATTTAAGGAGCTCCGAAAGAACTTGGTTTGCAGTTAGATCTCACTTCTTTTATTAGCAAAACCTTTAACTAACTTGGCATTCTTTCACATTCATGTTTTTGACAGGATATTATTATTTTTTGTCAAATCACTTCTTTTATGACCGAAACCTTTAACGAACTTGGCATTTTTTCACACTCGTGTTTTTGATAGGATATCATTATTTTTTGTCAACCAAGTAGGTATTTGTTTCTTTTTTGAAGTAAATAGGTTAAATTAGTTTTATTTAATATTAATTAATCTTTCAGCTTTTTCCTGCATTTATTGAGTTTTTTTCAGTCAAATTTAAAAATTTAACATTAGGATTGCTTATGTTCCTTTGAATTCCACTAATAAGGATGTTTCTTTTACGTGATTGGGTACTACTTGATTATTTCGTCGACCAAAAACGCTTGTAGCCAACTTGGCGAAATATCGCTATATTGACGACAAAAATTACGCTCCAAAAGTCATATTAACATGGCGCTATTTCTGGTATTTTGCCAAATTGCCATAGATTCCCATTGTAATCTGGTAATTTATCCAATAATTTTGTTAGAGCAAGGACTGTCGCCATCATTTTGACATCTTTTTTTTCTTTAAATCGGTTCGCTAACTACCCAAGATAGCTTAAATATTGCTATTTAGAAAGTTTTTAGAACGCTTTCGCTCATTTTTACCCCTTTTAAATTTTGTATTTGTTAACAAATGTTCTTAGTGATCATTTATATCTTATAATTAATAAACATGCCAAATTTTATGTTTTTAGGCCCTTAACATACAGACATCGCATTTTTAGAAAGCTTTTTGCCCTTTTACCCCCTTTGGATCAGTGGAATCGACATAAGATATAGCCTATATTGGAGCAAGGACTATCACCATCATTTTGATATCATTAATTTTAAGATCGGTTTTTTGTTTGCTGAAATTGCTTAAAAATACCTATTTAGACCATTTTTAGAACGCTTTTCGCACATTTTCACCCCTTTTGAATTCCGTATTTTTTATCAAATACCCTTAGAGATCATTTATATCATATAAATAATTAACATGCCAAATATAGTTCTAGGTCCTTCAGTAACACAAAAGTTGCATTTTTAGAATGTTTTTTGCTTCTTCACCCTCTTTTTGTTAATAGTATACGCATAAAATATAGCCTATGTTTGAACCGGGGCGAATACCATCATTTTGGTATCATTAATTTTGAAATCGGTTCTGTGGTTTCAGAGCTTAGCCCCGATACTAGCCAAAAGTGTCGCCAACTTAGCACTATTTCTGATATTTCGCGAAATTCCCATAAACTCTAAAATGCCAAATTTATGTTTCCAGTCCAGTATCTTAATATACAGACATCGCATTTTTAGAATGTGTTTTGCTCTTTTATCTCCTTGAGGTTAGTGTAATCGACATAAGATATATCATATGTTGGAGCAAAGACTGTCATCATCATTTTGATATCATTACTTTTAAGATCGGTTTGTTGTTTGCTGAGATTGTTTTAAAATTGGTATTTCGAACTTTTTTAGAACGCTCTTTGCGGATTTTCACCCAATTAAATTTGATATTGTAAGTTTTATACCATTAATCTCCAGCTGTGTCCCTTTAATATTTTCATTCGAGAGAAAAATAATAAGAAATTCGGACCTACCTCTCAGGAGCTGGTTGCGATGTATCCGATAAGAAAATGCAGAATTAAGAGGACACGATAACACAATGAAGTCACACTCGCGACGCAATCACTTTCTTGATTAATTTAATCATAGCAAACATCTAAAACAAACTTAAACAGAATTGGATTAATAAAAGGACATTTAAAAAACATATTCGCGAAGCTTTTTAGCTTTCACGATTCGGTAGATTAAAATATTTTAGCCAGCACATCAATTGGCTTGGCATCATAAAAAGCTGCTCGCAAAACGCGTAACAATCGAAGAGAGTCTGAGAAAAAATAATATGCAGTTCTAGGTACAAAAGAAAAAATGCTGATTACACAGTTTTTATTGTCTCTGGGTTATAATAATATAATGTCTGGCGTGCACACAATACTGACTTGTGTGGTGCTGTCACCTGTTGACAGATTTGAGAAGTAATCTGAGTGGGTTACTGCATCCTTGTCGCTTCACAGTGATATTTTGAGCTTGACACACAGATTTATATATGATAAATAAACACGATAAAAAAAGAATATACAGATAAATTGCGTTGCATGCCTCACATAAAATTAAAATACAATTTATTCTAGTCTTAATAGTTCACACAAAACAGGGATTTCCAACTTGAAATTCTCTGCAGGAAATCTTACACCCCTACTTTTTGTGTGAAATTGATGACTCTGATAACTGTAATTCTTTACGCAATCGTTCGAAATGAGGTTTTGGAAGCGGCTTCGTCATAATGTCCGCTAACATCAACTTCGACGGACAGTACGTTAATTTAATTACACCAGTTTCGCGCAAATGCTTGATGTGGTGATATTTCACTTCAATGTGTTTCGTACGCGATTGAGATTTTTCATTTTCTGTCAGCTTGATCGCTGATATATTGTCTTCGTAAATAGTTATTGGTAGTTGTTGTTCTATTTCTAGATCTTCAAGTAAGTTTAGCAACCACTTGAGCTCCTGAGCGGCGTTAGAAATGGATATGTATTCCGATTCCGCAGTTGAAAGCGCTACACATGATTGTTTTCGAGAAAGCCAGGTTAAAATATTTTTACCAAGTCTAAAAATGTTTCCAGTGGTGGAATTTCTGTCCATCCTGTCGCTTGCGAAGTCCGCGCAATATTGGAGGTTTAGATTTATCTATGATAAATTTCAGATCTTTGGTGGTGAGAAGATATCTTATCAGTTTCTCTATGGCTTCCCAGTCAACTTCTCTCGGTGACTCGTTCCTCCTCCCCAGTATGTTCACTATGGAAGCAATGTCGGGTCTGGTTAGAGTAGCAATGTACAGTAGCCCCCCTACTGCCTTTCTGTATCTCATGTTATCCTCCATAGGTTTCCCGTTTGGGTCTAAGCTGAAATACTTTGTGTTCATTGGGGTGTATGTTGGCTTACTGTCGATCAGATTAAATTTTTCTGCAATTTCTATTATTTTATGTGTTTGATCTAGCTCCAAACTACCGTTTTCGGTTTCTCTTATATTTATTCCCAAATACTGTGTCACTTTTCCCAAGTTTTTAATTTCATATTCGCGGGAAAGTTCAGTGTAAACTTCGTGTGTAATTTCCTCATCCCCTGCTACAAGAATGTCGTCGACATACACTATTATAAACGCGATCCGATTGTTTTTGATTCTCTTATAGATGCACTGGTCTGATACGCATTGTTCAAATTCCAAATTATTTAGTGATTTGCTTATTTTTAGATTCCAAGCTCTAGCGGCTTGTTTGAGACCGTAAATAGCCTTGTTAAGCAAGCATACTTTGTCTTCCTGACCTTTCTCTACGTATCCCTCCGGCTGGGACATATATACCTCTTCCTTTAAGTCGCCATGCAGGAAAGCGGTTTTTACGTCCAGGTGAGTAATTCTTAAATTTTTGTATACTGCGGCATTTAGGAACGCTCTCAATGTTGTGTGTGATACGACCGGTGCGTAGGTCTCATCGTAATCACTTCCGTATTTTTGTGAGAACCCTTTGGCTACTAGCCTAGCCTTAAATCTTTCTATGGTTCCGTCCACGTTTCGTTTCGCTTTAAACGTCCATTTATTGCCTATTACGCGTTTCCCGGAAGGAGGTTTGACTAATTTCCATGTTTTGTTTTGTTTTAAGGATTCAATCTCTTCTTTAGCGGCCTCAATCCATTTATTTTTAATTTGGACATCTTCAATGTTTTGTAATTCATCCCACGTCTTGGGTTCTTGTACGCGACACATGTTCGCACTTATCCCAAATCTATCGGGCGGTACACCTCTATTATTTCTCTGAGATCTGCGAGGTTCGTCAGGAATGTTTTCCGGAATCTTAATTTTGTTTTCATCATCATCGCTTAAATCCACTCCAACTGTTTCGGTGGGAGTTTGCTCATCGTTTAGGTTTTCGTTAATATTGCTCGTTCCGTTCTCAATAAATTTCACTGTTCGCGATATTAGAACATTATTTCCGCCGGTATATATCCTGTAACCCTTGCTACGATTGTCGTAACCTAATAAAATTCCTTCTATCGCCTTTTCATCAAATTTGGATAGTTTCTGTTTATCCACATACGCAAATGCTTTGCATCCAAACGTCCTAATATTCGATAAGTTTGGTTTCCTACCGTTCCACAGTTCGAAAGGGGTCCTACAATTTTCGTTTGCCTTTGTGGGTAAGCGGTTAATTAGGTAGTTCGCGATTAGTACGGCTTCACCCCAAAAATGTTTTGGCAAATTCGCATCCGATAGCATCGTACGTGCCATTTCAACTATAGTCTTATTTTTGCGCTCCGCCACGCCATTTTGCTGGCTGGAATATGGGACGCTTAATTGGCGTTCTATCCCGTTTTCTATCAGAAAATTTTCAAAATTGTCTCCAAGATATTCTTGGGCGTTATCGGATCTGATTGCCTTAATCATTTTCCCGAATTTATTTTTAGTTAGTGCTACGTATTCGGTTAGTTTTGTTATAGCTTCAGATTTGTGCGATATCAAATAGATCATTGTGAATCGGCTATAGTCGTCAGTAAAAGTTATAAAATACCTTTTTCCACTGAGGGTTTGTGTGTTCATAGGCCCGCATATGTCTGTGTGTATTAGGTTTAACACCTCCTTGGATCTGTTTGTGGCTATTTTGGGGTAAGGCGCACTCGCCAGTTTGCCCTGTATACATTTGGTGCAAGTGGTTTCGTGCTTGCAATCATTTATTTCTATACCCTCGACAAGCGCATTTTTGATAAGTGATCTGATTGCATCGTAATTTTTATGGCCTAACCTGTTATGCCACATGGATATGCAATTTTTATTGTTACAATTAGTTTGTGTTTGGGTTCGAGTGCTATATCCATAGTCGTCCTTGGGTCCTAATTCGTACAAATTATCATTTAATTTGGCGGTCAAGATAATATTATCATCTTTGACAAACATGCATGATTGTTTTTCAAAAATTACTTTAATATTATTTTCTGTACCTTTTTAACCGATAGTAAGTTGCTTTGCAGCTCGGGGCAGTATAAAACATCCTTAAGTGTGATGCTGTGTTGTGCGTCCGTTTTTAAATTTACGTCGCCCACGCCCTGAGAATTTAATCTTTTCCCGTTGGCTATAGTTATATTCCCGAAATTTCCTGGTGTGAATGTTATAAAATTTTCTCTCACAGATGACACATGTCTCGTGCATCCTGAATCAACAATATAAGTGTAGGGGTCTGTTGTCTGTGTTCTGTTGACTAGTGTTGTGTCGGTTTCAGACTCGTTTTCCACTGGGGGAGGAGAAACATTAGTACTATTCGTTCTGCTTTCAAAGCAGTAATTTGAAGTGTCGTGTTTATCGTCACTTTTGTTTTTGTGGTTATTATTTTGGCTTTTGAAGTTCTGGCCATTATTATAGTTTTTGGATCTGTTATTATCATTTTTATAATTATTTGTCTTCTGTTTATTTTTCAACAGAAAACAATCGCGCATTATATGGTTGTCGCGATGGCAGTGCGAACAGTACTTTTTGTACTTGTTCGTCTTATTTGTCGCTTTGTATGCGACATTTGAGTTTTTGTTATGCGTTCTGTGTGTATATTCGTCAATTAATTTATTTTTAACAAGCTCAAGGTTTAATGTTGACTCATCTCTCGCCTCAAGGCTTGTTATAAGAGGCGAATAGGATGGGGGTAGTGAGCAAAGCATGATCGCGACGATATGCGATTCATTAATATTCTCTCCTATTGCGGAGAGATTTGACTTAATAGTCAATATATTGTTTATGTGCTCAATTAAATTGCCCCCTTCGCCTAATTTTTGCGAATATAGCTGCCTGAGCAGAAATAATTTTGAACTTAAGTTATTTCGTTGGTGAGTACTCTTGAGCTTGTCCCAGATTTGCTTGGGTGTATTTAAGTCTTTCACATAAACTATCTGTGAATCATCTATACAAAGATTAATGATGGCCTTTGCCTTGTTGCTGTTTTTTAGGTACTCAGCATCTGCGCCCGTGGGGGGGTCTTCAAGCACATAGCTAAACAAGCCATCTTTTGTTAGTAAATTTTCCAATTTAAAGCTCCAGTTATAATAGTTTCCGTTATTGAGCTTTTCTATATTTAAAAGATCTTTTGACATAGCCATGGTGGCTTTTATTATATGTATATATATTTTCTTTTTCTTAATAAACGTATCAGTTATTTTTCAAAACATACTATATTACTGTGTTAGTATTGTAATTCTTTATATATATACATCAAAATTATATATAAACATTTCACAATTTTTATAATTTGTCAATTATATCAATTACTAGCAGGGGTGACCGAGCTCAGCTCGGTCAAAATTAACTTTGTGTTCAACTCGATATAGTATTATTACTGTAAAACATGTTATTAATAATAGTATTATTTATAAAAACAATCAACTATGTTTGTATGCACATGTTCATAAATTTTACTTTATTTTAAAATTTACAAAAAAAGGACATCAATCCAAATCACTTTTATAGCTCGACTCTGATTAGTTTAACTATGCATTTCGAAGACTATTAAGAATGTATAAGAAATTTCTTCACATTCTGAAAGACAATATTTTTTGCCAGATATAACCAAATTTGGACACATTCTTTCATTTGGCGCCAAATATGTGTTTTGGTTTCGTAACCTTAATAGTCGATTTTTCGGCCAAATTTCGTCAGTATTTTGTCAAATATCGCCAACTTATTGGCTTTTGCCATAGTCTCGTGATCCTGACCCTTTTTTACCCAAATGATCCACTAATCACATATGATCAAACATGTGACTTAGCTCAATGGTCTTCAGGTAATCAAAAACAGTAGAGTATAAAATGAATCAAAATCGTTTAAGCCATTTCTTAAGTAAAATTAGCATGACAGCATTCAGCAATGAAGCGATATGACCCACTAATATAATTTTGTTTAATATGCAACTCAGCTCAATAGTCTTCTCGTGACAAAAGACGTTCCATTGCAAAATTTAGGTAAAATTGACTGAGTCGTTGTTATATATAATTAGAATGACCCGAACCCATTAAGACCTAAAACGACCCACTAACTGAATTGTTACGTGCATGTGTCCTATCTCAATGGTTTTCTTTTGCCCGAAAACGATATAATAGAAAATATACTGAAAATGGTGAGAACAATTTTCTAGATAAAATTAGCATGACCCACAAATGACCCTTATATCGAAATCTCTCGAAAATGTGACTTAGTTCATTAATTTTTGCGTGCCGAAAAACGTTAAATACAAAATTTAGATAAAATCGATTGAGCCAATTTTTAGGTATAAATAGTTTGACCTTGACCCATTATGACCCAAAATGACTCATTAATTGAGTTTTCTGAAACATCTGACCTAACCCAATGATTTTCTTGTGTCCAAAAACGATAGAATATAAAATTCAGTCAAATTTGCGCGAGACATTGTCTAGATAAAATTAGAATAACTTAAAAGTGACCCATTGATCGAAATTTCTCGAACATGTGACATAGCCCAATGATTTTCTCGTGCCAAAAATATGCTGTATACAAAATTTCGTTAAAATCGATTCACCCATTCTTTAGATATAGCTTGACCATGACCCATCATGACCCACAAATGACCCTTATAATCGAAATCTCTCGAACATGTGACTTAGCCCATTAGTTTTCTCGTGTATAAATATTGTTACACTCAAAATTTCGTTAAACTCGATCCTGCCGTTCTTTAAATATAAATAACTTGACCCAGACCCTTTATGACCCTTTATGACCCTTTATGACCCATTAATCGAAATTTCTCGATCATGTGACCTAGCCCAATGATTTTCTCGTGCCAAAAAATGTTGTATACAAAATTTCGTTAAAACTGATCCACGTGTTCTTTAGATATAGCTTGACATGACCCGTTATGACCCATCATGACTCATAATATAATGACCCATAACCTCTTATAATCGAAATCTTTCAAACATGTGAGATAGCCCATTAATTTTCTCGTGTCAAAAAACTTACATACAAAATTTCATTAAATTTGATACTGTCGTAGTTTACATATAAATAGCTTGACCCAGACCTTTTATGACCCAAAATGACCCAGTAATCGAAATTTCTCGAACTGAGACCTAGCCCAATAGTTTTCTCGTGCCAAAAAAATGTTGTATACAAAATTTCGTTAAAATCGATCCACCTGTTCTTTAGCTATAGCTTGACTATGACCCATTATGACCCATCATGACCCACAAATGACTCTTATAATTGAAATCTCTCGATCGTGTGAGCCCATTAGCTTTCTCGTGTCAAAAAACTATTACAGGCAAAATTTCGATGAAATTGATTCTGCGGTTCTTTAAATATAAATAGCTTGACCCAGACTCTTAATGACCCAATATGACCCATTAAAATTTTTTCTCGAGCATGTAACCTAGCCCAATGTTTTTCTCGTGCCCGAAAACCATAGAATGCAATTTTTAGTCAAAATTGCGTGAGAAAATCTCTAGATAAAAATAGCATGACCCACAATGACCCGAAAAATGACCCACTAACCGAATTTTCTCGAACATGTTACCTAACCCAATGGTCTTCTGCTAATCCAAAACGATAAAATGTAAAATTTGGTCGAAATCGTTAGAGCCGTTTTTTAGATAAAAATGGCTTGACCCATAATGACCCAAAAATGACCCAATAATCGAAATTTTTCGAACATGTGACCCAGCCCAATAGTTTTCTCGTGCCAAAAAACGATTGGTTACAAAATTTCCTTAAAATCGATCCAGCCGTTCTATAGATATAAATAGCTTGATCTTGACCCATTATGACCCAAAATGACCCAATAATCGAATTTTCTCGAACATGTGACCTAGCCCAATGGTCTTCTCGTGCCTGAAAATGGTAAAATCCAAATTTTTGCGAAAATCGTTAGAGCCGTTTTTGAGATAAAATTTACCCCCCCCCCCCCCACACACACACACAATTTTTGCTCGCATTATAGTATAAGATAAACATTTATTTCTTTTTCTTTTCTTTTCTTTTCGTAATGCAAAATATAAACAATGGGACACTATTGTGCTGGTTTTATTTTTCTAGCACATCAGGGGTCATAATCTGTAAGTTTTATACCATTAATCTCCAGCTGTGTCCCTTTAATATTTTCATTCGAGAGAAAAATAATAAGAAATTCGGACCTACCTCTCAGGAGCTGGTTGCGATGTATCCGATAAGAAAATGCAGAATTAAGAGGACACGATAACACAATGAAGTCACACTCGCGACGCAATCACTTTCTTGATTAATTTAATCATAGCAAACATCTAAAACAAACTTAAACAGAATTGGATTAATAAAAGGACATTTAAAAAACATATTCGCGAAGCTTTTTAGCTTTCACGATTCGGTAGATTAAAATATTTTAGCCAGCACATCAATTGGCTTGGCATCATAAAAAGCTGCTCGCAAAACGCGTAACAATCGAAGAGAGTCTGAGAAAAAATAATATGCAGTTCTAGGTACAAAAGAAAAAATGCTGATTACACAGTTTTTATTGTCTCTGGGTTATAATAATATAATGTCTGGCGTGCACACAATACTGACTTGTGTGGTGCTGTCACCTGTTGACAGATTTGAGAAGTAATCTGAGTGGGTTACTGCATCCTTGTCGCTTCACAGTGATATTTTGGGCTTGACACACAGATTTATATATGATAAATAAACACGATAAAAAAAGAATATACAGATAAATTGCGTTGCATGCCTCACATAAAATTAAAATACAATTTATTCTAGTCTTAATAGTTCACACAAAACAGGGATTTCCAACTTGAAATTCTCTGCAGGAAATCTTACAGATATTTTTTAGCAAATGTCATTAGTGATCATTTATATCTTATAAATAATTAACATGCCAAATTTTGTGCTTCTAGGCCCTTCAGTAAAACAAAAATCACATTTTTAGAATGTTTTTCGCTTCTGAACCCTCTTTTGGTTAGTGGCACAGACATAAGATATAGTCTATGTTTGAACCGGGGCGAATACCATCATTTTGGTACCATTACTTTTGAAATCGGTTCGGTAGTTTCTGAGGTTAGCCCTGATACTCGCCAAAAGTAACCCCAACTTGGCACTATTTCTGGAAGTAGGTCAAATAGAATTTAAGTTATTGAGGGGTCAAAAGTGGTTCGAAATGGTTCGGGTAATATAACCCACGGCCGGTGTGTCGCTTTTACTTTGTGAACTTGGCTGACATCACACTGCCGTGTTAGAATGTTTTTTGCTTCTTCACCCTCTTTTGGTTAATGGTATAAGCATAAAATATAGCCTATGTTTGAACCGGGGCGAATACCATCATTTTGGTATCATTAATTTTGAAATCGGTTCGGTGGTTTCAGAGCTTAGCCCCGATACTAGCCAAAAGTGTCACCAACTTAGCATTATTTCTGATATTTCGCGAAATTCCCATAAACTCTAAAATGCCAAATTTATGTTTCCAGTCCAGTATCTTAATATACAGACATCGCATTTTTAGAATGTGTTTTGCTCTTTTATCTCCTTGAGGTTAGTGTAATCGACATAAGATATATCATATGTTGGAGCAATGATGATGTAAATGATGTTGTCATCATCATTTTGATATCATTACTTTTAAGATCGGTTTGTTGTTTGCTGAGATTGTTTTAAAATTGGTATTTCGAACTTTTTTAGAACGCTCTTTGCGGATTTTCACCCAATTAAATTTGATATTTTTTAGCAAATGTCATTAGTGATCATTTATATCTTATAAATAATTAACATGCCAAATTTTGTGCTTCTAGGCCCTTCAGTAAAACAAAAATCACATTTTTAGAATGTTTTTCGCTTCTGAACCCTCTTTTGGTTAGTGGCACAGACATAAGATATAGTCTATGTTTGAACCGGGGCGAATACCATCATTTTGGTACCATTACTTTTGAAATCGGTTCGGTAGTTTCTGAGGTTAGCCCTGATACTCGCCAAAAGTAACCCCAACTTGGCACTATTTCTGGTATTTTGTGAAATTCTCATAAACTTCCATTGTAATCCAATAATTTATCCTCTAATCAACCATTAATGTTTAATTAATGGTGATTTCTGATTTTTTCCTATTTACAGATCCAATAACCTACCTCTACACCAAATTTCAACTTCCTAAGTCACCTGGAAGTAGTCAAACATTTCTTTGAGTGAGTGAGTGAGTCAGTGAGTCAGTGGTAAAAACAGTGGTTTTCAGACGTCAATTTCTCGTGAACGGTAAAAGATTTTTTTAAAAAAATTTAAGATTCGGAAATTAGAAGATGGTGTTACACGACACAAAAAATTGCAAGTGTGTAGGTCAAATAGAATTTAAGTTATTGAGGGGTCAAAAGTGGTTCGAAATGGTTCGGGTAATATAACCCACGGCCGGTGTGTCGCTTTTACTTTGTGAACTTGGCTGACACACTGCTGTGTGTCTAGATATTTAAATTTTGTTTATGAATTGCAATGCATTGTATAAATAGTTTCACATGTTTTATTTTCATATACATATCCATGATGGGTAAGTATTACGGTGGCCCCCAACGACTAGTTTACTTACCCATCATACGTAGTATAGGGTAAATCTTGCAATCGTTTTGAAAATCGAAAAAAAAATTTTGACGGATTTACACGTTTTAGATAGTGGAGAACCCGAAAAACATATTTTTAGAAAAAAAAAATTGCCGTCCGTCTGTCTGTCTGTCTGTCTGTAAACGCTCTATCTCCCGAACAAATTGAGATAGAGACTTGAAATTTTGTATGTAGTTAGTATGTAAGAATGGGACGAACCCTATTTAATATCAGCAACCTCGATTATCCGGAACTATTTTTTTCGGACTCTCGAAAAATTCGTTCTGATGAAAGGTAGATAAAAATTTTCGAATTTTTTTGTTCTAAGGAATGGACGTAAAAGGCAATAATATAACACACACTTTACTTATAGAACGAAGTCGATCGGATTATGAGTTGCCGAGATATTTGTAATATTGTTTTCCATATTCTTCGATTTTTCATGACCCTGCATTTCATTCAAATTTCAATTCAAAAGTATATTTTAATTGGAAATGAGAGGCTTAATCCGACGCAGTTGATTGTTAGTTAATAGAATTATTATTTTTGGAGTTGTAAGGATGTTTTTTTTACGCAGTTCGGTACTACTTGAGTAGTTTGGCGTTTTATATAATTTGTCGAAATTGGTACATCAGCAGTTCTTTAATATAGCATTACTATGTACATCAACAATATTCAAATTTTGTTTATGAATTGCAATGCATTGTATAAATAGTTTTCACATGTTTTATTTTCATATACATATCCATGATGGGTAAGTATTACGGTGGCTCCCAACGACTAGTTTTAATAATGTGGAAACATTATACAAAAAATAGAAGAAAAATCTATTGATAGACAGAAGGGGGCCTGCATAGCCATAGTCGAGACTTTTTTTTGGGAAGGGGGGGGGGGGGCATATTTTTTTCTTTCTCTCTCTTTCTGATGCAGAAAGATATTTGAGTTGCCTATTGACACTGTAGGTACTATATGTTTCTTACTAGACTGTTGTAATAACTTCATTTTATGCTAAGAAAAGAGTAGGATGATGAAAAATTCGAGTGCATTTTCAGTGCAGCATTAAGGGTGTTCTCAACAGCTCCACTCAACAAGAGCAAAACGTTTTGACACATTTACAAATTCATTTTTTAACAGAAAGGTATAAAATTGGAATGCCTGGCTATGGAAGCGATTTCGAATCGAACTTATTTTTCCATTTTATGATCGTTAAATTACCTATCCAGTTCTAAGCTATTTCGATGACATGATCACCCGTTTTTCTCCTGCTTTTCCTGTTTTCGTCGGGAAATGTGCTCAAAAATGTCAACTTTGAAGGCTTGTTATAAAAAATCTACTTTTTTTTTTTTTTTTTTTTTTTTAACAGAGATTTGAGTGCAGTTAGACAGTTTCTGAATAACAACACCTGCTATTTTCATGCATTTCCGAACAAAAATAAATTATAGCATGCGTCACAAAGTTGTCCTTTTTGATTTAAGAACACCCTTCAATATCATGTTAGCTTCCTTTATGTTTAAACAGTATGAGCGAGTGTTGAAACACCTATTTTAGTTACAATTTAGCATTTCTGGAAAACTGTGAAAGAGTTTCAAAAATAAATTACATTATTCACCAGAATTTCAGTTGAATTTTCGGAAAAGAAATTCATCGATTGAGCATGGAAATATATTTACTTATACAGAATGTCCCAGAAGTAATGGGACAAACTTTAAGGAGACATCACAAGGATTCAGAATTGGGTCGGAAACACTAAATTAAAGAATTTGCCAGTTTGGTGCATTTAACAGCAAAGATGAATTTTAAAATAAATTAGAAACTAAGCAGTTTGGATTTGAATACATCCTTAAGTACCACTATTTTTTCCTCTATAATTCCAAAAAGTAAAAAAGTTAAATATAATAATCCTACAGAAATTTGACCACGGAGAGTAGTAATAGGGAGAAAAAAAAAATTATCGATGCAAAATTCGCAGAACTACATCTTTCGTCTCTAATAAATGAACTGCATTTTATTTTTATGAAGCAATGTGGCGAGTTGGGGGGGGGGGGGGAGGGAGGAGGAGGGGCTTTCTTAGATGACCGCACTGACCATTTTCTCCGAGGTCTCATCGGCTGATAGATCTCATTTATTGTGGATATTAAGCAACCGATAATATCGAAATCTGCGCCATCAGCTCCATAGAAAAAGGGTTGCTGTGAGAATGGCAGCTTTGGTGAGTTTTGCGATTTTTGTCGTTTGTATGGTGAGTTTTGGCGAGGAAATAGAATTTTTAGGATGTAAATTAAACTAATTAATGATTTGAATAAACAATGTTGTTTTACTTAAGAGAGGTGTAACGAAAAATTAAAAACAAATACTATTTGACGTGTTTCGATTCCCTGTAATAAGAACCATCAATGGTTGTTATGGTTAACAATGGTTCTTATTAGATGGAACCTAAGCATGTCTATAATATTTGTTTTTAATTTTTCGTTACAATGGTCCTTATTAGATGGAATCAAATCATGTCAATAGTATTTGTTTTTAATTTTTTGTTACACCTCTCTTAAGCCATCGTAAGCATCTGTGCCGTGCCTCAAATTTGTAAATCGGTTCCTGCTATTTATTATTATTCTATACACTGTCAGAAATATTCGTCTTTATACACTACATTTTGCCTCATTCTCGAACAAATAATTTCTGTACTCCTGAAAGAGGTGATTTTTCTGTGAATCGTTCCTGCAAGTTTGAAGAAGACGAAGAAATTCGTGCGCATCTGTCTTTATCTTCTCTGTGTCGGCACATGCGCCACAAGTTTGACGAAATATTAAAAGATTAGCATAATATATCATCAAAAATGGGTAAGTACTTATTTCAGAATTTGATTTTAATCATTTCTATGTTTTCATTGTGTAACTGTTAAATTATTAGGCATGTCTTTGGCACATGTCATAGATCTTTTTTATTATCTACACTGTGAAAAAAAGGAGCATTATTGCATTTAAATTGAAGTTATGAAATGCTAAATATACTTTAAATCCACACTATTTTCTGTAATAGCTCCGTTAAAAGTGTAAAAATAATCTCGGCATGATGGTATTTTATTCTTTAGTCGCAATTATTCCAATAAAACATCAAATTTTGCGTAAGAATAAACTCGGAATGGTGATATTCTATTCTACAATCGAAATTATTGATATGTAACGCTAAACTCAGTGCAAAGAAATCAATTTTCTATTTTGATTAGAATCGTATGTTTGCAGACGACAGATGCCATTTTACTTCCGCGTTTAATCATCGTTCCAAACTTTCCAATGGCAGGTGAAAAAGCAAACATAATGTAAGCAATATTATTATTATTCTTTGTAGATTTTTGACGTAAGACTAAATGTTTGCGTGTGTTTTTTCATAGCTCTCTTACTATGGCCCGGATGCGAAAGTCATGTCACCAAAGCGTCGAACGATTTGAGTGATTCCCGCAAAGTCAAGAATACTTTGATATGCATAACTGTAGTTCTCGCGTTTTATTTAATTATTGTGATTAAAAAATACATATAACTGTGTTTTACAAGGCGGATAACATTTATAGAAGGTATTTATATTATTTATATAATAATATTCTGAAATTTTTGTTATTAAGAGAACTGAGAACTGTTATTTATTGTTAACTAGAATTGGGTTTGACTTTATCAGTTACCTGTGATTATCAAATGATGTTACAAACTAGATTATGAAATATTCTTTCGATTTCATGTAAAATCATGTTAAATAACTCTATTAAACATAAAAATGATCTGATAAATGTAAATAATAGTCCTAAGAATCTTAAAAATTTTTGTATTAGTTTTCTATTTTATTCAGTGGTAAAATATGTAAATATTTATTTCAGGGTAGATGTGCCAGTAATCAACCTCTTTCCAGTAATGGCCCGCCTCACAGTTTTTGGTTTATAAAAAAATAATAATAAATAGTTACGTTTTTATTGTTTTTTTCTTAACTCCTCCTTGCATGTTTTATAATCTAGATTACTTTTTTAAACATTTCATTAAAGCAATTAGGAAACAGAAAATAACTGTTCACTGTTTTTCTATTGAAAATCTTAATGAACATGCTGAGAGCTGAATTTATTTATTTAATATTTTTATTTACTTGTAAAAATTGAATGTTTTTGTTTGGATTTGAATCTTTGAATTTCATATACCAATGGTCATTTACAAAATTTTATTTACTAGTTTTAAGATTTTAGGAGGGGTGTGTAATACTGCGTTTTTGGGTGTTTAGACATATTTCTATTATTTAAAATTAAATTTTTATTTCTGTTGGGAAATGTAACTGTGGGGATTTATTATTAATTAATATTGATAAATTAAATATTGTTGAAAGATTAATATAATATGAAAAAAGTGGGATATCATACTTATAACTATTAATAAAAAATATTTTTAAAAGAAATTCCTTAAGGGGGTTCATTACTGGCACATCTACCTTATAACCAAGATGGAAATAGTGGACTAGGCCTGTCAATGTAACTTTATTTAAATGAGACGGGGACACCACATTAAAACTAGTTGGATGTGTCAATCCCAAAACTTTCTTCTATCTCATAAGTACATTTTAATATTTAAAAAAAAACGTGGTGACCCCAAAGTTACCCACTATCGAATTTCCTCGAACATTTGACCTAGCCTAATGAAATTCTGGTATCCGAAAAGCCTAAAACGCAAAATTTAATTAATATTTTGAGAAAATGAGCTTAGTAGTGCCTCATGTTGGTTAATTTATACTAAAACCGAATAAGCATCTATTTATGTCAAGACCTAACAGAATCTGAAATTTGATGGAATTTGGTCCATTAGTTCTTGAGATATAGTTATCACAAAAAAATTGCAAAACGTAGCACAGCAACACCATATCTTGGACAATTTATACCAAAACGTAAAAAAGCGTCTAATTATGTTATGGTGTAAAAGAATCTGAAGTTTGATGAAATTCTGTGCATTAGTTCTTGAGATATAGCTAGTTAAAAAAAACGTGTAAAATATAGCACACCAGCACCATCAGTTGAAGGATTTATAACAAAACGTAATCATCGTGTAATTATATGTCATTTTGTAACAAAATCTGAAGTTTGATGAAATTCTGTGCGTTGGTTGTTGAGATATAGCTATCGGAAAAATCTTGCAAAATGCAGCATAGCTGCACCTCCTATTGCAAGGTTAATACCAAAATGTAATCAGCGTCTAATTATGTTATATGTTCTAGTGTAACAGAATTTAAAATTTGATCAAGTTCTCTGCATTAGTTCTTGAGGTATAGCTATCACAAAAATCGTGCAAAATGTAGCATAGCAGCGCCACCTATAGGGCAGTTCACACCAAAACTTTATCAGCGGCTATGTATCTCAAGGTATCGCGGAATCTGAAGTTTGGTGAAATTCTGTGCATTAGTTCTTGAGATATAGCTATCATGAAAATCATGAAAAACGTGGCATAGCAGCGCCACCTGCTGGCCAATTCACACCAAAACTTAATCAGCGTCTATGTATATCAAGGGGTCACAGAATCTGAAGTTTGGTGAAATTCTGTGCATTAGTTCTTGAGATATAGCAATCTTGAAAATCATAAAAAACGTAGTATAGCAGCGCCACCTGCAGGCCAATTTTCACCAAAAACCAATAGGCACTAATTTATATTAAGGTCTAACTGAATATAAGATTTTATTAAATTTCGAGCATTAGTTCTTGAGATAGAGCGCCCACAAATTTTTTGTCACATACAGACAGACAGACTCACAGACAGACACACAGACTCACAGACAGACGGACAGACTCACAGACAGACATTTTCTAAAAATAGTCAAAACGTGTTCAGGACCTTCTAAAACGTATAAATCCGTCGAAAACCGGAAGTCGAAAATTTTCATGAATCCAATACTTTCTTCTTGTAAAGATAGAAGAAAGTAAAAAAACGAGCTGGTCGCTTACCTCTTTGGGTGGCATGGAAACAGCGACAAATTTTATTTTAATATTAAACTAGTTGGATGTGTCAATCCCAAAACTTTCTTCTATCTCATAAGTACATTTCAATATTTAAAAAAAAAAAAAAAAAAAAAAAAAAAAAAAAAAAAAAAAAAAACGTGGTGACCCTAAAGTTACCCACTATCGAATTTCCTCGAACATTTGACCTAGCCTAATGAGATTCTGGTATCCGAAAAGCCTAAAACGCAAAATTTAATTAATATTCTGAGAAAATGAGCTTAGTAGTGCCTCATGTTGGATAATTTATACTTAAACCTAATAAGCATCTATTTATGTCAAGACCTAACAGAATCTGAAATTTGATGGAATTTCGTCCATTAGTTCTTAAGATATAGTTATAACCAAAAATTGCAAAACGTAGTACAGCAACACCATATCTTGGACAATTTATGCCAAAACGTAAAAAAGCGTCTAATTATGTTATGGTGTAAAAGAATCTGAAGTTTGATGAAATTCTGTGCATTAGTTCTTGAGATATAGCTAGTTTAAAAAAAAACCGTGTAAAATATAGCACAGCAGCACCATCAGTTGAAGGATTTATAACAGAACGTAATCATGGTGTAATTAAGTTATATGTCATTTTGTAACAAAATCTGAAGTTTGATGAAATTCTGTGCGTTGGTTGTTGAGATATAGCTATCGGAAAAACTGTGCAAAATGCAGCATAGCAGCACCACCTGTTGCAAGGTTAATACCAAAATGTAATCAGCGTCTAATTATGTTATATATTCTAGAGTAACAGAATCTAAAATTTGATGAAGTTCTCTGCATTAGTTCTTGAGATATAGCTATCGCAAAATCGTGCAAAATGTAGCATAGCAGCGCCACCTATAGGGCAGTTCACACCAAAACCTTATCAGCGGCTACGTATCTCAAGGTATCGCGGAATCTGAAGTTTCGTGAAATTCTGTGCATTAGTTCTTGAGATATAGCTATCATGAAAATCATGAAAAACGTGGCATTGCAGCGCCACCTGCTGGCCAATTTACACCAAAACTCAATCAGCGTCTATGTATAACAAGGGGTCACAGAATCTGAAGTTTGGTGAAATTCTGTGCATTAGTTCTTGAGATATAGCAATCTTGAAAATCTTGAAAAACGTAGTATAGCAGCGCCACCTGCTGGCCAATTTTCACCAAAAACCAATAGGCACTAATTCATATCAAGGTCTAACTGAATATAAAATTTTATTAAATTTCGAGCATTAGTTCTTGAGATAGAGCGCCCACAAATTTTTTGTCACATACAGACAGACACACAGACAGACAGACAGACAGACAGACAGACAGACAGACGGACAGACGGACAGACTCACAGACAGACATTTTCTAAAAATAGTCAAAACGTGTTTAGGACCTTCTAAAACGTATAAATCCGTCGAAAACCGGAAGTCGAAAATTTTCATGAATCCAATACTTTCTTCTTGTAAAGATAGAAGAAAGTAAAAAAATTAAGTAAATATGCCAATAATAGGCACTATTGACACTTTCCAAATATTTTATTGCATGTTTTATAATCTGGTTTATTGTTGAAAATCTTAATCTAATTATCTGTCCAGACTTTTTTTTTTTTTTTTTAGAATCTTGTTTTTGTAAAATTGTGAAAAATATAATTATAATTTTGTAAATTTGAAATGATCCATCCATTCAGGTTTTTGTTTACATTTTTCAAAGGAAATATATGTGTGTAAAATGAATATATTTTCTTTATATGTGTAAAAGTAAAGATTAGATTTTAGTTTTTAACTATCAAATTTGAGAAAGGTTCAGTTTAGAGATGGAAAATTTTTGTCAAAAGCCTATTTTCAGGACAAAGAATTTTATAAAGGGTGCTGTTTTGAGATTTAAAAAGTTTTGTGAAGGGTCTTTTAAAGGACCCAATTTCTCCCTAAACAAATCACTTAGAAAGCAGATAGTAAAGTTCAGTTCTCAAAAGCATAGGAAAAGAAGATGCTCATGGGGTGTAAGCCCTTCTTTTTCAAATAAAAACAATTTTTTAATTCACAGGAGTTCTTAAAAATCTATTACTGTCAATTTTCAATATTTTATTCATCATCTATGACAAAACAATTCTGTATGCAACAAATTACTATTAACTTTATTAATTACATTGATTGTAGCTTTGAAACTATTAAATATTAAAAATTATTATGTTCGATTAATGTTATCATAAAGGGAAATATTTATGATTTATATCTACATATTATTCATATTTTTATTAGTTAAATAAGTTAAAAGAGAATTAGCCTATGTTGTATATTAATATAAGTGAAAATGCTTTCAGTGTTTTTAGAAAATGTGTATTCTTTGTTTGATGAATATTCATCTTATAAATTGAATAATATTTGACGAATATTGATCTATTTTTATCGTATTTTTATATAAAAATTTTTAATGATTAAAAAACAGTAATAATCTTTGGAGGATTTGGAAAATTGTTTTCTTTCTTTTCATTTGAACACACATTTCTCCGTCTATCCTGATCACGTGACTCGGGGCTTCATTTTCGCTTCCAGGCCTTAGTAAGAGAGCTACGCATTTGCTCAAAATACAGAAAATCCCCCCCCCCCCCTAAAACGAAGCAAAAAAAACGGACTTCCATCAAAAAACAAATTTTCTCTTGCAACGAAGGAAAACATGACGGACATTCCTTCAAAAGACGGAAAATCCCCCCCCCCCCTAAAGCAGAGAAAAACATAACGGACGTTCCTTCAAAAAACAGAAAAATTTCTTCCCTAAAACGGAGAAAATAATAACGGACTTCCATCAAAAGACGGAAACTTTCAGTCTTTTAAAGAAAAAAAACATGACGGACGCTCCTTCAAAAAACAGAAAAATTTCTTCCTGCGACGGAAAATAAAAAGACGGATATCCGTCTTTTTACAGAAATTTGCTGGCAGCACTGCTGCCAGTACTTTTTCTGTGAATTGACGGAAGTTTTTTTGAGAGTGTAGAAAAAAAAAATGAATTTTAACAAATTACAATGACCATTTGGAAAACTATACTTTCAAAGACTCGAATTTTAGACTCATAGATAAATTCTATATTTAAAAAATAATAATAAACATAATATTTTAGGCTATCAAAACGTGGTTTACGTAATAACAGAGTTCTATATTACGTACGCTATGGATTAAAAATTAATATTGCTGCACCAATCATATGGAAATTTTAAATGAAATTTTAGTTTTCCATTTTTCAGTACTGCCAGTTTTCAAACTTCTAAAACATCACACATTTTTTATTTTTATGCCTTCGTATAGAGAGAAAAAATGTACTGTTAAATGCAATTTGTTTGAAAGCTGTATCTCAATTTGTTTTTAAGTTATTAATTTTGTAGTATTTTTTTTAATACTTTTTTTTTGCCATCGTGGTAACAAAAATATCCTATGTTTGGACTTTAAGCGTGGACCCATCAGGAAACGAATAAAATGAAATAAGTTGCGGAATTCAACCAATAAAAAGATTCAGATATACTTCAAAAGATTTGGGATATATTTGCATCGATAGCGCCGTTTAATCACCAAAGTCAAATCGCCAAAGAGGGTGATTTCGCCAACGACATCATGCGATCGTATTTCCTCAAAATCACCCAGATTACGACTTGATACCACCGGCTTGACCCATTTAGCAAACCTCTCTCTTTTCGACCCAAATCCCCCTCTTCATCTAAACAACAGACCTCTCCCCCGTTCTGTTGTCTGTTAGATCAGAGGTCCCCTCTACAGCCCGACGCCAAATCCATCGCCAAAACCCTGATGAAATAGGAGGCATGAGATTTGACGCTCGCCAAATCGATAGGACGTTTCATAAATAGCGCTAAGTTGCAGACACACACGCAACAACGTTTTGCGGTTAAAAGTCGGCATGCTTTTTGTTAGCAGGCGGCGTGTTTGATTTAAAATGGCTTTTCCAGTTCAACTTCAACCACACTATAGGACTAGCAACTTTCTTTTAAGTAGGGTTGAGATAGTTATCTCCTGAACAATTGCAATATCCCCGTTTTCTACAATACACAGTGTATAATAGACAGGGACGTAGCTTTAGGGGGGGGGAGGGGGGAGCCTCCCCTCCCAATAAGTTATTATAGTAGGGCGCCAAAGAAGGCTTAAGGGCGCCGTTAGGCGCCTGAAAAAAAGACTTTGTTAGTAGTAACAAGTAATTATAAAATAACTTAACTTTAAATGTAAAACTACAAAGTGAGTTATTATTCACTTACAAAACATGAAAAAGGCACTTTTAGACTTGTTACTACCTCTATACTCCTACTCCTATCCCAAAGAAAACTTATCCATCTGAAATAAAAAATTTCAAAAACAGACTTGTAATGAATTCCAAGATAGATGTACAATTATTTCCTTCTTATAGTAGTTGTTGGTCACCCTTAGAAATAGATAGAAAGGGAAAAGAAGTGTGGAAACGATTGTAGAGCGTTTGAATGGTTCTATAATATGTGTTAATAGTAGGGCGCCACAGAAGGTTTAGAGGCGCAGTCAGGCACTTAAAAAAGAGGGTTTCAAAAAGGGCGCCATGGAAGGTTTAAAGGCGCCGTTAGGCACCTAAAATTTTTATTTTTAATGTGGCATTCTTAGAATATTTTTTACACACACAAAAAAAAGAAAAAATAACGTGATTTAAAATTAATATTATTGTAAATTTAGAAGAAAATAAATTATGGTTTCAAAAAATATATAGGAGATCCATTACATCTGAGACATTTTAAGATTACTGCCAGGCGCTATCCCCAGTGTGAAAACAAGAACACATTCCGGAAAAAGACATTGTTCGAACACTATATGTAATTTGATTTTTCGGAGAAAAGCTCTCCCCTTATTCCAGTCCAAGTTTGGTGGTCTTCGACAGGGTCATCTGACCTTAACTATTTTAACTCCCCTCTTATGTCCTTCGTTGTGTGGAGTTAGATAATTTCCGGGCGTCACCTACATACATCTTGGTTGTCCAGTGTCTAGTGTTGTCAGATTGTACTGAAGCTAATAACGCGACTTTTCAAAACAAGCGATTTTTCTCGTTCAATTTTTAAAATAAAAATAAAAAGCTGTCTTTCGTAGTCGTCCAGGAAGAAGAAATTCAGTCATGAGTGATGACTGAAATAAAACATAAAAACAAAAATCCAGGATCTTACTAAAGAGAACAAAACAGAAAAAGAAGTTATGAAGCGGAGAAGTGATGCAAATTTATGAAAAAGTGGATGAAAAACATTGATGCAGTCGAAGGTAAAAAATGTACATATTCTCCTTTAGTTAAGCATGGTCTTAAAGTACAATGTTTATCTTTCTGACGCAATTGTGAGTTCATTTTTATCATTGCTATTATTAGTGAAAAAAAAATCGATTAGCATTCTCAGTTTTCCGGTAAATTTAAGTTTTAATGGTTTTTATTATTTATTTCCTAAACAGATAGCTATTTTTTGATTAATGGTGATTTCTGAAACTTTTACATTATTAATAATCGACCAAGTTTTAACCCAGGACTGGGCAGGAATGAAGCTTTCCCCAAAATTAAAAGACATATATGTTTAAGCGTGTACTCGAAAACATGCTTTTCCAACCTTCAACATCTCGAATTTTTCTGATAGAATTTCAGACTCATTTTTAAAAATAGACACGTGAAACTTGCTGGAGTGATTTTCGAAGAGATGTACAAGGTGCCGTACGATCTTATTTTTCGCTCCATTTATTAGAATTTGATTGATAAACAATCATTGCTTCAGCATGGTGCTTTTTTTCGTCTGCAGCTCTTCCGCTTCAGAAAATTCGGCTCACAACGCCCACTTTGACAGCATTTTCACACTATTTTCTGCCTTTATCAAAATATCGAGCTTTACGGCACCTTGTATAGTTTCTGAATAAGAGAATCTGTCAGTCTGATGCATTTCAGAGCAAAAATGAAATCAAAATTAAATGCAGAAATAAGCAGTTTGGATCGGGATACACCCTTACTTACAAATGTTTTTCGAAAAAGCAATCAAATATAGTAAGATGCAATCGAATGGAACAAAACAAATATTCAGTTTTACGTGATTTTTTTTAAATTTAGGTTTTTGGTATCCACATATTGTATTTTCACAGATTTTATTTTATAAAACACTGTATTTAAAATTGGAAGATTATTATTAAAAGTGCATTATTACTGATCAAGTGGCACTGATTCCATTCTTGCAAGGGTTACTGATCAAATGTTAAAAAGAATGTTTTTCAAAAATGTTTTCAACTGAGTAATAGTTTTTTTTGGGGGGCTCTATTTTTGTTTTATAAAATAATTCCTAAATATAATTTTGTTATGTTTTATCAATTGTACATATACATTACAAGTTATTGTCACTCTTCTGCTGGGTCTTTTTTCTGTCTTGCGGTGGACATTACAGCTTAAATTTCATTTATCTGAAAAAAAAAAAAAACAGTTTTCATTCAACTCCATAAACATCACGATGTACCGACGTGCAAAGTGAACTCTTCTACCTGAAATTCCAAAATATATGTGTATATGTCTTTATTTTAAATCAAGATTGAAATGTTCTATACATCTGAGTTTTTTGCGTCGCTAATTGCTATTGTGATAAATTACTTTTGACAAAATTTAATGATATCCGGTATTCAGCATACTATTGCTAAATTGAATATGTTGCTTAAGGAGTTAAATAAGTTTTTATTCTAATGATTGGATAAAGGGATTTGGAAATAATTGATTTTTGCTTTTAAAGTAGCCATTGTCAAAATAGAAAATTAAATTTACTTTGAACGACTGTCTTTTAAGAGGCTACTTCACTCAAACGGAAAAACCCGTTCGCTAATGCTAATCCTATGGCAGAAATTTATAAAAATAGCTCGGTTGCATTTCAATATTTTTAGATGATTCTTTTTGCATTGGATAACTCAGATTGATCTGAATGGAGGTCGTTTTTTAGTTTTTCGATTTTGGTTGCAGATATTTTTTATGAGGTTGCTTTCGCTTTCCAAACCGGTTCCGAAAATGAAAGCGTCCTCGTAAAAAGTAACTGTAAACAAAATGAAAAAAGTAACTAACGTCATGCATACAGATCGATCTCAGATATCCAAAGCCAAAAAATCATTTAAAAATATTGAAATGCAACCGAGATATCTGTATAAATTTCTGCCATAGGATTAGCATTAGTGAATGGGTCTTTTCATTTCACTGAAGTAGCCCCTTAATGTTAAAAAGTGACAGGAAAAAAAGTATTCGTTAATGTACTGTATAATTAATAGAATAATCGTGCGATCGATTTAAAAAATGCACATTATAAAAAAATAAATACTTTAAAGTTTTGTGTTATAATTGCAGTACGATACAGATTATTTTTTACTTATATGTATTTACTGGGGAACTAAGATAATAAAAGAGAAAATATGTTATTCCATTTTACAGAAACTGGAATAAGGAACTGGAATACAGAAACTGGAACACATGTGCATGTTTACAAACAAGCGCTTCCTTCAACCAATCTATCAATTACATTTTTGCTTTACTGATCATTACAGGAATCAACATGGCAACGTTGACAAATCATACAACAGAGCTTTAAATCGCGACATTAGACCAATCGTAGACCAATCAGATCGCCTTGTCTTCTTGTGTACAGCAAGAGTCTTAAAGACGGGCAGGAAATTACTGTGGATCCCATTTTGCCCACATTGACGTCAGCTGTCCTTTTCTTATATTCAGTATATAAACCACCGTTACTTCCTTGAAAAGAGGTCGAATGTTCATCGAGAGATTTAACATTCCTTTTTTACATTGGTGGGAAGTAGTGGGCCCGATCTCGGAGGATCTCACCAGAAAAAAATGAAGGCTGAATTCAATTATATTGACCAGCAAGTTTCGGGGGGAACTGCGGCTTTGAAACCTTTATAACTATATTGTAATTAACTTTGCGTTCTGTATTTTTATTTTTCTTCCAAATTCAATTGTTCTTATCATGTCAGGAAAATGAATTTAAGGATCCAGGATTCGGATTCTCTTCAAACATTCTACATTGCCTTTTTAGACCTTGAAAAAATAAGAGCTGGGAGAGATATTTTATCAGCACATGTGCATGCACGCTTAAAATGAAAATTTAACCATGGTTGCATCACTTATATCACCTAAATAGATGCCACTGCCATGAATAAATAATTAAAGATAAAAAGTAGCATAACTAACCCCCCCTCCCCTCTCTCCTAAAAAATGTGCAAATAATTCAAGGGCGGCAAAACAATAAAAGGCGCCAAATTTTGGCTCTCCCCCCCCCCCAATAAAAATTTCAAGCTACGCCGCTGATAATAGATGTTAAAAACTTTAATTAAAAATTACGTACTACTTACAATGTGAAGTAGAATTAATTTCCTACAGTTTCGAACAATAAAACTTGTTCATCACCAGGGAAACATTAAGAGACAAAACCAACATGTTACCAAAGTTTATATGATACAATACTGTAATGTAAATTTATCAATAAAATGTAATCAGTATTGTATCATGTAAACTTTGTAACATCTCTTAATGTTTCCCTGATGATGAACAAGTTTTATTGTTCGAAACTGTAGGAAATTAATTCAACTTTATATAGTAAGTAGTACGTAATTTTTAATTAAAATTTTTAACATCCATTATATACTGATAAGCCGAATTTATTGTGTATTGTATTATCAAACAGTGTAATAAGTCCTTTTATAATATCCCCGTTTTCTATTATTAATAAACTTCAGAAGGAAGGAGCACAAAAAAGAATTTCCTGGAATACACTTGAAGCTGATCACTTCTGATTACTTCACTTGTGCTTGGAGCCTTATAATGTCCGACGCCAAATCCATCGCCAAGAACCCGATGAAATATGAGGCATGAGATTTGACGCTCGCCAAACCGATGGAGAGCTTCATAAATAGCGCTCTCTTGTCGTTTATAAAGGCATAAAAAGATGAGGGGAAAGGGAGTGATAGCGGTTTAGCGAATAAATAGGGATATTTGTGTGGTTTTTGCGGGATAAGAAATCGTGGGGGGGGGGGGGGAATAAAATTGCGAATGACTTGAAATATAGGATTGAGATAAGGGGGTGATGGGTATACTTTTGTTTAGATAACTCGGGCTATCAAGTTTTATGAGCAGTCCGTGAAATTATTATTTTTTGTTTCATTGTTTTGCTACTATTATACAAAATAGTATAAAATAGAGAAGAACTATTGTTTTCGATTATAAAATATAGTTTAGACTATAACTTTCGGGCGTCATGTTCATTTTGATTATTGAGTATGTTCTCAACTGCTCATATCAACCAGTGGCGCATCCAGGGTTGACATTTGGAAGGGGCTAGCATATTTTAGAAGTCTTTATTTAGCGTTGAATTTAGGGGGTGGTCGGGAAACTTATTTTCCTGAAGCAATGAAATCCCCCCTATTCCCCCCCCCCCCCCCGCCGAAAAGTCGGACGAACTTGGTGCGATTTTTTTCACATTTGATTAAAATGCACAAGAGCTGGCAAGCCCGGACATACATTTTTTTCTGTTGATTTTATACTGAGCGAAGACTGGGGGTGGGACTCTGAAAATATTCATTGCAAAAACAAAAACAACAACAAAAATGTCGAAACGTAAATTAGATCTCAAAAAATAACCTTTCCATAGGAATGGTTACTCTTCGTGAACTCTTCGCCCGACGGGGTTGTTTTCCGCTTTATTAGGTGCGTTCGTAATTATGTAAATACGTAGCACCTATTGTTGTCGCTCAGTCCGTCCGTCCGTCTGTCTGTCCGTCTGTCTGTCCGTCTGTCCGCATATAACAATGCAAAAACTACCCAACCGAATCGTTTGAAATTTAAAATACATAATTATAACATAATTTTGTCGAGTCATTTCAAATTTTATGAAAATTGGATGGATAGATCAATTACAGGGACATTCAAAAGGATTCCGTTACATTACGGTCAATAGGGGAAAAAAGTTTTAAATGCATTTTAATTGTTTGAAATTTAAAACATATAATTACTGCGTAATTTTGTCGAGTCATTTCAAATGTTATGAAAATCGGATGCATAGATCAATTACAGGGACAATCAAAAGGATTCCGTTACATTACGGTCAATGGGGAAAAGTTTCAAATGCATTTTAATGATGTTACACTCATTCGAACATAATAGAATTGGCATGAATCTATGAAATATATACTAAAATATGCATTCTGTACAATCTGTGATGCAAAGAATTTTTATTTTTAAATTACAGGGCCACACAAAAGTATTCCACTATATAATGCTATACGGGGAAACATGGTTTGGTACGTGTTTTAATTATATTCAACTATTTCACATTTTATGAATAAGATATACGTTGCTGAGGTGTAATAAAAATTACTTCCTGCATATTTACAGAAACGTAAAAATTTCGACTACTATACTGTATCCGGAGTACGCTCTACTATATTAGCAAGATCTGAATATTTTTAAAACTTCGTTATCGTACGAACGCACCTCATTTGCTACGTTCAGGTGCAATTTCCAACTTGTTTTTAAATTCATTTTGGCTTTCAAATGCACCAAGCTTTCAAATTCTTCTTTTTCAAACTTTGGTTTTGAAATTCTGGTTTATTCAAACTTTTCAACCCACCTTTTCACTTCGCCCTCCACCCTTTAAAACCCCCTCAAAAATAGGTCTTTGAGACTTCACCTTTCTCTCCTAATGTAGGTTAATATAGCTGTTATAATTCTGAAATGGAGCATAATAGGCATCTAAGATATTCCAATAAATTAATTATTTGTAATTTTTTTTAATGTAAATAAATAAAATTGTCGATTTTATGAGGAATGAGATCGAACCCGTGTCGAGTATGGTACACAATGCATTTTATGGTACATTCCGATCCAAACTGCTTATTTTCTCATTTATTTTTACAAGGCAGAACCCGTCGAATAACGACGAAAGAAAATGTTTAAGAAAGGGCTGTTTCATTGATTTTAATAAACATACAAAATTAGTTACAATACAAATGCAGCTTATATTGGTAAGTCTAACTTTTAAAAAAATGATATTTAGCCTAAAGTTATCAGAATCAATACTATTTCTATAAAATTCAGTTGTAGAAATTGTTAAAATTAAACTTTAATCGCATATGTAAGCAGTCAAAAATAATAAAAAAATATGTTATTATGGTAAAGTTATTAATTAAGGGTGTATTCGAAAAAACGCTTTTTCACCTTCAACAGCTCGAAATTTTCGGATACAATTTCAGGCGCATTTTTAAAAGTACAAACATGGAACTTGCTGAGAGGATTCTTGAAGGGACGCATGAGGTGCCGTGTGATGTCTTGTTACGCTCCATTCATTAGAAGTTGAGTTATAAACAATTACCTTATCAGTATGACACTTTTTTTCGTTCCCAAAACTCCCGCTTCGGAAAATTTGGTCCAAAACGCCGTTTTTGACAGCATTTTTTATAACATTTTCTGCATTTATCAAGGAATTGATAATCACGGCACCTTGTGTACTTTCTAAATAAGAGAATTCGAAAGTTTGGTGCGTTTGAGAGCAAAAATGAATCTAAAAATAAATCTGAAAAAAGGCGGTTTGGATCGGAATGCACCCTTAAAGATCTTAAGCTAGGATTCCAAAATGAAAAAAAAAGCAGAATTTATTCCAATTTGACTCACTCATATATTTTTTTTCTCGTGAAATCTAAGCCCGACGCCATTTTTCACCGCATATCAAAATTTTCTCTGAAAATTTCTCAAAAGCGTGAACCCAAAGGATATTGAAAGTTAAAAATATCCCCCCCCCAATCGAAGGGGGTGGGGAAAGCGGGCACTTAATGAGAAAATATCTCATAGGATATACGGCGCTCTCGCAAAAATAGACACAAAAGCGAATTTTCCAAAAAGTGACTTCACTGCCTTAATAGCAATAATACCCTAATTCTCTTTTCGCAACGATTGCCGCAAAAAAAGAAGGAGGCAGGCTACTCAACTCGCTCTCCCTTTTCCTATCCCGTAGCAGCAGATGAAAAGCAGGCTCGGGACAATTCAACTCCTTTCCGTCCAATTTCTCTTTTCTGTTTCCCGTCCTGGGTAAGTAAGTAGAGTGTAAAAGAGGGTTGCGGGGCAGTGGGGAAAAAAGTGGGGAGAAATTCGGGGAAAATTAAGGAGAAAGAGAGGGGAGGGGGGGTCTTTGAGAGATGCGATTAATTGACTTTCGCTGTAGAAGGATCATTTGAATAATTGAGCATTAAAGCTCAGGAGTTGAGACTTTTTTTCTTTTTTATTTATTTTTTGGGTTTTTGATTTGCTTAATGACGTCAAAAGAGATGAAATAAGTTGGGGGGGAGAGGGGTTGATGGAGAACAGACAAAGACGGAAGGGTTGTCGCGCGGGAAATGAATTTATGAAGGATCTATTGCCAGATTGCCAAACGACTTTTAATGGTCCATTTATTATTTTAAGTATAGAAGGAATTTATCGTAAACGAGGTGAAACTCGTCGAAATTCGACGAAAGAAAATCTTTAAGAAATAACCGTTTCCTTGATTTTATAAAAAAGTCTACAGAATTAGTTACAGAAAAAAATACATCATGTATTGGTTAAACTAACTCTCAAACAAATATTATTTTAAGCTAAAATTAACAAAATGCTATAAGGCTCAATTATCCAAATTATTAAACGAAATAAAACGGAAATTCACCGGATTTTATAACAGACATTTTTTTGGAATAGTATACGCATGTTAATTTTTCTTTCTTTCTTTTATTTCTTTATTTCTTTATTTATTTATTTCAAATTTTAATTTTTACTTGAGAAAATGGAGTAATTCTGTTGCCACAATACAAAATTGGTACTAAAAGATATATAAAAATTAATATCTCAAAAATAAATTGAGATACGGCTTTGAAACATATTGTATTTAAAAGTAATTTTTTTTCCCTCTATAGACGGTATAAAAAGTTTAAAAGTGCGATGATTATAAGTGTAAAATTTGCACCAGTGATTGGCACATCCTACAAACATGTCCTAAAATAAGATTTATATCCAGTCTTTTAAAAATGCAAGACCCTATACCAGTTAATGCTCATTTACATTAAAGATTATAACTTTGATTTTTGCTTCTAGATGACAATAGTGCCTAGGAAAGAGAAACAAATATGGCTTGTATGAAATTAGCCTTTTTTGTTGCAAATGCTTCTATTTTTCGTTTAAGGAAGGCATGTTTTTCAATTCATTATTATATGATTTATAATATTTTTTAAATTTTAATTGACAACGGTTTTGTTTAGTTAAAAAGGGTTACTTTAATAGTGTAAAAGTATTTTCGACACAAATATTTGGATTTCTGAATTAATGATAGATGCCAATTAATGGTGCTTCAATTTTGCTAGTTCCAAGTAATTGGCACTTATTCTAATTACAAGGAATTCGCAAAAAATTTTAGATTAAACCACTTATTTTGGAAGTACTTTTAAAGTTATAGACTAATTTTGTTTATCATTTGTTTTTATTTGAAAATATGAAATATTATCAGTAATTGGAATCCATTAAAACTTCATATGACAATTACTGGGGACAGCATGACAATTACTGGGTATTAATATAAGTATATTGTATTGTTTTAAAGTGTTCACATTTCAGACTAATATGCTGATTTTTTACTCTCAAAAACCTGAAATATAGCATCTTCATCTACAGTAAATTCATTTAAAGCGATTAAACCCAATGCAAAATGTAAAGTTTTTTTTAAATGTAAACTTGTGCCAATTACTGGATCACAAGGTGTCATACATTGGTGCTCTAGGTGCCAATTACTGGTGATTTCAGCAACTTTTTATAAGTATATTTTTATAAAAATACTTTTTCAAAATTTTTTGCTTTTAGTGGGCAAAATAGATGCACAGATATGCATTCTTTGATTTAAAAATATATCCAAGTAAATATCTTATTTCTTTGTAATGAAAATTGAAGTAAGTTTAAAGACAAATTCTTAAAGTGCCAATTACTGGGGATATTACCCTAGTAGTAAAAATTGCAAAACCGAAATTGCATTTCAAATATCAAAATGTTGCCATTCGCAAAATGACGTATGCGTTACGCACAGATACGTTTGGCCTTTATAATATAGAAATTCACTTTCGCTCTCAAACCCATACAACTGGCAAATTGTCTCATTTAGACGGTACACAATGTGCCGTGCTCGTGGTGATTTTTGTAAAAAGGAAGAAAATATTACAAAAAATATATTGCCAAAGTGGGCGTTTTTCGAAGAGGGAGAACTGGGAGCGAAAGAAATGGTCACACAGAGAAAATAATTGTTAACCAAATTCTAATGAATACAGTGAAAAATGAAATCACACGGCCTTTTATACACCTCTTCCAAAATAACATCAGCCAATTTCATGTATCTATTTTCAAAAATATGTCTGAAATTGTATCGGAAAATTTCGAGCTGTTGAAGGTGGAAAGGCGTTTTTTCGAATACACCCTTAAGCGTGTTCATGTTAAGGGTGTATTTCGATTCAAACTGCTTTTTTTCCGATTTATTTTTAAATTCATTTTTGCTCTCATATGCATCAAACTGGCAGATTGTCTTATTTTGAAAGTACTCAAGGTGCTGTAATCGTCGATTCTTTGACAAATGCAGAAAATATTGCAAAAAATGCAGTCACAAACGGCAATTTTAACCGATTTTTCCGATGCGGGAGATTTGTGGACGAAAAAAAGGGTTATACTGAGAAGATAATTGTTTATGAATCCAATTCTAATGAATGGAACGTAAAAAGACATCACACGGCACCTCATACGTCCCTTCAAGAATCCCCTCAGCAAGTTTCATGTGTTCTACTTTTAAAAGTGTGTCTGAAATTGTATCGGAAAATTTCGAGCTGTTGAAGGTGGAAAAGTATTTTTTCGAATACACCCTTAATGAGGTTTGATTATATTTTCCGATAATGTATCGGAAAATTCACAGTTGTCGAGAGTGGATAAATATTTTTTCGATTACATGCTTACATGTTCCGGACCAACAAAGCGCTCACGAGCTAATCCTATTCTTAGGGGAGATTATTTTCTGATATCTAATTTGCATTTCGACATTTTAATTTAATTTTTAATTTTTATTATTTATTTATATATCATCATCATCATAATAATCAACCGTTTTCGATCCACTGCTGGATGTAGGTCTTCCTCAGATGTTTCCTGTCCAATTTACACCAGCCACTTTTCTAATTTCATCACTCCACCTTACCTAGAGTTGTCTTCTTGGTCGCTTTATGTCTCTTGGATATGTCGCTTTATGTCGCATTATGTCTCTGTAGTATATTTGCAGTGTTCTCGCTGTCGCTCGCCTTTGCGCCAAATTACGACTAAATTCTTCATTTGGCGAGTAAACAAGCGATTAGATTCGCCAAATTGCTAGTGCTCAATTTTTGCTCTTTCTTTCTTTTCTCTTTCGTTCTGCATACATATACATATGTACAGATTTTTCATGTATACATATTTTAATTTATTTGTAGCAGATAGTACAAATTAGATTAATAACAATCGTTGTCGCAGTTATAAAAACTTAGGTTATTTTAGAACATATTGAAAAAAGGGGAATACATTAAAGGGTTAAAGATTTTTTTGGCTACAACGCGAACCTATTTTGCGAATACTTTTTTCATTTTGCGAATGTCTTTGATTTTTAATTAGCCAAATTACTAACGTTGGTCAAATGCCAGCGAGAACACTGTATATTTGTGGTCCATTTATTGTCTTGAATATATATATTGCATTATATAGCTTAGGTGTTTCTCTACAACGCTCTTTTTTATTTTATTTTATTTATTTATTTATTTATTTTATTTTTATTTTTATTTTTTTTTATATTGAATATAGATATTTTTTATAAAGTTAGTTTCATGTTTAAATCCGGTTTCGAAAGTAATGTGTCATTTAATAAAATATATGCAATCAAAATGGAAAAAGTTAAAAAAAAAAAAAAGGATCTCAGCCATCCAATGCAAAATAAATAAATAAAATAAAATAAAATAAAAATAAAAATTATAAATGTAAAAATGTAAACCACATATTAGAAAAAACCTCCCCATAGGAATAGCATTACAATGCGTGCACTTAGTCAGCCGGGGACAGGACCCTTAACCCCTACGGGACAAAAGCCTTTTACAAAATTTTTAATGTTTTGTCGCCGGTTTTTAAAAACGGAAATTTGTGCCCATATTAACATCGAGAAACAATTAAATAAGGCAAATATTACAATATAATTTTATTAGTGAAAATAAACAATGATTCTTGAGCCTTTTTTGCGGCCCGTATACGTGTCGCTCGTCCCCAAGGGGTTCAGGGTGTATAAGAAAATAATTAAGGGTTTATTCGAAAAAACGCTTTTCCACCTTCAGCAGCTCGAAAATTTCCTACACAATTTCAGACACATTTTTAACAGTAGAAACATGAAACTTGCCGAGGGGATTCTTGAAGGGACGTATGAGGTGCCGTGGGATATCTTTTTACGCTCAGTTCATCAGAATTTGAATTATAAACAATTACCTTATCAGTATTACCCTTTTTTTCGTTCCCAAAACTCCCGCTTGGGAAAAATCGGTTCAAAATGCCGTTTTTGATTGCATTTTTTGCAATATTTTCTGCATTTATCAGAGAATTGGCAATCACGGCACCTTGTGTACTTTCGAAATAAGAGATTTTGAAAGTTTGGTGCATTTGAAAAAAAAAGTGAATTCAAAAATAAATCGGAAAATAAGCAGTTTCAATTGAAATACACCCTTAAACTTTAACTCAATTCAGGTGCAATGGTCATTTTCCCGATCTTTTCTGCCCAATCTCTATTAGACGAGAAACTGAACGACTTCTGAAACCGATATTATCTGGACTATGGTCAATGTGGGACTGGGCTTCTGCCGATACCATCTGCACAAAAGCAATCTCTGGAAATGACCGCTATACCAAGGAGAGGGTCAGTGGAGCGAAAGTTTGTAAATCTCTGCTTCATTATACCCTGGAGTCGTCGGGGGATCATCTTTGAAGAAATAGAAAAGGAACCGACAAAACTATTGTTTTAATAAAAACTTTAATTTTTCTTAAGAAAGGTGTTATAATAAAAATAAAAGACATTGACATGTTTCGGAACCATCAAATAAGTTCCATAATCATAATATAAATAAAATAAAATTTCAAAATATTTCACGGTCAATACAAATGACACGCGACAATGATATATAAATAACAAAAAACACGCGCTCTATTGTAAAAATTAAATTAAAATATAGACCATGATCTAAAATATAAATAAAAATAAAATTTCAAACTATTTCACGATCAATACAAATGACACGCGACAAAGAGATATATATATAGAAAAAAAAAAAAAAAAAAACCCACCAAAACACACGCGCGCTATTGTAAAAAATTAAATTAAAATAAAAATAGACCATGATCAAAAGAATTTCCAACATGGTTCTTCCCATTCAAACTCTCACGAGGAATTTATTCATTAATTCTAACCATAACTTAGGAATAATAAAAGAAACAGTATCATTGCAAACCAGATTTTTACGCGTATAAATTTCAATGGACTCTCTTATAATAGATTTATGAGTACAATTTGATATGAAACATAATTTACTTTCACTAAACAATATTTTTATCTGCTCATTTAAATATGTTCTTGATAAGGCAGTGTTAGTACGTCCAAATTTAATATCAGATTCGTGCTAACCTTTTCCAAACTTTCTCCCAGTCATGCCTACCTTGATTTAAAAAATCAATTGGATTTAATTAACTTTTTATCAAAACTATTGTTTGATTATTAGTTGTAAATAACCTGGTATATGGTATACGGATTAAAAATTTAAGAAATATTTATCATCTATACTTATATAAAATAGCTTGTCCTGACTGACTGATAATCAACGCGCAGCCTAAACGTCTGGCTGTAAAAACATGAAAATAGGTGAAAATATTACTTTGTGATAATTTAGATTTATCACAGGCTTTTAAAGACATTTTTTCTGAAAAGAGATTTCACTATGGAACTGAAAACACAAAATGGTTTTCATTCTCAAGATGAAAAGATCGGCGATATAAAGGATCACTAAATCATCATCGATCAGCGAGAAAGACAGACGGGCGACACTAACATGAATAGGAGACCACACTGGTCGCACCTTTGTTAGCACGCCGACGCAAAAATGAAAGCACGGAGATGATCAGAGACTAGACACATTGACGCCATAGGCGTGTATTTTCAGGTACGAATGATAAGACGATGTTACGAATCTCTTAATGAGAAAAGATCATTAAGGTTGATGATTGGTTCGTGACCTTTAGGGGAGGTCTTGGCTGAGAAGAAAAAGAGGAAGCCAAGGTTTTTCAGAGGGAGGATTTTTGGTCTCGGAGTGAGAAGAGGAGAGAACAGAGCTCGGAGCTCGGATTTGTTCTCTGAGAAAATGGATCAGCTCGGATCGGGAGCTGTAGAGGGTGACGGCACTCAAGTGAGCCGGAAGAAGAGGACTCTCGCTAGGAGAGTGCCGGTGATTAGTCTCGTCTTCGGTGTTTAGTTAACGCCGTGTTATTGATTCGGAGAAATTTTACATCGAATATAAACTGAACATTCTATGAACTAAAACGGAACTTTGGACTTGGAGCTGGTGGATTAAGATCCTACGAGTTCTAAAATGATTTATGCTGTATAAAAATCTAATCCAGAGAATTTTTTTATTGTTACAAATAAATAATTGATTCTCCATTAAATTGCCTGGATTATTTGCCGAGCGGCACTTACGCTACCAACCACTTAGCTTTAATCTATATGAGGCAAGTTATTACAACTTGTAATGATGTAGGCGTCCACTAAGAAGGGATTTTTAAAAATTCCACATCAACAATTCCAGAAAATGAATCAGGTAAAAAAATAACACGTATTTCAGCGATTTTAGAAATTGCCCCTCTAGTAGGGTGTCGAACAATTTAGAACGTTTGGCACATCTCAGCAGTCGTTTTAAGTAGAAGCATGAAACGGCAGAAAATAAATCGATTAAAAAACTAATTAAAGAAGTGTTTCAGAAATTTTTAACAAAATTAGCGCGATTGAAAAAATAATTATACTTCAGTCATTTTAGAGCTATTTTGTCAATTATATTGTCAGCATCGACTATTAACAGGATAATGTAAAATTATACGAATAAGGCAACAATTATAGATGTTTGATCATATACTTATGTTATTTTTTAATTTTTACTAGATGCATTTCGTTCAATTCAAGATTTTTTTTTTATAGAGAAACCGACCAGCGTAGCGGGTGAAGACTGCTATGTATCACATAAAACATTCGTTTTCTTGATTAACCGTTTCGGGGTCTGAATTTTTTCCGTTTTGAGAACAAAATTATTTTTATCTTAATAACGTTAATCGTACAATATCCAAATAGATTTAGTGATCTTTAAAGATTATCTGACTGATTGAAATCTAACGATTCAACTCATATTTATATGTCAATAGGTTAAGGAAGTGTTTTTGAAGTCGTTCGGAAAATAATCTATTGCAACAGGATTTAAGAGGGTATTATAACTTTCTAATAATTTTTTGCGTTTTATCATTCGCTCAGATAGGTAAGTCATATTTTTAATTTAAAGAGTGCATGTAATATGCGATCAAAGTAAAAAAATTGCCAATGGTTTAAAAAGAATTACATAACATTTTAATAATCATTATTATTACTAAATGTCACAACTTAAATGAAGTCATAAAAAAAATAGTCATATACTATTATTTCTATATGTAGAAAACAACTAACAAGGAAGGTTTCCATACGGGCATACTCCAAAAAAATCTGAAAAAATTACAAAATGTTCTTCTCATGAGGCTATATACGTTTATAAAAAAATTTCGGCGGAACCTTCTTACCTTGTCCGTAAAAAAATAATGAAAATTTCGTTATTTGGCGATTTATCATCGGTTGGCGATGAAAAGCAAATTCAAAAAATGTTTTCTTGTGTCAAAGGCATTTTAAAGGAAAAAAGTTTCATGTTCAACGTGTTTAGATAAATTAAATATCTTTTTTTGCCAGCTTTAGTTTGTTTTAAGTATAATTTCGTTACATTGATATTTATATGTATTTATATTCAAATTTAATCATCAAAATTTGAGATTTAACAAATAATATGTACATATATATGCAATTTATTATGTAGTATATACGTATATAATATACTAAACTCGCTCATTGTTTATTGAGTAAAAACATGTAACCGTAAACCAAACCCGAAAAGGTTAAACTGTTTTTACCCTTCCAATGTATTTAAAATACACCCTTAAAATTGTTGAACAATGAGCTAACTGATTTCCCTCGCTGATGGTAAGTCTATGGGCGTGTAAGTCTTGTATTTCAAATATCTAAACAGGAAATTAAAATTTTTAACGACGATGTTTGTTCTCAAATCCAGAAGAGCACTTTATGACGTAAGTATTAATTTGTTTTTGTTCGGAAATACATGGAACGAGCAGGTGTTGTTGTTCAGAAACTATCTCATCAAACTGGATTTTTTTAAATTTTTATTTTTATTTTTTCAAAAATAACGACAGAATGGGCGTTTTGATTTTTAGCCATTTTGTAAGGAGAAATAATCAAATGAGACGCCCCCCCCCCTCCTTTGCTTACGTAAGATTTTATGACATTGAAGGGTTTATTCTGAAAAAAGATTTTTCACCTTCAACAGCTCATAATTTTCCGATACCATTCCGGCCCCACCAGTGGCCGAGAGGTTCGGACCTCTCAACTGGTAGACGGCAGGTGCTGGGTTCGAACTCAATCGCGGCTGTCGGCCTAACCGTTCGGAGTTTTCGTGGTTTTCTTCGAACCTTGCGTAAATACTGGTTAGGTTCCCTTAGAAAGACCCCCACGAAGGGCACTCCCCCAGGTCCTATATCCCTAGTGTAGATAATCGGACGACAAAAAATAAACCAAACCAAACCGACACCATTCCAGACACATTTTTTAAAGTAGAAACATGAAACTTGCTTGGGCGATTTTTGAAGTGATGTATATAAGATGCCGTGGGATGTCATTTTTCTCTGAATTAACTAGAATTTGATTTATAAATAATTTTTTTTTCAGTTCGATCATTTTTTCATTCCCAGATCTCCAAGTTCGGAAATTTCTGTTCAAATTGTCAACTTTGACAGCATATTTTGCAACATTTTCTGAGTTTACCAAAAAATCGACCTTCACGGCACCCTTTGTAGTTTCTAAATAAGGGATTTTGAAAGTTTGGTGCATTTGAGAGCAAAAATGAGTTTAAAATAAATCGAAAAATAGGCAGTTTGAATCGGAATACACCCTTAAGGGTGTATTCGAAAAAATGATTTTTCAGCCTCCACTGCTCGAAATTTACCGATACATTTTCAGACGCATTTTTAGAAAGTAGAAACATGAAACTGGCTGAGGGGATTTTGGAAGTGACGTACAAATGCCGTGTGATGTCATTTGACGTTCCATTCATAAGAATTGGATTTGTAAACAATTAACATCTCAGTATGAGCCCTTTTTTTTTCATTTCCCAGATCTCCCGCTTCAGAAAATCAGTTCAAAATGCCATTTTTGATTGCTTTCTTTTGCAATATTTTCTGCACTTATCAGAGAATCGATCATCACGGCACCTCGTGTGCTAAATACGACAATTCGCCAGTAGGATGCATGTGAGAGCAAAAATAAATTTAAAAGTAAATCGGAAAATAAGCAGTTTGAATCGAAATACACCATTAAATAAACACCAACAAAAGAAGTTTACGAAATACAGTAGGCCCTAACTTATTTAGGTGCATAACTAAAAATTTTAATAATAATCACAGGAATATTATGTGTTTGGCGTTCATATTTTCAGTAAAGGTGTCCACGATCTTTGAATCCATGTTTCTCGAGTATATATTATAACATTTTCAATGTCGTAATAGACTGAAATGTTCCTCGTTTCCAATCCTTGTTTACAATCTGAAGTCTTTGAACAGCCGCAGAATGCTCATTCAAATCATGCTCTTTTTTTTTTTTTTTTTTTTGGTTAAACTATACATGCTGTGTGTTTTCTAATGCTTACGTAAGAATTCGCCTGACCCTCCCCCCCTCTCCCCCTTGTCAGCAAAAATAAGCAAACATTGGAACATTCTCCCCCTCACTGCTTACGTAATACTTTTAGTGCATGCGTCATTCGGTTTCGTAGTTTTTAAAAAAGGAACGGCCATAAAGGATATTAGAAAGGCCAAACGTATCTGTGCGTAACGCATACGTCATTTTGCGAATGGCGACACTTTCCCCTGCAATTTCGGTTTTGCAATTTTCACTACTGCAAATTTTACACTTTTAAACAAAGCACATTTTAAATTTTTACATCGTCGTATTGAGAAACTAGTCGTTGGGGGCCACCGTAATACTTACCCATCATGGATATGTATATGAAAATAAAACATGTGAAACTATTTATACAATGCATTGCAATTCATAAACAAAATTTAAATATTGTTAATATACATAGTAATGTTATATTAAAGAACTGCTGATGTACCAATTTCGACAAATTATATAAAACGCCAAACTACTCAAGTAGTACCGAACTGCGTAAAAGAAACATCCTTATAACTCCAAAAATAATAATTCTATTAACTAACAATTAATTGCGTCGGATTAAGCGTCTCATTTCCAATTAAAATATACTTCTGAATTGAAATTTGAATGAAATACAGGGTCATGAAAAATCGAAGAATGTGGAAAACAAGATTACAAATATCTCGGCAACTAATAATCCGATCGACTTCATTCTATATGCTAAATGTGTGTTATTTTATTGCCTTTTACGTCCATTCCTTAGAACAAAAAAATTCGAAAATTTTTATACACCTTTCATCAGAAAGAATTTTTCGAGAGTCCGAAAAAAATAGTTCCGGATAATCGAGGTTGCTGATATTAAATAGGGTTCGTCTCATTCTTACATACTAACTACATACAAAATTTCAAGTCTCTATCTCAATTTGTTCGGGAGATAGAGCGTTTACAGACAGACAGACAGACGGACGGCAAAAAATTTTTTCTAAAAATATGTTTTTCGGAATCTCCACTATCTAAAACGTGTAAATCCGTCAAAAATTTCTTTTCGATTTTCAAAACGATTGCAAGACTTACCCTATACTACGTATGATGGGTAAGTAAAAGGTGCACTTTTGAATGCAATTTGTTTCAAAGCTGTATCTCAATTTACTTTTGAGATATTAATTTTTATAGTTTTAGTATTAATTTTGTAATTGTGGATACAGAATCACTCAATTTTCTAATTACATTTGAAAAAAAAAAATATACATACTTTTTTAATTATAAAATGCATATTTATTTTTAAAATATCATCTGTTATAAAATCCGGTAAATTTCGGTTCTATTTTATTTAATATTTTGGATAACTGGACTTTATAATATTTTATTAATTTTAGCTTTAAATAATATTTGTTTGAGGGTTAGACTGACCAATATAAGATGTATTTTTTATTGTAACTAATTTTGTATTTTAATTATATTAAAAAAATATATAAAAGAATAATTATTAAAAGAATAATTATTAAAAGAATAGTAAAAAAAATTCTTTCTTAAAGATTTTCTTTCGATGAATTTCGACGGGTTCCAACTCGTGAAAATAAATTCAGGTATGTGTCAGAAAGTTAACTTCTTCCCATTTCAAATCAACCTCAATAGAACACACTGCCAAAAATATATCAACGCTAAAAGAAACCCTTCAGGATTATGGAGTAACGCTCACAACCTTAACTAAGCGTTGACAGCTGCTACACCCTGAATCCGAAAACATAAGAAAAGAAAAAGTGCACTGGGCAATCCCTAATAATTATACTCAACTTGCCAACGGAGCTATTTGTATTCTACAACTATCGCATATACAGTAGAGACAGACAAGAGGCAATGAAGACGTATGCGAAACCGGGGTGGTCCGGGGCGTAATATCGTCTGGCGATAGCAGAACAACACCCCCCTTTCTCCTTACTCCAACCCCCCTTTCCCGGGTCAAGAGGTAACAAACCTGGCGATCGTGAAGACACGATAATGAGACCATAAAAAATGGCTTCCATTCAGGTAAAGTTTCGAGGTACTATTATTTATTTAGTTTTTGTTTTGGTTAAGGATATAATCCTTTCCGTTGTGTAAAACTGTCGTTTATCAGTGCGAACATATCTTTTGTCGAGAGTGGAAAAGTAATTCTGCTGATTCTGTGTTTAAATACCCTGTTTTATGGACAAAATAAGAAACCCGCATGCAAATAGGCTGATTTTTTTAAAAAGATGTCTTTAAGGGTGTATTCGAAAAAACGCTTTTCCACCTTCAACAGCTCGAAATTTTCCGATACATTTTCAGACACATTTTTAAAAATAGAACACATGAAACTGGCTGAGGGGATTTTAGAAGAGACGTATAAGGTGGCGTGTGATGTCTTTTTTAACTGATTTCATTAGAATTTGATTAATAAACAATTATCTTCGCAGTTCGATTTTTTTTTTTTTTTTTTTTTTTTTTTTTTTTTTTTTTTTTCGTTCTCACATTTTCAGGTTTGGAAATTTCTATTCAAATCGGCAACTTTGACAGCATTTTTTGCAATATTTTCTACATTTATCAAAAATTCAACCAGACGGCGCCTTGTGTGGTTTCTAGATACGAGAATATGGTGTATTTCGATTCAAACTGCTTATTTTCCGATTTATTTTTGAATTCGTTTTTGCTCTCAAATACACCAAACTTTCAAAATCTCTTATTTGAAAAGTACACAGGATGCCGTGATTGCCGATTCTTTGATAAATGCAGAAAATATTGCAATAAAAGCAATCAAAAACGGCATTTCGAACCGATTTTTTCCCAAGTGGGAGTTTTGGGAACGAAAAAATGGGTCACACGGAGAAGGTAATTGTTTATAAATCAAATTCTAATGAATTGATCGTAAAAAGACATCTCACGGAACCTCACACGCAGAGATGGGCAGTATCGAAAATACATGTATTTGAAATACATTTTCAAGATACATTTGTATTTTGTATTTTGTATTTTAACCCGACTAAACGAAAGTATTTTGATAATGTATTTTGAAATGATTTTCTCAAGTATTTTGTATTTTGAAAATACATTTCATACTCAAAATACATTTCTGTAGATTTCCAGCTGCTTCCTTAAAACTGCCGATGTAAGATTCACAAAAGCATAATACAAGTACGACTGTTTTGTTTTGACTTATAGGGCTCGTTTCTGGAAGTTTATACAAACATACTTTTCAACTGCTGGTAGATAAAGATTAGAATGAATGCTTCTGTTTTACATATGATGCATTGCTGCTGAATCATTACAGTTCTAAAGTTCTAGGTTTTATAAGTATAACGCTGCTATGAGAATGATAAAAACTACTGTGTTATAAACAGGAAGGATTATTTAGAGTTTTGCTGTGTATGGTGCTTTTTAAAGAATTACTGAAAGACTTGTAATGTAGTAGCAGAAAGAAATGTAATGCAATAAGTCTCGTGAATGAATAGCTGATATTTTTTCAGCTCCGGGTGATAATGTATCAAGTGAATTAATGAATGACGATAGTACACATTGCACTAGAGCTATACTAAATGGATTTTTTTTTTTTTTTTTTCTGTTGATAATAACGATAAAATTAAGGCAGCTTGTTATATGTTAAAAACAAGATCTACCGTTATAAGAGAAACATTTGGGGCATTTTTTATTATAGATTTGTCCTTACTGGAAGTACACGTTTATCTAGCATGACTTCATAATTATTATTATTGTTAATATCACTTTTTTTACTCATTTTATGTTTCATTTTGTACTGTTAAAAAAATACCACAATGAAAATATAAACTGGTAACAGACCAGAATGAAAGTTATTGTAAAAAACGGAAGTTTCGTTTTTTTTTTTTTTTTTTTTTTTTTTTAATTTAGATCGTAAACAAAAGATTCACAAATGAAAATTTTAATATCAATAAGAATATAAATTTGGTTAATTACAAAAGCATACCCCTTTAGACAGTGGTATAGTTGTAAAAACAGAGGGTATACGATCTAAGCAGAGGATACGCTCAAGGGCAGCCGGTATACCCTCCCTACAGTATATGCACTATAGCTTTCTTGGAAAACAGAGGGTATGCGCTGTTCCTTACAAAAATCCAGACATATACGTCGTATACCTGCGTATACCCTCCACTACATCCCTGCCTTTAGAAGAATATTTATAATTTTGAATGTACGGGCATGTGCATATATTTGTTTACAACTAAATTAAAGATAATAACAAAAATCTTTTTTACCGATATATAACCATAAAATATTATTAGTTCTGTAGTTATTTATGCATCCCGGAGTTTCCAAGATTATTTATGTATCATCCTGGATCGGTGTTCATTGTACAGAGATTTGCAAAATGCTTAACGTTTGGCTTGCAAATTAATCATACACAAATATCAATAAATCGTTCTTTAAGAGAATAGTAGTATGTTCATGCTTAAAGAAAATTAATAGCAATTATTAATTTGCAATCATTATTACAAATATAACATGCCTATGTTTAAAACGAAAACATTTAACTTGTTAATTTAATATTTCTTTTTAGCTCACATGCTATCAAAACCTAAGACCTTGTGTGCCGCCCATTCTGTATGTATGTATGTATGTGTGTATATAACACGATAATTCATGATAAAAATATCCGATTTACTTGAAATTTTGGATATAGGTTTATTCAGATGAGGCGCTTTCCTGATTAGTTTTTGGAGTCCATTCGATAAGTATAAGGAAGGGGGTAAAGAACGAGCAGCCTCCTCAAACCCCTCCCCTTAATTTATATAAATAAGTTTTTCATGCAGAATTATCAAATTATTTCATTCAAATTTTAGATATAAGAACCTTCTGATGAGGGCACCTCCGTGATTAATTTTGGGAGTTCAATAGATAAGTATAAGGAGGGGGAACGGGGCTAATCCCTCCCCCTTAATTTAGATAAATGGGATTTCATGTAGAATTATGAGATTTCATTAGAATTTTAGACATATCATTCTGAGGAGGCTCCTCCGTGCTTAGTATTGGGTGTTCATTGGATAAGTATAAAGGGGGGAATGGGGGTAACCTTCTCCTTAATTTAGGTTAATGGGTTTTTCACGCAATTTGCTTCAAATTTTGGGAAAAATGGGAAACAGGAGGACTATCCCTCTTAATTTAGGAAAATGGTTTGTTATGTAGAATTAATCAATTTGCTTAAAATTTTAGATACAGATTCATAGTGATAAGACTCTTCCATCATTAGTTATGGGGTTCCTTTTTAAGTATAAAGAGGGGCACGAGAGATTACCCCCTTAAATGTGATAAATAGGTTTTTATGCAGAATTGTCCGATTTGCTTTAAATTTTGGATATAGGTAATTTCTAATGAGATGAATCTCTGAATAGTTTTGGAGATTTAATGATTAAGTATGAAGGATGTAATGGGGACTACTCTTAAATTATATAAATGGATTTTTATCAAAATTATCCGATTTGCTTCGAATTTTGAATGTAGGTTTATTGTATGATAAGGCGTATTCCTGATTAGTTTTTGAGATTCAATGATGAAGTATAAAGAGGGGAAATGGAGGGGGACTATTTCTCTCTTAATTTGTTTTTCGAAGGGCCATTATACCTTGAAAATAGAAGGCTGTAATATACAATTAGTATATATAGCTTGTGAGCTCAATGCCGTCAGTTTAACTGAGCAATATTCTTTTTATTAAATTATTTCTTATTTAGTATTCATATAAAGCATACTTATACTTGCGTTGTAGTAATTGAGACATTAACAATTTATATATATATATATATATATTTTTTTTTTTTTTAACCAATTCCAACAAACCAGGTTATAAACACTTTTATATATAAGTTTTATGTATACGTCCTAGAATAACTGCTGAACTGGCGCTTCCATTTTCAACCTTTCATCTCTTTTTATAGTCATATGTTTACCAGAAGAAAGCATTGGATTCGTGAAAACATTCGACCTCAGGGTTTTGATGGATTTATGTATTTTAAGCCCCTAAACACTGTTTAATTGCATTCGGGAAATGTCTGTTTGTGAGTTTGTATGTAACCACAAATTTGAGGCTCTATGTTTCAAAAACTAATGCACTGAATTTAATAATACTTTAGATTTAGTTAGACGTGGACATAAGTTGTTGTAGATTAGTATTGTTGTTGTGAATCTTCCAAGAGATGGCATTGCTATGGTGTATTTTTCATGATTTCAAAATAAGTAAATAAATAAAAAATAAAATAAAATAATGAAAAAAATTGTATTTTAAGAATTACTTTATTCTTAATTAATTAATTAAGAATAAAGTATGGATTTTCACCAAACTTCAAATTCAGTTACACGTTAACATAAGTTGCTGCTGATTAAATTTTGGTGTAAATCGCGCCACAGGTGGGCGGGCGCTGCTAAGTTACATTTTTCGCAATTTCTGCATTAGTTCTATCTCAAGTACTAATGCTCGAATTTCAGAGTTAGTTAGACTGTTATATTAAGTTGTTAAGTGTTGGTGTAAACTGCTCAACATGTGCACTGCAATGCTGCATTTTTCAGGATTTTAGCAAAAATTAATGCACCGAATGTCATAAAACTTCATGTTTTGTTATTCATTACTGTTAATTGTTAGCACTGATCACCGAAATTCGGAATTAAAAACCTGTTTCGAAAATTTGTTTTGTTAAATTTTTTAATTGTAAAATTGTAACATTTTAAAAATACATAAGTACTTTGTAAAAAATTGTTGGATTGGGTCAGATTTAAGCGGTTTTCGCGTAAGCCACGCCAAGATGGGATGAGCCAATGGTTTTTATACAGGCTGGTCAGGATCAATAATTAAATTTGAGGCTACTGCAGTTCTTTAGGAAGAATGAAGTCCAGTCTCGATCCGGTTTGGAAGGAAAAAGTCAGGTTCGGCCCGAGTCTGTCGTAAACAGTAAAAGCCTGGGATCCGAAATAATGATGACGAGGTCCATTTGAGCTTACACTCCAGAAAGAAATAAACCCGATACCCGACCCGGAACGACTGAAGAACAGGTCCGGTCGGGCCCGGCCCGAGTGTTGTGGATAAAAATTGGCCCGAAACCGGCCAGCTGACTGTGCTCGGCATGACCCGTACAAACCTCTAATCTTATACACAAACTTTTTAAAATTTTCAAATGTATTTTGTATTTTAAATGTATTTTGAAAATACATGTATTTTGTATTTTGAATTTTCTTAATTCGAAAAGTATTTTGTATTTTGTATTTTAGCTTCTAAAACTAATGTATTTTGTATTTTGTATCGAAAATGACTTTTCGATGTATTTTGCCCAACCCTGCTCACACGTCCCTTCAAGAATCCCCTCAGCAAGTTTCGTGTCTCCACTTTTAAAAGTATGTCTGAAATTGTATCGGAAAATTTCGAGCTGTTGAACGTAGAAAAGCGTTTTTTCGAATACACCCTTATGTACCCTGTTTATGGACAAAATAAACCCGCATACAAATTGACTGATTTTTTTTTTAAATGTCTCTTTAGCCCTTTATTTACCGAATCATTTATCAAGAAATTAATCTACCTCAATAATTATCTTCTTTAATATCTGAGGGTATACTGGAATTTTTAGATAATACTAATGTGAAATTTAGATTTTTTTTTTCATTAAAACTGATTAAATACTATATCGGTAGTTTTACTTTTTTGTGAAATATTTACAAAAATAATCAGATTAATTAGCCTACATTTCTCTTTTAAAAGTATCACAATTCTTTAAAAAAAGCAATGATCCATTTATTGCAGCATGATCCTAAATGGAAACGCTTTTGCAGTTTCATGTAATTTATTAAATAACATGTTAATATTATTAATAATTTATTAATAACATGTAAAATATGTTTCATGTAATTTTATTTAAGGGTGTTCTTAAATCAAAATGGGTAAGTTTGTGTCATATGCTTTAATTTATTTTTGTTCGGAAATACATGAAAATAACAGGTGCCTATTTATATTTATTTTTATTTATTTATATTTATATTTATTTATTTATTCAGAAACTGTCTAATTGCATTCAATTTTCTGTTTTTTTAAAAACACAATAAATCTTAAAAAACACAGGCCTTTAAAGTGGACGTTTTCGAGCACATTTCCCAACGAAAGCAGAAAAACCGGTCGAAAAACGGGTGATCACGTAATTGAAATAGCTTAGAACTGGATAGGTAATTTAACTATCATAAAATGGAAAAATAAGTTCAATTCGAAGTCTCTTTCATTGTCAGGCATTCCAATTTTATATCTTTCTGTTAAAAAATGAATTTGTGCTTGTTGAGCGGAGCAGTTGGGAAGACGTTTAAAGAAAGAAAAGAAATGCCTGTAAAAATGAATAATAAAACAATCACTTTTTGAAACACTATTTAGCATCCACTGTCTCTCTGTTCCATCTAAATTGGATCGAGAAGAGTGCTTTGTGTGGAAAGAATAAAAAACTTTTATTATTGCACAGAATATATAAGTTTTACATAACGTTTTCTTCAATGGTTCTTTAAAGTACTGTCAGTGCATAAATATTGATCTGAAATCCAAACTGGATACTTTCTAAAATATTAAAAGAAGTCATTTACATACATTAATAAATGAGAGTTGAAATTCGAAGTGCTAAATTAACCTTGAATTTAACAATTAAAATTCATATAAAAAGCACACACACTCTGATATAAATGCCAGGGATATGTTTTGGAAAATTTTAGGTCCTTTAAAGAACCTTTCACAAATATTAAAACAGGACCCTTCACAAAATAATTTATCTTAAAACAGGACCCTGCACAAAATTATTTGTCTCTTAAGGGTGTATTCGAAAAAACGCTTTTCCACCTTCGGCAGCTCGAAATTTTCCGATACAATTTCAGGCACAATTTTAAAAGTAGAGACTTGAAACTTGCTGAGGGGACTCTTGAAGGGACGTATGAGGTGCCGAGTAAAGTCCTTTTACGCTCCGCTCCATTCATTAGAATTTGATTTATAAGCAATTAACTTCTCTGGAAGACCCTTTTTTTCGTTCCCTTATCTCCCACTTCGGAAAAATCGGTTCAAATTGCCGTTTTTGATTGCTTTTTTTGCAATATTTTGTACACTTATCAAAGAATTGACCTTCACGGCACCTTGTGCACTTTCTAAATAAGAGAATCTGCGAGTTTCATGTGTTTGAGAGCAAAAGTGAATTCAAAAATAAATCGGAAAACAAGCAGTTTGAATCGAAATACACCCTTAAATAGAAATTTCACAGAATTTTTTCTCCTTCAAATTGAACTTTTTACAAATTTAATCATTCAGAGCCCAAAGTCATCAAAATACCATTCAAATTTTTTATTATTTTTCCTGCATTTGTGACTACCTAATTGTAATCAAAGTATTTTTTTCATAAAGAAAAGAAAACCTTAATTTGATTGTTTTGCGTGTAGAGATCATTGTTTGGGTGTAAAGCATCTTGCCAGTAAAGCGTGCGGATAACAGGGCCATCGCTAAGACTTTTTATTGGTGGGGGAGAGGACCTAAAATTGCCAAGTCAAATTTCAATACTTGCCAACTCATTTTACAATTTTGCCACAATTAGAAAATGTAATATAGTCCTTATTTGTTAAAAGGTTAAAAATATTCCCAATTAGTTTTGTAATTTTTGCCAATTCTATCAAAAATTAAAAATATATTATAGTTTTTATTAAAATTTTAAAGAAAATTTGCCAAGTAAGTTTGTGAATTTGCCAAGTGTAACAACATTCACGAATGTTTGGGGGGGGAGGCTCCCCCCGGTCCCCCCCTTAGCGAGGCCCCTGGCGGATAAATCAGTCGTTATTAGGATGAGCGAAGCGAATCCTCTACTAGGCCACTCAAATTACACTTTGTCGTACACTTTACAAAAAAACTTTTCAATATTTTGGCTTCAAATTAAACACAAAAATAAATTATGATCTGTAGATTTGCACAATATAATTTTTTTTACAGTAAAACGTTAAAATAATTAATATTTTAATTAATTTATTTTACATGCATTTCCAATACGGACGCATTTTAGCAAATAAATAAAAAATGAAACGCGTATATTTTCAGAAAAAAAATATAAATCATGGAGTAAGTGATTATAGGTAGAATCATGATTAATTTAATAAATAAAACATGTTTTTATTATTCCGCAAAATCGTTTGCACATATGACACTTAAACATTCTAAAAGAATTGTATTATGGATTTTTTTTTTTTTTTTTTTTTTTTTTTTTTTGTAAAGTGGCAACAAAAGAATTGTAAACAAATAAAATTTATTGTTAAATTTGTTATATAAACGAAAAATTAAAAGATCTGCGTGAAGTTGTTGCCCCGATTCAAGTTCTTTATAAATGTACTAAAGCAAAGTTGGCCGATTCAGAAACGACAAATGGACTTTAACAATTTCTTACTTTACCATTTGCATCTAAAATAATGTTACGTTATTATTTGTGGACCGAAAAAGATTTAGTAAACGGGACTTTAGACTTTGTTGCACGTATTAAAGAAAATCACAAGCCACCAAACCAGATATCGCGACTAATCATGGATAAATTTGAATACTACAGTCATTTAACTTATAAGAATTGGTGCGTACCAATTCCCCCTATAATTAAATTCTGGAAAATTGAAAGCATAAATTGCTCAAGGAAAGAATTTCTTCTGCAGTTAGCTTTTGCTGTTACAATTCATAAATCCCAAGGTTTAACATTAGATCAAGCAGTTGTAGATACTGAGGATATATAGACACCAGTTGGCTTAAAAACGTACGTAACGTTGTCGAGAGTGAAAATCCTTCAAAATTAAGCATTCAATAGAAATTTTCCTTACGAAAAATTCTACAACATCAAAAATTCTCGTACGCTAACATACATAAAAACGAAGAAATTAGAATAAAAAGTTTTACAGTTAAAAATTCATAGTATCAACGAGAGCAGATTTCAAATGTTTTTCCAGAAAATAGGATTTTGAAGAAGTAACTTTCTTCAAGCTCTCTTCAAATATATTATTCTAAAATAGCTATCAAAGATTATTTGATGTTAATTACAAAGATTGGAAACATGCATATTTCAAACAACTTTAAAAAACACCAGTAGCTACTAGAAATTGTAAAAAAATCTTTAAAAGAATTTTTAGTTGAAAATTTAAAAATATTTTGTAAAAGTTTTCTTCGAAAATATTTTATTATGCCAGTCTTACATCATAAATAAAAAATTAAAATGCGCCAAAACATAAAATAACGTTTTTGTTTAATAAAGATGCAAAAATTATATTAAAAAATATTGTTATTTTCAAATATCTGTTTTGTAAATTAATGCTTCGCGAATCCAAACAAAGCATGACTTTTGCTAGTAAATAACACCAGAGTGATCGAAATAAAAATATTAAAATCATATCTCTGTACCCTTTACTAAAGAGATAAGAGCATAATTAACCAACTGAGAAAATAATAAAATAAAAAAAAAACAAATCTTTGGAGATAAAGCATGAAGATCCTTGCAAAAAAAAAAAAAGGTTCTAACCCATTCTTTATATCGTGTGAGGTCCGTATATCGTGTAATTTTTCCCGAGAAATTTCTCGAATGTTTTCTCGGCGATCAGAGGCTATGAATATGGATGTTACGAGGGGGGTATCAAAAGTCATTAGGGGATTGGTAGAAGGGAAACGCACTCGGTGTGTGGTAGGGGTGGTACCCGATACATTTTCGAGCCGAGCGCACGTAATTATAAGCTGTGAGCGCAGGCGCAGCTGTAATTAAGTTCAGGGTTGGGTCTACGCTGTTTTTTTTTCTTCTTTTTCTTGCCTGAAAAATGTTCGTAATAATGAAGACATTGCGATATGATGTAAGGGGGTGATGAACGATGTACGTCTGGGTGTCATAGGTAGAGTGAGGTAATGGAGGGGTGTGATGGAAGTAAAAGTTGCGTTGTTTCATGACAAGATAATGTTATCAATATGCAGCAAGAGATATTCTATATACATGGTGCGATCCTAAAGTTCCCGAAATAAACTTGAGGGTGTATTCGGATTTTTTTACCTTTAACTGCTTAAAATTTTTTGTAGTTTTTAATACATTTTTCTCATCGTGGCAACAGAAGTATCTCATTTCTGCTGAAAGTAAAAAGAAAATAGTAAATTACTGTATGTTTTTGTTAAAAAAAAAAAAAAAAAAAAAAACAAAAACAAGGAAAGTATCCTTCTTAAGATGATCAAAACTTTGTGTGCGTAATAATAGAGTCATATATTACGTACGCCATGAATTAAGCATCAATATTCCTGAACCAATTAGAAATGGAATAAAATTAAGACACCACGAGGATTCAGATATAAATCGAGATCAAGACTGCAAAAATCGCCTTTTTACATTATGTGACGTCACATGATTATTATCTATAGTATTTATTACATGCAGATTATTTGGGAAAATTGTATTTACACTTAAAAGAATATAAATAGTTTAGTGTCTGCTTCCAGCTAATAGCAATCGAGATTTCAAGTTTGAAATAAACCGGTTAATCAAGAAAACAAATGTTTTATGTGATATGATAAATATTTATTAAAGTTTTAATCCGTATACCATATACCAAGTTTACAACTAATAATCAAATAATGGTTTTGTTGGCTCCTTTTCTATTTTTTTTTTTTTTCAAAGATGAACCCCCGACGACTCCAGGGTTTAATGAAGCAGGAATCCACAAACTTTCGCTCCGCTGACCCTTCCTCCCCCCTGGTATAGCGGTCATTTCCAGAGATTGCTTTTGCGCTGATGGTATCGGCAGAAGCCCAATCCCAACTGACCAGAGTCCAGATAATATCGGTTTCAGAAGTCGTTATGAAATAGTATAGAAAAGATTGGAAAAATGACCATTGCACTTGGATTAGATTTAAGTTTAATTCTCAATTAAGGCTGTGCAGCTTTGTGACATAAGTTTTAGTTTATTTTTGTTCAGAAATGCATGAAACTAGCAGGTATTGTTATTTAAAAATTGTCTTATCACGTTCAGTTTTTTGTTTTTTTACAAACACAAGAGATCTTTCAAAACAAGCCTTGAAAGTGAACGTTTTTGAACACATTTCCCGACGAAAGCAGAAAAACCGGTCAAAGAACATGAGAAAAACGGGGGATCACGTGATCGAAATAGCTTAGAACTCGATAGGTAATTTCATTATCATAAAATGGAAAACTCAGTTCGATTCGAAATCGCTTCCATAGTCAGGCCTTTTAATTTTATACCTTTCTGTTAAAAAGTTAATTTGTAAATGTGTCAAAAGTTTTTGCGCTTGTTGAGCGGAGCAGTTAAGAACACCCTTAAGGGCGTATTTGGAAAAATAATTTTTCCATCTTCAAGAGCTCAAATTTTTACGATACATTTTCATACTCATTTTCAAAGGTAAAGACATGAAACTTGCTGAGAGGATTTTTTGAAAAGACATAATGTGCCGTGATATAAATATTTCTTAAATTTTTAATCAGTGTACCATATACCATGTTTACAACTAATAATGAAACAATGCTTTTTTGTTGGTTCCTTTTCCATTTTTACTTTCTTCTATCTTTACAAGAAGAAAGTAATGGATTCATGAAAATTTTCGACGGATTTATACGTTTTAGAAGGTCTTGAACACGTTTTGACTATTTTTAGAAAATGTCTGTCTGAGTGTATCCGTCTGTCTGTCTGTATGTGACAAAAAATTTGTGGGCGCTCTATCTCAAGAACTAATGCTCGAAATTTAATAAAATGTTATATTCAGTTAGACCTTGATATGAATTAGAGCCTATTAGTTTTTGGTGAAAATTGGCCTGCAGGTGGCGCTGCTATACTACGTTTTTCATGATTTTCAAGATTGCTATATCTCAAGAACTAATGCACAGAATTTCACCAAACTTCCGATTCTGTGACCCTTTGTCACATAGACGCTGATTAAGTTTTGGTGTAAATTGGCCAGCAGGTGGCGCTGCTATGCCACCTATGCTATACCTGCTATGCCATGCTATTTTTTATGATTTTCATGATAGCTATATCTCAAGAACTAATGCACAGAATTTCACCAAACTTCAGATTCCGCTATACCTTGGGATCCATAGCCACTGATAAGGTTTTGGTGTGAACTGTTCTATAGGTGGCGCTGCTGTGCTACATTTTGCACGATTTTTGCGATAGCTATATCTCAAGAACTAATGCACAGAATTTCACCAAACTTCAGATTCCGCGATACCTTGAGATACATAGCCGCTGATAAGGTTTTGGTGTGAACTACCCTATAGGTGGCGCTGCTATGCTACATTTTGCACGATTTTTGCGATAGCTATATCTCAAGAACTAATGCAGAGAACTTCATCAAATTTTAGTTTCTTTTACACTAGAATATATAACATAATTAGACGCTGATTACATTTTGATATTAACCTTGCAACAGGCGGTGCAGCTATGCTGCATTTGCACGATTTTTCAGATAGCTATATATCAACAACCAACGCACAGAATTTCATCAAACTTCAGATTTTGTTACAAAATGACATATAACATAATTACACGATGATTACGTTTGTTATAAATCCTTCAACTGATGGTGCTGCTGTGCTATATTTTACACTTTTTTTTTTAAAACTAGCTATATCTCAAGAACTAATGCAGAGAATTTCACCAAACTTCAGCTTCTTTTACACCATAACATAATTAGACGCTTTTTTACGTTTTGGCATAAATTGTCCAAGATATGGTGTTGTTGTGGTACGTTTTGCAAACTTTTTGTTATAACTATATCTCAAGAACTAATGGACGAAATTCTATCAAATTTCAGATTCTGTTAGGTCTTGACATCAATAGATGCTTATTAGGTTTTAGTATAAATTCCCAACATGAGGCACTACTAAGCTCATTTTCTCAGAATATTAATTAAATTTTGCGTCTTAGGCTTTTCGGATACCAGAATCTCATTAGGCTAGGTCAAATGTTCGAGGAAATTCGTTAGTGGGCAACTTTGAAGTCACCACTTTTTTTTTTTTTTTTTTTTTTTTTTTTTTTTTTTTTTATTAAATATTAAAATGTACTTATGAGATAGAAGAAAGTTTCGGGATTGACACATCCAACTAGTTTCAAAGATGACCCCCGGCGACTGCAGGGTTTAAGGGTGTATCGATTCAAGCTGCTTATTTTCCGATTTATTTTAAAATTCATTTTTGATCTCAAATACGCCAAACTTTCAAATTGTCTTATTTGGAAAGTACACAAGGTGCCGTGATGGCCGATTCTTTGACAAATGCAGAAAATATTGCAAAAAAAGCAATCAAAAACGGCAATTTGAATCAATTTTTTCCAAGCGGGAGATTTGGGAACGAAAAAAGGGTCATACTGATAAGGTAATTGTTTATAACTCAAACTCTAATGAACTGAGCGTAAAAAGGCATCACACGGCACCTCATACGTCCCTTCGCGAATCCCAGCAGCAAGTTTCATGTGTTTCTATTCTTAAAAATGTGTCTGAAATTGTATCGGAAAATTTCGAGCTGTTGAAGGTGGAAAAGTGTTTTTTCTTATGCACCCTTAATGAAGCAGAGATCTACAAACTTTCGCTCTGCTGACCCTCCCCCTGGTAGCGGTCATTTCCAGAGATTGCTTTTTATGCAGATGGTATCGGCAGAAGCCCCAATCCCAACTGACCAGTGTCCAGATAATAGAGCTCATCAGTGTGACGTCACAGACAACTCAACTCCGCATTTCCATGGTAACTGGGTCAATACAAACCGAGAGAGTTTAGAGTGTGTTAGAGATGCACTATATACCATCAAAAAGGCTTTCAATATGAAATCAGATATCGTTCAAAGGCTGAATTCAATGAACTGGATGAAGTTTTAAAAGCGATCCTCAAGTGTTTGGGCAAAATTGTAACTTGTTTAAATCTTTCAGGGTTGAATTTTTAGCTTCACGATACAACAGCACATTTCATCTCTATCCTTTCTTAACTCTGTGGTTTGTTTTGACCCAATTTCTGAAGTTTTGACGTCACCACTGACGAACTCTTTATAGTTTTGAGAAGTCATTCATTTCTCTTCTAATGAAGTTAGGGTAAAATGAGCCGATGGGCAGAAAAAGATTGGGGAAAATGACCATTGCACTTAAATTGAATTTAAGCTTTATTCTCAATTAAGGGTGTATTCCAAAAAACGCTTTTCCACCTTCAACAGCTCGAAATTTTCCGATACAATTTCAGACGCGTTTTTAGAAGTAGAGACACGATATTCACTGCCCCCTCTACAATGCCTATTCACTGAGCAGACGACAAGCGTGAAACGTCATGAAGTGGAGGCGAAATCACTAACCCTACTGGTTCCACAATCGCCACGAAGCTCAGAACGCGATCGTTGTCAGGGAAACCGCCTCCACTACGTCACAAGCGAGAAGGCATTGTAGAGGAGGCAGTGCGATACTTGCTGAGGGTATTTTGGAAGAGACGTAGAAGGTGCCGTGTGATGTCATTTTACACTCCATTTATTAGAATTAGATTTATAATTAATTATTTTCTCAGTATAACCTTTTTTTTTTTCGTTTCCAGATCTCCCACTTCGGAAAAAAAAAAGGTTCTAATGGACAACTTTGACTGCATTTTTTGTAATATTTTCTGCACTTGGATTGATTTTAATTCTCAATTAAGGGTGTATTCGAAAAAACACTTTTCCACCTTTTCAACATCTCAAAATTTTCCGATACAATTTCAGACGCGTTTTTAAAAATAGAGACATCAAATTTGAGGAGGGAGATTTTGGAAGAGACGTAGAAGGTGCCGTGTGATGTCATCGTCATGTCTACATTCATTGAAATTTGATTGATAAACAATTATTTTCTCAGTTCCATCATTTTTTAGTTCCAAAATTTCTATTAAAAATGCCAACTTTGAAAGAATTTTTTGCAATATTTTCTACATTTATCAAAAAATCGACAAACATGGCACATTGTGTCGTTTCTAAATAAGAAAATTTGAAAGTTTGGTGCGTTTGTGAGTACAAATGAATTTAAAAAAAAAAATCTGAAAAAAGGCAGTTTGGATCGGAATATACCCTTAAATTTTATTCTCCATTAAAGTTGTTTTCAACTGCTCTGCTCAACAAGCGCGAAGCGTTTTCACACATTTATCACATTTATAAATTCCTTTTTTAGCTGAGAATATATAAACTTGGAAGGCCAGACTATGGAAGCGATTTCGAATCGAATTTAGTTTTACATTTTATGATCGTCAAATTACCTATCGAGTTGTAAGCGATTTGAATCACGTGATCATGCGATTTTCCCTTGCTTTTCGACTCTATTTTCAGTTTTCATCGGGAAATACGGTTCAAATTGCCAACTTTTACAGCTTTTCTGAAACATCTAATTACGTTTACAAGTGCGATTCGATAGTTTCTGAACAACAACATCCGCTAGTTTCAATCATTTCCGAACAAAAATAAATTAAAACTGATGTCACAAAGTTGCCGATTTTGGTGTCAGATTTTTTTTTCTTTTAAATACTCCAGTTTCAGAATTGGTTTGAACCGGAAAATATCCTAATGTAAAAAGAATGTAACCAAAATCGAAAAAGAAAAAACTAGGCCGGTTGTGAATCGTCCTCAGCTATCCTATGAAAAAAAAAAAAAAAAAAAAAAAAAAAAAAATCACGCCAAAATATTAAAATTTATGCGATATATTTCAAAAGAACATCCCCCACAGACTTAACATTATCATCCGGGTCTTTTACAATCAATAGTGTGGGCTCTTAAGGTTTAAAACCTGTTCAAATCTCCTTCTCTTCTGTGTAATAAGTAATCAAAAGAAAAAAAACTTAACCTCTCTTTTTTTGTAATTCACACAAAATCACTACTTACGCAATCCATGAATGAAAACAAAATAAACAGAATAAAAAACACAAGAGTTAAATAAACTCGGGTAATAAACACTACTTACCCCCCCCCCATCCCCTCCTACTCCAGACTCTATAAAAACGCACTGGTTCCTAAGGTTCCAGCTACATGCATGAACTTTAAGTCTCATGTAAGTTCAAGTCACATAAATTCGCTAAATTCTTTTATATTTCTCCTTTCTGTGGTTATAGTCACAATAGAAAGCAAGGAGATGAACAATGGATCAGGAGATAAGAACATCGACCCTACTCGAAGGAAAGTTTCCTTGTTAAAACTGTTGTTAGCTTTCGTTTTTTCAAAAACTAAAACAAAATCACTTCACCTTTTTTCATTCACGTATAAAAAACATTTCATATTTATTTACTTAGAACAGGTGTCACAAATAAAAATTAAATTAAAAAGTTGACATGTTTCGGTTCATTCATAAGAACCGTATTCATAACACATAAAATCAGTAGAAAACTAAATGACACTGGATATAAATATACAGAAATCAGATAAAATATTCTACTGATTTTATATGTTATGAATACGGTTCTTATGAATGAACCGAAACATGTCAACTCTTTAATTTAATTTTTATTTGTGACACCTGTTCTAAGTAAATAAATATGAAATGTTTTTATACGGGAAAGTTTCCTGTTTTCCAGGTCATCAGTCCCCTTACTGTAAGAAACATTGAAGATCGAAAAGTACCGTGTCGCCAGAACCAAACAAGCCGAGGACTGCCGACAGTCTGTATGTGAGTATGTCTGCACCTCAAGTTGCCGTGATGTTCAGAGTTCGTTTATAATCTTATGAATCAAGTTTGTAAATGGACTACGTTTTTTGTTTTCTTATTATTTATTTAGTTTCTGCTGCATCCGTGTAATTTCAGACGCTTAATAGGCATACTGGGCCCCGCCTACCCAATTAGGCCTAACAATACAGATCGGGGTGGCGCCTGTATAGCTAGGCTTTAACACATGCTTGTTTAAAGGCCCAAACACATTTGACCACTTCTTGAAGTTCGCTGTCGGCTCGTTTCTTGTGGTGTTTTTGATGTTAAGGGTATTCTTAAATCAAAAGAGAAACTTTGTGACATACGCTTTAAGGGTGTATTTCGATTAAAACTGCTTATTTTCCGATTTATTTTTGAATTCATTTTTGGCTCTCCAATACACCAAACTTTCGAAATCTCTTATTTGGAAAGTACACGAGGTGCCGTGACAATCGATTCTTTGATAAATGCAGAAAATATTGCAAAAAAAAAAAAAAAAAAGCAATCAAAAACGGCATTTCGAACTGATTTTTCCCGAGCGGGAGTTTTGGGAATGAAAAAAAGGGTCATACTGATAAGGTAATTGTATACACTATATTGCCATTGATTATGGGACACTTGCGATTTTAGACATTTTACTAAATATCTAGAAAAATACATGAGGAATCATCTCGAAACTTTTAGTGTATAAATATAATAGTATACGTCATACATCTCCGTGAAGATTTTTTACCGAAACGCCATAGGGGACCGTCAACAAATTAAAAAAGAATGAATATCTTTTGAATAACCCTGTCAAAACTAATGTAGCAAAAGCGCTCAAACTCTAGATTATGATTGAATGCCTTATTGTAATACACTGTGTTCATTTTTATGCAAATAGCATGCATACTCGCAGAGTAATTAAGGTTTTTATAAAAATGGTTCCAAGTTTTTCCATTATAATTTTCAGAGTCCTTAATATAAAATAATATTTTTTTCAGAAAATATGACAAACATTATTGCACACAGTACCCTGTAATCACAATTAAAAAATAATAAAAATTGTATGAAAAATGAGTAGGTTTACTATATAATTTTTTACTGCGCATGCGTCAAAGATATCAAAATTTCATTTGCATATTATGTTAGCTAAATGTATAGAGCAACTTTTGTAAAAGTCTCAAAATCATAGCTTGAAAATTCTGAAAGTAATCGTCTATAGAAAAAGGACACAATCCGTTGTTTCCAAAATGAAGCAAAAAAATGAGGGATTTTATCCAAATGCAGTAGTACATCCCATATTGTGTATTCTATATTGAAACTAATCTATGAATGTATGGATACAACCCCTCTTGTTTTTGCTTCATTTTGAGAATAACGGATTTTCGACTTATTCAATTGACGATTATTGTCAGAATTTTCAAGTTGTGATTTTGTGACTTTCACAAAAGTTGCTCTATACATTTAGCTAACATAATATGCAAATGAAATTTTGACATCGTTGACGCATGCGCAGTAAAAAATTATTTAGTAAACCAACTCATTTTTTATACAATTTTCATTATTTTTTAATTCTGATTACAGGGTACTGTGCGCAATGTTGTTTGTCATATTTTCTGAAAAAAATAATACTTTATATTAAGAACTTTGAAAATTATAAGGAAAAAACTTGGAAAAATTTGGGATCATTTTTATAAAAACCTTAATTACTCTGCGAGTATGCATGCTATTTGCATAAAAATGAACAAGGCTTATTACAATAAGGCATTCAATCACAATCTAGAGTTTGAGCGCTTTTGTTACATTAGTTTTGACAGGGTTATTCAAAAGATATTCATTCTTTTTTAATTTGTTGACGGTCCCCTTTGGAGTTTCGGGAAAAAATCTTCACGGAGATGTATGACTTATACAATTATAGTTATACACTAAGAGTTTCGAGATGATTCCTCATGTATTTTTCTAGATATTTAGTAAAATGTCTAAAATCGCAAGTGTCCCATAATCAATGGCAATATAGTGTATAACTCAAATTCTAATGAATTGAGCGTAAAAATACATCACACGGCACCTCATACGTCCCTTCAAGAATCCCCTCAGCAAGTTTCATGTTTCTGCTTTTAAAAATGTGTCTGAAATTGTATCGGAAAATTTCCAGCTGTTGAAGGTGGAAAAGCGTTTTTTTCGAGTACACCCTTAATTTATTTTTGTTCGGAAATGCATGAAAATAGCAGGTGTTGTTACCCAGAAACTCGGCACCTTATAAAGTTTCTAAATAAGACAATCGGCGAGTTTGGATGCGTTTGAGAGTAAAAATGAATTCAAAAATATATCGGAAAATAAGCAGTTTGAATCGAACTAGGACTTCCCTCAGAGGGATTAGTCTGAGCGATATTGCTGAGAATATACATTTAATAAGTAAAGAAATGAGATATTACCTTTAATTGGTCATTCATTGTGATAAAATATAATGATGAAAATAAGCATATGAATCGTAGAACTACAAAATCTTGTTGCATATTCTATTTTTATAAAAGAAAAGCAAACCATGCATGGATATAAAATTGGAAATATGCAAAATGCTAAAAGTAATACAGAAAATAAAACACCAAATATTCCTATATTGGAAATATAGCTCTTTGAAATGATGTCATGAGCATAAACAGAAGCTTCGCACCGATTTGAGAAACTATAAATAACATAAACTATTATGTTTGAAGAGAAATGGAGTGTATTTTATATGGTGTGAAATCCGTCCGAATAGTTTATAATGTTGAATATCTGTTTTCCACGGATGCAATGAGGTTGTCGATAAGAGTTAAGGAATCCTTTTTTAAAAATTTGTCCTAAACGAGCACTTACATCTTATAAGTTACTGTGATGCCAAAGTTATAGTTTCTGACCTCAACAGTATCCTAGAAATTGCAATATTCTCAATAAATTGGGTTTAAAACTTTTTCTAGAAAAAAAGTGTTTAATATGTGAAATTAAATTGTCGAATGTTTTAGAAATCGTTCATAACGAGAATATTACATCTTAAAAGTTGCCACCCAAAAAAAAAAAGATTTTAAATTTTTAGTCATATCAACATCAAAGAATTCTCAATTTTAGAACTTTTTTTGCTCGTGCATTGATGGTGATTATTGTTCCTACGCAAAATATAGTATATTTTGCAGCAAAGACGGTTACCAACATTTTTTGCCCACATTATTTTTTAAATCGGCTAGATACTCCCAATGCTAACGAAAAACACACAAACGTTAATGCTTTATAGCATAGAAATACAGAATCAAAAGCTATTTATCTCCTATTATATACACGACATAAATTATCTAATTAGTGCTAGCAGATGAATTTTTAAATATACATAGATCAATATAATGCTTCATTTTCCTTTTATTAGTATTTCTTAGTATTCATTTTTCATTTATTTGTATTATTCAGTAAAAAACTCACTTTCTTAAGCCCAAATTACGTCATACTTTTTATAAAAGCGTCTAAGTCCATATAACAGCGAGGTATTGTGAAGAGTATTAAATACAAGGTAGTAAGACACTTAGCCAAACGCAGGTAATAAATCGCCAAATATTGTCCTTTTCGCCCTCTCTCGAAATGCATTTTTTTTCGTATATTTAAAAAACACGATTTTGAGTCATCTTATTTAAAATTCAAATAAATAAATGAGAGGAAGCAATAATAGCATAAGTCAAAACATTCATAAGTCAACATCAAGGAATTGTATCGTAGTTACACATGTGGAAAAAAGCTGCTTTCGGCCAAAAAACGTTGTCTTCACTAAATTTGAATCCGATTAAAAAAAGTACCGTGATTAATTAAAATGTTATAGGCAGAGCTGCCAAGTCTCCGGCATTTTGGGTACCGGTATTTTAATACAGAAAATGTCTTATTAAATTGGAACATTCTGCGGATTAAAAAAATAACTTTTCCTATAAGAAAATTCTGCTATGCAATAAGCGAGGGTTTGGCATCTCTATATAGGAATATTTCGTAATCTACTTTTTAACCTTAAAAAAAGCAACGACCATTTTTCGGGTACAAAAAGTATTGCTAATTGTTCCATTTTGCATACAAGGTACTGATTGTAATATTGATACATCTATTTATTTATTTATTTTAACAAAATTCTTTGCATTTAGAAGAATTTTTATTTAAATAGGAAATCCAGATGTCGCTGTTAATAAAGAAGAAAGTTACGAAAAAGGGTACAAAACGAGTAGACACATACTATCAAATATGGAAAAACGACGAATCCCAAAAAGACGTCGTATGAAATATCTTTTAAAGCAAAAAAACGAGGTCTGATCATCGAGCCTACTGATTACAAAATGTGCATTACATTAAAAAAAAAAAAATGCTGCAAATATTGATTATTTTTTCTTTTGTGTAGTTTTGGCTTCGAAAGGTGCGCTATGTTACAAAAAGATATAAGCGCCTATGAAAACACACCTGGTAAACTTTCATGCTCAGTTTTACAAATAAATATGGCACATATATGCCTTATATGCATCGAGGTACCTAATTGGTGCCAAAATGGCGTTTAGTTGCCTAACATGCTGGTTATCATATAAATGTTATAATAAATTGTTTGTTCGAAAAATATTATCATTTATTGATTGTTATATCTTTTTTAATAACAGGAAATGTTTCATTTATTCCTTTTTTTTTCATTTTGAAATAAATAAATAACGTGTTGTTATAGCATGCTATATGCATCTGGTAATCAAAACGATGTTTTCGCCTAATTGGCATAAACAATCTCGCCAAACCCGGGGCTTATATCTCTAGTATATTATCTCAAGTATTTTATTTATGTATACTATAATTGTTTTTACATACCACTTACTTCTTCTGGTATATAGAAATAGGTAAGTGGCTCCTTTATGCAGTGTAAATTGTATAAAACTTTAAAAAATAGCCCCGTTGCCCCTTTTTGGATCAAATTTTTAAAAAAATCAGTGTCTAATTCCAGTATTGCTCCCAGGTATGCATACATACTCGATATTTCAAAGTTGTATGCCAACAGGAAACGGATGAAAAATGGGAAAAAATGTCACATATGCACCAGGGTACATAATTGGCGTCAAAATGGCATTATTTTACCTGAGATGGTAACCCGGCTTTATTTATTTATTATTTGTTTATTTACTCATAAAATGTTTATTTACTTTCACTTCCTTCTTTTAATTATATAAAATATTTCTTTTTATAGTTATTAATTATTATTATTATTTTATTTACTGTAAGTTCTTTTTGAAAATAGAAAATAATTTAAAAATGTGTATGTAAGCGTTATTTGAAAAGGGAGTTTTCGCCAAATGGGCTTTGAAAAAAATTGCGCCAAATCTGATGCGCTTGTGGTATCCGTGCCGAAAAATTAGTGACCAGAATTGACTTCCATACACAAACAAAATATAAGTTAAAAGAAAACATGCAATGAAAATAAATATAAAGGGAAAATGATGTCATAAAAGAAACTTTTTATTTAAAAACGTAATTGTTTCTAATTTTCACACGCGAAATATGTAAAACATTCTTTTAGCGATCAAAAAGTGCTGTTAAGAGATTATCACAAAATCTCAAAATCAAAGTTTTTAGGACATTTTTTAATATAAAAAAATAACAGTTTTATTTTCCTGCATGATTAAATTTTAAAATGTTTTATTGCATTCAACATTTCTGAGTGCGAAAATGATTACTATTTACTCCATGTACTGATTCGGTTATCTACGAAAATGTCCAGCCGGTGAAAATCACGCTCACCAAATTTCTGTGACGTATGCACATAAATTGTGCTTTTTTATCAGTTTTTTAAATGTAACTTTTAAACTATTTGGAATTAATTTTTAAAAGTAGGTGCATTCACCAGATTACCTTCATAGGTACCTATTGGTACAAACAGAATCAAAATCCGACAAGTACTTTTTGAGATTTGCTTGACGAAAGAATTTTTTTGAATTTTAATATCGTTACGTATCTCTGAGTATAAAGACTTCGCTTCGCTCAGACAATTATACCCTTAAGGGTGTTCTTAAATAAAAATGCTTTGATTTATAAAAATGCTTTATTTTATTTATGGTCGGAAATGCATGAAAATAGCAGGGATTGTTATTCAGAAACATTGCACTCAGTTTTCTGTTTTTTAAAAAACGGAACGGATTTTTCATAACAAGCCTCCAAAGTTGATGTTTTTGAGCACATTTCCCGGCGAAAGCAGAAAAACCGGTCGAAAAATAGGAGAAAAGCGCGTAATCACGTGATCGAAATCGCTTATGACTCGGTAGGTAATTTAATGATTAAAAAAATAGAAAACTGAGCTCGATTCGAAATCGCTTCCATTGTCAGGCATTTCAGTTTCATATGTTTCTGTTAAAAAATGAATTTGTAAATGTGTCAAAACCTTTTGCGCTTGTTTACTGGAGCAGTTGAGGACATCCTTAAGGGTGTTCTCAAGTGCTCCGCTCATCAGGCGCAAAACACTTTGACACATTTACAAATTCATTTTTTAACAGAAACATATGAAACTGAAATGCCTGACAATGGAAGCGATTTCGAATCGAACTTAATTTACCATTTTAGGATAGTTAAATTACCTATCCAGTTCTAAGCTATTTCGATCACGTGATCACTCATTTTCCTCCTGCTTTTCGACCTATTTTTCTACTTTCGTCGGGAAATGTGCTCAAAAACGTCCACTTTGAAGGCTTGTTGTGAAAAATCTTTTGCGTTTTTTAAAAAACAGAAAACTGAGTGCAATTAAACAGTTTCTGAATAACAACACTTGCTAGGTTCATGCATTTCCCAGCAAAAATAAATTAAAACTTATGTCACAAAAACATTTAATCTAGACACACGGCAGTGTGTCAGCCAAGTTCACAAAGTAAAAGGCGACACACCGGCCGTGGGTTATATTACCCGAACCATTTCGAGCCACTTTTGACCCCTCAATAACTTAAATTCTATTTCACCTACACACTTGCAATTTTTTGTGTCGTGTAACACCATCTTCTAATTTCCGAATCTTAAATTTTTTTAAAAAAAATCTTTTACCGTTCACGAGAAATTGACGTCTGAAAACTACTGTTTTTACCACTGACTCACTGACTCACTCACTCACTCATAGAAATGTTTGACTACTTCCAGGTGACTTAGGAAGTTGAAATTTGGTGTGGAGGTAGGTTATTGGATCTATAAATAGGAAAAAATCAGAAATCACCATTAATTAAACATTAATGGTTGGTTAGAGGATAGATTATTGGATTACAATGGAAGTTTATGAGAATTTCACAAAATACTAGAAATAGTGCCAAGTTGGCGACACTTTTGGCGAGTATCAGGGCTAATCTCTGAAACTACCGAACCGATTTCAAAAGTAATGGTACCAAAATGATGGTATTCGCCCCGGTTCAAACATAGACTATATCTTATGTCTGTGCCACTAGCCAAAAGAGGGTTCAGAAGCGAAAAACATTCTAAAAATGTGATTTTTGTTTTACTGAAGGGCCTAGAAGCACAAAATTTGGCATGTTAATTATTTATAAGATATAAATGATCACTAATGACATTTGCTAAAAAATATCAAATTTAAATGGGTGAAAATCCGTGAAGAGCGTTCTAAAAAAGTTCGAAATACCAATTTTAAAACAATCTCAGCAACCAACAAACCGATCTTAAAAGTAATGATATCAAAATGATATTGACAGTCTTTGCTCCAACATAGGATATATCTTATGTGGATTACACTAATCCAAAGGAGGTAAAAGAGCAAAAGACATTCTAAAAATGCGATGTCTGTATATTAAGGGACTGGACTGGAAACATAAAGTTTGGCATTTTAGAGTTTATGAGAATTTCGCGTAATATTAGAAATAGTGTTAAGTTGGCGACACTTTTGGCGAGTATCGGCGCTAATCTCTGAAACCACCGAACCGATTTCAAAATTAATGATACCAAAATGATGGTATTCGACCCGGTTCAATCATAGGCTATATTTTATGCTTATACCATTAACCAAAAGAGGGTGAAGAAGCAAAAAACATTCTAAAAATGCAACTTTTGTGTTACTGAAGGACCTACAATTATAAGATTTGGTATGTTAATTATATTTATAAGATATAAATGATCTCTAAGGGCATTTGATAAAGAATACGGAATTCAAAAGGGGTGAAAATGTGCTCACAACGTTCTAAAAATGTTCTAAATTGGGATTTTTAAGCAATTTCAGCAAACAACAAACCGATCTTAAAAGTAATGATATCAAAATGATAGTGATAGTCCTTGCTCCAATATAGGCTATATCTTATGTCGATTCCACAAATCCAAAGGGGGTAAAAGAACAAAAAGCGTTCTAAAAATGCGATGTCTGTATGTTAAGGGCTTAAAAACATAAAATTTGGCATGTTCATTAATTATAAGATATAAATGATCTCTAAGAACATTTGTTAACAAATACAAAATTTAAAAGGGGTAAAAATGCGCGAAAAGCGTTCTAAAAACTTTCTAAATAGCAATATATAAGCAATCTTGGGTAGTTAGCGAACCGATTTAAAGAAAAAAAAGGTGCCAAAATGATGGCGACAGTCCTTGCTCTAACAAAATTATTGGATAAATTACCAGATATCTATGGGAATTTGGCAAAATACCAGAAATAGTGCCATGTTAGCATAACGTTTGGTGCGTAATTTTTGTCGTCAATATAGTGATATTTCTCCAAGTTGGCTACAAACGTTTTTGGTCGACGAAATAATCAAGTAGTACCCAATCACGTAAAAGAAACATCCTTATTAGTGGAATTTAAAGGAACATAAGCAGTCCTAATGTTAAATTTTTAAATTTGATTGGAAAAAACAGTGAATAAATGCAGGAAAAAGCTGAAAGATTAATTAATATTAAATAAAACTAATTTAACTAATTTAACCTATTTATTTCAAAACCTACTTATTTGACAAAAAATAATAATATCCTATCAAAAACATGAATGTGAAAAATTGCCAAGTTCGTTAAAGGTTTCGCTCATAAAAGTAGTGATTTGACAAAAAATAATGATATCCTATCAAAAACATGAATGTGAAAGAATGCCAAGTTCGTTAAATGTTTCGCTAATAAAAGAAGTGAGATGTAACTGCAAACCAAGTTCTTTCGGAGCTCCTTAAATCATAACTCCTGTCATGCATAATATTATTCAATTGCATAAAATGATTTGTTATGTTACTTGTTATTCAATAGAGCGACTTGGCAAGTTTTCAGCCACGAACTTTAATCTTTGAGTCGGAGTACAATTTAATCTAGAATCTGATTGGCAAAGATCTAGTCAATCGAGTGTTTGAATAAGTATATTGAAGTTAAGGTACTGATAAGTTAAGGAAGGGATCAACTTTAATTTCTGATTAACTAGATAGAAAAAATTGAATAAGAGAAAACTTGCTAAGTCGCTCAATTGAATAACAAGTAACATAACAAATCATTTTAAGCAATTGAATAATATTATGCATGACAGGAGTTATGATTTAAGGAGCTCCGAAAGAACTTGGTTTGCAGTTAGATCTCACTTCTTTTATTAGCGAAACATTTAACGAACTTGGCATTCTTTCACATTCATGTTTTTGATAGGATATTTATTTACTTAGAACTGGTGTCACAAATAAAAAATTAAATTAAAAAGTTGACATGTTTCGGTTCATTCATAAGAACCGTATTCATAACACATGAAATCAGTAGAAAACTAAATGACACTGGATATAAATATAATTTAAAAACCCAAAACACAAAACATTGCGCCCCCTATGATCGTGAATAGCCATTGCCACCGCGGCATAGGGTCACAATCATAGGGGGAGCAATGTTTTGTGTTTTGGGTTTTTAAATTACATTTATATCCAGTGTCGTTTAGTTTTCTACTGATTTTATGTGTTATATGAATACGGTTCTTATGAATGAACCGAAACATGTCAACTTTTTAATTTAATTTTTTTTTTGTGACACCTGTTCTAAGTAAATAAATATGAAATGTTTTTATACGTAAATGAAGAAGGTGAAGTGATTTTGTTTTAGTTTTTAATTTTGAAAAAAACGAAAGCTAACAACAGTTTTAACATTATGTCACAAAGTTGCCCTGCTTGATTTAAGAACACCCTTAACGAGTTTTGCAGGAAAGGGACGGTTGTCCGGCAAAAGAAAAAAAATCTTTCAGTCAAGTATAGGTGGACCTGTTTATCTCCCGATTCTTTTGTTCATTCCCCTCCGTTTCTATGATGAAGAAACCCGCAAATGGATCCTATACAAAAGACTTCTCCCACTTTTTCCAAGAATTCAGTTCAAGGGAAGAGTATTGCAGTCTGAACGGAGCCTTAAAATCGAGTTTTTATTTGTACCTTTAAGTGGTGTGGTTTTTTTTTTCCCTTGTTATTTATTGAAGGGGGGGGGGGAAGCATTCTTGTAGGTTAGATTTTTTTTAATTTATTTATTTATTTTTTTAATGATAGATTTTTATGTGTTTGTTTTATGAGGGTAAATAGATATTTTACGCGGAGGTCTATAAACAGTTTCTTTACTTTATGTAAGTTCTGGTGTCTAGACATATTATTATCATTTTTTGTTTCCTAGAAATTATTTTTTGTAGTTCTAAGAAAATAATAATAAGGATAATTTAAGGCAAGTTTTGTTCGTGATAGAAAAGAAATGATTTCTTTTTTTAAACAAGTAAGAAAAATTATGCGTTAAGCGTAAATTATGAAGCACTTTCCAACACTTCATGAAATCTTTAACAAAACTTCGTCATTTTGGGAAATAAGGTTACTGTGTATAGCGAAATATGTATTTCAATACTTTTGAGCAACCCTATATTTGATCTGTCGATTGATATACTAAATACTACATAATGAGCGCGGACAGACGGACAGACAAACTTAATGCATAAGCACTTTACAATTTTGTTCGAAAGTGCTAAATATATAGTTTTTTTATAAGCAATAATTTTTTTCAAAAATGAATCAAACTTAACCTTTAACATATGTTACCGGTCGCGTAGACCGCTGCTTTTCAGATGCGTTTTGCAAAATACGTAGCATCTATAGGCATCATTCAGTCGGTCCGTCCGTCAGTCTGTCTGTCCGTCTATCCGTAGGTCGGCATATAACAGAGCAAAATCTACCCAACTGAATCGTTTGAAATTTAAAATATGAAATTTTTGCTTAATTTTATAGAGTCATTTCAAATTTTTATGAAAATCGAATGTATAGACAATCCAAAATATTCCGTTACATGACCGCCAATGGGGAAAAAATTAGATTTAAGTGCAATGTAATGATGTTACACACTTTCGAACATGATACGATTGATATGCGTCTGTGAAGTCTATACTGTAATATTCATTCTGTACAATCTGTGGTGCAAATAATATTTGTTATTAATTTCCAGGGCCAATCAAAAGTATTTCATTGTATAATTGTATAAGGGAAAGATTGTTTGCGGTATGTTTTAATAATATTAAACTATTTCACATTTTATGAAAATGATATATGTTGCAGAGGTTTGCTACAAGTTATTTCCTATGTTATAGAAAGCAAATAGTATTTACAGGGACACGCAAAAAGATTTCAGATACTTTATTGTATCCTAAGTATTGTATAGTATTACACCAAGGTCTGGATATTTTTAAAACTTTGTTATAGTATGTCTGTACCTCATTTGTTACGCTTATCATAAATTTCAGCCTTGTTTCAAATTTTATAGTTGAATTAATAACTTTAAATTAAATTACAAACAATTCAAAAACGATTTTTTTTTCTTTTGAAAGATTAATAAAGTCAGATATTTTAAATAAGTGAATTTTAATTATAACTGTCATGTTAAAAAAGCTTAATACAGAAATTTTAATCTGTGAATTAATCATGTCATTTAATCATCTGGCGGAGGGAGCTGTCACACAGAATACTTCGCAGCAGTTAAGGTTGTATTCGAAAAAACGCTTTTCCACCTTCAACAGCTCGAAATTTTCAGATGCATATTCAGGCTCATTTTTTAAAGTAGAAACATGAAACTCTCTGGGGTGATTTTTGAAGTGATGTAGAAGATGCCGTGTGAAGTAATTTTACGCTGAATTAATTAGAATTTGATTTATAAGCAATTATTTTCTCAGGATGCTCTTTTTTTCGTTCACAGATCTCCCGCTTCGGAAAATTCAGTCCAAAACGCCGTTTTTGACAGCATTTTTTGCAATATTTTCTGCATTTATCAAGGAATTGAGAATCTTGCACCTTGTATAGCTTCTAAATAAGAGAATTTGAAAGTTTGGTGCATTTGAGAGCAAAAACGAATCTAAAAATAAATCTGAAAAAAGGCAGTTTGGATTGGCGGAATACACCCTTAAGGGTGTTTTTAAATCAAGAAGAGCAACTTTAATTTTGATAATTTTGAATTTTTTTTTTTTTTTTTTTTTTTTTTTTTTTGGAAATGCATGAAACTACCAGGTGTTGATCAGAAAGTACATTGTACTTAGTTTTCTGTTTTTTTTTTTTTTTTTTGTTTTTGTTTTTTTTGCAAAGGCAATAGATTTTTCAGAACAAGCCTTCAAAATGGGCGTCTTGAACGCATTTCCCGACGAAAGCAGAAAAATCAATCGAAAAGCAGGGAGAGGGGGGGGGGTGGAAATCGCATGATCACGTGATCGAAATCGCTTATAACTCTGTACGTAATTTAATAATCGTAAAATGAACTTGTAAATGTGTGAAAACGTTAGCGCTTATTGATCAGAGCAGTTGAGAACAGTCATGTGACAATTTCTGTCACATGAAAAGACCCGTTCGTATCGACCCTAATCCTATGGAAAAAATTTATAAAAATATCTGTGTTGCATTTCAATATTTTTTAATGATTTTTTTACCACTGGCTAGTTTAGATGGATCTGAATGTATACCGGTTTTTAATTTTTCGAATTTGGTTGTAGATATTCTTTATAAGGCTGCTTTCACTTTCGAAAACGGTTCCAAAAAGGAAAGCGTCCTTGTACAAAATATCTGTAAACAAAATCCTAAAAGCAAAATACGGCCTGCACATAGATTAATCTGAGCTTTCAAGTGAAAAAAAAATCATTTGAAAATAGAGATAGCTTTATAAATTTCTACCATAGGATTAGCGTTAACGAATGGGTCTTTTCATTTGACTGAAGTAGCTCTTTAAGGGTGTATTCGGAAAAACGGTTTTCCATCTTCAACAGCTCAAAATTTTCCGATACAATATCAGACACATTTTTAAAAGGAGAGACACATGAAACTTGCTGAGGGGGTTTTTGAAGAGAGGTATGAGGTGCCGTGTGATGTCTTTTTACACTCAGTTCATTAGAATTTGATTTATAAACAATTATCCTCTCAGTATGAACCTTTTTTTCGTTCCCTAAACTCCCGGTTCGAAAAATTCGGTTCAAAACGCTGTTTTTGATTGCTTTTTTTTGCAATATTTTGTGCATTTATAAGAGAATCGACGAGTACGGCACCTTGTGTACTTTCTAAATAAGAGAATTTGAAAGTCGGATGCATTTGAGAGCAAAAATGAATCTAAAAATAAATCGGAAAATAAGCAGTTTGAATCGAAATACACCCTTAATATTTCAATTTCGTCTGATTTTACTGTCTAAATTAAAAGGAAAAAGTTTTGACTTGAGACGCTCCACAATCTGTCAATCGACTTTGCCACCCACAAATCACTTTCCCGCAGAAAGCTCTCTAAAACGCTCCAATTTTTCTCCGCCACCCCCGCTTCATCAATTCGTCCCCCCTTAACAAATCGTCGATCCATCAAAAAGAAACTTTTGCAGGAACCCCCCCCCCCCCGCTAGCCCCCTAAACCACCTCAAATTAACTGCTCTATTCGAAGTTTGCGCAAAACGCGGTCAATTTCCCAATGCGTGTCTCCTTTTTATGCAAAAGACTTTGACGGGACAACCAGGTTACATGACGGGACAAGGAGTGGGACGGATCGATGAGGTAAAAGGGGATCTCCCCTTCCCCCCCCCCCTCTTTAAGGGTTTAGCAGTTAGGGAAGTGTCGATGTCAGATGTGTTTGTTTTATGGAAGTAGTAAGGATTTTACGCGGAGGTCTATAAACTGTTTCTTTACTTTATGTAAGTTCTGGTGTCTAGACACATTATTATTATTATTTTTTTTTTTCCCTGGAAATCATTTTTGTAGTTCGAAGAAAATATTGATAATTAAAGGCAAGTTTTATTCATGATAGAAAAGGAATGATTTCTTTATAAGTAAGAAAAATTATGCGTTAAGCATAGATTATGAAGCACTTTCCATTACTTCGTGAAATGTTTAACAAAACTTCGTCATTTAGGGAAATAAAATTATTGTATAGAGCCAAATATGTATTCCAATACTTTTGAACAACCCTGTATTTGATTTGTCGATTGATAGACTAGATACTATATAATGAGAAAATTTTGTTTAGTAAGAAAATGTGTAGCAGGTTGAAATTTCTTTTTCAGCAATTTATACTAATCGAATTTAAAAGAAAGAAGAAAAAAAAGAAAATGTATTTCGTAAGAAAGTTCGCATTATTGAAGTTAAAAAAATATTTTTTCGAATACACCCTTAATGGTAGAAAAAATTAACTCATTAACCAGGTTAAGATTTCTGTGAAAATTCTGTAGCGATAATTGAACGAAATTAATGGGTTTCAAATCCCATTTGTACCTAAAACAGACCCCATTTCAACACGAACCCATTATTTTTAATTCCCTTCAACACCAAGTTGTAGAAACTTTTTAAATTTATCTAGGTTAGCGCCCAACCTCCCATATCGATTACCTATTTGTTAAACAGTCACTAAACTTTGCACTATCGAAAGCTACGAATTATCGAAATTTGTGACATCTATATATTAAAAGGAAAGCCAGAAAAAGTCAGCACAGTTTTTTTTTTTTCGTCTCTACGCATCGACATTTGCGCCAGTGTCTGAGAACGTGAACCAATCAGAGAAGAGTACTTACTCTCTGAAAACACATACTTCCAGCTTCCAGCCAGCAAGCGGTAAATATGGGGAAGTATTTCTTTTTCTATTCATAATTTTATTGTTCTTGGTTAATATAATGATCTTCATTTTTTGGAAAAACATTTTTTTTTCCGTTTCTCACTTTATGTAAGTTATTTTATTTCCATTTCTATTCCATTTTTTAGCCAGCAAACATAGTTTAGGCTTAATGTAGCTTAAACGATTTTTTTTTCGACAGTTTTCGATGAAATTGAAACATTCAATAGTTAATGATTACAGTTTTTATTTATTTTCTTGCCGATTAAGCATTTTCCAAATTGTAATTTTCAAATTTGTATTAAGTATGTGTAAAAAAACCAGGTTAGATATCACGTTTTTTTTTTGTTTTATTTTGTTTGTTTGTTTTGTTTTTTGTAGGGAGAAAAAAGCAGGGATTTTTGACCGATGTTATTGACTTTATGGATATAAACATATTCGCAAATCATTATTTATTTTGTGCTTCATTTTCTTATAATACTCATGTCTAATGCGATATCTGTATAACATCTGTGATTTTTTTTTTTCCCCTTAAAATTTCATTTTTGAGCTAACTCATAATGTTTAGGAAGTATTTACATTACATTATTTTCGCCGAAGAATGGTGAATTGCATATGAAATGAAAAAAAGCCCAGTTTTAAACAGCTTTTATAAATCATTAATATTTATTTAATGTTTAACTTTTTTTGTCTTGAGTTGACTCGAAGTTCCCTTTAAAAACAAAAAAAAAACAAAAAAAATATCCTTTTTTTTTAATAGTGTTCCTGTGATGAAATTTGCAAAGGTTTTTTTTTTGGGGGGGGGGGGGGGACAGAGAGGAGAATATTTTGATGAAATTTGCTATGTATATATATATATATATATATATATATATATATTCAATCTCTTGATATCTCAACAATGTTTTTCCAAAAATATGAAGATCATTATAATCAACGAAGAAAAATAAAATTATCACAAGAGATCCCTCTTTTTGCATAGCATTCATTCGTGATAATGCAGACCTTATGTACCATATTTACTGCTAGCTCTTTTTTATTATTATTATTATTTGGCAAAATTTGCATTTTTTGTAGTACCTAGACAAATTTTATGTATTTTCATGATCTTTTGACAAAATTCATGTCTTTTATGATACTAGGAAAACAATATTTGTTTTCTCAGGGATTTTTGGTGAAATTTGGCGTTTTTTCTCGCTGTCTTTCGATGTAACTTGCTGTTTTATTGAATTTATCCTTCTTCGTGACTTTTTTTTTGTTTAATTTTTCGTTTTTTTTGTTATTTTCAGAAATTTGTCATTTTTTTCATTTCTCTTTTGCAAAATTTACCTTTTTTGTGATCTTTTGATGAAATGTGCCTCTTTTTTTCATCTTTTGACAAAATGTGTTTTTTTCTCACAATCTGTTTACCAGTATTTGCGTTTTTTGAAGTACCTAGACAAATTTTATGTATTTTCACGATCTTTTGATGAAATTCATGTCTTTTATGATACCAGGAAAAAAATATTTGTTTCTCAGGGATTTTTGGTGAAATTTGGCATTTTTTCTCGCTGTCTTTCGATGTAATTTGCCGTTTTATTGAATTTATCCTTTTTCGTGACTTTTTTTTGTGAAATTTTTCGTTTTTTTTGTTATTTTCAGAAATTTGTCATTTTTTTCACTTCTCTTTTGCAAAATTTACCTTTTTTGTGATCTTTTTATGAAATGTGCCTCTTTTTTTCATCATTTGACAAAATGTGTTTTTTTCTCACAATCTGTTTACCAGTATTTGCGTTTTTTGAAGTACCTAGACAAATTTTATGTATTTTCACGATCTTTTGATGAAATTCATGTCTTTTATGATACTAGGAAAACAATATTTGTTTTCTCAGGGATTTTTGGTGAAATTTGGCGTTTTTTCTCGCTGTCTTTCGATGTAACTTGCTGTTTTATTGAATTTATCCTTCTTCGTGACTTTTTTTTTGTTTAATTTTTCGTTTTTTTTGTTATTTTCAGAAATTTGTCATTTTTTTCATTTCTCTTTTGCAAAATTTACCTTCTTTGTGATCTTTTGATGAAATGTGCCTCTTTTTTTCATCTTTTGACAAAATGTGTTTTTTTCTCACAATCTGTTTACCAGAATTTGCGTTTTTTGAAGTACCTAGACAAATTTTATATATTTTCACGATCTTTTGATGAAATTCATGTCTTTTATGATACCAGGAAAAAAATAATTGTTTTCTCAGGGATTTTCTGTGAAATTTGGCGTTTTTTCTCGCTGTCTTTCGATGTAATTTGCCGTTTTCTTGAATTTATCCTTTTTCGTGACTTTTTTTTGTGAAATTTTTCGTTTTTTTTGTTATTTTCAGAAATTTGTCATTTTTTTCACTTCTCTTTTGCAAAATTTACCTTTTTTGTGATCTTTTGATGAAATGTGCCTCTTTTTTTCATCTTTTGACAAAATGTGTTTTTTTCTCACAATCTGTTTACCAGTATTTGCGTTTTTTGAAGTACCTAGACAAATTTTATATATTTTCACGATCTTTTGATGAAATTCATGTCTTTTACGATACCAGGAAAAAAATATTTGTTTCTCTGGGATTTTTGGTGAAATTTGGCATTTTTTCTCGCTGTCTTTCGATGTAATTTGCCGTTTTATTGAATTTATCCTTTTTCGTGACTTTTTTTTGTGAAATTTTTCGTTTTTTTTGTTATTTTCAGAAATTTGTCATTTTTTTCACCTCTTTTGCAAAATTTACCTTTTTTGTGATCTTTTGATGAAATGTGCCTCTTTTTTTCATCTTTTGACAAAATGTGTTTTTTTCTCACAATCTGTTTACCAGTATTTGCGTTTTTTGAAGTACCTAGACAAATTTTATGTATTTTCACGATCTTTTGATGAAATTCATGTCTTTTATGATACCAGGAAAAAAATATTTGTTTCTCAGGGATTTTTGGTGAAATTTGGCATTTTTTCTCGCTGTCTTTCGATGTAATTTGCCGTTTTATTGAATTTATCCTTTTTCGTGACTTTTTTTTGTGAAATTTTTCGTTTTTTTTTTGTTATTTTCAGAAATTTGTCATTTTTTTCACTTCTCTTTTGCAAAATTTATATGTATTTATATGTAAAATATGTATTCCAATACTTTTGAACAACCCTGTATTTGATTTGTCGATTGATAGACTAGATACTATATAATGAGAAAATTTTGTTTAGTAAGAAAATGTGTAGCAGGTTGAAATTTCTTTTTCAGCAATTTATACTAATCGAAATTAAAAGAAAGAAGAAAAAAAAGAAAATGTATTTCGTAAGAAAGTTCGCATTATTGAAGTTAAAAAAATATTTTTTCGAATACACCCTTAATGGTAGAAAAAATTAACTCATTAACCAGGTTAAGATTTCTGTGAAAATTCTGTAGCGATAATTGAACGAAATTAATGGGTTTCAAATCCCATTTGTACCTAAAACAGACCCCATTTCAACACGAACCCATTATTTTTAATTCCCTTCAACACCAAGTTGTAGAAACTTTTTAAATTTATCTAGGTTAGCGCCCAACCTCCCATATCGATTACCTATTTGTTAAACAGTCACTAAACTTTGCACTATCGAAAGCTACGAATTATCGAAATTTGTGACATCTATATATTAAAAGGAAAGCCAGAAAAAGTCAGCACAGTTTTTTTTTTCGTCTCTACGCATCGACATTTGCGCCGGTGTCTGAGAACGTGAACCAATCAGAGAAGAGTACTTACTCTCTGAAAACACATACTTCCAGCTTCCAGCCAGCAAGCGGTAAATATGGGGAAGTATTTCTTTTTCTATTCATAATTTTATTGTTCTTGGTTAATATAATGATCTTCATTTTTTGGAAAAACATTTTTTTTCCGTTTCTCACTTTATGTAAGTTATTTTATTTCCATTTCTATTCCATTTTTTAGCCAGCAAACATAGTTTAGGCTTAATGTAGCTTAAACGATTTTTTTTTTCGACAGTTTTCGATGAAATTGAAACATTCAATAGTTAATGATTACAGTTTTTATTTATTTTCTTGCCGATTAAGCATTTTCCAAATTGTAATTTTCAAATTTGTATTAAGTATGCGTAAAAAAACCAGGTTAGATATCACGTTTTTTTTTTGTTTTATTTTGTTTGTTTGTTTTGTTTTTTGTAGGGAGAAAAAAGCAGGGATTTTTGACCGATGTTATTGACTTTATGGATATAAACATATTCGCAAATCATTATTTATTTTGTGCTTCATTTTCTTATAATACTCATGTCTAATGCGATATCTGTATAACATCTGTGATTTTTTTTTCCCCCTTAAAATTTCATTTTTGAGCTAACTCATAATGTTTAGGAAGTATTTACATTACATTATTTTCGCCGAAGAATGGTGAATTGCATATGAAATGAAAAAAAGCCCAGTTTTAAACAGCTTTTATAAATCATTAATATTTATTTAATGTTTAACTTTTTTTGTCTTGAGTTGACTCGAAGTTCCCTTTAAAAACAAAAAAAAAAAAAAAAAAAATATCCTTTTTTTTAATAGTGTTCCTGTGATGAAATTTGCTGAGGTTTTTTTTTTGGGGGGGGGGGGACAGAGAGGAGAATATTTTGATGAAATTTGCTATGTATATATATATATATATATATATATATATATTTTCAATCTCTTGATATCTCAACAATGTTTTTCCAAAAATATGAAGATCATTATAATCAACGAAGAAAAATAAAATTATCACAAGAGATCCCTCTTTTTGCATAGCATTCATTCGTGATAATGCAGACCTTATGTACCATATTTACTGCTAGCTCTTTTTTATTATTATTATTATTTGGCAAAATTTGCATTTTTTGTAGTACCTAGACAAATTTTATGTATTTTCATGATCTTTTGACAAAATTCATGTCTTTTATGATACTAGGAAAACAATATTTGTTTTCTCAGGGATTTTTGGTGAAATTTGGCGTTTTTTCTCGCTGTCTTTCGATGTAACTTGCTGTTTTATTGAATTTATCCTTCTTCGTGACTTTTTTTTTGTTTAATTTTTCGTTTTTTTTTGTTATTTTCAGAAATTTGTCATTTTTTTCATTTCTCTTTTGCAAAATTTACCTTTTTTGTGATCTTTTGATGAAATGTGCCTCTTTTTTTCATCTTTTGACAAAATGTGTTTTTTTCTCACAATCTGTTTACCAGTATTTGCGTTTTTTGAAGTACCTAGACAAATTTTATGTATTTTCACGATCTTTTGATGAAATTCATGTCTTTTATGATACCAGGAAAAAAATATTTGTTTCTCAGGGATTTTTGGTGAAATTTGGCATTTTTTCTCGCTGTCTTTCGATGTAATTTGCCGTTTTATTGAATTTATCCTTTTTCGTGACTTTTTTTTGTGAAATTTTTCGTTTTTTTTGTTATTTTCAGAAATTTGTCATTTTTTTCACTTCTCTTTTGCAAAATTTACCTTTTTTGTGATCTTTTTATGAAATGTGCCTCTTTTTTTCATCTTTTGACAAAATGTGTTTTTTTCTCACAATCTGTTTTCCAGTATTTGCGTTTTTTGAAGTACCTAGAAAAATTTTATGTATTTTCACGATCTTTTGATGAAATTCATGTCTTTTATGATACCAGGAAAAAAATATTTGTTTCTCAGGGATTTTTGGTGAAATTTGGCATTTTTTCTCGCTGTCTTTCGATGTAATTTGCCGTTTTATTGAATTTATCCTTTTTCGTGACTTTTTTTTGTGAAATTTTTCGTTTTTTTTGTTATTTTCAGAAATTTGTCATTTTTTTCACTTCTCTTTTGCAAAATTTACCTTTTTTGTGATCTTTTTATGAAATGTGCCTCTTTTTTTCATCTTTTGACAAAATGTGTTTTTTTCTCACAATCTGTTTACCAGTATTTGCGTTTTTTGAAGTACCTAGACAAATTTTATGTATTTTCACGATCTTTTGACGAAATTCATGTCTTTATGATACCAGGAAAACAATATTTGTTTTCTCAGGGATTTTTGGTGAAATTTGGCGTTTTTTCTCGCTGTCTTTGGATGTAACTTGCTGTTTTATTGAATTTATCCTTCTTCGTGACTTTTTTTTTGTTTAATTTTTCGTTTTTTTTGTTATTTTAAGAAATTTGTCATTTTTTTCACTTCTCTTTTGCAAAATTTACCTTTTTTGTGATCTTTTGATGAAATGTGCCTCTTTTTTTCATCTTTTGACAAAATGTGTTTTTTTCTCACAATCTGTTTACCAGTATTTGCGTTTTTTGAAGTACCTAGACAAATTTTATGTATTTTCACGATCTTTTGATGAAATTCATGTCTTTTATGATACCAGGAAAAAAATATTTGTTTCTCAGGGATTTTTGGTGAAATTTGGCATTTTTTCTCGCTGTCTTTCGATGTAATTTGCCGTTTTATTGAATTTATCCTTTTTCGTGACTTTTTTTTGTGAAATTTTTCGTTTTTTTTGTTATTTTCAGAAATTTGTCATTTTTTTCACTTCTCTTTTGCAAAATTTACCTTTTTTGTGATCTTTTTATGAAATGTGCCTCTTTTTTTCATCTTTTGACAAAATGTGTTTTTTTCTCACAATCTGTTTACCAGTATTTGCGTTTTTTGAAGTACCTAGACAAATTTTATATATTTTCACGATCTTTTGATGAAATTCATGTCTTTTATGATACCAGGAAAAAAAATATTCTTTTCTCAGGGATTTTCTGTGAAATTTGTCGTTTTTTCTCGCTGTCTTTCGATGTAATTTGCCGTTTTATTGAATTTATTCTTTTTTGTGAAATATTTCGTTTTTTTTTTGTTATTTTCAGAAATTTGTCATTTTTTTCACTTCTCTTTTGCAAAATTTACCTTTTTTGTGATCTTTTGATGAAATGTGCCTCTTTTTTTCATCTTTTGACAAAATGTGTTTTTTTCTCACAATCTGTTTACCAGTATGTGCGTTTTTTGAAGTACCTAGACAAATTTTATGTATTTTCACGATCTTTTGATGAAATTCATGTCTTTTATGATACCAGGAAAAAAATATTTGTTTTCTCAGGGATTTTTGGTGAAATTTGGCGTTTTTTCTCGCTGTCTTTCGATGTAATTTGCCGTTTTATTGAATTTATCCTTTTTCGTGACTTTTTTTTGTGAAATTTTTCGTTTTTTTTTTGTTATTTTCAGAAATTTGTCATTTTTTTCACTTCTCTTTTGCAAAATTTACCTTTTTTGTGATCTTTTTATGAAATGTGCCTCTTTTTTTCATCTTTTGACAAAATGTGTTTTTTTCTCACAATCTGTTTACCAGTATTTGCGTTTTTTGAAGTACCTAGACAAATTTTATGTATTTTCACGATCTTTTGATGAAATTCATGTCTTTTATGATACCAGGAAAAAAATAATTGTTTTCTCAGGGATTTTCTGTGAAATTTGTCGTTTTTTCTCGCTGTCTTTCGATGTAATTTGCCGTTTTATTGAATTTATCCTTTTTCGTGACTTTTTTTTGTGAAATTTTTCGTTTTTTTTGTTATTTTCAGAAATTTGTCATTTTTTTCACTTCTCTTTTGCAAAATTTACCTTTTTTGTGATCTTTTGATGAAATGTGCCTCTTTTTTTCATCTTTTGACAAAATGTGTTTTTTTCTCACAATCTGTTTACCAGTATTTGCGTTTTTTGAAGTACCTAGAAAAATTTTATGTATTTTCACGATCTTTTGATGAAATTCATGTCTTTTATGATACCAGGAAAAAAATATTTGTTTCTCAGGGATTTTTGGTGAAATTTGGCATTTTTTCTCGATGTCTTTCGATGTAATTTGCCGTTTTATTGAATTTATCCTTTTTCGTGACTTTTTTTTGTGAAATTTTTCGTTTTTTTTGTTATTTTCAGAAATTTGTCATTTTTTTCACTTCTCTTTTGCAAAATTTACCTTTTTTGTGATCTTTTTATGAAATGTGCCTCTTTTTTTCATCTTTTGACAAAATGTGTTTTTTTCTCACAATCTGTTTACCAGTATTTGCGTTTTTTGAAGTACCTAGACAAATTTTATATATTTTCACGATCTTTTGATGAAATTCATGTCTTTTATGATACCAGGAAAAAAAATATTGTTTTCTCAGGGATTTTCTGTGAAATTTGTCGTTTTTTCTCGCTGTCTTTCGATGTAATTTGCCGTTTTATTGAATTTATTCTTTTTTGTGAAATATTTCGTTTTTTTTTTGTTATTTTCAGAAATTTGTCATTTTTTTCACTTCTCTTTTGCAAAATTTACCTTTTTTGTGATCTTTTGATGAAATGTGCCTCTTTTTTTCATCTTTTGACAAAATGTGTTTTTTTCTCACAATCTGTTTACCAGTATTTGCGTTTTTTGAAGTACCTAGACAAATTTTATGTATTTTCACGATCTTTTGATGAAATTCATGTCTTTTATGATACCAGGAAAAAAATATTTGTTTTCTCAGGGATTTTTGGTGAAATTTGGCGTTTTTTCTCGCTGTCTTTCGATGTAATTTGCCGTTTTATTCAATTTATCCTTTTTCGTGACTTTTTTTTGTGAAATTTTTCGTTTTTTTTTTTTGTTATTTTCAGAAATTTGTCATTTTTTTCACTTCTCTTTTGCAAAATTTACCTTTTTTGTGATCTTTTTATGAAATGTGCCTCTTTTTTTCATCTTTTGACAAAATGTGTTTTTTTCTCACAATCTGTTTACCAGTATTTGCGTTTTTTGAAGTACGTAGACAAATTTTATGTATTTTCACGATCTTTTGATGAAATTCATGTCTTTTATGATACCAGGAAAAAAATAATTGTTTTCTCAGGGATTTTCTGTGAAATTTGTCGTTTTTTCTCGCTGTCTTTCGATGTAATTTGCCGTTTTATTGAATTTATCCTTTTTCGTGACTTTTTTTGTGAAATTTTTCGTTTTTTTTTGTTATTTTCAGAAATTTGTCATTTTTTTCACTTCTCTTTTGCAAAATTTACCTTTTTTGTGATCTTTTGATGAAATGTGCCTCTTTTTTTCATCTTTTGACAAAATGTGTTTTTTTCTCACAATCTGTTTACCAGTATTTGCGTTTTTTGAAGTACCTAGACAAATTTTATGTATTTTCACGATCTTTTGATGAAATTCATGTCTTTTATGATACCAGGAAAAAAATATTTGTTTTCTCAGGGATTTTTTGTGAAATTTGGCGTTTTTTCTCGCTGTCTTTCGATGCAATTTGCCGTTTTATTGAATTTATCCTTTTTCGTGACTTTTTTTTGTGAAATTTTTCGTTTTTTTTTTGTTATTTTCAGAAATTTGTCATTTTTTTCACTTCTCTTTTGCAAAATTTACCTTTTTTGTGATCTTTTTATGAAATGTGCCTCTTTTTTTCATCTTTTGACAAAATGTGTTTTTTTCTCACAATCTGTTTACCAGTATTTGCGTTTTTTGAAGTACCTAGACAAATTTTATGTATTTTCACGATCTTTTGATGAAATTCATGTCTTTTATGATACCAGGAAAAAAATAATTGTTTTCTCAGGGATTTTCTGTGAAATTTGTCGTTTTTTCTCGCTGTCTTTCGATGTAATTTGCCGTTTTATTGAATTTATCCTTTTTCGTGACTTTTTTGTGAAATTTTTCGTTTTTTTTGTTATTTTCAGAAATTTGTCATTTTTTTCACTTTTTTTTGCAAAATTTACCTTTTTTGTGATCTTTTGATGAAATGTGCCTCTTTTTTTCATCTTTTGACAAAATGTGTTTTTTTCTCACAATCTGTTTACCAGTATTTGCGTTTTTTGAAGTACCTAGACAAATTTTATATATTTTCACGATCTTTTGATGAAATTCATGTCTTTTATGATACCAGGAAAAAAATATTTGTTTCTCAGGGATTTTTGGTGAAATTTGGCATTTTTTCTCGCTGTCTTTCGATGTAATTTGCCGTTTTATTGAATTTATCCTTTTTCGTGACTTTTTTTTGTGAAATTTTTCGTTTTTTTTGTTATTTTCAGAAATTTGTCATTTTTTTCACTTCTCTTTTGCAAAATTTACCTTTTTTGTGATCTTTTTATGAAATGTGCCTCTTTTTTTCATCTTTTGACAAAATGTGTTTTTTTCTCACAATCTGTTTACCAGTATTTGCGTTTTTTGAAGTACCTAGACAAATTTTATATATTTTCACGATCTTTTGATGAAATTCATGTCTTTTATGATACCAGGAAAAAAAATATTGTTTTCTCAGGGATTTTCTGTGAAATTTGTCGTTTTTTCTCGCTGTCTTTCGATGTAATTTGCCGTTTTATTGAATTTATTCTTTTTTGTGAAATATTTCGTTTTTTTTTTTTGTTATTTTCAGAAATTTGTCATTTTTTTCACTTCTCTTTTGCAAAATTTACCTTTTTTGTGATCTTTTGATGAAATGTGCCTCTTTTTTTCATCTTTTGACAAAATGTGTTTTTTTCTCACAATCTGTTTACCAGTATTTGCGTTTTTTGAAGTACCTAGACAAATTTTATGTATTTTCACGATCTTTTGATGAAATTCATGTCTTTTATGATACCAGGAAAAAAATAATTGTTTTCTCAGGGATTTTCTGTGAAATTTGTCGTTTTTTCTCGCTGTCTTTCGATGTAATTTGCCGTTTTATTGAATTTATCCTTTTTCGTGACTTTTTTTGTGAAATTTTTCGTTTTTTTTGTTATTTTCAGAAATTTGTCATTTTTTTCACTTCTCTTTTGCAAAATTTACCTTTTTTGTGATCTTTTGATGAAATGTGCCTCTTTTTTTCATCTTTTGACAAAATGTGTTTTTTTCTCACAATCTGTTTACCAGTATTTGCGTTTTTTGAAGTACCTAGACAAATTTTATATATTTTCACGATCTTTTGATGAAATTCATGTCTTTTATGATACCAGGAAAAAAATATTTGTTTCTCAGGGATTTTTGGTGAAATTTGGCATTTTTTCTCGCTGTCTTTCGATGTAATTTGCCGTTTTATTGAATTTATCCTTTTTCGTGACTTTTTTTTGTGAAATTTTTCGTTTTTTTTGTTATTTTCAGAAATTTGTCTTTTTTTTCACTTCTCTTTTGCAAAATTTACCTTTTTTGTGATCTTTTTATGAAATGTGCCTCTTTTTTTCATCTTTTGACAAAATGTGTTTTTCTCTCACAATCTGTTTACCAGTATTTGCGTTTTTTGAAGTACCTAGACAAATTTTATATATTTTCACGATCTTTTGATGAAATTCATGTCTTTTATGATACCAGGAAAAAAAATATTGTTTTCTCAGGGATTTTCTGTGAAATTTGTCGTTTTTTCTCGCTGTCTTTCGATGTAATTTGCCGTTTTATTGAATTTATTCTTTTTTGTGAAATATTTCGTTTTTTTTTTGTTATTTTCAGAAATTTGTCATTTTTTTCACTTCTCTTTTGCAAAATTTACCTTTTTTGTGATCTTTTGATGAAATGTGCCTCTTTTTTTCATCTTTTGACAAAATGTGTTTTTTTCTCACAATCTGTTTACCAGTATTTGCGTTTTTTGAAGTACCTAGACAAATTTTATGTATTTTCACGATCTTTTGATGAAATTCATGTCTTTTATGATACCAGGAAAAAAATATTTGTTTTCTCAGGGATTTTTTGTGAAATTTGGCGTTTTTTCTCGCTGTCTTTCGATGCAATTTGCCGTTTTATTGAATTTATCCTTTTTCGTGACTTTTTTTTGTGAAATTTTTCGTTTTTTTTTTGTTATTTTCAGAAATTTGTCATTTTTTTCACTTCTCTTTTGCAAAATTTACCTTTTTTGTGATCTTTTTATGAAATGTGCCTCTTTTTTTCATCTTTTGACAAAATGTGTTTTTTTCTCACAATCTGTTTACCAGTATTTGCGTTTTTTGAAGTACCTAGACAAATTTTATGTATTTTCACGATCTTTTGATGAAATTCATGTCTTTTATGATACCAGGAAAAAAATAATTGTTTTCTCAGGGATTTTCTGTGAAATTTGTCGTTTTTTCTCGCTGTCTTTCGATGTAATTTGCCGTTTTATTGAATTTATCCTTTTTCGTGACTTTTTTTTGTGAAATTTTTCGTTTTTTTTGTTATTTTCAGAAATTTGTCATTTTTTTCACTTCTCTTTTGCAAAATTTACCTTTTTTGTGATCTTTTGATGAAATGTGCCTCTTTTTTTCATCTTTTGACAAAATGTGTTTTTTTCTCACAATCTGTTTACCAGTATTTGCGTTTTTTGAAGTACCTAGACAAATTTTATATATTTTCACGATCTTTTGATGAAATTCATGTCTTTTATGATACCAGGAAAAAAATAATTGTTTTCTCAGGGATTTTCTGTGAAATTTGTCGTTTTTTCCGCTGTCTTTCGATGTAGTTTGCCGTTTTATTGAATTTATCCTTTTTCGTGACTTTTTTTTGTGAAATTTTTCGTTTTTTTTGTTATTTTCAGAAATTTGTCATTTTTTTCACTTCTCTTTTGCAAAATTTACCTTTTTTGTGATCTTTTGATGAAATGTGCCTCTTTTTTTCATCTTTTGACAAAATGTGTTTTTTTCTCACAATCTGTTTACCAGTATTTGCGTTTTTTGAAGTACCTAGACAAATTTTATATATTTTCACGATCTTTTGATGAAATTCATGTCTTTTATGATACCAGGAAAAAAATATTTGTTTCTCAGGGCTTTTTGGTGAAATTTGGCATTTTTTCTCGCTGTCTTTCGATGTAATTTGCCGTTTTATTGAATTTATCCTTTTTCGTGACTTTTTTTGTGAAATTTTTCGTTTTTTTTGTTATTTTCAGAAATTTGTCATTTTTTTCACTTCTCTTTTGCAAAATTTACCTTTTTTGTGATCTTTTTATGAAATGTGCCTCTTTTTTTCATCTTTTGACAAAATGTGTTTTTTTCTCACAATCTGTTTACCAGTATTTGCGTTTTTTGAAGTACCTAGACAAATTTTATGTATTTTCACGATCTTTTGATGAAATTCATGTCTTTTATGATACCAGGAAAAAAATATTTGTTTCTCAGGGATTTTTGGTGAAATTTGGCATTTTTTCTCGCTGTCTTTCGATGTAATTTGCCGTTTTATTGAATTTATCCTTTTTCGTGACTTTTTTTTGTGAAATTTTTCGTTTTTTTTGTTATTTTCAGAAATTTGTCATTTTTTTCACTTCTCTTTTGCAAAATTTACCTTTTTTGTGATCTTTTTATGAAATGTGCCTCTTTTTTTCATCTTTTGACAAAATGTGTTTTTTTTCTCACAATCTGTTTACCAGTATTTGCGTTTTTTGAAGTACCTAGACAAATTTTATGTATTTTCACGATCTTTTTACGAAATTCATGTCTTTTATGATACTAGGAAAACAATATTTGTTTTCTCAGGGATTTTTGGTGAAATTTGGCGTTTTTTCTCGCTGTCTTTGGATGTAACTTGCTGTTTTATTGAATTTATCCTTCTTCGTGACTTTTTTTTTGTTTAATTTTTCGTTTTTTTTGTTATTTTCAGAAATTTGTCATTTTTTTCACTTCTCTTTTGCAAAATTTACCTTTTTTGTGATCTTTTGATGAAATGTGCCTCTTTTTTTCATCTTTTGACAAAATGTGTTTTTTTCTCACAATCTGTTTACCAGTATTTGCGTTTTTTGAAGTACCTAGACAAATTTTATGTATTTTCACGATCTTTTGATGAAATTCATGTCTTTTATGATACTAGGAAAACAATATTTGTTTTTTCAGGGATTTTTGGTGAAATTTGGCGTTTTTTCTCGCTGTTCTTTCGATGTAACTTGCTGTTTTATTGAATTTATCCTTCTTCGTGACTTTTTTTTTGTTTAATTTTTCGTTTTTTTTTGTTATTTTCAGAAATTTGTCATTTTTTTCATTTCTCTTTTGCAAAATTTACCTTTTTTGTGATCTTTTGATGAAATGTGCCTCTTTTTTTCATCTTTTGACAAAATGTGTTTTTTTCTCACAATCTGTTTACCAGTATTTGCGTTTTTTGAAGTACCTAGACAAATTTTATATATTTTCACGATCTTTTGATGAAATTCATGTCTTTTATGATACCAGGAAAAAAAATATTGTTTTCTCAGGGATTTTCTGTGAAATTTGTCGTTTTTTCTCGCTGTCTTTCGATGTAATTTGCCGTTTTATTGAATTTATTCTTTTTTGTGAAATATTTCGTTTTTTTTTTGTTATTTTCAGAAATTTGTCATTTTTTTCACTTCTCTTTTGCAAAATTTACCTTTTTTGTGATCTTTTGATGAAATGTGCCTCTTTTTTTCATCTTTTGACAAAATGTTTTTTTCTCACAATCTGTTTACCAGTATTTGCGTTTTTTGAAGTACCTAGACAAATTTTATGTATTTTCACGATCTTTTGATGAAATTCATGTCTTTTATGATACCAGGAAAAAAATAATTGTTTTCTCAGGGATTTTCTGTGAAATTTGTCGTTTTTTCTCGCTGTCTTTCGATGTAATTTGCCGTTTTATTGAATTTATTCTTTTTTGTGAAATATTTCGTTTTTTTTTGTTATTTTCAGAAATTTGTCATTTTTTTCAGTTTTTTTTTTTTTTTTTTTTTTTTTTTTTTTTTTTTTTTTTTGCAAAATTTCCCTTTTTTGTGATCTTTTGATGAAATGTGCCTCTTTTTTTCATCTTTTGACAAAATGTGTTGTTTTCTCACAATCTGTTTACCAATATTTGCGTTTTTTTTTTTTTTTTTTGAAGTACCTAGACAAATTTAAAGTATTTTCAAGATCTTTTGATGAAATTCACATGTTTTATGGTACCAGGACAAAATTATTTGTTTTCTCAGGGATTTTTGGTGAAATTTGTCATTTTTTTCTCGCTATCTTTCGATGTAATTTGCCGTTTTATCGAATTTATGCTTTTTAGTTAAATTTGTCATTTTTTTCGTTATTTTCAGAAATTTGTCATATTTTCGCTTTTTTTCTTTGCAAAAATTACCTGTTTTGCGATCTTTTGATAAAATGTGCCTCTTTTTTCATCTTTTGACAAAATGTGTTGTTTTCTCACAATCTGTTTACCAATATTTGTGTTTTTTTGAAGTACCTAGACAAATTTAAAGTATTTTCAAGATCTTTTGATGAAATTCACATGTTTTATGGTACTAGGACAAAATTATTTGTTTTCTCAGGGATTTTTGGTGAAATTTGTTGTTTTTTTCTCGCTATCTATCGATGTAATTTGCCGTTTTATCAAATTTATGCTTTTTTCGTGATTTTTTTTTTGTGAGATTTGTCGTTTTTTTCGTTATTTTCAGAAATGTCATATTTTCGCTTTTTTTCTTTCCAAAAATTACCTGTTTTGCGATCTTCTGATAAAATGTGCCTCTTTTTTTCATCTTTTGACAAAATGTGTTGTTTTCTCACAATCTGTTTACCAATATTTGTGTTTTTTTGAAGTACCTAGACAAATTTAAAGTATTTTCACGATCTTTTGATGAAATTCACATGTTTTATGGTACCAGGACAAAATTTTTTGTTTTCTTGGGGATTTTCGATGAAATTTTTCATTCTTTCTCGCGATCTTTCGATGTAATTTGCTTTTTTATCGAATTTATCCTTTTTTTGTGATTTTTGTTTGCAAAATTGTTGTTCTTTGTTATTTTTTTAAGAAATTTGTCGTTTTTTCCACTATTTTTAGCTAAATTTACCTTTTTTTGTGATTACCTGGATAAATTTTATTGCTTTTTGAGATCTTTGGGTGAAATTTACATCTTTTATGATAACTGGACGAAATTCGTCATCTTGAGGTCTTTCAGTAAAGTTTATCGTTTTTCTCGAGCTCTTTCGATGAAAGTTGTCGTGTTGTCATGATTTTTCGATGTAATTTGCCGTTTATTGAAGATCTTTTTGCAAAATTTATCTTTTTTGTGATTATTTGATAAAATTTGCTTTTTTTCAATCTTTTGACGAAAATTGTTGTTTACTCACAATTATTTGTCGAAATTTGTTTTTTTCTCAGTTTTTTTTCATAATATGTTTGCAAATTTGCCATTTTTTAGACGTTTTGGCAAAATTTTGATTTTTGTGCAATACTTTTGCGAAATTTGTTTTATTTGGGATAGACAATTTTTTTTTTCAGTTTTTTGACAAATTTTTTAGCAATCTTTTGAAGAAATTTGTTGTTTTTTGCAATCTGTTGACGAAATTTGCTGTTTTATTTTTCCACACCTATTTATAAAATTTCCGGACGATGTTTTTTTTTGGGGGGGGGGAGGTATTTTGATGAAATTTGCTATTTTTTGTAATTATTTGCCAAAATTTGCATTTTTTATGGTACCTAGAGAAACTTTGGTTCATAGCAAATGATTTCTAGCATTTTTTTAAGTGTTTTTTTTTTGGGGGGGGGGGGGTATTTTGACGAAATATGCTATTTTTTGTGATTATTTGCCAAAATTTGGGTTTTTTATGGTACCTAGACAAACTTTGGTACATAGCAAATGATTTCTAGCATTTTCTTAAGTGTTTTTTTTTGGGGGGGGGGGGATTTTGACAAAATTTTCAATTTTTTGTGACTATTTGCCAAAATTTGCATTTTTTATGGCACCTAGACAAACTTTGGTACATAGCAAAAGATTTCTAGCTTTTTTTTTTTTTAGACTTTAACAGTTGAAAAATCTTCAAACATTTTCAAGAGTCTGTAACGTGTGTCGCAGCATTGCACCAATTCTGCGCCAGGGATCATGTCATGTTGGTGTTACGTTGGTAAATGGAAAAGCATATTGAAATTTTTAATAAATATTAATCTTAAAAAAAAAATTTCTTTAAAATTTTTTTTATAGTGGCAAAATACTTTTTTTTCTTTGATTCTTTCATATTGTTGCCGTCAAGTTTTGACGGTTTTCACCTAGCCAGAATAAATATTATCATTAATTTTTTTAATATGTGAAATTTACATGTATTTTTGATTTATGAAAAGGTAATAAAAAAGTAGTTGAAAATGCAAATGTTTATTTGTTGAATGGAGTGGGTAATGTAACAACAAATTAACCACTGAGAGGATCATTGTTATAGTTGTTGCTAAATGGCAAACTATAAATTCCGTCTTATTTTGCTGCGAAGTAAGTGAAGTATGTATATTTTGTATGAAATGAGAGATGACAGTAATTTATGATTTATTCATGTCATGTACAATTTATTGGTGTTGTATTTGTAAATGGAAAATTATCAAATGAGAGAGATTCTAATTCTATGACAGCATGTTTGAATGTAACTCGGCCAATTGCGGGTCATTTGCCTAGATGTAAAATGCAGGTTTTTCTTTTATTTATTGAAATTTTTGCTGAAGATTAGTCGTTAAAAAATCCTTTAATAGCTGGAAAATACCTTTTTTCTTTCTTCGGTGCCGTCAAGTTTTGACGGGTTCCATCTAGTAAGTTTTAATTTGTTTTTGCTCGGAAATGAATGAAACTAGCAGGTAATGTTACTCAGAATGTGTCTCATTGCACTCGGTTTTCTGTTTTTTTGCAAACATAAGAGATCTTTCAAAACAAGTCTTCAAAGTCGACGTTTTTGAACACTTTTTTCCGGAGACAGCAGAAAAACGGGTGATCACGTGATCAAAATGGCTTAGAACTGGATAGGTAATTTAACTATCATAGAATGGAAAACTAAGTTAGATTCAAAATCGCTTTCCTAGTCAGGCCTTTTAATTTCATATGTTTCTGTTGAAAAATGAATTTTGTTAAGGGTTGTATTCGAAAAAACGCTTTTCCATCTTCAACAGCTCAAATTTTCCGATACGATTTCAGACACATTTTTAAAAGTAGAAACACGAAACTTGCAGAGGGGATTCTTGAAGGGACTTACGAGGTGCCGTGCGATGTTTTTTTAGGCTCCATTCATTAGAATTTGAGTTATAAACAATTACCTAATCAGTAGGACCCTTTTTTACGTTAACAAATCTCCCGCTTCGGAAAAATCTGTTCAAAAGGCTGTTTTTGATTGAATTTTTTGCAATATTTTCTGAATTCATCAAAGAATTGGCAATCACGGCACCTTGTGTACTTTCTAAATTAGACAATTCGCCAGTTTGCTTCCATTTGAGAGCAAAAATGAATTTAAAAATGAATCGGAAAAGAAGCAGTTTGAATCGAAATACCCCCTTAATGTGTCAAAACGTTTTGCGCTTATTGAGCGGAGCAGATGAGAACACCCTTAAGGGTGTATTCGAAAAAACGCTCTTCCACCTTCAACAGCTCGAAATTTTCCGATACGATTTCAGACACATTTTTAAAAGTAGAAACATGAAACTTGCCGAGGGGATTCTTGAAGGGACGTATTGAGGTGCCGTGTGATGTCTTTTTACGCTCAATTCATTAGAATTTGAATTATAGACAATTACCTTATCAGTATGACACTTTTTTTACGTTCCCAGAATTCCCGCTCGGGAAAAATCTGTTCGAAATGTCGTTTTTGATTGCTTTTTTTGCAATATTTTCCGCATTTATCAAAGAATCGGCCATCACGGCACCTCGTGTACTTTCCAAATAAGAGATTCTGAAAGTTTGGTGTATTGGAGAGCAAAAATGAATTCAAAAATAAATCGGAAAATAAGCAGTTTAGATCAGAATACACTCTTAACACCAAGTTGTAGAAAGTTTTTAAATTAATCTAGGTTAGCGCCCAACCTCCCCTATCGATTACCTATTTGTTAAACAGTCCTAAACTTTGCACTTACTGGATCTACGAATTATCGAACTTCTGGTGTTTGCTTTCGCGACATTAGCTTTCTGACATCGACACTTCCTAAACTGCTAAACTCCCAATGCAGGGGAGGAGGGGAATATCTCCCTTTCCCCTCATCGGTCCGTCCCACTCGTTGTCCCGTCAAAATCTTTTGCATAAAAAGGGGCAGGCATTGAGAAATTGATTGGGTTTTGCGCGAACTTCAAATAGAACAGATATTTTGAGGTGGTTTAGGGGGCTAAGGGGAGTGGGGGGGGGGGGGCTTGAAAAGTTTCTTTTTGATGGATCGACGATTTGTTGGGTGGGTGGAATCGATGAAGGAGGGTGGTGGAGAAAAATTGGAGCGTTTTAAAGTTTTCTGGGGAAAGTGATTTGTGGGTGGCAAAGTCGATTGGCAGATGTGGAGTTTCACAAGTCAAAACTTTTCCCTTTTTCTTTAGACAGTTAAAATCAGACGAAATTGAAACATTAATGGCTTCTTGAAAGAAGAACTGTCTATATAATTTAAGTGTGCATTTCGATTCAAACTGCTTGTTTTCCGATTTATTTTTAAATTAATTTTTGCTGTCCAATGCATGTCCACTGGCAAATTGTCTCATTCAGAAAGCCCACAAGGTGCCGTGTTGGTCAATTTTTAACAGACTTCAAGGAATAGGATATGATTTCGACTCGTATGTATTTCTTGTTCACTCATAAATTCTTTAAATATAAATCGATTTTGAAAATTCTTTTTTTTTTCCTTTTTTGAAAGTATAAGATACCCATGTGGTCCCATTTTAATTTTATTAAATTCTGATGATTATAATTTTTTTTAGATAAAAAAATTGTAAATTGATTAAAAAAAAATAATGATTTGGCGCAAATCATCTTTCATTCTTGCAATCGTTTTCAAATCATAAGCCTATTAAAACTATACATTCATATGCGTTAGCGCCAAGTTGTCGCCAACCTTGATTCCTTTTTTTTTTTAAGTCGGTTAGTAATTTTTTTTATATATATAAAAAAGCATATTTTATTTGCTAAATGTAGAAAATATTACAGGACAAGTACAATGATGAACACCAGACACAATAAAACTGCCAGAAATCGCGGAGGACAAATCTCGCTATATTAAGCTGAAAGTTTGAAACTGAAACTTGGTTATGAATGGTTTGGTTTATTTTTGTCGTCCGATTATCTACACTAGGGATATAGGACCAGGAGGATATAGGACCAGAACCCCTAGGACGTGGGGGTCTTTCTAAGGGAATCTAACCCGTATTTACGCAAGGTTCGAAGAAAACCACGAAAACTCCGAACGGTTAGGCCGACGGCCGCGATTGGGTTCGAACCCAGCACCTGCTATCTACCAGTTGAGAGGTCAGAACCTCTCGGCTACAGATGGGGCTTATTATGAATGGTAAAAACTCACTATGGAACGCAAAACAGCGATTTAAATTAAAAATTCAAAAAATGTTGAGAGCACAATTCACAATTCTGGACTGAAACATTCTAAACGGAATTCTTTCACGATTGTCTAAAAATCTCCACGGAATGCGAAAAATCGTTAAAAGTTCACAATTTCCGGATTACAAAATGTACTATATTTGGCTAAAAAAAATTTTGTGAACGCTAAAAATTTTTTCGTTTGGGGAAAAGTTCCATATCCTGTTCTCGTTGGCACGATTGGCGAAGAAATCCAAAATGGCGCAAAAAAAGAGCATCCTTATTAACTTTTTCAAGCTGACAAAAAATCATGGTCTTTAAATATTTATAAACACATATTTATTTAATTAACATTACTTATGTTACACGTTAAATAATAAATACGTTGTTTATATAAATATTTCTACTTTTATTAACCGACTTCAAGAAGGAGGTTATGATTTCGACCTGTATGTATTTGTTGTTCACGCATAACTTTCGTAAATATGAACCGATTTTGATAATCCTTTTTTTGTTTGAAAGCGTATGGGGCCCATGTGGTCCCATTCAAATTTCATAAAAATCTGTTGATTAGAACTTTTTAAAAAATTAAAACATTAAAATTCAATATTTTTTCGAAGCAATCGACCAATTAGAAACGTTCATTTTTCATGTTTTTAAGTTACACTTACATAGACACACGATCTTTTCAAAGTGTGAAATCCTTACTGGACAAGGTTCACATTTATTAACAGTGTACACTGTAAAAAAATTGACCCTTTTGCTGCATAATCACTCCCCCGTTTTTATAGAATATCTCTCTCTTGACCCATGAGAATTCTCTACAATAAGCTGAAGTAATCGTTTTCTATAAAAGCGGTGGACTGACGATGCAGCAAAAGGGCCAAATTTTTTACAGTGTACACTGTAAAAATTTTTATCCTTTTGTTGTATCGTCATTCCCCCGCTTTTATAGAATATCTCTCCTTTAACCCATGAGAATGCTCCATGATATATTGTTAAAAATTTGGCCCATTTGCTGCAGCGTCACACCACAGATTTTATAGAATATGTCTTTTATGACCAATGAGAATGCTCCATAACACAGTAAAGTAATCGTTTTCTATAAAAGCGGTGGACTGATGATGCAGCAAATGGCTCAAAGTTTTTGTAGTGTAATTGGGACAAAAGCGTCTGTAAAAGAAATATTTGGGAATAAAATGCTGTCACTTTCTTATAGAGGCAGCCAGGTATAGGTAATGAGTTTCAGATTCCTCATCGAATACACCACGGCTCATTTCCGATTACAGTGTCACTGTAAAAAAATGTGACCCTTTTGCTGCATCGTAATTCCCCTGCTTTTGTAGAATATCTCTCTTTTGACCCATGAGAATGCTTTGTAATTGGGTGAAGTAATCGTTTTCTATAAAAGCAATAGAGTGATGATATAGCAAAAGTGTCAATTTTTTTACAGTGTAGGATTCCTCGATATGAATATGACGACACATGTAGCACAGTATATAATTGGTTGGAACGATTCTGGACAAAAACGAGTCACCAAGCATCTTGTTGAGCGGGCAATTTTCGTCAATCTTCTTAACTTCTCATACGAGTACAATCGAATTCTTCCAGTAAATCATCATCAAATTCCATAATAAAAAATGTCTGGCAGTGCAATGCACTGTTAAAAATTTGCAGCTTTTGCTGCATCGTCACTCCATCGCTTTTATAGAATATCTTTATTTTTATTAATGAGAATCCTTCATAATGCATTTAACTAATCGTTTTCTATGTAAGCGGTGAAGTGATAATACACTGTTAAAAATCTGCTGCATTTTGTTGCAACGCACTCCGCCGCTTGTATATAATGTCTCTACTGCGACCTATGAGAATGCTCCTTAACCCTTTCCGGCGCGGTGTCCCTTAAAAAGGACACCTAATTTTAATTTTACTGGCACCAAGAATATTTAATTAAAATTTTCCTTTGATAAAATGCCTGAAAATAAGCAAGTTCGTATTCTCTAATAAATTCGTTTATAAATTCTGGTGGCAGATAATTATTTCAATTAAACTTACTCCGCGCCGGAAAGGGTTAATGCAGTCAAGTAACCGTTTTCTATACACGCGCTGGAGTGTGTAGCAAAAAAATGCAGCAGATTTTTAACAGTGTACAGCAAAAGTTTCAAATTTTTAAGAGTGTAGTTGGGACAAAAGCGTCTGTAAAAGAAATATTTGGGAATCAAATGCTGTCATTCTCTTATAGAGGCAGCCAGGTATTGGTTATGAGTTTCAGATTCCTCGTCGAATCGCCACTGCTCATTTCCGATGCCATTACTGCCTGTATAGGTTTTAGATTGTTGCTGTTTATCGATTGAAGCAAAGTGCGATTTTTGCTAAAATCCTTCTTTTTACTTTTTCTGAGTGAAGGGGGGAGTACTTTTGACTGACTACACTAGAAAGGCATTTTACTATACATTAATATATGAAGTCATTTTGCTGCGTGCTCATATATGGAAGCACTATGTCGCGCTCTTACGTGTAAGAACACTTTACTTGATGGATTGTCACCTTTTGATACCCACTTTCGATGACCGTAGGATTCGATGCAGACTAAAATTTGATAAATGCGGTAGCTTTTCGAAGTGGCAGATCTTGTCTGAAGAAGTTACCATACAAAGAAATTCTTAAGATTCACACCGATACTAACCGATATTGTAAGTGGTTTCAGAAAAGTTGACAATCAAACAGTGACAAGTAAACTGAATACATCAGAACTTAGCAAAGTGCGTATATTAGTAATGCATTGCAGAGAGCTATCGTGTGCCAGTACACATAATTATGTATTACGGTATGCATAACTAAAAAGTAGGAAATAAAATAAGCTTTTTAAGAAAAAAATATCAACCGACTTCAAAAAAGCGCTAAAAAGAATTAAATAATTCTTTAAAATTCTCTAATGACAAATCGTTATCCAATAAGCACACATCGGATATCAGGTACCGGCATAAAAAACGGTTAAATTTAATATGTATAATTTAATATCCACCAAACATAGATTTTAGAGATAATATTATTTTACAAGAGATGAATTGACATATTTATGATTTATTTTATGAATATATACATATAAAAAGTAATGAATTACTTTTTGAAGTTGGTGCCAAACTGTTTGATGTATATTAAGAATTGTAGCTAAATTATGTCTAGTACCATAATTAAAATGGGAATAATCATTATCGATTGTGATTGTTTGGCACCAACTTCAAAAAGTAATTCATTACTTTTTATATGTATATATTCATAAAATAAATCATAAATATGTCAATTCATCTCTTGTAAAATAATATTATCTCTAAAATCTATGTTTGGTGGATATTAAATTATACATATTAAATTTAACCGTTTTTTATGCCGGTACCTGATATCCGATGTGTGCTTATTGGATAACGATTTGTCATTAGAGAATTTTAAAGAATTATTTAATTCTTTTTAGCGCTTTTTTGAAGTCGGTTGATATTTTTTTCTTAAAAAGCTTATTTTATGTATATACTATATTACATACATGTTTCTATGTATGTAACTGTATATAGAGATAGACATATATAAATACACATTATATACACCTATAAATGAATATTATATGAATATTATATTATTTATCTATTTTTATGATTTTATATATCTATTGCATTTATTATGCATGTCAAAGTAAAACAATAGTCAAACATTTCCGAAAAATATGCTAAATGCAAAAGGCATATAGATAAAGTCCAATAATTAAAAAAGCAACCCTAAAGACTGAAAATCGTAACCATATCGGCTCATTTAATGCAAAAAAAAAAAAGCTCTCCAAAAAAGCCAGAACAGGATATGGGATTCTTCCCTTGCTTTGGGAAATTTGGCTCAAGAAAGCCCGGTACTTATGTATTAACGCCACCGCAGTTATCTTTTAGATTCCTTGTCGCCTTATTTTTGACACAATTTTTAGTGCTTTAGTGCTTTTTAGTGCATTTTTATGCTCATTGTTGACGCCATTATTTTTGTGCACTTGCGAGCAACAAGATTGCTCTTTATTGGGGCGAGTTCTGCTTCGGTGGCGTAAATACGTAAGTACCGAAAGCCCACTTTAATTGCATTTTTTTAAACATATTCTGGTACTACTTGTATGACTACAGTAGTACGGTACTAACTGTACTACCGTCGACCAAATTACTGTCACCAAATTCTAAGATTAAATACCAATAATAGTGTTCCCAAATACCGCATTCACTTGACATGAAACATGATACACGTGTTTGTTACGTCATCAAAAGATTTTTAATTTTTATTTTTATAAATTTTCTACTAAAATAATGGTTCTTTTGTTATTTAAAAAAATTGCGTCTGTAGTGTCTTTACTATACATAATTAATTCATACGAATCCATTAAGATAAATAAAATAGACACAAAAGTCGCGTATTCACAGCATCTTTATTACAATTTTAACAACCGTGGAATTTGCCAGATCCACATAAGTAAGTTACATAAATAAATATTATATTGAGTTGAGTTGAACTATAAATATAAAACATACGGAGGTTGATATATGGAGTGAGAATACATTACAATATCCTCCTCCACAAGTTAAGACGTACAACTGGTTTTATATGATGCTTAGGGCGTTCATGTATATTTGATTTTACTGGTTGTGAATCATTATTGTCTCTATTACATTTTAATTCATTTGGATGAGAGATTGTTGATTTTAATGATACATTTTGATCAGTAAGTGCAGTATCATTTTGAGGTTCGTCTGATGGTACATCAACATCCGTATTTGGATATTGAAGTTCATTATCGCTAAACTGGTTATCAACAATATCCATAACTCTCGTGTTATTAAAATTAGTAGTATCAAAATTTGAACTGAAGTTGTTACTGTCCTTTTTATTTATATAACTTCCAGAATCATAAGTACTTTTATCTGCAATAATTTGATACAAATGCCTTTTCCAAATTAAATCCTCATTAATTAGTTTACACATATATATTCTATCACCCAACACTTCATCTATTGTGCAATGAACCCAACCCTTCTTGTTTGGATTTCGGTAATCTCTACACAATACTATATCCCCTTCTTTGAATACTTCCTTTCTGGTACCCTTAGTAACCACCATACCCGATTTATTTGTATCTTTCAACAAATCTAATCTAGTTCTAACTTTATTTTTAAAATTTAAACTAGTGGGTGTAACCCCTGTTGTCATGTGAACTGAATTTCTATAGTGGAAAAGGTACCTATTCATTAAAGTTTCAAAGCTTACATTGCTATTAGTTGGTGATTTTAATAATTTACCTAAGCTAAGTTTAAAGTTTTTCACAGCATTCTCAGCAAGCTCTCGGATGAAATGGTGGAGATGTTAGAAATTTTACCCCATTCATTTGCAAGAAATTAATCAATTCTCCTGATTCAAAGTGTCTTCCATTATCAGTTTCCACAATCTTAGGTAAACCAAAACGAGCAAAACACTCCCTAAACTTTTCAACGCATGCTTTAGCCTCCATATTCTTCATAACAAATGCTTCGACCCATTTAGAATAGGCATCTACAATTATTAAAATCATTTTCCCCTTTATAGGCCCTAAAAAATCTGCATGGACTCTTTCAAACGGGTAATTAGCTTTGTTCCCTGAAATGATTTTGCATTTCTTAGGCTCTGGTCTAGATTCAGAACAAACGCTACAGCTTTTGACAAAGTTCTCAATTTCCGAATCTAACCCAGGCCACCAAAAATAAGCCCTAGCATTACATTTCATTTTAACTATACCTTCATGAGTACTATGAAGTTCATCACTCAATTCATCTTTAAATAACTCAGAGTATTCTGTTAATAAGGACTGTAAGTCTAAATTGCCTTCCGCTATAAAAACCCTGTTCACATTAGTGTTTCCTATTATAATATTTAATCCAAAATCATTTAAAACATTTCGTCCCAATAATAATTTTTCAGACTCTTTCACCACAATCATGTTAACTACTTTTGAAATCCCATTAGGATCCATAGTAACATTAATTTGCCCAACAGGTATTACAATATGTCCCCCATAAGATTCTAACTTAATATTTGTATTTTCTAATCCTGTATTTCTCAAATTTTTCTTATAAAATGAAAAGGGAATACATGAAACACCTGCCCCCGTATCCACTTCCTTTTTAACTTCTTTTCCCTCTAATTTAACATTTAAAAATAAAGGATTTACATAAGAGATATCCATACTATACATATCTATATAATCAAAACCATCATCTACTGAATTTACAGTAACTTTAGATTTACATACCTTAGCTATGTTCCCTTTTCGATTACACGCGTTGCACTTAAAGTCTTTAAATTTACACTTTTTAAAATCATGGTTAGTTTTACTACAGTGAAAGCACTTTAAATTATCGTCTCTTTGATGATTGACTTTCGAGGGAACTTTGGGGAACTTTTTGGTAGGCTGTGTCATCCTCTCTTTGGGAGATTTGCCTTGCAGTCTGTTTACTTCCTGCAGCCTAGCTTCTTGAAGAAGTACTTCCTTGCTTTGAGCAATGTCCAGCAAATTAGCCAATGTGGTGGTGAGTTTTTCTTCGCACAGAGTCGATCGAGAATACGCCCAGGTTTCATTCCGGTCACAAATTTGTCGCGGACTCTTGCCTTCCAGGCTAGCTTTAACTCGCATTCTGCCGCTTGCGTCTTTACTTTCACGTACCACTCTCGCACAGATTCTTGAGACTGCCTAAATGAATCAAATATTATTCTTTTGCGGTACACTGAAACTGCAGGTTGAAATTGTTCAGTTAAAAGTTTTTTTAAATCAGCACATGTTTTTAACGATGGTGTAATAGGATGGCACAAATTTTTCAGAATCTTGTAAACAGCTTCGCTGACCGTCATCAAAAGAACCGGCACTTTGCGTTCCTCTTCCACCCTGTTATCCAAGAAATATTGCTCCAATCTTTGAATAAAAATATTCCTGTCATCATTGTAAATTATACTGGTTGATGTTTGCAACAATGCCAGTATTTACTACAGTCACATTGGTCGGATCCTGTGCCATTATGAAACCACACAGTGAACAAAAATATCTCAAGCTGTCCAATTAAAAATGTTGACTCGTCGCCAAATTTGTAGTGTCTTTACTACACATAATTAATTCATACGAATCCATTAAGATAAATAAAATAGACACAAAAGTCGCGTATTCACAGCATCTTTATTACAATTTTAACAACCGTGGAATTTGCCAGATCCACATAAGTAAGTTACATAAATAAATATTATATTGAGTTGAGTTGAACTATAAATATAAAACATATGGAGGTTGATATATGGAGTGAGAATACATTACAGCATCAATTTGGCTAATAGTTTGGCGGTTTGTATAATTTGGCGAAATTGGTCGACGGGATAACCAAATAGTACCCATATTCTGTTTTTATCCAAAAATCAACACATACGGCCCATACTTCAGTTTCTGAACAAGCGAATTTGACAATGGGAAGCATTGGAGACCAAAAGGGAATTTAAAAATGAGTCAAAAAAGAAAGTGGTTTGGATTTAAGCAAACCTTTCCCTTACCATTTGATAATGTCAATCCGAAATGTTCAAGTAATCACAGTCATTCACAGTTGGAGATATTTACGTATTAACGCCACCGCAGCAGAAGTTGCGCAAATGCGCCAATAAGAAGCGATTTTATTGTTCGCACGGGTACGCAGTTATCGTTTAGATTCCTTGTTGAATTGTTGTTTGCTGATTTTTTACGCCATTTGTTAGTGCTACGAAAATGCGTGTTTGAGATTTGCCAAAAAAAAGAGACTGTTTTGAATCTATGTTAAACTCTATATCAACACATTTTCCATCGAAATCCGATTGACTATTTTATTTTTAAATAAAGTGTTTTATTTTATCGCAATTTTGTCGCAAAAATTTTAGGTGTAGATTGGTGGTAATTAAAAACTGCCATATCTGTAGCTGCAGTGGCGTTAATACGCAAGTACCCAGTTGTATAATAACTGTATCGTAATATTAATAATATATATTACACAACGAAAAAGTAACAATCTATATTATAAATAAATATTTTGCTTTATAAGACATTGTTGTATTAATAAAAATATTTGAAACACATTAAAAAAATTTTATTTACCTGTTTCAATTCTTTTTAATCGGGTCATCTTAGAAAAAATAATTACAATGAACGTGAAAAACTGGGATAAATAATTATTGAAATTAAATTAAATATGTCGCGCGTTTTTTAATTTGGATACTGTCCGTGGTCTAATCGTATAAATTGTCTAACCATTCAATCCACATATTTGGGACGCGAAATGATAGTGAATCGCTACAAACGTGTGAATTTTTTAAATAAATTTCAATGGATTCTCTTATGAATAACTTTAAATAAAAACAAGTTGGAAATTGCACGTGAAGCGTAGCAAATGAGGTGCGTTCGTACGGTAGCGAAGTTTTAAAAATAGCACTCCCATATATTAATCTCATTGTAAATAATTACAATTAAAATGCGCACCAAACAATGTTATCCCTATACCATTATGCAATGGAATACTTTTGTGTGGCCTTGTAAATCAATAACAAATATTCTTTGCACCACAGATTATGCAAAATGTATATTATAATATGTATTTTATAGATGCATATCAATTTTATTACGTTCGAATAAATGTAACACCCTTAAAATGCATTTGAAACATTTCTCCGCATTAACCGTAATGTAATGGAATACTTTTGACTGTCCCTGTAACTGATCAATGCATCCGATTTTCATAAAATTTGAAATGACTCGACAAAATTATGTAATAATTATGTATTTTAAATTTCAAACGATTCGGTTGGGTACTTTTTGAATTGTTATATGCGGACGGACAGACGGACGGACGGACTGAACGACAACAATAGGTGCTACGTATTTACATAATTATGAACGCACCGAATTAGACCTGTATATTAGTTTACTCTTGTTATAATTAATAGTTTATTAATTCGAATATAATCCACATAAGAATGTGAGCATTAGAAGCCAAGACATTTTTGTTCTCATTTGTACAAAGTCAATTGTAATTTTTTCTCATATATAGAGCCATAAAACTATTTCAGGATACTAGCGTATATCTTTATATATAAAAATCTTCTGTGCGTGTGTATGTAATTGAACTCCTCCTAAACGATTGGACCGATTTTGATGAAATTTTGTGTGTGCGTTCCAGTAGATTCGAGAATGGTTTAGATTCACATTTCGTCGAAATTGCTTCAGTACTTTTTTAGTAATTAGGCAAAAACTAATAGTTAGTGATTTTTCGCTAATTAAAAGTGCTATATATATATATAAAAGAAAGTCAGGATTTCGTATTCATCACAGCACAAAAATATATATCGAACCAAAAATCTTTAAAATTGGGGTAAAAATACTTCTTATAACATCGAGTGCTGCTAAGAATAGATTTTGGAAAATTCCCTCCCTAAGACTGGTAAAAAAAAAAAAAAAAAAAAAAAAAAAAAATAAAATAAGCTTTTTAAGAAAAAAATATCAACCGACTTCAAAAAAGCGCTAAAAAGAATTAAATAATTCTTTAAAATTCTCTAATGACAAAACGTTATCCAATAAGCACACATCGGATATCAGGTACCGGCATAAAGAACGGTTAAATTTAATATGTATAATTTAATATCCACCAAACATAGATTTTAGAGATAATATTATTTTACAAGAGATGAATTGACATATTTATGATTTATTTTATGAATATATACATATAAAAAGTAATGAATTACTTTTTGAAGTTGGTGCCAAACAATCACAATCGATAATGATTATCCCCATTTTAATTATGGTACTATGCATAATTTAGCTACAATTCTTAATATACATCAAATAGTTTGGCACCAACTTCAAAAAGTAATTCATTACTTTTTATATGTATATATTCATAAAATAAATCATAAATATGTCAATTCATCTCTTGTAAAATAATATTATCTCTAAAATCTATGTTTGGTGGATATTAAATTATACATATTAAATTTAACCGTTCTTTATGCCGGTACCTGATATCCGATGTGTGCTTATTGGATAACGTTTTGTCATTAGAGAATTTTAAAGAATTATTTAATTCTTTTTAGCGCTTTTTTGAAGTCGGTTGATATTTTTTTCTTAAAAAGCTTATTTTATTTCCTACTTTTTAGTTATGCATACCGTAGTACATAATTATGTGTACTGGCACACGATAGCTCTTTGCAATGCATTATTAATGTACGCACTTTGCTAAGTTCTGATGTATTCAGTTTACTTGTCACTGTTTGATTGTCAACTTTTCTGAAACCACTTACAATATCGGTTAGTATCGTTGTGAATCTTAAGAATTTCTTTGTATGGTAACTTCTTCAGACAAGATCTGCCACTTCGAAAAGCTACCGCATTTATGAAATCTTAGTGTGCATCGAATCCTACGGTCATCGAAAGTGGGTATCAAAAGGTGACAATCCATCAAGTAAAGTGTCCTTACACATAAGAGCGCGATATAGTGCTTCCATATATGAGCACGCAGCAAAATGACTTCATATATTAATGTATAGTAAAATGCTTTTCTAGTGTAGTCAGTCAAAAGTACTCCCCCTTCACTCAGAAAAAGGAAAAAGAAAAATTTTAGAAAAAATCGCACTATGCTCCAATCGATAAACAGCAACAATCTAATACCTATACAGGCAGTAATGGCATCGGAAATGAGCAGTGGCGATTCGTCGAGGAATATGAAACTCATAACCAATACCTGGCTGCCTCTATAAGAGAGTGACAGCATTTGATTCCCAAATATTTATTTACAGACGCTTTTGTCCCAACTACACTGTTAAAAATTTGATATTTTTGCTGTACACTGTTAAAAATCTGCTGCATTTTTTTGCTACGCACTCCAGCGCTTGTATAGAAAACGGTTACTTGACTGTATTAAGGAGCATTCTCATAGGTCTCAGTAGAGACATTATATACAAGCGGCGGAGTGCGTTGCAACAAAATGTAGCAGATTTCTAACAGTGTATCATCACTTCACCGCTTATATAGAAAACGATTAGTTAAATGCATTATGAAGGATTCTCATTGATAAAAATAAATATATACTGTAAAAGCGATGGAGTGACGATGCAGCAAAAGTTGCAAATTTTTAACAGTGCATTGCATTGCCAGGCATTTTTTATTATGAAATTTGATGATGATTTCCTGGAAGAATTCGATTGTACTCGTATGAGAAGTTAATAAGATTGACGAAAATTGCCCGCTCAACAAGATGCTTGGTGACTCGTTTTTGTCCAGAATCGTTTCAACCAATTATATACTGTGCTAGATGTGTCGTCATATTCATATCGAGGAATCCTACACTGTAAAAAATTTGAGACTTTTGCTATATCATCACTCTATTGCTTTTATAGAAAACGATTACTTCACCCAATTGCGAAGCATTCTCATGGGTCAAAAGAGAGATATTCTACAAAAGCAGGGGAGTGACGATGCAGCAAGAGAGTCACATTTTTTACAGTGACACTGTAATCGGAAAGCGAAATTTTAAAATGGAGGGTCAAAATCACAGTCCGGTGAAATCCAAACACCTCATTGGTCATTGAGACGCGTCCTTTTCAGAGAACAATCTCTTAACGGTAGGCGAAATGTCGCCTTACTTCTTTTTTCGAAAAAATATCGTAGCGTCAATTTGATGTAAATCTTATCTGTTTTCATTTATAATCTATTTTTCACTCTCATTTTATATAATGTCATCAAAATATCTTAATTGAGTTAATTTCGATGGTTTATCGTAAATAAGAACAGACTGTAACAATTGCTTCAAAATTACTTTACCCCTTACTCTTTTTCAAATGGAGAAACGCGTTCGTGATTCCCACCTATACCACACGACCAATGAGGTCGCTGGATCACACCTGACTGTGATTTTGGCCCTCCATCTTAAAATTTCGCAATTGGAAATGAGCGGTGGCGTATTCCATGAGGAATCTGAAACTCATTACCTATACCTGGCTGCCTTTATAAGAGAGTGACAGCATTTGATTCCCAAATATTTCTTTTACAGACGCTTTTGTCCCAATTACACTACAAAAACTTTGAGCCTTTTGCTGCATCATCAGTCCACCGCTTTTATAGAAAACGATAACTTTACTGTGTTATGGAGCATTCTCATTGGTTATAAAACACATATTCTATAAAAGCTATGGTGTGACGCTGCAGCAAATGGGTCAAATTTTTAACAATGTGTCATGGAGCATTCTCATGGGTAAAAAGGAGAGATATTCAATAAAAGCGGGGGAGTGACGATACAACAAAAGGATCAAAATTTTTACAGTGTACACTGTAAAAAATTTGGCCCTTTTGCTGCATCGTCAATCCACCGCTTTTATAGAAAACGATTACTTCAGCCTATCGTGGAGAATTCTCATGGGTCAAGAGAGAGATATTCTATAAAAACGGGGGAGTGATTATGCAGCAAAAGGGTCAATTTTTTACAGTGTACACTGTTAATAAATGTAAACCTTGTTCAGTTAGGATTTCACACTTTGAAAAGATCGTGTGTCTATGTAAGTGTAACTTAAAAACATGAAAAATGAACGTTTCTAATTGGTCGATTGCTTCGAAAAGATATTGAATTTTAATGTTTAAATTTTTTAAAAAGTTCTAATCAACAGATTTTTATGAAATTTGAATGGGACCACATAGGCCCCATACGCTTTCAAACAAAAAAAGAATTATCAAAATCGGTTCATATTTACGAAAGTTATGCGTGAACAACAAATACATACAGGTCGAAATCATAACCTCCTCCTTGAAGTCGGTTAAAAAGAACGAACTTTTAAAAAATTCCTTTAAAATCGACTTTTGTAGATATTTTTCAACTGATAACATATTTTAATGTGTTTTTTCATTCTGAATCGAATGGTACTAAGCAAATTAACCGACTTCAGAAAATCGTTAACTTTTAATTAAAAAGAGAAAAATAAACTTTTCTAATTGAACAAAAATTGAACCTACTTCAAAAACTACTAAAGAGTGAAAAATAATTTCGTTACATAATTGTAATAAGAAATTAAATTAAGAGCGTAGTGTTTATCGTGCGTATTACCATATTTACGTACATTTATATGATTTCCTGGAGTCGGTGCCAAGAAGAGCAACGTCGGCGTCGGTCGGTGACAGAACAACGTCTGTCGGGTCCGCTAGTAGAGCCATAAAATTTTACCATATTCTCTGCCTGGTTGCAGAGTCAAGACTGAATATTTTTCAAAGAAAAATATAGTAACAAGAAAATATATATATGTTACAGGCCAAACCGGTCTATCCTAACGCCCATCGGATAAACTAGTTTTTCCTTGGCCAAACCGGTCTATCCTAACACTGATCGGATAAAGTAGTTTTTCCTAGGCCAAACCGGTTTATCCTAACGCCCATCGGATAAACTAGTTTTTCCTAGGCCAAACTAGTCTATCCTAAGGCCCATAGGCCAAACGCCCTAGGCTGATCTAGTTTATCCTAGGCAAATATAATTAATTTTACATGTTTTTAGCTCACAGGAGTCAAAGTCTGAGAAGTAATGGGCTCGCAGGTTCTGTATTTATGTATGTACGCATGTTTGAACGTATTTACGTACGTATGTACGTAACGCGTTAACTCTTGATAGAAATACCAGATTTGTTTCAAATTTTGGATGTAGTTTCATTCTGATAAGGTACTTTTCCGATTAGTTTTGAGAATTCATTGGATAAAAATAAGAGGGGACGAACGGAAGGCTAATCCCCCAGCGTTAATTGAGAGAAGTGGATTTTTCGTGCAGAATTATCAATTTTCATTTAAAATTTTAGATATAGGATCATTCTGACAAAATGCCTAAGTGATCAGTTGTGGATGTTTAAGTATAAAAGAAAGGGCAATGTAAGTACCCCCCCCCCTAATTTAAATAAATGGTTTTGAAGCAGAGTTTACGGATTTGCGTCAAATTTTGGATGTAGGTTCTTTCTGATAAGGCGATTTCCTAAATAGTTTTGGGGGTTTAATGGTTAAGTATGAAAGAAAAAATGAAGGATTACCATCTTACCTAGGAAAAACTAGTTTATGCTATGGGCATTTACATAAATAAGTTTTTCATAGGAAAACTAGTTTATCCAATTGGCGTTGGGATAAAATAGTTTGGTCTGGGCTAATCTAATTTGGCTCAAAATCGGGTTGTGCCGGTAAAAAAAATCTTTCACTAGAATAAGCATAAATGTGCATCAAAAGTCATTGCTTGCAACATCAACACAGGAATTTAACTTGTTTACAGTAGAGACATGATGTAATGGACATGGTGTTTGTTTATTTTTATTTTTTTTTCTTCAGACTCAGGCCGTGCTGAGATCAGACTTGCTTTTATTATTATTATTATTATTATTATTATTATTATTATTATTATTATTATTATTATTATTATTATTATTCGAGCCACATCGCAGCTGAACATAATTTGCAATCGAACAGCGTTTTTCCTTTTTCAGAAATTAATTACCTGTCGACATATAAGCTATTCTTGTCACCGCGTCAAGTTTTTCTTTTCCGTGAAGTAGTAACAGGAAATTAAGCTCAAAATGTAGCTTTAATAGTATTTTCTCAAAGAATCATTGCTTTTATGAAAAATGGTTAACGCCATTCGATTACATATTTTGTGAGTGTGAATGCCTGTTAATCTTATGCATTTCTAAAAAGGAATTAATTCATAAATGTGTTAGGATGTAGCTTTTTTTGGTTTGAGAAAAGCCTTAAGGAATGACAGAGAAATATATTCACAAATCTACTTTTTACTAAACATATTCAAAAGTTATGATGTTTATAACACTTCTTTTTGTCTTTTGTTCTAAACTACATTAACTATTTAATGAATCCCTATTTGAATATTGAAGGACTAAGAATCTAAATAATTAATAATACATTGTGCATTTTCCATTCTACGTACGAACACATTGTAATTTACATTTTAAATTTATCCAATAAATATGCATGCAGCATTTTTTAAAGGAATCTTAAATGTATATGATTTAAAATCTGAATTTTTTGCAGAAATTGAGTGGGGCCAGATCGAGCCAGACTAAGTCTCTTTTCACTGATTTTTGTACAGGCAGGGATCGGGCTGAATTTTTAATTTTTATACCGGACTTCGGAATTCCAGCCCGTGCAAATCTCTAACAGTATTCTACTACCCTTCGAATAAAATAGATCAGGTCTGTCCAACCTTTCAGTAAGCGGGGGCGCATTTCAGCTCTTGGCACTCAGTGAAGGGCGCCATTTTTCACTTGACTGAAAATATGCAGCATTACTTAACACGTCTTAACATAACTTGCACGTCTTAACATAATTCAAATGTGTCTTACAGTGGTAGACAAAAAGTCCCTACGGTTCTGGGGCTACATGCATTAAATTTCAAATTTAACATTTTTCTATGAGAAGTCTATCCTTAATTTTCAAAAATCAAGAAGGAAAAATTAAGCTTATTTATTCCTCTTATAAAACAGCCAAATGGGTCTGTGTGACAATAGCAAAAAATAATAAAATGAACATTTATGAACTTGTGTTATCAAAGAGGCAGAAAAAAGTGAGAAATATTTATTTTTATGTTACTTCTTAAGTATTAAAAAGGGCTATTTCCAAATTTAAAAACCGTAATTAAACTTTCTTTATGAACAATAATTACAAATAATGAAAATATGCATGATTAAATTTTTAAAGTTTGTTTCTGGTTTTTAAACCTTTCAAAGTCGATGGTTCATTTTGGGACGACTTTATTTTAATTCCTAAATACCACACTGACTAAAAAATATTGGAATGAAATTTTCCCTTGTATTAAGTACGTGAACAAAAGCTTTCCTTATTTAAAAATAAAATAATTTTTAAATTCTAGTATCATTTCTTCATTGCAACCTTTTAGAAATAGAAATACTTTTGCTCCTGAAAGGGTTATTGCATTTTCGCAGATTTTGAAAATATATCAGATGCAAATGTCAATTATTTTAAAGAAAGAATCCTTTATAGTTGATTTTTACTACTAAAAAGAATATCATCAAAAGGGCGCCAATGAAATCTGCAAAGGGCGCCATGGCGCCCGCCGGCGCAGCGTTGGACAGCCCTGAAATAGATTATACAGGGGCAATAGCAAAATCACTTTGCACAAGGTTAGGAATGGAGCAGTAGTTGGGATTAATGTTAAAAATAATACTGCCCTGTTAAACTGATGGCTTTGTATTCACAGGCTGTTTACACTAATTGCGTATTACAGAGTTATATTTTTAAAGAATAACACCCTCGAAAAAACAAGTGAGGGGGATTACTTTTTCCCATTTCCCCCAATTATACTTAACCATTGAACCCCAAAACAGATACTCTTTATAAAATTGAACGATTATCCAAAATTTGAAGCAAATCAGATAATTCTGCTCAAAAAACCATTCATCTGATTTAAGGAGGGTAACTCCTCCATTCCTCCTTTTATACTTAATCATTAAACCCTCAAAACTATTTAGGGATTCGCCTTATAGAAAAATAACTATGTTCAAAATTTAATCGGTAAATCGGATAAATTTGCTTAAAAACCCATTTATCTAATTTAAGGAAGGCGATAAATCGTCCATTACCCCATCATAGTTAAACAAAAAAAAAAAAAAAAAAAAAAAAAAAAAAAAAAAAAAATAATAATAATAATAATAATAATAATAATAATAATAATAATAATAATAATAATAATAATAATAATAATAATAATAATAATAATAATAGTAATAATTAAAGAAGCGTTTGATCAAAATGAATTCATGTCCAAAATTTTAAACAAATTGGACAATTCTGTATTATATCTAATTTAAGGAGAGAAATAAAATGTACGCTTCCTCTTTATGCTTAATCAAAGAATCACCAAAATTAATCAGTGAAGCGCTTCATCAGATTGAACAAATCAAAGATTTGAAGCGAATCGGTTAATTCTGCATGAAAAATCCATTTGGCAAAATTAGGCGGGAACCTCCCTTTCTTCCCCTTGTTCTTAACCAATTAACACCCAAAACTAATTAGGGAAGCACCTTACCAGAATGAATCTATTTAAAAAATTTAAGCATATCAGCAAATTCAGCGTGAAAAAAGCATTTAAATAACTTATGGGGCGTTATCTTTATTCCCCCATCCCTTTATACTTAAACAATGAACACCCACAACTAATCATGGAGGCGTCTCATCAGAATGCTCCTATATCTAATTTTTTTTTTTTTAAATATGCTAATAATGCATGGAAATCCCTTTATTTGATTAAGGGAAAGGGCAAATCAGCCTTCCAATCCTCCCCCCCCCCCCGCCTTTATTCTTCTCCAATGACCCCCGAAAATTAATCAGAAAAGCTCCTCATAAGAATAAACCTATATTGAAAGTTTGATGCAAATCGTTTATTTCTATCAAGAATTATTGCGTTACGTACTTACGTACATACATAGATACAGAATCCACGGGCACATTAATTCTCAGGCTTTGGTAGCCTGATGAGATAATAATACATCAAATTACATTATTTCTATCAAGAGTTACCACGTTACGTACATACGCACGTACATACATGCGTACATACAGAACCTGCGAGCTCATTATTTCTCAGGTTTTGACGCTTGTGAGCTAAAAACACGTAAAATTACATTGGCCTAGGATAAACTAGATCAGCCTAGGACAAACTAGAATGTTGACGCTGAGGCGGCCATTGAATTCAATAAAATCACGCCAAATTAAATTTGCCTAGGATAAACTAGATCGGCCTAGGATAACCTAGTTCAGACCAATAAACAGCAGACTATAATAGTTTATCCTATAAGAGTTAGGCCAAACTAGTTTGTACTATGGGCCTTAGGATAGACTAGTTTGGCCTAGGAAAAACTAGTTTATCCGATGGGCGTTAGGATAAACCGGTTTGGCCTAGGAAAAACTAGTTTATCCGGTTTGGCCTAAAATCGGGTTTGGCCTGTAACATATATATGTTTAATTTCACATGATACAACATTGCAATTATTTTAACATTAAGTCATGTTAAATTATCTATTATTTATTAGAAATCACAATAAATTTTTATTTAAATGCCATCAGACAAGTATAAAACCAATAAATATATCTTGATTTCAAAATCAACATAGCTTGTCAACTTATCAAAAAACCAAACATTAAATTAATTTTAAATCAATAAAGAAATCAAATTTTTAATTATAAAAATAAATAAATCAGTGTTAAGTAACTTGAAATTTTACAAAAACAGAAATTTTACTTGAAATATTAATCAAGAATGTAAACATTTAAATGTAAACAAATTACATTTTTGTCAAAATCAAATCAATTAACCTTTCAATAAATTTGATTTCTTTTTCAAGGCATTACGCCGAAACACCCTTTACCAGCAAATCTTGAGCCTTTCGTGTCCAATGTAACGTGACGTGTGTGTACGCGTTTTTTAATGGTGTATTATTTTGTTTTAAGAAATATTTTTGCTACTATTTACATCTAGTAATTTTTGTATACGTCTAATGCATTTACTACATGACTTCATTTACGTATAGGCATTTAGTAAAAATAAAAATTATTTGCTCTTTGCGCCATTTGCAATTCTTTTATTTTAAACATACAAGATAAGAACACGTCGAATTTCTCGACGAAAGAAACTATTTCATTGATATGTAAAAATGAGTTTTAAATGCATCAATAAAAAATGCACCTTACACTGTAAAAAATTTCCCCGTTAAAAAACGGAAATAGTACTGGTAATCTAGACGCCAGTACTACTTCCGTTTTTTAACGGAAAAAAATTTCTGCAAATTCCAGAAATAGTTCCGTTTTTCACAAAATATTTCCGTTTTTTTTTTTTTTTTTTTTTTTTTTCCTTATGTAAAAATTTTCGTTTGAAAAGTTAAAAGAATTTTTCAAGGAATAACTAACATCTTTGTGATTTTTATTCTTTACTTTTCAAAGACACGTTAATATCGGGGACACATTATATACAATTAATTTAAACAACAGTGAAGAAATGTTACATACCTTCCATGGGGTTCGAATCCGGGGCCTCTTGTGTCGTAGCTTGCAGTGTAATACCATTACACCAGAATTATTCAAACGACCCTTTCAAATATCTTTAGTTATTTCGGATACATTTCGTAAAGTAAAGATAAGATTTTAAACAAAGGGTTTTTTTTTTTTTTTTTTTTTTTTTTTTTTGTAGAGATAATATTTTTCTATTGAATGGATAATTCTAAATGTTTTACAGATTTTCTTTGCATAATTTCGAATATTTAGCTTATTAATTTTGGCTTTATATATATAAAGCCAAAATTAATATAATATTTATTTATGAAAAAATAAAGATTATTTATAAAAATTTATATTTATTTATTAAAAAAAAATATTAACATGCTAAAAAAAAAAAGAAAAAAAACGTACATTTTAACAAATTATGTTATGACGATCGAAGGTAAACTCAATAAAGATAATTACAATGGGTTATAGAAAAAAAAATCAGTTATTGATTTTTTATAACATATGTAATCCCCAAAATTACCTTTCTTAATTTCCATAATTTCTTTCCATAGTTCCGATTTTCTTTCCATAATTTCGAATATTTAGCTTATATGTATGAAAACTTATTATTAACCTTAAAAATTATTATTAAACTTAACATTAGTCTTTAAAATATTACATCCATGAAAGAATTTATTAAGAGCTTTGTTTCCTTCTTTTTTGTAAAAGTTTTAAAATTCTGTTGTAATATTATTGATATTTATTTATTTATTTTAATAAATACTAACATACTAAAAGAAAGAAAAAAAACGTGCATTTTAACAAATTATTTTATGACGATCAAAGGTAAACTCAATAAAGATAATTACAATGGGTTATAAAATAAATTTCAGTTATTAATTTTTAATAACTTACGTAATCGCCAAAATTATAAGAATTTCGGTAATATATTTCGATATATTTTTAATTTTATGTGCGAACTTCTTAATTTGAATAAATTAAAAAAATTATATATTAAAATTAAAAGAAGAATTTATTTCCACTTTTTTCAAAATATCCAACGCACTTTATATATTTATATATATACGATAAAAATACATTAAAAATTATTTTAAAATCACAATCAACTTTCCCTTTCAGCTATTTCAAACTTAAAAAGAATTAATAATTTTTTTATTGTTATTTTCTTAATATTTAAAAAATATCTCAGCTTTTTATTATTAAAACAGAATGAAATTGAGAAATAGTCTAGCAAATTGTTTAAAAAACATCAACTCAGTATAAGGTTTTTAATTTTGCTGGTAGATGGCACCACTAAACTCTACTGTTTTCGGAAAATTGACAAAAATAAAAGAACACTTCCGTTATTTAACGGGATTAGTGACTCCAAAATGTTCTTCTGTTTTTTTTCGGAAAAATGAAACTATTCCGTAATTTTGAGGGAAAAGTTTGTGTATATTAACGGATATTTTTTACAGTGTATATATTGTTACGTTTAACTGGTAAACAAATGATATTTAATCAAAAGTTAACAAATACTATTTCTATAAAACTCAGATGTAGAAATTAATAAAATTAAACTTTAATCTATATATAAACAATAAATGTAATAAATATCATTTATTATGATAAAGTTATCAATTAAGGCTCATATGCTTGGTATTTCAAAATAAAAAACAATAAAATGTATTCCACTTTGACTTAATCATAGATTTTTTCTCCGAGAAATCTAAACAAAAATTTACATATGCACCTCTTATATCTGTGTTCACGTTTTTTAACCTCTTCGCTACTGGCGATTCTTACAGTATTTTTAATTATTACTGAATTATTTCTTCTCTCGTTTGACTTCAGAACGAGATTTTTGTTTTATTTTCATTAGCTCGAATCTTAGAATTCGAAACATATTATTCTTATATCGAAATTTTTATTTGAGTATCATTAATAAAATGGGACAAAACTGATGTACCCATTTGGGTACTCAGGGACTGAAGAGGTTAAAAAAATGGTATTCTAATTTGATTATTTCAAAATCATTTTTATTCTAAACTTGAAGTCATGACTGCTATCAGCTGGAAACAGATACTAAACTATATATATATATTCTTTTAAGTGTAAATGAAATTTTCTGAATTAATCTGCATGCAACAAATATGATAGACAAATTCCTATGACATCAGAGTGTAAAAAGAAAGTGCAGTATCGATTTTAAAGTAAAATTTTAACATTAAAAACTTTTAACTGATAAATAAAAACTAAATAAAATGAAAATTCCCCGGATTTTATATATCAAGAATAAAAATTCTTGGTATAACGCGTATTGTAAATTCAATATTTTTCTTTTCACTTTTTATGAAAAAAAAGGCAACAAAAAGAAGCATTATCTCCTTTTTTCTCAATAGAAATGGAGTACGTCTGTTGCCACAATTACAAAAACGGTATAAAAAATTACAAAAAAAAAAAAATTAATAACTCAAAAACAAATAAAGATGCAATTTTCAAACAAATTACATTTAAAAATGTTTCTCTATACGACGGTGTAAAAATTGAAAATGTCCAATGTTTAGACATTTAAAAATTTGCAGTAACGAAAATTGCAAAACCGAAACTTCAAAGTGTTGCCATTCACAAAATGACGTATGCGTTAAAAAAGAGATCCGTTTGGCCCTTATAATATATATATTTCACTCTTTAAAATTAAAATAAAAGTTACTTTCCCGAAAGAATCTTGTGTCATAAAGCGCAAATTGTAATACAAGTTAAATCTTATTGACATACAATATTTTCCAAACATCTTCTATAGGCTAAGGAAGACCTTAGCCTATTGTCATATATGAACATTAATTAAACACTACGCAAAAAAAAAAAAAAAAAAAAAAAAACAATATTTGTTATTTTTCAGACATTGAAATATTCGTTAAACACTAATTAATATATTCGGGTTGTTGATGTTATAGTTGATGTTATACAAGTATTTTTTTTTTTTTTTTTTTCTAAAAACTGAAAAAAAATTGGATTTAAAAGTGTTAAATATGGACTTTATTTACTATTTGGAAAATAGTTGTTTTCGGTAGAGAGTTGGGAAATCTGAAGTATATCTGAATCTTTTTATGGGTTGAATTCCGCAACTTATTTTACTTTATTCCTTTTCTTATTGGTCCATGTTTAGTGTCCAAAAAGGAATACTTCTGTTTTTTATTTTATTCGTTTTCTGATTGGTTCATGTTTAATGGCCAGAAATGGTATACTTCTGTTGCCACGATGACAAAAAGAGTAATAAAAACTACAGAAAAATTAATAACTTATAAAAAAAATTTGAGGTACAACTTTCAAACAAATTGCATTTAAAAGTACTTTTTTTTTCTATATGGCGGTGTAAAAATTCAAAATGTGTAGTGTTTAAAAATTTAGAAAAAAAAAAAAAAAAAAAAATTAAAAATTGCAAAACTAAAATTTCATTTAAAATTTCGTCTAAAATTTTAGTGTTTGAAAATATAATTTTTAAATAGTGTAATTTTTTTTAATTACAATTTTTTATTTACTTATTTTGTTATTATTTATATATTACAATAACACATCTTTATACATAATATTTTCCAGCACGCTTATTCCAAATATTAAAAGACGGAAACTTTTACGGATTTTTAAATCCACCTTTTAGCTGTTGAGTTATGCTTTCAACACAATAACAATAAAATCAAAATGACTCACATTTCGGTTACATTATCTTACGTATCTGTTAACGGAATACAATTTCTATACACGATAATTGTCGGCACACGCATGTTCCAAAACAGTCATGTATTTCACTTATCATGCAAATGCGGGGACGGATGTTCTCAAATTGAAGTCCAGAACCCCTCCCTACTCCCTCACCCTCCCTCCTTAATGCGAATTTCTGTCTCAGATTCAGTCGTCAAAATTCACAGTCGCTATTTCATGTAAAGTGAATTCCGCCCCTTTTGAAAGGATACTGCGCGCCACTTCTCCTCCCCCCCCCCCCGCTCTTCCTTCCTGCGTAGAATGTACAAATTCGTTCTCCCTAACTCCCCCCTCTTTTTCCTCCCCCGTTTCAAACGCTAAAAGTCATGTCCATATTAAGGCTGCGGACACAAGCGTGTTTTGCTCAACTTCAACTGATTTTGAGGAAATCCTTTATTGTTAAGGGTGTATTCCGATTCGAACTGCTTATTTTCCGATTTATTTTTGAATTCATTTTTGCTCTCAAATGCACCAAACTTTCAAAATCTCTTATTTAGAAACCACACAAGGTGCCGTAAGTGTCGATTCTTTAATAAATGCAGAAAATATTGCAAAAAAAAAAAAAGCAATCAAAAACGGCATTTCGAACTGATTTTCCGTGTTAATTGATTTCTTTCATAAATATGGAAAATATTGCAAAAAAATGCCGTCCAAGTTGCCAATTTGAACAGAAAATTCCGAAGCTGAAGACCTAGGTACCAAAAAAAATGATCGAAATGAGAAAGAAATTTTTTATAAATCAAATTCTAATAAATTCAGCTAAGAATGACATCACACGGCACCTCATACGCCCCTTCAAAAATCACCTCAGCCAATTTCATGTTTCTACTTTTAAAAACGAGTCTGAAAATGTATCGGAAAATTTCGAGCTGTTGAGAGTGAAAAACTATTTTTTGCAATACACCCTTAAGGGTGTTCTTAACTACTCTGCTCAGCAAGCGCCAAAAAGTTTTAACACATTCACAAATTCATTTTTTAACGGAGAAGGTATCAAATTGGAATCCCTGACTATGGAAGCGATCTGAGTTTTCCATTTTGGGATCAATCCCATATGTATTGAGATATAAGATTTTCTGATCACGTGACAAGGCTTTTTTCTCCCTCCAAAAACTGGTTTTTATTCTCTCGCAGAAATTCAGTTCAAAACGGCTACTTTGATTACATTTTCTGAGAAATCATTGAGTTTGCAAACAAACGGGAAACTGGGTGCGATGAGACAATTTCTGAACAAGTACACCTGCTAGTTTCAAGCATTTCTGAGTAAAAATAAATTAATGCTTACGTCACAAAGTTGTCCTTTTTGGTTTAAAGAACAGCCTTAAGGATGTATTTCGATTCAAACTGCTTATTTTCAGATTTATTTTTGGCTTCATTTTTGCTCTCATATGCATCAAACTGGCAAATTATCTTATTTAGAAAGTACACAAGGTGCCGTAATTGTCAATTCTTTGATAAAGGCAGAAAATATTGCAAAAAAAAAGCAATCAAAAACGGCATTTTGAACAGATTTTCCCCTAGCGGGAGACCTGTGAACGAAAAAAAGGGTCATACTGATAAGGTAATTGTTTATAATTCAAATTCTAATGAATGGAGCGTAAAATGACATCATCACATGGCATCTTATGCACTTCTTCAAGAATCCCCTCAGCAAGTTTCATGTGTTCTACTTTTAAAAATGCGCCTGAAATTGTATCGGAAAATTTCGAGCTGTTGAAGATAAAAAAGCGTTTTTTCGAATACACCCTTAAGGGTGCTCCTAAATCAAAAGGGGAAACTTTGTGGCATAAGTTTTAATTTATTTTTGTTCGGAAAGGCATGAAACTACCCGGTGTTGTTATTCAGAAATAATCTAATTGCACTCATTTTTCTGTTTTTTTTTTTTTTTTTTTTTTTTTTTTTTTTTTTTTTTTTTTTGCGAACGGAGTAGATATTTGAGAACAAGCCATCAAAATGGGCGTTTTTGAAACGCATTTTCCGACGAAAGCAGAAAAACCAGTCGACAAAAGGGTGAAAAATGCATGATCACGTAATCAAGATAGCTTATAACTCGGTAGATAATTGAATGAACCTAAAATGGAAAACTGAGTTCGATTCGAAACCGCTTCCGTATAGCCAGGTCTTCCAATTTGATATCTCCTCCGTTGAAAAATGAATTTGTTAATGTGTCAAAACATTTTGGCATTTGTTGAGCAGAGCAGTTTCGAACTACGTTAATTGTTCTACGGATTATTCACAATAGATTTATAAAGGGAGATTAGAATGGTTCAGGAGACAAAGTGTTCAACTCTACATGAGGAAAAAGTTCTCGGTATTGCAGTTGGATTAAAGTTTTCCTTCACTGTAAAAAAAAAAATCTGTAAAGGTACTAAACATGTTCTAGGAAACTGGGATTCCAAGAACTTTTCCTGTAACAGTAACAACAAAAACTCAAGTTTTGGAATCGGTTACATGGATTTTCCCTGTTATCGTTACATGAAAAGTTCTTGGAATCCCAGTTTCCTAGAAAATGTTTAGTACCTTTACAGATTTTTTTTTTTTTTTTACAGTGTTCCTGGACATAGACACGTCATTTATACGCAGGGACCGTCTTACAAATTTAAGGGGCCTGGACACAGATTATTACGGGGGGCTCCCTACCACCGATGCTTACAGGGACATTGACCAAATATATATATCCGTATACACTTATATGTGTTATTGAAAGTCATACTTATTAAGTTGTTATTAGCAATTGGCTTTAATATATTTTTTAAATATTTATTATAAAACTAAATTTGATAATTATTAATTTGTTTTTTAATAATAATTTTATTATTATTAAATTTAATTGAATAGCTGCTTTTTAATAAATTGTGTGTTTTAGATTTCTGTTTTTTGTGTAATTTCATATATCTGGAATGATAAAGCATACAACAAATGAGAAATTTTCTACAGTACTATAATATATTCTCTTAACGTTGGCGCCATATCACGCGCTATTGCGTGAGCGGCAGCGAACGTGTTAAAAGAACTTCACTAGCATTTTGGGGCTCCTGAAAATTGGAGGCCTGTGCCTTGAATGCCCTACCACAAATCAGGCACTCTTTATACATAAAAACACGCCGGCGAGAGACCTCAAGTAGTGACTAGGTCTGTCTGCACTTTAAGGCCATAAGTCTGATGTGGCCTTGTTTCTCGGGATCTTTGATGGCTACGCGTTTCCTGAGTGTCGATGTTAGCGCCACCCTTCCCACGAAAGGGATGTTCGTAAAACGTGAAGCGGGGGGAAGGGGGAGGTGAATTAGAATTTCAGATTTATAGATTATTTTAAAGTGTGTAGTTCAACACGGAAGTTGAATGACGTATGGGTCGGCAAATGAATGGAGAAATGGTATTAAAATTGTATAATTATCGTAAGTGACAGTGTAAAGCAATAATTTTCGTTTGTTTGAAATGTATTGTTGTCAAAAATTGTCAGACTGTTATGGAAGAGTTCTTAATTTAGCCCTATGTGAAACAAATTATAAATTCATGAAAATTTCTTATGGAGCATTAAGATGCTATTCCAGTCAAATGAAAAGACTCGTTCGCTAATATTAATCCCATATGGAAGAAATTTATAAAGATATCTCGTTTGCATTTTTATATTTTAAATGATATATATATATATATATATATATATATATATATATATATATATATATATATATATATATATATATATATATATATATATATATATATATATATATATATATATAGGTATATATAATATATATTTGCATTGCATAGTTGAGATCGATCTGTATGCAGGCTCCCTGTCTTTACTTTTTACATTTTGTTTACAGATATTTTTTACGAGGCCGCTTTCATTTTCGGAACCAGTTTGGAAAGCTAAAGCACCCTCCTAAAAAATATCTCCGACCAAAATCGAAAAAGTAAAAAATGGCCTGCATTCAGATCAATCTCAGACTTCTACGTTTAGAAATGAGTCTCTTATTTAGAAACTTCATAATGCGTCGTGCTTGTCGACTTTTTAATTAAAGGCAGAAAATATTGCAAAAAAACGCTGTCAAAGTTGGAAATTTGTACCGATTTTTCCGAAGAGGGAAATCTAGGAACGAAAAAGAGTCCTACTGCTAGGGTAATTGTTTATCAATCCGATTCTAATGGATTGAGCGAAAAATGACATCACACGGCACCTTGTACGTCTCTTCCAAAATCTTCTCAGCAAGTTTCATGTTTCTACTTTCAAAAAGTCTGAAAATGTATCGGAAATTTTCGAGCTGCGAGGGTGGGAAAATATTTTTTCGAATACACCCTTAAGGGTGTATTTCGATTCAAACTGCTTATTTTCCGATTTATTTTTAAGTTCATTTTTGCCCTCAAATGCATGAAACTGGCAAATCGTATTATTCAGAAAGTACTCAAAGTGCCTTAATGGTCGATTCTTTGATAAATGTAGAAAATTTTGCAAAAAAGGCTGCCGAAGTTGCCAATTTGAACGGATTTTTCAGAAACGGGAGATTTGGGGACGAAAAAGAGGGTCATACTGAGAACGTTATTGTTTATAAATCTAATTCTAATGAAATTAGCGTAAAAAGACATCTCACGGCACCTCATACGTCCCTTCAAGAATCCCCCCAGCAAGTTTCATGTTTCTACTTTTAAAAATGTGTCTGAGATTGTATCGGAAAATTTCGAGCTGTTGATGATGGAAAACCGTTTTTTCGAATACACCCTTAAAACAAAATTTCGGCGAAATTTAGATTTCGAACGATGAAAACGAAACTGAATTTTCTGTCGATATCAAATTATGAGAATTATAATTCTATGACTATTTCAACAGTTATTCGGCTTTTATCCCACTTGCGTATTTGACTGCATACAAAGTCACCGAAAGGAAAAACAACATTTACAGGCATCAACTGTACGGAATCCGATAAACCCGGTTTAACCTTTAAATGCATATGATAGAACGCGTTCCAAAAAAAACGCAATTCAAAGAATCAGAATTCATACCAGAAAAATCTAAATAGTAAATTTTTCTTTATTCAATTACGAATGGTCTGTCATTAAGTAAAGTGAAAATTGCTCTTTTAAATTTCTGGTGAGAAATTGGAATATGTGAATAAAACCCCCAATAAATCGGGAACACTTATGGTATCGAAAATGATACAATATGCATTTAAGGGTTAAAATATAACATAAAATGTAATTATTTTTCTAAAAGTTTTTATTACTTTTATTGTCATCGTGACAACAGGAGTATTCCATTTTCGGACATTAAACTTGAGCCAACTAGAAAACGAATAAAATAGAATAAGTTGCTGAACCTTTCAAGAACTCTGAAAATGTATCGGAAATTTTCGAGCTGCGAGGGTGGGAAAATGTTTTTTCGAATACACCCTTGAAACAAAATTTAGATTTCGAAAGATGAAAACGAAACTGAATTTTCAGTCGATACCTAATTATGAGAATCATAATTCTACGACTATTTCAACAGTTATTCGGGTTTTATCCCACTTGCGTATTCAACCCATAAAAAGATTCAGACATGCTTCAGATTTCCCAGTTCTCTACCGAAGACAACAACTATTTACCAAACAGTTGGAAAAATTGAAATTTATCCCTTACGCTACTTTAAAATTTTAATCGCTGAATTTTGATTATAAATCTATATCAATCAATCAGAAGCGAACCTACTGTTTCAGTTATTTTACCATGACAAATGATGTTTGCTAATAAACATTTCTTTTTATCAACAAAACCTCGAATACTAAGTGTGTTTTAGCCACATCATTTCTCCACTTCGCTGCCAATCCAAACGGCGATTAATAAAGTAGACTAGCCATCGGTCAAGCTCGAACGGTCACTTTCCTCGTCGAAATGCGAGGTCCGGCGTTAACCGGATTAGCCAGGCAGCCGGACAATCGCTCCATGAGAACAAACAATCCTTCAATTAAACGTAAAAGCAGTGACCAGTGTCCAGCGCTCTTGGTCATTCTTTTGTAATCGAATTAACCCTTTCTGCTGAGTGCTGACCAAACGCAATTAGGAGGGACGCTGGATGAATAGGCGATGATTTTGGAGGGAGATGGATGGCCAGTAGCGGTCAGTGTCCAGCATTGGGAGTGATCAGTGCAAACGACATTAATATTAATTGTGAAAAACGACTAAGGCTTTGAGGAATATTTAATCAATGCCGCACATTAAAACTCAAATCTCTAAACGCGTCTAATCGAAGAATGAAAATGTTTAAGGGTGTATTTCGATTCAAACTGCTTTTTTCTTTTCGATTTATTTTTCAATTCATTTTTGCTCTCAAATACACCAAACTTTCAGAATCTCTTATTTGGAAAGTACACAAGGTGCCGTGACAATCGACTCTTTGATAAGTGCAGAAAATTTTGCAAAAAGAAGCAATCAAAAACGGCATTTTGAACCGATTTTTTTGAAGCGGCAGATTTGAGGAACTTACAAAGGCTCCTACTGAGAAAGTAATTGTTTACCAATCCAATTCTAATGAGTGGGCAAAATAGCATCACACGGCACCTTGTACGTTTCTTCGTAAATCCCCTCAGCAAGTTTCATGTTTCTACTTTTAAAAATGTGTCTGAAAATGTATCAGAAAATTATAAAAATCTGTATTTTAGTACTTTATTTTCCATAAAAATCTGATACATTCGGACCATTTTATCCTGAAGAGTTTTGGCAACACTGGATCTATTTCATGGCAGGCTCTTGTAATCCACCCCCTCTCCCATATTGTCCCCGCTTGACCAACTGACCGCATCAAAGCCCCCTTTATTACGGAGCTTGCTGCAGTATTTACAGACGGGAGACTTAGCTCATAAATTTTATGACGTGCGATGTTTGACTTACGATTCTTGTCCAAAGATTGCTTTGTAGACTATTATATCAAAGTCACATAGCATATTCCAGGGGAAATACACGAAATTTATGGGGTGTGAACTAGGGTCGGAAGTCACAGGGGAGGGGGGGGATAAGTGGTAATATGAGGTATATTTCTGTATATTATCTTATAAAACACTATACTACTGTTTATTAAGGGTGTTCTAACTTATTTGCTCAACAAGCACAAAACGTTTTGACACATATATTATATATAAAATGTAAAATTGGAAGGTCTGGCCATGGAAGCGATTTGGAATCGAACCCAGTTTTTCATTTTTTGATTCATCCATTCCCTGTTGGGTTATAAGCATTTTCAATCACGTGATCATGCCTTTCTCCCTTTCGTTGACTGGTTTTTCTGCTTTCTGTTTTCGGAAATGAAATACAAACGCCACCTTTGACAGCTTATTCTAAAATATTTATTGCATATTTTAAACAAGTAAGAAAAATCATGCTTTAAACATAGATTATGAAGCACTTTCCAACACTTAATGAAATCTAGTGTAATCAAAATAGCGTATAGCCAAATATACCCAAATATGTATTCCAGTACTTTTGAACAGCTCTGTATTTCATATGTCAGTTGATATAATGGGAAAATTTAGTTTAGCAAGAAAATACCCAGTAGCTTGAATTTCTTTTTCAGCATTTCATACTATTAGATCGAAACATACTTGAATACTTTTGTTCAGCCCTGTAGTTTACATTGCACCTTTATTACACGTCAGCATTAGGCTAAAATTTATTGTAAACTAAAACACTTTTAAAACAACTGAAATCACATTCTCATAAATTACCATATATAGGCATCCAGTGTACCGAATTCTTTGCGTGACCTTGTATATCCTTTAATCTATGTTCTTCAGTAAATTGAATGAAGCTCAGCGTAAAAATGCATAGCTTATTTAAGAACCACGTTTAAATAATTTACGCTCATATTCAGTAACAAAAGCGAGCTCTTTTGGGTAGCCCTGTATATCAACTATAACATTTATACACACCATATAATATGCATATATTTAGCGAAATATAAACGCGCATATCACAATTAAAATGCATTTCATCCCTCCATCAGCCATCATCGGACACATATACGGTACTTCGGAAAGAATATACTATTTGAAATCTTTTGTGTGGCCCTGTAAATGCTATGTACTTCATATTATGCAAGACAGTAGCGTATAATTTATATTAAGCTTCAGTGTCATATATCAATTTTATTATACATGAAATAGCTTAATAAATTTAAAAATATGTCACACACAATTCTCCCTTTTACCATTATCTAATGGAATTCTTTTATGTGGCCCTGTAAATGAATAATAGCTACATTTTCACCTTATATTTTATAGAATGCATATTTTAATATGTTTAACAGGGTATAACATCTTTAAAATTCCTTTGAAACGATTTTTCCATATAGGCCGTAATGTAATGGGAAACTTTTGATTCGCCCTGTAGATAAACTAATCATGGTAGATACTTCATTTTCAGTAGGGTTCGTGCTAGGGTAAACGATAATAACTTCCTAAAATTTCATGACAATCCGAGTATATTAACGATTTTTCCCCATAGGCCGTAATGTAATGGGAAACTTTTGATTCTCTCTGTAGATAAACTAATCATGGTAGATACTTCATTTTCTGTAGGTGTCGTGCTAGGGTAAACCTCAATAACGTATAAAAATTTCATAGCAATCCGAGTACATTTACGGGAGTTAGAGCGCGGCCAGACGGACAGATGGATAGATGGCCATCCGGCCAGACGGACAGGCGGCCAGACAAACCGATTGCATAAGCACTTTTCAACTTTGTTGGAAAGTGCTAAAAACAGAAACATGAGTGCCATTAGATAGTTTCTGAACAACACCTGTTAGTGTCATGCATTTCCGAACAAAATTAATCTAAAACTTATGCCACAAACAAGTTGCCCTTTTTGATTTAAGAGCATCCTTAACTTTCATTTTGCAGTATAATATTGGCAATTCAGCAGCTATATGATACTGTAAAATCAACAATTGTTTTTGGCAGTGATGACGGTATTGTCCAATTAAAAGAAAAATCTCCCCCTTCAAATATCTTATCTCCCATTCAATTTAAGTGGGTATTCGAAAAAATGATTTTTCATCCTGAACAACTCCAAAATTTCCGTTTAAATTTCAGACTCTTTTTTAAAAGTAGAAACACGAAACTTGCCGAGGAGATTTTGGAAGAGATGTGCAAGGTGCCGTGTGATGCCATTTTTCGCTGAATTCATTAGAATTGGATTGATAAGCAATTACCTTCTCAGTAGGACCCTCTTTTTGTTCCCAGATCTCCCGCTTCGGAAAAATCGGTTCAAAATGCCGTTTTTGATTGCTTTTTTTTGCAATATTTTCTGCATTTATTAAAGAATTTACCCTCACGGCACGCTGTATAGTTTCTAAGTAAGACAATTTGCCAGTTGTATGCATTGGAGAGCAAAAATAAATTGATAAGCAGTTTGAATCGAAAAACACCCTTAAAAGAGAAAAAAAAGTCCCGCTAAATATTTAGTTCACGAAATAATTACCATCCTACTCTAAAGATACAGACAAACATAACCGCTAATTGCAGTCAATCGTCGGCGTGTTTTATGTATAATGTCTTTTACATGGTCAAGGAAGTGCAATACTATTATTTTAGCATAGTCAAACTGATTGGCAAATTTGTCATACGATTTGAATATCATTCAACTGAGCGAAAAATTGCCCAGGCCAGAAATCGAACCCAGGTCCTTGGCTTACAAGGCTAATGTTTTTATCGTTTAAGCTAACTGGGCACGACAGCTGGTGACATTGCTTTGTACCATAATTTGCAACTAGAGCATTTTAGACCCTGCTTTGCTGGGATTCAGAGTTCTGTGCCTCTTGCAGGTTTTTCGATCTGGTAGTAAAACACCCTGTATACAAGTCGAAGAATTTTAGTCAAAATTTGGAGTTCAATATAGAAAGTTGACTTACATATGACGAAGAGGGAAAAACCGCAGTTAATCGGCAAACTGGTAAGTAATCACAAGTGGTTTTTACTTTTGAAAATGTGTCAGAAATTTTCGATTTGTTGAACGTGGAAATATTTTTTTTTCTTATTTGTACAGTCTTAACACAATGCAACATGCAAACCCATCACCCACGCACACATATCCTCCAATGATCTCCCTCTATGCTTCCACCTCCTCCAATATTTTATTCTCGCTTGACCAACTGACCACCCCAAAAGCCCTTTTTCCACGGAGCTCAGTGTAGTGTTTGGCAACTCTCAGATCCAACTCATAAATTTTATGGCGTGTGATGTTTGACATATAGGACCGCTGTCGGAGTAGTGTTTGAGGTAACATTATCAAACTCGCGTCTATCCCATCAGGGAAAAATTCGCGAAATTTATGAGGCGTGAAGGATTCATAGGAAAAGAAACACTTAAGCTCTACGCAGATAGCACTAACTTCTTGCGCTATCTTTGATCTTTCGTTTCGGCGCTTTGATCAAAAAGTGCACTTTCAGTGCACTGAATCCGAACTTCAAGAGAGAAATCGAATGCGAAGTCAGTTGACAGCTTTACGACTGTAGATGTGGGGAGATAAAAGTTCCCCTTCCTTTGTAAATTTGGGAGGGTCAGCCCCTCAAAAATCATTTAAAGAGATTTTACCCTTGTTTCGTTCGGTCAACAAAGATTGATTGATTGCTCTTTTAGTATAATAAAAACTAGTGCTGTTCGCTCCGAGCCTTATATAGATGGGGGGGGGGGGGGTTGAGATTCGTGAAACTTCATTTCGGAAAAATGATTTTCCACCTTCAACAGCTCGAAATTTTCCGATGCAATTTCAGACACATTTTTAAAAGTAGAGACACGAAACTTGCTGAGGAGATTTTGGAAGAGATATATAAGGTGCCGTGTGGTGTCATTTTACGCCCCATTCATTAGAATTGGATTTATAAACACTTATTTTCTCAGTTCGATCATTTTTTTTCGTTCCCAGATCTCCCGCTTCGGAAAAAAACGGTTCAAAAAACCAAGTTTGACTGCATTTTTTGTACTATTTTCTACCTTTATCGAAAAAAATACAGACACGGTACCTTATACAGTTTCTAAATAAGAAAATTTGCAAGTTTGATGCTTTTGAAAGTAAAAGTGATTCTAAAAATAAATCCGAAAACAAGCAGTTTGGATCGGAATACATCCTTATTTTCCGATTCATTTTTAAACTTATTTTCGCTCTCAAATGCATCGAACAGGCAAATTGTCTTATTTAGGAAGTACACAAGGTGCCGTAAGGGTCGAATCTTTCATAAAGGCAGAAAATATTGCTAAAAAAGCAATCAAAAATGGCATTTTGAACCGATTTTTCGGAAGCGGGAGATCTGGGAACAAAAAAAAAAGGGGGTCCTACTGAGAAAGCAATTGTTCATAAATCCAATTCTAATGAGTGGAGTGTAAAATGACATCACACGCCACATCTTCCAAAGTCCCCTCAGCAAGTTTCATGTGTTTCTACTTTTGAAAATGAGTTTGAAATTGTATTGGAAAATTTCCAGCTGTTGAAGGTGGAAAAGCGTTTTTTCGAATACACCCTTAAAAACTGTACCGAACATTATCAAATATAAATAAATAAACAAATAAAAACTAGGTACAAAGAAATGTATAATTAAAATACAAAATGATTTAATTTTAATGCTTTTATTGGCCCAAAAAACATTTTTTTTTTCTCTTTTGAAATTTTCCATTACATTGTTTAGACATTTTGTTCTTTAATATAATAACTTCTTCAAAACATTCGATTCATATAAAAACATTTCATATTTATTTACTTAGAACAGGTGTCACTAATAAAAATTAAATTAAAAAGTTGACATGTACATGTCAACTTTTTAATTTAATTTTTATTTGTAACACCTGTTCTAAGTAAATAAATATGAAATGTTTTTATACGTAAATGAAAAAGGTGAAGTGATTTTGTTTTAGTTTTTAGTTTTGAAAAAACGAAAGCTAACAACAGTTTTAACATTCGATTCATTTTAAATACGTAGTTAATTCTCAAAATAATTTTTTAACTATTTAAATGTTCAGAAACATATTTTTGTATTTTCTTTACACAATCATAGAACCCATGAAGATATTCTTTAAAAGCTTTCACAGTTCTCAAACGATTTCTTAATCTAACGAATTTTATCGAATTTTATCAAAATCAATAAAAAAAAAAAAAAAAGAAAAACTATGTATAAAGAAATTTATAATTAACTTACAAAAGTTTTAATTTTAACACTTCTAACGGCTAAAAACACAATTCTTTCTTCTTTGGAATTTTGCATCACAATTTTTAGACCTTTTTCGTTCTCTAGTATAATAACTTTTTAGAAACATTATAAAAAACAAATTATCGATTAATTTTAAATAAGAATTGTTATCTACAAAATCATTTATAATTTGAAATAATTTATCTTTAACCATCTAAATGTTCAGAAAGATAATTCTCTATTCTCTTTACACAATGGTATAGAACATATGAAAACCTTATTCAAATGTTCTCACATCTCTCAGATGTTTTGTTAATTTAACAAATTTAACTGAACATTATGAAAAATGAATAAATAAATAATAAAAAGGAATATTGCCCAAGTTATACTGATTGCATTGAGCTCACAGGCTACGCATACTAATTGTACATTACAGCCTTATATTTTCAAGGGTTAATTCCGTTCGAAAAACAAATTAAAGAGAGGGAAGCTGCTCTCTCCTTTCCTCTTTTTTATACTTAATCATTAAACCTCCTAAACTATCAAGAACATGCTTTAGGGACCGTTCAAGTATTACATAAGCACTAAAGGGGGAGGGAGGAGTCCAGAGTCTGCTTATTTTTTCTGACAAGGGGGAGGGGGGGGTCACAACATTTCTTACGTAAACATTAAACAACGAAGCAACTGCAGTTCAAATTCAACAAGCAACCAAAGTATGATGGGGAAAGAGCGTACTACAATCCGTTCGAAATTCGCCGTTTATTTTCAATTTTATCCTTTGCTTATCCATCGGCAGTCGCGTGACTCGCATCACTCACTCACCCTTTGTCTTCATTATCATTGTTGTCTGCTAAGTTGTGTGCCAAGTCAAGTACATTCCAAGACTAGAAAAACACAGGAACCAGTGTGGCTGGGTTCTGTTGCCAGAGTAACTGGTCAATTAACTTTATTTTAGGTAAGTCCAGTATTTTCTTTTCCCCCGTTCAATCGGTCATGGAATTCCGGGAATTTTTGCAGAATTTCTGGAAATTTTTGTCTTTCTGCTCCTATTGTCGAATTTCCTTCTCTGCAGGTTTTGGATCCTGGACATCAGAATTAAAATATGAACACCAAATTGAACTCCAACATTTGTATGATTCATGCCAAAAATTTTAGTTATGATGCCTAAGTAAGTTAAGACTTCTTGTATATCTTGTTTTTTTTTTTGTTCAATGTGATAAATAACAATGTATTTAAACCATTTTGTATTTTGTAGTTTGTTTAATGCAATAAGCAACAATATATTAAAACCATTTTATATATTTTGATATCACAATCCCTATATGCCTATATTAATTTGTAGGATTAACAATATAATTGATTGGTAACTTTTTATAAGTCAAGAAGTATTGATGTATAAACTGTCATAAAATCTTACGTAAGCAAAGGGGGGGGGGTCTACCATTTGCTTATATTTTCTTACAAGGGGGGGAGGGGGTACAAAATGACTAAAAATATGCTTACGTAATACTTGAACGGTCCCTTATCATATAAAAAATCTATATCCAAAATTCAGAGCAAATCGGATAATTCTTAATAAAAACCCATTTAACATTTATATAATTTAAGAGGAGCTATCCCCCTCTTTAATACTTAACCATTAAACTTCCAAAACTATTCAGAGATTTGAACGAAATCTGACAAATTTGCTTGAAAAACCCTTTTATATCAATTAAGGGGAGGGGCATTAGAACTCCCGTTCCCCCTGTTTATACTTATTCAATGAACACCTAATAATAGTCACGAAATTGCCTCATCAAAATGATCCTATATCTAAATTTTTGAACGAAAACTGTTAATTCTGCATGAAAAACCCATTAAATCAATTAAGGGGAGGGGCATGAGCCCCCCGTTCCCCCTCTTATACATATCGAATGAACTTCAAATCTAATCAGGGAAGCGCCTTATCAGGATATACCTATATACAAAATTTCAAGTGGATCCGATATTTTTATCATGAGTTATCGCGTTACGCACGAACGTACGAACGTACATACAGAACGGGCGGGCACATAAGCTCTCAGGCTATGATAGCCTGTGAGGAACTCGGTGCAAAACTAGGTGCAAAGAAATTTATAATTTAATTTACAAAATGATTTAATTTTAACGCTTCTATTGGCCAGAAACACATATTTTTTTTTCCTGTAAGGAACTTTGCATCACATTTTTTTTTTTTTTTTTCTTTAGACCTTTTTCGTTCTCTAATATAAAAACTTCTTCAAAGCATTATGAAAAACAAATTATCGATTAATTTTAAATAATTAATTATCGACAAAATTATTTATTTTTAACGCTTTAAATGTTCAGAAACACAATTTTCTATTTTCTTTACACAATCACAAAACACATGAAGATATCATTCAAATAGTTTATCTGTTCTCAAGCAATTTCTTAATCTAACAAATTTTATCGAACAATATCAAAAATTAATTAATTATTAATAAAAACTATATACTTATGAGCTAACATTCAATTCATTTTAAACACGCAATTAATTACTCACAAAATAATTTAACTTTAAATGTTCAGAAACATAATTTTCTAACACATGATGTTATTCAAATGCTCTTATCGATCAAAAAAAAAAAAAAAAAAAAAAAACTGTGCATTTATGAGTTAATATGCAATTTATAAAATGATTTATTTTTAACGCTTCAACTGTCTGATAGCATAATTCTTTCCGCTTCTGAATTTTGCACATCCTTCTAACAGTCTTTTGTTGTTCAAATGTTTTCGCAATTTTCAAATCTTTTTTAGTTCTTTTAGTATAACAACTTCTTCGAAACATCAACAAAGAAAAATTATCAATTTATTCATTTACAAATTTATGATCAATTTACAAACTCATTTATTTTTAGCGCTTTGACTGTTCCAGCTTATTCTATTATTTCAATAGAAATCCAAAACTGTAAAAATAGCTGACGCCTTTGTTTTCTAACGCTTTGTTCCGTACCATTTTTGAAAACCCTAAACGAATTACTCAAAATGAAGTTCTTTAATTTACTAAATATACACTTATACACAAAATTAAGTACACATCTTTTATTTCGTTCCACACATCGGGGCGTTACAAATTACGTCATGATGAATGTAATTTAGAAAAATTTGCTCCTTTTTGGTAAAGTCATTGTTCCCATGTGCCTTTTGTGTCTGATTTTTGGTGTTATTAGTTGTACAAACAGTGCTCGCCCCCCCCCCCCCTTTTCATCTTTGTTCTAATCTAGCCATGCGTTTGGGCGACAAATTTCAGTCGAGTTGGAAAAATGACTGCCTTTTGAGAGGAGTTGACACGCTTCAAAAAATCAAGCTAATTATCCGCCATTTTTTGCCCCATTAAGGCCGTTTGTAACATAAGTTTTAATTTATTTTTGTTCGGAAATGCATGAAACTAGCGGATGTTGTTGTTCAGCAGGGACGTAGTGGAGGATATATGGGGATGTCCGCCGTATACCTTCTGTATTTTTAAAATTACCGTCGTATACCCTCTGTTTTTCAAGAAAGCTATAGCATACATATTCCAGAGCATATACTCTGCCTTGAGCGTATACCCTCTGTCTTGAACGTATACCTTCTACTTAGAGCGTATACTCTCTGTTATTTTTAAGACTACACCCCTCTTGTTCAGAAAGTGTCTAAACGCTCTCATTTTCCCGGTTTTTTAGGTGCGTTCGTAATTATGTAAATGCGTAGCACCTATTGTTGTCGTTCAATCCGTCTGTCTGTCAGCATACAACAACGCATAAACTACCCAACCGAATCGTTTGAAATTTAAAATACATAATTATTACATAATTTTGTCGAGTCATTTAAAATGTTTGAAAATCGGATGCATAGATCAATTACAGGGACAATCAAAAGGATTTCGTTACATTATGGCCAATGGGGAAAAAAGTTTTAAATGCATTTTAATCGTTTGAAATTTTAAATACATAATTATTACATAATTTTGTCGAGTTATTTCAAATTTTATCAAAATCGGATGCATAGTTTAACTACACGGACAATCAAAAGTGTTCCGCTACATTACGGTCAATGGGGGAAAAATGTTTCAAATGCATTTTAATGGTGTTATATTCATTCGAACGTAACAAAATGGATATGCATCTATAAAGTACATATTATAATATACATTTTGCATAATCTTTGGTGCAAAGAATATTTGTTATTGATGTACAAGGCCACACAAAAGTATTCCATTGCATTATGGTATAGGGAGATCATTGTTTGGTGCGCATTTTAATTGTAATTATTTACAATTTTATGAGATTGATATATGAGAGTGATATTTTAAAAACTTCGTTATCATACGAACGCACCTCATTTGCTACGCTTCACGTGCAATTTCAAAGTTGTTTGCAAACGCCGTAGATTTTTTTTAGAACAAACCGTCAAAGAGGGCGTTTTGGATTGCACTTCCCGCAGAAAGGGAGAAAAAGGCGTAATCACGTGATCGAAAATGCTTCTAACTCAATAGGATATGGAAGATAGGTATGTTGCCAATGATGGTCGGTTGCTTGCGATTTTAGAAGTTTTATTAAATATTTAAAAAAATACATGAAGGATTATTCTGAAACTTCAAGTGTGTAAACAGAATAGTAACCGTCATATATTTAATCGTAGAATTTTTTCTCGAAACCGTAAAAAAATTCTCCTGGCCGTAACAAAATTGACGAAAAACGAATACCTATCGGATTATCAAAAAAAACTATTAATCATTCCCTTATAAATTTGTTATTAAATTAAAATAAGATTTAATTTGACGCTTCAATTATTCAAAGAGCACAATTGTTTGCTCTTAGAAATATCGCCTTTTCTTCTAACATAACAATGGCCGACGCCTTTTGTCTAAAATATGCTCTCACAGCTTCAGATTCTTTTTTTTTCTTTTAACGTAACAACTTTTTCACAACACCATCAAACCAAAGTTATGAATCTATTCACATACCCGTAAGACATGGTGACGTCACGGTGACGTCGTTGTGAAGTCACATTGTAACTTTGTGACCGTCGATGTGAAGTCACTGTGACTAAAATGTGAAGTCGTTATGGCCGTTTTAGAGCTTGTTTGTGACGTCACATTGTGACCACATTGTGACGTCGCAATGTGACCAATTTGTGAAAAGTGTGTCATTTGTGACGATTTTGTCATTAACATTGTGACGTAATTGTGACGAAAGTGACAATGCTTTCAAGTCACATTGTGACCAAATTGTGAAATACAGGGTGAGTCCAAAATCATGGAACAAACTTTGAGGGGGCGGTAGGACTCACTATAGCAAATAATGATGGCACAGAAATATATGACCGGAAGTGACCCGTCAAGACGCTGCACTAGTCACCAAAAAAGACCCGGATGGTAATGTTATGTCTATGGGGGGGGGGGGGGGTGTTGTTTTCAAATATCTTGCTCAAATTTCAATATTTTACATGATATTTTTTCCATAGGATAGCTGAGGACGATCCACAACTAGGCTAATTTTTACTTTTTCGATTTTGGTTATATTTTTTTTATATTACAATAGTTTCAGTTTTAGAACCGGTTTAAACTGGTTCTGAATTATTGTGGGCTCTTAATCTGTAACCAAAATCAAAAAAGTAAAAACCAGCCCAGTTGCAGGTCGTCCTCAGCTATCCTATGGAAAAAAAATATGCGAAAATATTAAAATTTTAGCGAGATATTTGAAAATAGCGCTCCCATACACTTAACATTATAATCCGTGTCTTTTACAGTGACTAGTGTGGCGTTTTAACGCGTCACTTCCAGTCATACATTTCTATGCCATAATTATTTATTATAGTGAGCTCTACCACCTCCCTTAAAGTTTGTCCCATTATTTTAGACTCACGATGCAGATCGTTTGTGACAAAACTTTCGTTAACACTGTGATGATTCTGTGACGATTTAACTTTTCTTAACGATTCTCTAACAATTTAAAAGAAACAGGATCTGCTGAAGCTATAACTCCACGCCATGTTCTGTTAAAATAGGGTTTGAGTCCTAAAATCATATATTGACAATTTATGAACAAATACTGTATAATATATAAAATAGTTACCTGCAGTAAGGAGACTTTCTTCTAAATTAAAGTTAAAAATTCGATTTACCTCACATGCCTTACAACTCTGGTGTTGTTTTTAAAATTTGAAAAATATTGCCTTTCAAAAATATTTATATATTTTCCCCACATGCTGAAAATTGCATAGCTTCAATTTTATTTATAACTGACACACATTTTGTAATATGCTGTTCAAACTGTTTAATCTTTTTGAACTTTTTAAAAAAAAACTTTTACTCGCTTTAATATCCACAAATTTCAGCACATATCTAAAACTGTACAGCTTGCCAATATTTCTGACCAATAATCCTGATGTCTATAAATATACAGGGTGTATCTAAACTACTGGGCAAAACTTTAAGGGGGGATAGTACACATCAAGACAAATAATATTAAATGGGAAACTGAGGGTCCCAAACGTCTTCTGAAGGAGATAGGCGCCATCAAAGTTTAGGGTCCAAAATATGAAATGATTATAAAAAACGAAAAATTTGGTCGATTCGTTTGCGGTTTTCACGAAAAGTATTCTTTATGTCAGTATTGTCTTGAAAATAAATTATAAAGATAAATTTCAAAAAATGCCGATAGAAGGCGCTTTAGACTTTGGAGTAACGAACAACTATTTTTTACCATTATTTTTTGCATCTCATTAATTTTTTTAGAAATTTAGACAAAAACTTAAATTTTGAGCTCAAAATCTGTGGTTAACTAGCGCAAACCGAACTGTGTTCAATGGGAGTGTGTAGTTTCAAATTTCAAATGATTATAACAAATAGAAAAATAGGTCAATTGATTTGCGGTTTTCACTATAATTAGTCTTTATGTCAGTATTGTCTTGAAAATAAATTATACAGATAAATTTCAAAAAATGCCGATAGGGGGCGCTTTAGACTTTGAAGTAACGTACAACTATTTTTTACCGTTATTTTTTGCATCTCATTAAACTTTTTTGAAGCTTAGACACAAACTTAAATTTTGAGCTGAAAATCTGAATCGTTGAGAGTGGTTAAGTATAGCGCAAACTGAACTGTGTTCAATGGGGGTAGGGAGATTAAAATTTCAAATGATTATAAAAAAAGAAAAAAATGGTCGATTCGCTTGCGGTTTTCTCTAAAAGCATTCTTTATGTCAGTATTTCCTTGAAAATAAATTTTAAATATAAATTTCAAAAAATTCCGTTAGAGGGCGCCTTAAACTTTAGAGTAACCTACAACTATTTTTCACCGTTATTTTTTTTATTATTATTTATTTCTTTTTTTTAAATCAAAATAAATGTTTTAAAAGCTTAGACTTAAATTTTAAGCTCAAAATCTGAGTCTTTGTGAGTAATTAAGTAGCGAAAAATTGTATTGTGTTCGTAGGGTGGGCAGGGTATTTCAACTCTTGAACATAATGCATTTTGCGCCTCTTAACCCCTTCCAACGATTCAGAATTTAAGCTCAAAATTTAAGTCTAAGCTTTTGCAATCATTTAATTAGATACAAAAAATAACAGTTAAAAATTGTTGTTGGTTACTCTAAAGTTAAGGCGCCCTCTAACGGAATTTTTGAAATTTATCTTTAAAATTTATTTTCAAGGAAATACAAATATAAAGAATGGTTTTAGAAAAAAAAAACACAAATGAATCGACCAATTTTTCCGTTTTGTATAACCATATGAAATTTGAATCTTTCCGCCCCCAGAACACAGTTCAGTTAGCGCTACTTAACCACTCTCAACGATTCAAATTTTCAGCACAAAATTTAAGTTTATGTCTAAGCTTCAAAAAAATTTAATGAGATGGAAAAAATAACGGTAAAAAATAGTTGTACGTTACTTCAAAATTTAAAGCGCGCTCTATCGACATTTTTTGAAATTTATGTTCATAATTTATTTTTAAGACAATACTGACATAAAGAATAGTTTTAGTGAAAACCGCAAATCAATTGACCAATTATTGTGTTTTTTATAATCATTTGAAATTTGAACGTACCCACTCCCATTGAACACAGTTCAGTTTGCGCTACTTAACCACAGATTTTGAGCTCAAAATTTAAGTTTATGTCTAAACTGCTAAAAAAATTTAATGAGATGCAAAAAATAACGGTAAAAAATAGTTGTCCGTTACTCCAAAGTCTAAAGCGCCCTCTATCGGCATTTTTTGAAATTTATCTTTATAATTTATTTTTAAGACAATGCTGACATAAAGAATAGTTTTCGTGAAAACCGCAAACGAATCGACCAATTTTTCCGCTTTTTATAATCATTTCAAATTTTGGACCCTAAACTTTGATGGCGCCTATCTCCTTCGGAAGACGTTTGGGACCCTTAGTTTCCCATTTAATATTATTTGTCTTGATGTGTACTATCACCCCTTAAAGTTTTGCCTAGTAGTTTAGATACACCCTGTATAGGGTGGATGCTCCAGTGTTGGCCACATTAAGAGAAAAGTTGAAATGGAAATTTTATAGTTTTAGACTGAATAAAGCATATTAAATCGCAATAACAGTATTCTTTAGTAAATTTAGTTGTCTTTCTGTTAATTATAATAACTTTCTATCAAATATTTTAGATTGTGAGTAATAACTCGTTAAGTAATTTCTTTCAATTTGCACCAGTTTTGGCCGCCCTAATATCTTGTAATTTTGCAAACATTTTAACTGATAATAAGTAAAAATAAAGCATTTTTGTGCAAAATCTGTTTTACCACACAGATATTTGTTTGCTGTATAAAAAAGATTTGCATTTTTTAAAATGAAATCATAAAAACATCGAATAAAATATACTTAAGCTGATTTTAACTGAACATTTAAATTTAAAAACAAAAAATATATTTAATTCATAAAAAAGACTTATAGGACATAAAAAGCTTATTTTAACATTTTGCATATTTTCATTTATATATATCATATGTTATACTATACCAATATTTACAGTTATATGACTAGAATCTTGAAATTATTCCATTTTTACATGAAATAGTATTTTGACAATCTCTAAAATCCATTTTTTTCAACTGATTTTAAACTTTAATTCCTCGTACTTAGCTGCCTGTCAGCCTAATCATTTGGAGTTAGTTTTCTTCAAACCTTAGATTTCCTTGTGTAAATATTGGCTAGGATCTTAGAAAGACCTTCACAGAGGGCTCCCTTCTTTTTTGGCCCATATCTCTCATATAGATAATTGGCCATCATAAATAGCACAACCCTATTACTTGAGATTCAAAAATAGTAAAAACTGGTCTCCATTCTGTAAACTTGTGTTGCAAGGTAGAACGAGATACTACAAAACTTAACCATCTCGAAAAGCTGACAATGCATTTTGAAAAGCCATAATTTTACTTCCTATCTTATAACAGTGTTTAATCTAGACCATTTTTAAGAGTACAGAATTGTCTTTTTTAAACTTGTTAAAATGAATCCTATTTATAGTATAAAGATTTTCACATTATTTGTTATTTCTAAATTCATGTGCTTGAAATTTTGCAAAAGTTATGCAACTTCCTCATTTTGTTTTGAAAAAATACAAGAAACCACTAAATCATGCTGTAATTTTATTGAACTTTTAAATTTATAAGTCATAAAACATTTCTAAATATATTGCTGAAATTTTCACTATAATTAGTCTTGTGGCCAAAAGTGGAGCATATTGTTGTGCCATTTTTGGCCACACAATGGCCATAACTGGTACACATAGCAAATTTAAAGCACGTACTAGCACGTAAAGCAAGTAGTTTTGGCCACCCCTACTTTAAGCTATAAAAATAATTAATTTAAATATGAAATTGCAACAGAGAGAAAGCCTACTTCATAAAGCTTCATAGCAATCTGTTTCAGAACAAATAAAGTTCGATAAATCCCTAATATTGAAAGATTGTGAAAACTTGTTACCTAAGCAAAAACCTTAATATATGTGAGTGCACACTATAGTTTTACACTTTTTTTTTTTTTTTTTTTTTTTTTTTTTTTTTTTTTTTTTTTTTTGCAAGTCATTTTTTATCAAAAAATAAACAAATGGGATTGAAAATAATAAAAGAGTGTTAGATTAAGGAGTAAGAATGCATATAATTTGTTAAAATCAATTTACAGCCTAAATAGAGGGTAAATCATTCCAATGTGGCCAAAACTTGTGCAGTTGCCAAAACTGGAGCATCTACCCTATATCTTTTAATTATCTTTTTTTGTAATTTTCCAACTGATTGAAAAAGTGTCCAGGTCAGGATTCGAACTAAGCAGTCTTTCGCGCAAATTGTCAATACTTTGTCGACTGAACTATCCTGGAAGAATCTGACGCACACAATTCACACAGTGAATACGAACGCATACTTATCATTATTATATATAACCCTATGTAATAATACTTTAATTTTTTTTCAAACTACTCGTATGATAAATGCATACTATTCGTATGAGTATATAATGATATTTCTCCGGGTGAATTGTGCGTGCTAAGTTGCTCTGTTGGAAGAGCATTGGCAGCATACATCGAGGGTCTCTAGTTCGAATCCTAATCTAAACATTTTTTTACTCATTTTGGAAAATTAATATTCGTTTGATTAATTTACCAATTAAAATCATTCTGTTAAATATAATATAGAATTATCTTTTGATAAAACTACGTGAAGTTTATGCGCAATATTTGTAATATACAGATTTTATTTAAAAATCGAGTACTAATGAAGATGAGGCAATTAGTTCTAGTATTACGCTTAGTTATTTCCTTACTATAGTGGCCTGTGCGCATGTATGATTACACCAAGGTTTAAATTCGTAGTTAAACTCATATATATATACTGTATATGTCATATAGTGTAGATGTGCCGGTAAAGGTCATCCTTATGGAATTTATTTTTTAAAAGTTTCCTTATTAGGAGTTATAATTATTAGATTTCATTTTTTTTTCGTATTAGATGAATCTATTAATAGTATTTAAGTATTCTCAGTCTCACTTCCCAATATTAGACAAAATTTTATTGAAAATAATAAAAATACATCAAACACTAAAAATTTCAGTAATGTACATCCCACAAAAAAGTACATGTAATTGTTTTTATGACTATTTAGAACCAGGATTTAATGAACACATACTAATGGAACAAAATTGTTATTTTCAGCACCATTTAACAATTAAGATATCAAAAATTAATAAAATAATGCGATAATTACTCTTTTTTAAAATCAATAATTGTTATTATCACAAAATCAATATCTTAATTATTTTAGATACATGGTTTAAAATAATAAATGTCATGGAATTACAGTTATCAAATTTTTGGGATTATGAGAAATTCAGAAAGGTAATAAAAAAGTTTTAAAAAATTTGTTTTTGCAATATTAGTGCATAAATTAATATATTTATCACTATTTTCAACAGTTAAACAACCCCAAACTCCTTTATATATTAATTATAACGTTAACTTTTGATTATGCATACATTTTTAAATTTATTAATATTTGATTTTAACCATGTAATTAAAAAAATGTGATTAAAGTGCATTTTAAAAATAATGTTATTAACTATTTTCAAATCGTTGACATGCTGTTCCGTATTTCAACAAAATAAATGTTAAATTTATTGAATTTACTAAGGTAAGTGGATTCAAAAAAGTTAAATTAATATGATACTTATTCCTTTTATAACATGTTTTTTACGAAATTCACAGAAATCATTATAAAAAAAGCAGGAAAAATAACATTTTCTTACCTCTTTCTTAACGGCATTATCCTCTAATTCAAGTTTCATAATCCAAATAGCGAAGATAATTTCGAAGTCGGAATGTCCGAATGAAGTACATTGACATTGGCGCGCTCATATTAACGAAACGCCACTGACAATGTATTTTTTCGGACCGGCATTTTATATAAAATGTCAACTGATCGCATTTCTGCATAACTTTTTAAAAATTTTCAACTTACGTACTAAATATACACGCATAACATCATAACAAAGTTACTAGAGCAGCTGGCCTAATATTCTAAAGAATAAATACACTAGTGTCAACTATTCTGGTTGTTGCCAAACGATATTTTTTAAGCAGGTGATTTTTTGTTATTATTGGTTGTTTGAGCTTCGAAGATTTATAAGTTGAATGCGCATGCGCATTAGTTTTATGAGGGTATCCCTAATTAAAATTTTGAGTTAAATTTTTTTTTCACGCATTTCTATTTTACTTTCAATTAGTTTCAAAATACAGTGGAACTTTCATTTAACGAAGCGCATATTTAATGAGATTATCTACTTTTTTAATTTTCTGTTGAACCTTCTTTTAGAACGCAATTAACATTTAAATTAATATTCATATTAAAAAAAATTCTTCTTAGCAAAATTTGTTGCACTTCCGTGCATGCACAATATTCAAAAGGATAGATTGCTGTTAAGATTGATTGGTGAATATATTTCAGCGGATTGTACGAATTGAAATTATGTATTTATTTTATCTTTTAAATAAAAAGGAAAAAATGCGAAAATTTTTCGATATGCTAAGAAAGGGATTCTAGTTCCGCGAAAATATTATAGGTCCATTCTCTGAATACTTAAAAAAGATGCGAAAGTTTTTATGAGTGTATCTTTAATAAGAGATCGCACACAAAGTAATATTCGAATTTTTTTTTTAATTTTTCGATTTGAAATACAAGAGAAAACGAGAATTAGAACGCTGCGATTCAGTTTTTGTTTCCCTTCCTTTATTACGCGGTTTTTTAGATATTATACTAATGATTTTTTTATGTGGCTATATTGCATAACAAAAAGTACTATCCAAATTAAAACACAGTTTTATAATATTTCCATTTTTATTTGTAGTTTACTATACAAATTTCATGAATTTTCGTGGATTCCTATTCAACGATTTTTTTTTCATAACGAAGCATTTAAGTGTAACGAGAAATTTCTTTAAATGGAAGTTTCGCTGATAGGTTCATTGCTGGGTGCTTAGTTTCATATGATGGGAGGTTTATCTCATATATGTGATATGACGTACATGTTACATGCAGTGCATGTAATGTGTGACATAAGAGCGATTGCACAATATTCTTCTGCAATGCCAGAAAACACGTTTTTTTATCAGTAAATAACATGGTTTGGAGAATTTTTGTAATTTTCTAAAGTTTTCTAAGAAAGTCACATCTGAGTCACAATGTGACGTCACTGAGAGGTGGCATTTTGGTCACAGATGTGACGTCACATTTCAGTCACAATGTGACGTCACTGAGGGGTCACATTTCAGTCACAATGTGACGTCACTGAGGAGTGGCATTTTGGTCACAGATGTGACGTGACCACAGTGACTCACAGTGACGTCACTGTGACGTCACTGTGAACATGCATGCTATGTGGGTACAAATTCCTAATTCATTTATATAATGAATTCATTTTCGCACTTCTAAGAAATCAAAAAGCTTCTCATCGCTTCTATAAATCTGAAACTGGAAAAATAGCTGAAATTTAAAATAAAATTTCATTTCAATGTTTCGGTTATTTAAAAAACAAAATTGAAACAGTTCTTCGAGTATTCTTCGAACACAACAATGGCCGACGTCTTTTGTCTAAAATATGCTCTCACAGCTTCAGATACTTTTTCATAACACCATCAAACCAAACTTATGAATCTATTCTATTTTGAAATTCCTAATTCATTTACAAAATGAATTCATTTTAGCACTTCAAAAAATTCTATTATCGCTTCTATAAATCTGAGAATGTGAAAATGGCTATTCTTTTGTCTTCTAAATCCTTTGTTCCGATCCATTTTTTTTAAAACCCGAAATGCATCCATCAAATTTCTGTACTTCAAGCATTAAACATAAACATACACATGTAAAACTAAATCTAGTCTTCCCACAATTCCCATCTTTTATTTTGTTCGCACATCAGGGCGTCACCAATTATCTTGTGATGAGCATTATTTGGAAAAATTTGCTCCTTTTGGTTTCCCTTCTGGACCTCACTGCCTCCTCAGGGGTCCAAACCCCCTCCCCCCTCCCCCCACCCTCGCTTGTCTCTGTATTTCATTTTAGCATATTAATGACATAAACAAATCTCCTCCCCCCCCCCCCAACCTCTTATTATAATCCAACGATGCATTGGGCGACAAATTTAACGCAAGAGGGGAGGGGTGCAGGAATGTAAGACTGGTGGTTTTACGAAGGCAGTTGAAATGTTTTTAAAATTCAAGAAGTTTAAGCGAAGTTAAAGAGAGGAGTGGGGGTTTTACGAGAGGAGTTGAATGTTTCAAAAATCCAAGTAGATGGAGCGCCATCTTCGCTTCGATGAATATTCTTGCCATGATTTGTTTTTTAGGGTTTATAGTTTGTGTAGTTTACTTGTTTGGCCAATAAAAAGTTTTTTTTTTAATTGAAAAGAAAAAATCCGCAAATTTCTTACATCCCCCTCTCTTTTACATCCCTATATATAAATCTATTGTCTGTGCACTCAAGAACAAAAAAATACGAACAATTTATTAGCCTTAATCAAAGATTGTTTAGATGCATGCATAAAAAAGACGTGGGGAGTAACACATAAAGAAAATAATCACCATATACATAATATATGTAATTACATATGTGATTATGTATTTCAAAGAAATCTCACTAGATCTTTTATTTTCTATAAAAGGCATTTTCAAGGCATATTATCAGAGAATTTTTAAAGAATATTGTGTTAACTCAATAAGGTGCAACGACAAGAACTTTCATATGTAATAAAAATTCCTTTTTTTTTTTTTTTTTTCGTTCACAGATCTCCCGCTTGAGAAAATTTGGTCCAAAACGCCGTTTTTGTCAACATTTTTTTTGCAACATTTTCTATATTTATCAAAAAATCGATCCTCACGGCACCTTGTGTAGTTTCTAAATAAGAGAATTTGAAAGTTTGGTGCAACTTTGGTCAACAAAAGTGAATTAAACTAGTCGTTGGGGGCCACCGTAATACTTACCCATCATGGATATGTATATGGAAATAAAACATGTGAAAACTATTTATACAATGCATTGCAATTCATAAACAAAATTTAAATATTGTTAATATACATAGTAATGCTATATTAAAGAACTGCTGATGTACAAATTTCGACAAATTATATAAAACGCCAAACTACTCAAGTAGTACTGAACTGCGTAAAAGAAACATCCTTATAACTCCAAAAATAATAACTCTATTAACTAACAATTAATTGCGTAGGATGAAGCGTCTCATTTCCAATTAAAATATACCTCTGAATTGAAATTTGAATGAAATACAGGGTCATGAAAAATCGAAGAATGTGGAAAACAGGATTACAAATATCTCGGCAACTAATCATCCGATCGATTTCGTTCTATATGCAAAATGTGTGTTATTTTATTGCCTTTTACGTCCATTCCTTAGAACAAAAACATTCGAAAATTTTTATATACCTTTCATCAAAACGAATATTTCGAGAGTCCGAAAAAAATAGTTCCGGATAATCGAGGTTGCTGATATTAAATAGGCTTCGTCCCATTCTTACATACTAACTACATACAAAATTTCAAGTCTCTATCTCAATTTGTTCGGGAGATAGAGCGTTTACAGACAGACAGACAGACGGACGGCAATTTTTTTTTTCTAAAAATATGTTTTTCGGAATCTCCACTATCTAAGACGTGTAAATCCGTCAAAAAAAATTTTTCGATTTTCAAAACGATTGCAAGACTTACCCTATACTACGTATGATGGGTAAGTAAAAACAAATCAGATAGTAAGCAATTTTTATTCAAATACACCCTTAAGTATTCAATTTTTTACAAGTGCATCCTTATGGAAGTACCAGTCTCCAAGCCTGCTCTGTGACCGTGCCACAAATAAAAGGCACTCCTTTAACTCCTTAAAGTTGATATCTTCCGTGTCATTAGCATAAGTAATGCGTTTTGTCACAGCATTCATAACGTCAAACGCAAACACATTACATACGTTCATGGACAATTTACAGTCTGCAACGACAACATCAATTAATTTGCATCAGCACACACACAATTCAACTCGACTCTCTCCTCTCCAAGAAGGCTGCGTTCAGACTGCAATTCTCTTCCCTTGAACTGAATTCTTGGAAAAAGTAGGTAAGTCTTTTGTATTGGATCTATTTCAATTTCTTCATAAATAGCATAGAAGGGAATTAACAAAAGAATCGGTACAGAAGCAATCTACTTAGTTTTAGTTTATTTTTGTTCGGAAATTCATGAAACTAGATGATATTGTTATTCAGAAACTGTCTAATTGTACTTAGTTTTCTGGTTTTTTTTACAAACACAAGCGATCTTTCAAAGCAAGCCTTCACAGTTGACGTTTTCGAACAAATTTCTCGACGAAAGCAGAAAAACCGGTCAAAAAACAGGAGAAAAACGGGATCGAAATAGCTTAGAACTGGATAGGTAATTGAACTATCCTAAAATGGAAAACTAAGTTCGATTCGAAATCGCTTCCATAGTCAGGCCTTTAAATTTCGTATGTTTCTGTTGAAAAATGGATTTGTAAATGTGTCAAAACGTTTTGTTTTTGTTGAGCGGAGCAGTTAAGAACACTCTTAAGGGTGTATTCGAAAAAAACGCTTTTCCACCTTCAACAGCTCGAAACTTTCCGATACAATTTCAGACACATTTTTCAAAGTAGAAACACGAAACTGGCTGGGGCGATTTTTAAAGTGATGTATAAGATGCCGTGTGATGTCATTTTAAGCTGACTTAATAAGAATTTGATTTATAAACAATTATTTTCTCAGTTTTATCATTTTTTTCATTCCTAGATCTCCCGCTTCGGAAAAATCGGTTCAAAATGCCGTTTTTGATTGCTTTTTTTCCAATATTTTCTGCCTTTATCAAGAATCGACTCTCATAGCACCTTGTGCGCTTTCTCAATACGGCAATTTGCCAGTCGGATGCTTTTGAGAGAAAAAATAAATAAAAAAAATAAATCAGAAAATAAGCAGTTTGAATCGGAATACACGCTTAAGATCAAAAACACCGCGTTGCCACATCAAACGAGTGGACACCTAACTTCAAGAAGTGGTCAAGTGTATTTGAGCCTTAAGAAGATGCGGCGGCGGAAGATCATTAGAGGCAAAAGGAGATATATTTGCTCCCCATTAGGTGCCTAATCTTTTATGCATGGCAGAATCCGCTCAGTGGATTGTGCATTGTTCGGGGATTTCATGGCAGGGTAATCTGAAGACATGGTTTAGGACAAATTTTAGGAGAGAAAGGAAGGGTGAGGGGTGTAGCTAAGGCGGTATAAGGGGGATTTTGTGTTCATCTGGGTTTTATAATTGTGAACAATCAGAAAGGCTTCCATTTTGTTGCTGTTACATGTATTTGGTTTTATTTTCAAATCATTTCTCTGCTCAAGAACGCGAATGGTTGAACATAAAGCTCATAATTTTTAGCGAGCCTACACTGAAACAAATAGGTTCTCAAAATTGAGTATAAAGTACTCATTTTTAAAAATTTCACCTACTCAAAATAGCTCCGACCCAAATGTACTCAAAATTGAGAAACACATGTTCTCATTTTTGATTCCGTGGTTGTGTTCAAATATAAATCGCTGTGAAATATTCTTTAACCCTTTGCGGGGCAGGGTAAATTCATTGCTTAAGGGTGTATTTCGATTCAAACTGGTTATTTTCCGATTTATTTTTGAATTCACTTTTGCTCTCAAACACATGAAACTCGCAGATTCTCTTATTTAGAAAGTGCACAAGGTGCCGTGAAGGTCAATTCTTTGATAAGTGCACAAAATATTGCAAAAAAAAGCAATCAAAAACGGCAATTTGAACCGATTTTTCCAAAGTGCGAAGTCTGGGAACGAAAAAAAGGGTCTTCCCGAGAAGTTAATTGTTTATAACTTAAATTCTAATGAATGGAGCGTAAAATGACATCACACGGCACCTTATGCGTCCCTTCAAAAATCCCCTCAGCAAGTTTCACGTTTCTACTTTTAAAAATATGTCTGAAATTGTATCGGAAAATTTCGAGCTGCTGAAGGTGGAAAAGCGTTTTTTCGAATACACCCTTAAGTATTGAAATAAATGACTGACACCGGAATTTGAAAACAACTTTATTTATAAATAAGAAAACGCTATGTTTCACGCATTCAATAAGCCGTAGTTTTCTTTAACAAAATTCCGGTGCCAATGTGGTGTTTGGGAATTAAAATTAAGTGGTATATCTATGAAACCAGCGCCCCGCAAAGGGTTAAATTTGCAAATTAAAGTAAAAATATACTGGCATTTATCTCTTGCTCAAAATACAACAGTAAATGTTTGATTGATTCTTTATTACGAAAGATAGCAAAAATTATCAGCAAAATACCTAAATCGAACATTTTTATGACAACTGCATTATTTGCAAAACATTTTAAAAATATTTCATTATTTAATATTTACATTAGTTAGCATCTTTTATGCCACATGAATGAAATAAACCAATACAGGAGTACAAAATAAACTTTTGTTTGGATTTGATAACATGTGATGGTTCAAAATTGAGAAAGCAATGTGATCATTTTTAGGTGCGTTCGTAATTATGTAAATACGTAGCACCTATTGTTGTCGCTCAGTCCGTCCGTCTGTCTGTCTGTCTGATGTCCGTCTGTCTGTCCGCATATAACAACGCAAAAACTACCCAACCGAATCGTTTGAAATTTAAAACATATAATTATTGCGTAATTTTGTCGAGTCATTTCAAATTTTATGAAAGTCGGATGCATAGATCATTTACAGGGACAATTAAAAGGATTCCGTTACATTACGGTCAATGGGGAAAAAAGTTTCAAATGCTTTTTTATGATGTTACACTCATTCGAACATAATAGAATTGGCATGAATCTATGAAATATAATACTAAAATATGCATTCTGTACAATCTGTGATGCAAAGAATTTTTATTATTAAATTGCAGGGTCACACAAAAGTATTCCACTACATAATGCTACACGGGGAAACATTGTTTGGGGCGTGTTTTAATTATATTCAACTATTTCACATTTTATGAATAAGATATACGTTTCTGAGGTGTAATAAAAATTACTTCCTGCAAATTTACAGAAACGCAAAGATTTCGACTACTACTGTATCCGGAGTATGCTCTACTATATCACCAAGATCTGAATATTTTTAAAACTTCGTTATTGTACGAACGCACCTCATTTGCTACGTTCACGTGCAATTTCCAACTTGTTTATTCAAACATACTCAATTCAGTATATGAGTACATAGATGTACTCATTTTTATGTATTTCATTTTTTTCAGTGAGAGCAGCAAGAATTAATCGTCATATCAAGTTGAACAAAAAGTTAATTTCAATCGAGTCTAGCTAGGTCTCCCCAGCTGGTTTTATTTTCAAAACATCGTCAGTTCCAAAAATATGCATTAAAATATTTAATTGCTATAAAGGACGTTACATACTAATAAAAACATTAAAATATCTTAAATTTTTACATGTTTCGATTGAATTTACTCAATCGTCATCAGAAAAAGAAAATACAAATAAACACAAAGATGGAAAATGACAAAAAAATATTACAAATGAGATATAAAAATTTTTAAATATAAAAATCACGCGCGTTATATTTTAATTATGTATCACGTTGCTTAATTTTTAAATTATTTAACTATTCAATCCAAATATTTGGGATTTGAAATGACAAGGAGTCATTGCAGACCATTGAGCTTCTGACGTACATTTCAATACTCTCTCTAATAAAAAGCTGCAAATAAAAATCTGACCTATAAATTAATCTGCTTTCATTAAACAAAATATCTATGTTTTCTATTTGATTTAGACTAGATAATGCGGTTTTACCTCTATTAAATTTTATGTCTGCAATGTGTTCTTTACATCTTACTTTGAATTTTCTTTGAGTCATGCCAATATAATAATTTTTTAAATTTTTTTTAAAATTTTTTCTTTTCATTTCAAATTTATTAAAAAAAAAATTATTATATTGGCATGACTCAAAGAAAATTCAAAGTAAGATGTAAAGAACACATTGCAGACATAAAATTTAATAGAGGTAAAACCGCATTATCTAGGCTAAATCAAATAGAAAACATAGATATTTTGTTTAATGAAAGTAAATTAATTTATAGGTCAGATTTTTATTTGCAACTTTTTATTAGAGAGAGTATTGAAATTTACGTCAGAAGCTCAATGGTCTGCAATGACTCCTTGTCATTTCAAATCCCAAATATTTGGATTGAATTGTTAAATAATTTAAAAATTAAGCAACGTGATACATAATTAAAATATAACGCGCGTGATTTTTATATTTAAAAATTTTTATATCTCATTTGTAATATTTTTTTGTCATTTTCCATCTTTGTGTTTATTTGTATTTTCTTTTTCTGATGAAGATTGAGTAAATTCAATCGAAACATGTAAAAAATTATTAAGATCTTTTAATGTTTTTATTAGTATTTGACGTCCTTTACAGCAATTAAATATTTTAATGCATATTTTTGAAATGTTTTCAATGGACGTATATGAAAACTTCTATTTATAATTAATATCGTCAGTTCCATATTGCTCTATTTGATTCCCGGTCTATAAATGTATGTATATATGTGTGTTTTAGTTTTGAAAAAATTCACGCTCGAAAAAACACATGCAGTGCAAACCCGACCGCCCCAGTCAACAAGGCAACTTTTGATGATATTCGAATCATTGAACACATCTCTCTCTAGTAAATTAAATTTACGGGAGCAGTTTCAGTTTAGCATAAGGGTGAGGGGGGGGGGGGTAATTTTTTTTCTTATACGTAGAAATTTAGAGAATTTTATTTACTTTGCCTTTTGATGAAGTATTTAGTAGAGCATGTCTTTCCGCTTGTTTGTTTGTTTGCGTCTGGTGAATAACTACCGTTCGGAAAGTCTGTTACAGTCTTCCGTTTTATAGTTCCGTGTTTACAGTCCGGGATGCATCTCCGAACAAAAATAAATTAAAGCATGTGTCACGAAGTCGCCTTTTTTTTTTATTATTTAAGAGCACCCTTAAAATTGTTTTGTGCTTGTTGAGAGGAACAGTTGAGAGAGAACAACCTTAAGGGTGTATTTCGATACAAACTGCTTATTTTCCGAGTTATTTTTAAATTCACTTTTGTCCTCAAATGCATGAAACTTGCAAATTGTATTATTCAGAAAGTACTCAAGATGCCGTAATGGTCTATTCTTTGATAAATGTAAAAATTATTGCAAAAAAGACTGCCAAAGTTGCCAATTTGAACGGATTTTTCAGAAGCGGGAGATCTGGGAACGAAAAAAGGGGTCATACTGAGAGGATAATTGTTTATAAATCAAATTCTAATGAATGGAGCGTAAAAAGTCATCACAAGGCACCTTATACGTCTCTTCAAAAATCCCCTCAGCCAGTTTCATATTTCTACTTTTAAAAATGTGTCTGAAATTGCATCGGAAAATTTCCAGCGGTTGAAGGAGGAAAAGCGTTTTTTCGGATACACACTTAAAGATAAAAAAAAAAAAAAAAAAAAAAAAAAAAATACGTGTGGCACTCGGGGACTGCCGCGGTAAAGCTATTGCATAGCATTTTTTAAATAAATAAATAATTATGCAATTATAATTATTTATTTATTTTTTATTTATGCAGTTTTTTTTTTTTTTTTTTTTTGTCTTTGATATTAATTCAAGTTACACTTTTTGAGCGTGATGATCGACAACAAAATAATTTTTTTTCTTTTGTTGAATAAATGAGAAGTTAATATCGTTTACAAATATTTTTATTATATTACAATACATGTGGGTTAATCAGTAATTTTTATCATCGGAACTATATGTTTATGGTAGCTGAAATAAGAAATATAAGTTTGAGACTTGATATCCTCTAAATATCTGAAAAATACCGCGTCAATGTCTGTCAAAGTCTACCGAAGTATACCGTGCCGAAATCTGCCAAACTGAAACGACCGGAGTGTTCCGGAGTTAGCCGGAGTGTTCGTTTTTTTTTCTCGTTACGGAATTTCTAGATTCTTTCGCCGCGCTCAAAGCCCGCGATAAAAGCTATGCAATAGCTTAATAAATTACCAAACAAAATTTGGCTGCCCTACGAAAATTAGATCGCGTGTTATAAGCATTTTAAATTTTTTGACCCTCACCGTGGAGGGTCTCCTGTCACCAAAAATTAACACTGTCTCATAATAAATTAGCAAACAAAATTTGGCCGCGCTACGAAAATTAGATCGCTAGTTATAACATTTTAAATTTTTTGACCGTCACTGTGAAGGGTCTCCTGTCACCAAAAATTAATACTGTTTCATAATAAATTACCAAACAAAATTTGGCCTTGCTACGAAAATTAAATCGCGAGTTATAAGCATTTTAAATTTTTCGACGCTCACCGTGAGAGGGGGGGGGGGGGTCTCCTGTCACCAAAAGTAACACTGTCTCATAATATATTACCAAACAAAATTTGGCAGCGCTACAAAAATTAGATCGCGAGTTATAAGCATTTTAAAATTTTCGATCCTCCCCATTGGGGGTCTCCTGTCACCAAAAATTAACACTGTCTCATAATAAATTACCAAACAAAATTTGGCCTCGCTACAAAAATTAGACCGCGAGTTATAAGTATTTTAACTTTTTCGACGCTCACCGTGAGAGGGGGGGGGGGGGTCTCCTGTCACCAAAAGTAACACTGTCTCATAATATATTACCAAACAAAATTTGGCAGCGCTACGAAAATTAGATCGCGAGTTATAAGCATTTTAAATTTTTCGACCCTCGCCGTGGGGGAGGGGGTCTCCTGTCACCAAAAATTAACACTGTCTCATAATAAATTACCAAACAAAATTTGGCCGCGCTACAAAAATTAGATCGCAAGTTATAAGCATTTTAAAATTTTCGATCCTCCCCATCGGGGGTCTCCTGTCACCAAAAATTAACACTGTCTCATAATAAATTACCAAACAAAATTTGGCCTCGCTACAAAAATTAGATCGCGAGTTATAAGCATTTTAAAATTTTCGATCCTCACCATTGGGGGTCTCCTGTCACCAAAAATTAACACTGTCTCATAATAAATTACCAAACAAAATTTGGCCTCGCTACAAAAATTAGATTGCGAGTTATAAGCATTTTAAAATTTTCGATCCTCACCATTGGGCGTCTCCTGTCACCAAAAATTAACACTGTCTCATAATAAATTACCAAACAAAATTTGGCCTTGCTACAAAAATTAGATCACGAGTTATAAGCATTTTAAAATTTTCGATCCTCCCCATTGGGGGTCTCCTGTCACCAAAAATTAACACTGTCTCATAATAAATTAAACAAAATTTGGCCTCGCTACAAAAATTAGATCGCGAGTTATAAGCATTTTAAAATTTTCGATCCTCACCATTGGGCGTCTCCTGTCACCAAAAATTAACACTGTCTCATAATAAATTACCAAACAAAATTTGGCCTTGCTACAAAAATTAGATCACGAGTTATAAGCATTTTAAAATTTTCGATCCTCCCCATTGGGGGTCTCCTGTCACCATAAATTAACACTGTCTCATAATAAATTACCAAACAAAATTTGGCCTCGCTACAAAAATTAGATCGCGAGTTATAAGCATTTTAAAATTTTCGATCCTCATCATTGGGGGTCTCCTGTCACCAAAAATTAACACTGTCTCATAATAAATTACCAAACAAAATTTGGCCTCGCTACAAAAATTAGATTGCGAGTTATAAGCATTTTAAAATTTTTGATCCTCACCATTGGGCGTCTCCTGTCACCAAAAATTAACACTGTCTCATAATAAATTACCAAACAAAATTTGGCCTTGCTACAAAAATTAGATCACGAGTTATAAGCATTTTAAAATTTTCGATCCTCCCCATTGGGGGTCTCCTGTCACCAAAAATTAACACTGTCTCATAATAAATTACTAAACAAAATTTTGCCAAGCTACGAAAATTAGATCGCAAGTTATAAGCATTTTAAATTCTTCGATCCTCACCATGGGGCTGGTCTCCAATCACGAAAAGCTACATTATCCACCCTTGTTTTATTTTAAGACGATTCTTTTCTATACACATGCTACAAATTTAGAAAAAGATCATAATTATTTATGTATTTTTTTTATGCAGTTTTTTTTATTTTTTTATTTTTTTTTATTTTTTTTTTATTTTTTTTTATTATTATTATTATTTTTTTTTTTTTTGTCTTTGATATTAATTCAAGTTTTTTTCTTTTTCTTTGATATTAATTCAAGTTGCACTTTTTGAGCGTGATGAGCAATAAGAAAAAAAAAATTCTTTTATTGAATAAATGAGAAGTTAATATCGTTTAAAATATTTTTATTATCTTACAATACATGTAGGTTAATCAGGAACTTTTATCATTGAAACTATAGATTTATGGTTACTGAAATAAGAAATATAAGTTTGAGACTTGATATCCTCTAAATATCTGAAAAATACCGCGTCAATGTCTGCCGAAGTCTACCGAAGGATACCGTGCCGAAGTCTGCCGAACTGAAACGACGTTAACCGAGGGTCAGGTTGTTAGGAGTGTTAGTTTTTTCGCGTAGCGGAATTTCTACATTCGGTCGCCACGCTCAACTCAAAGCCCGCGATAAAAGCTATGCAGTAGCTTAAAAACAACGCAGTTCCGCAATAAAGAATGATACCAGTTCATAGGTCCGTCTGTCTGCAGCTTAACGTCTCCGCTGCATAATGCTCCACTTGGTCCCTAAATCATAACATGCATGTGCATGTGCATTTCGTTTTCTAAAAAATTCACGCTCGGAAAAACACACGCAGTGTAAACTCGACCGCTCCTGCCGACAAAGCGTATTTTGGGGTTCATAAGTGCTATTCGAGTCATTGATCTCAAGGAGCCTTTCGCCAGTAAGTTGAATTTACGGGCGCAGTTTATCTGTTCAGCATATATGGGGGGGGGGGACTTAATTTTCTTTTCTTATCTGCAGAGATTTAAAGAATTTGTACTTATTTATTCATTTTTTTGACGAATTGTTTAGTAGAGCATATCTTTTTGTTTCTTGTTTTGTTTGCATATAAAGGCTTACCGTTTCAAGAGGGCAAAATTATTTATTTTACAGTCTGCGAATTTTCATATTTCTGTCTGCATTTTAACGTCATTCTTGTTCTTTTTGTAGTATTAATTTATTTGTATGATGAATCTTTAATGTGATTGGTGAGTTTGTTAATTGAGTTTATTCCTTCCATAAAAATCCTTCACATGGTTGAGTTTGCGTAAGATGCAAAATGATGTCGTTTTATTTCTTTTATTTATGTATGATCCTAATATTTCTACACTAATGAATTATTTTATTTTGTGAGTGACATGAAGCATGTAAAAATGCTGCCCCTTATATGAATTTGAGAACATTTTAACAGGATTAATAATAATTGTTCAAAAAAATAAAAAATATTGAAGCTGATATTGTATTTTCTAAAAATGATACCTAATTGTTAAATACTTATACATAGAGGACTCTATTTGGGCTTTCTCAGTATTTTACACGTTTAAATCCTTTTATACAAACAAAATAATAAAAACAGAAACTTATATGATTTCTGAACTTTATTTTTAAATTTACTTATTTTTTTATTCCATTTCTTAATGAAATTTTGAGAATGTTTATTTATGTATCTATTTTTTGAGGAATTATTTAGTAGAGCGTGTCTTGTTTTGTTTGCACATAAAGGCTTACCGTTTCAGGAAGGCAAAATTATTTATTTTACAGCGTGTGAATTTTCATATTTCTGGCTTCATTTTAATGTCATTCTTGTTCAAAAGAACATTGATTTGTGGTATTAATTTATTTGTATGATGAATCTTTAATGTGATTGGTGTTTGTTAATTGAGTTTATTTCTTTCCAGTGCAGTAGCTAGAACAATAGGGGGGGGGGTCAAAAGAATGTAGGGGGGGGCTCATATATTTTTCTCTCTCTCTGACGCAGAAAGATAAATTAGTGCCTATTCACATTGTAGGTACTATGTTTCTTATTAAATTGTTGCAATAATTACACTTTATGCTAAGAAAAGAATATGATGATGAAAATGTTGAGTGTATAAATGGTGCAAAATTAAGGGTGTATTCTAAAAAATGCTTTTCCACCTTCAGCAGCTCGAAATTTTCCGATACAATTTCAGACACATTTTTAAAGGCAAAGACACATGAAACTTGCTGAGGGGACTCTTGAAGGGACGTGTGAGGTGCCGTGTGATGTATTTTTACGCTCAATTCATTAGAATTTGATTTATAAACAATTAACTTCTCTGGAAGACCCTTTTTTTCGTTCCCTTATCTCCCATTTCGGAAAAATCGGCTCAAATTGCCGTTTTTGATTGCTTTTTTTGCAATATTTTGTACACTTATCAAAGAATTGACCTTTACGGCACCTTGTGCACTTTCTAAATAAGAGAATCTGCGAGTTTCATGTGTTTGAGAGCAAAAGTGAATTCAAAAATAAATCGGAAAACAAGCAATTTGAATCGAAATACACCCTTAAACATCGTGTTAGCTTCATATATACAAATAGGATGAAAGAGTGTTGAAACACTTATTTTAGATACAATTTAGTAATTCTGCAAAACTGTGATTGGGTCTCAAAACTAAATTAGATTTTTGAACAAAATTTCATTTGAATTTTCGGAACAGAAATTCATTGAGTGACCTTATATTATTATTACTATTATTTTTATTACTATCATTGGTCTGGAAATACTAGTGTTGAATGCATGGCGTACGTAATATATGACTCGTTATGATCATCCTAAAAAGGATGTTTATTATTATTACTCTAGGAGGATCACAAAATATTTTAGGGGGGGGGGACTGAGCTGTCCATAGCGCCCCCTAAGCTACGGCCCTGTTCCTTCCATAAAAATGGCTTTAAAAATGAATCAGAAAATAAGCAGTTTGGATCGGAATACATCCTTAATTATGAAAAATTTATCACCAAATGCATGGCTGGATTAGAGCATGAACGGGGGGGGGGGGGTAGGGGCACTGTTTGCGTGGATATAATGGCAAAAGTAAAATACAAAAGACACACGGGAGGGTTGAAAAACACCCCCTCAAAAAAGAGAACAATTTTCTTAATTGCATTCATCGCACAATAATTAGCAACGCCTTGGTGTACGAAAAGAATTTGAAATTGTGGAAAGGCAATATTTAATTATATATACATGTGTGCACATAATAATAGAGATTTGAGAGATTGTTTTTAGGGATTTGAAAAGTTAAACGGGGGAACAAAGCTTTAGAAGACAAAGCTTTCAGCTATTTTGGCCTGGTTCCGAATTTTTAAGGATGTTCTGAAATCAAAAAGGGAAACTTTGTGACATAAGTTTTAATTTATTTTTGTTCGGAAATGCATGAAACTAGCAGGTATTGATATTCAGAAACTGTCTAATGGCACTCAGTTTTCTGGGTTTTTTTTTACAAACACAAGAGATCTTTCAAAACAAGCCTTCAAAATTGACATTTTTGAACAGATTTCCTGACGAAAACAAAAAAAATCGGTCGAAAAGCAGGAGAAAACCGGTTGATCACGTGATCAAAATAACTCAGAACTGGATAGGTTGACCTAGTCCTGGACAGTTGAGAACAGCCTTAAAATACCAAAAACAAAATACAAAAGACAGAAGGGAAAATTGAGGAACACCCCTTCAAAAAAAAAAAAAAAAAATCTTAATTACATTCATTGCGCCATAATTTGCAACGCCTTGATATGCGAAAAGAATAAAGAATTTGAAATTGTGGAAAGGCAATATTTAATTATATATATATATATATATATATATATATATATATATGCACATTAATTATAGAGATTTGACAGATTATTTTAAGGATATGAAAAATTAAACGGGGGAGCCAAGCTTTAGAAGACAAAGGTTTCAGCTATTTTGGCATGTTTCCGATGTCTTTAAGAAGTTCTTTTTGAATTCTCGAGGCGTTAAAAATGAATCATTCTGTAAATTAATTAAGAATTTCCAAGCGAGTGAATTAGCAGTTTTTTCTTTGATATTATATGGAAAAAGTTGTTGCATATTTTATGTCAAATTACGACGGGGAAGAAGAATTGAAGACCGAGATTTAATGGTACATAAATACTTTGAAAAAAAAAATTCAGAGATTAATTTCTGTGATTTTAAAAAACTGAAAGAAACAAACAAAACTATTGAAGACAAAGGCGTCCACCATTTTTATTATAGCATGGAAACTGACTTCTGTGAAAATGATAGAAGAAGCTTTCTTTGAAACCTCGAAGCGTTAAAAAAAATCATTTTGTAAGTTAATTAAGAATTTCTACGTGAATGGATTTATAACTTTTCTTTCATATCATTTTTGAAAATTCTGAGCAAATGCAAGAATTGTAAAAGCGTCTAAGAATAAACAGAGATTATTACAATGCCCAATGTATGGGAGGGTGTAAAAAAGAATTATATTTGGAAGACTTTAAGCGTTAAAGTTATATCATTTTTTAAATTAATTGCATTTTTATGAGTGAACGGATTAATAGCTTTTCTTTGTTGCTCTTCAGAAAAAAAAAAAAAAAAAAGAAAAAAAATATGTTCAGAAAAAAGTATTCTGAAAATATCTGAATGACATAAGGCATGGTTTCTAAAGTTAACTATTTATAAAGAGTTGCATTTTTTTTTTTTTTTTTTTTTTTTTTTTTTTTTTTTTTTTTTTAAATTTTGGGTACAGTTAGCACAAATCATTTTCTGGAGACATTTCACTTTTTAAGGAAACTCACTGCTAATTGTAGATGTTTTCTGGCTTTTTATTTACTTTTCTCCTTCTTTTCTCTTTATCTTCTTTAGTTTTCTTTTCTTTTTCATTACATTTTTTTTCATTTTTCTTTTTCATTTCTTTTTTTATTGCCTTTTTTTCTTTTCTTTACTTTCTTTGCTTACTTTTTTTCTTTCTCCTTTTTTTACTTTCTTTTCTGTTTTACCTTTTCTTTCTTTTTTTATTTTCCTTTTCCTATCCTTCAGTTTCTCCTTTTCTTTTCTTTCTTTTCTTTTTTTTTAGACCTTTTTTTTACTTTTTTCGTTTCCTTTTCCTTTCCATTTTTCGTTTTTTTTACTTTTTCATCCCTTTCCTTATATATATATATTTTACCCTTTCTTTTCTTTATTCATTACTTTCTCTTTTCCTTCTTCATATTTTTTCTCTTTTCATTATTTTCTTTTTCTTTTTCACTACTTTCTTTAATTTTATTTTCCTTTTTTCATTATACTTTCTTTTCCTTTTTCATCCCTTTCCTTACATTTTTTTCTTTTTTACCTCTTTCTTTTCTTTTTTATTCCTTTTTCTTTTCCTTCTTCATATCTTTTTCTTTTCATGATTTTCTTTTTTCTTTTTCACTACTCTCTTTTATTCTCCTTTTTTTCATTATACTTTCTTTTCTTTTTTATTACTTTCTATTTATTTTCTTGTATTTTTCTTAATTTGCTTCTAATTTCTTTTTGTCATTACTTTCTTTATCTTGCTGTCCTTTCTTTTCCTTTTCTTTTCTTTCTTTTGCATTATGTTTTCTTTTCTTTCCGTTACTTTCTTTTACTTGGTTTTGAAACATTTTTTTAATTCTTTTCTCTTTTGTCTCGGTACATTTTCTTTTCTTTTCATTTCTTTGCTTTCCTTGCTTTTCAAACATTTTTTTTTTGTTTCTTTTTCATTTCTTGTTTTTCCAGTCTTTTCTTTTTCTTCGTCTTTTTAAAAAATCCTTGGCTGTATAAAGTCAGAATTCTAAAAGCAAATGTGATTCCAAAATAATAGTGATTTGTGAATTCAAATATCTATTCATAAGGAAAACTATCACTACAGGCGCGGAACCACGGGGGAGGGGGCGATCGCCCCGATCGCCCCCCCCCCCAAACCAGTGTTGAATTCAGACTTTTTTCCGGAAGGGATTTCTGCGACTCCGTCGGAGACATTCTATTGTTTCGGAAAAAACGCGAATTTCATTAAAATGTCGCTAAAAAGCGCTAATTTTGTCAAAGTGTCGCGGAAAGAGAGCGGATTTCGACAAAAGATCGCGGAAAAAGCACAAATTTTGTCAAAGGTCGCGTAAAAAAAAGAATTTCGACAAAGGATCGCTAAAAAATGCGAATTTTCGCGAAGATCGCTGAAAGCCCGAGTTTTGTCAAAGTGTTGCGGGTAAAGCTCGAATTTCGTCAAAAGGTCGTCGAAAAAGCACGAATTTCGTCAAATGTTTGCAAAAAAAACGTTAATTTTGTCAAAATATCGCGGAAAAAGAGCAAATTTCGTCTAAAGGTCGTGGAGAAAGCGCTAATTTTGTCAAAGGATTGGAAAAAGGGAAGGCAAAGTATCGCGAAAAAAGTACTAATTTCGACATAGGATCGCTGAAAAAGCGCGAACTTCGACATAGGATTGCTGAAAAAGTGCTAATTTTGTCAAAGTATCGCGAAAAAGAGCGAATTTCGTCAAATTATTATGGCAGAAGTGCAAATTTCATCATTGGGTCGCGGAAAAAATGCGAATTTTGACGGAGGTTTGCGTAAAAAACGCAAACTTTGGCAGTCGCTGAAAAAGCACTAATTTTGTCAAACTATCGTTAAAAAGCGCGAATTTCCTCCTATGATCACTGAAGAAGCGCGAATTCCCTCCTATGATCACTGAAGAAGCGCGAATTTCATCACAGGGACACGGAAAAAACGCGAATTTTGACAGTGGATCTCGTAAAAAACGCGAACTTTGACATAGAATCGCTGAAAAGGCGCGATTTTTATCAAAGTGTTGTGCAGAAAGTTTGAATTTCGCTAAAAGTTCGAGGAAAGAGCGCTACTTTTTTCAAAGGGTTGCAAAAAAACTGCTAATTTTGTCTAAGTACCGCGAAAAAGTTCGAATTTCGTCAAAAGGTAGCGGAAAAACGCAAATTTTGAGAGAGGATCGCTTAAAAAACGCGAACTTCGATATAGGATCGCTTAAAAGGCGCGATTTTTTTCAAAGTGTCGGGTAAAAAGCTCGAATTTCGACATAGGATCGCTGAAAACCGTGAACTTCGACATATTATTGCTGAAAAAGCGCTAATTTTGTCAAAGTATCGCAAAAAAGCGCGAATTTTGTCGAATGATCAAGGAAAAAGGACGAATTCCATCAAAGGGTCGAGAAAAAAAAACGCGAATTTTGACAGAGGATCGCGGAAAAAAACGCTAACTTCGACGTAGGATCGCTGAAAAGCACGTATTTCGACATAGGATCGCTGAAAAAGCGCGATTTTTGTCAAAGTGTCAAGCAAAAAGTTCGAATTTCGTCTAAAGTTAGCTATTTTTTTCAAAGGGTTGCAAAAAAAGTGCTAATTCTGTCAAAGAGTCGCGAATTTCGTCAAAAGATCGCAGAAAAAAACGTATTTCGTCAGAAGATCGCGGGAAGGCATTTTATTTGATCTTTCATTTAATAACAGCTGTACAAGGAATGATTTCATGAAGAGAAATTATGACTATGTTGATTCTATGTTTCTTAGTATCCCCCCCCCCCCCAAACGATTCTCTGGATCCGCCCCTGCTATCACATTTTCATCCTTTATATATCAATGCGGCACCTCGTGTAGTTTCTAAATGAGAGAATTGGAAAGTTTGATGCATTTGAGAGCAAAAATGAATTTAAAAATAAATTGGAAAACAAGCAGTTTGAATCGAAATACACCATTATTTGTAAAATAAGTGTCATTGTGCAAACGATTTTTCTTTTTTACTTTTTACCCAATTCTTTTTTGATATTTTCATTTTTTATTTTATATTAATTTTTTCCACTCTTCAGACAGGAGAAGAGAGGGGGGATTTAAAAAAAAAATGGCCATCTTACCATTTAAGACGCCGCCGCCACCGATTCTGGAAATTCGATTCTCTCTTAAAAAGTTTCTCTGCCAGGTCGCGCCTCAAGAAAAAATAAAATAAAATAAAATAAAATAAATATTTGATAAATTTACATTTTGTGAACTAGCATCATTAACTTCGTAATGCTTTATTCGACTTGGAATGCTTACGCGTATGTATGGGCTTGATTTTCTGAAATAGTCACGCTTCGAGAAATGCAAGTATAGTCACAGATATGTCGGCTGTTTCTAACAAAGCGTGGTATATTTTGAGTTTTAGAGCTCATATTAAATTTACAATTGGTCGAACACAAGGATTCCGAGAAGGGTTTTTCATATTACATAATTGAATTTGGGGACACAGCTTTAGATTAGCAGACTGGTTTTAGCTTCTACTTTAATTTTTCACTTTAAGGGTGTATTTCGATTCAAACTGCTTATTTTCCTATTTATTTTTAGGTTCACTTTTTCGCTCAAATGCATCAGACTTTCAAATTCTCTTATTTAGAAGGTACACAAGGTGTCGTAATCATCGATTCTCTATGCAGAAAATTTTGCAAAAAAAGCAATCAAAAACGGCATTTTGAACTGAATTTTCCGAAGCGGGAGGTCTGCGAACGAAAAAAAAGGTCATACTGAGAAGGTTATTGCTTATAAATCAAATTCTAATGAATTGAGCGTAAAAAGATATCACACGGCACCTTGTACGTCTCTTCAAAAATCCCCTCAGCAAGTTTCATGTTTCTTGTTTTAAAAATGTGCCTGAAATTGTATCGGAAAATTTCGAGCTGTTGAAGATGGAAAACCGTTTTTTCGAATACACCCTTAAAAGAGAAAATTCAGCGAAATACTTGCAGAGCAGATTGCACATAAAAATCAGTCATAAACTAGTAAATCTGCAGATCAGGAGCCTTGACGTCAGCTTTGCACATCATTTTTTTTTTTTTAAACACTTTGGGTAATATTCAACTTCCTGGAAACTGTAATTTAAAATTTTCTAATTACGTAATTATTTATAAGAATAACATAAGAATAAGAAGTTTTCAGCCATCAAAAGCGTTAAATTAAAGATTTAGTTAGGATATTCTGAAATTTTCATGATCTATTATTTTTGTTTTCTTTATTACAACATAGTAGATTTCTTCAGGGGGGCTTCGTCGCCCTGAACCCCTCGTAATCTCATTAAACTTAAATTTGTAACTTTCTATCAATTTGCTATGATTATCGTATATCTTGTATTTCTTTATACATTTTGATTCATAAGGATAAGTAACAGTTTTAATAAGCATTTTTCATTATACTCATACTTCTACATACCTGCCCACCACAAACACTTAATCTGATGTATCAGGAACTTTTGAAAGCGTAAACTCAGTAATCTAGGGTTTTACAATTTTTTTCCGGAAAAAAGATGTTTTGATTGCATTTTGTGGCAGTTATCGCGGACAGACAGACAGACTGACAGGCGGAAAACAATAAATTTTATGTCTCCAAAATAAGCCTTTCGACAATGACGTCATTATTCATGAGTTATTGCTATCCATGTTTCTAATATTTTTTACGACTACTATAAAATACCTGTTTTATTTCAATTATGACTTCAAATTTTATCAGGTGAAATAATTGTTAAAAATATAATTATTTTTTATTTCTTTAACTACTAATTATGCTCCCATTTTTGGTCAGAAAAATTCTTATTAACGAAACAAATTTCCGTGTTTAATATTTAACAAAGTACTATATTTTTATTTTAATTCTGGCGTCATATTTATTTTTTCTTAGTTTAATTTTTCGAATGGAAATTGCTCAATTGAAACGTATTGCCGTTAAAAAATTATTCCATATTTTGATTTTTTTTTTTTTTTTTTTTTTTTTTGGCAACGATAAAGGAAATTGGTTAAATTTTATCTAAAAAATCGCTATTGATTCTGCATGAAAAAGAAGGAAATTTTGAATTATTAAGGAAAATATGTGAATAAAATTAATAAAACATAGCCTATGTTCTTTTCTGGTTTATGTTATAGTTATTCACAAAGATACAAACACATTAATTCATCAGTTTTGACGTTGACTTCATTTAAATTCTCGTACACGCATTCAAATTTATAACATTATAAAAAAATAAGGATTATGATGAATGGTTGCTTAGCAACCATTAAGAGAAAATAAAGAAAATGAAATAAATACATTTGAAATAAGTAAATCTCTCAAATAAATTAGTTTATATTATTGGAACACATTTATAAAACATCTCCAAAATTCACTGAAATAATTTAAAAAATCTGACAAATGTGTAGACAAAATTTCAAAAAAATACGAATAATTTAACTGGTAAATTTCAGTATCCCTTTATCATTGAATTCCATTAATGAAATGTGACATTTTCTCTCAAAAAAAAAAAAAAAAAAATTAAAAATCATTGGATTTGCCATAGAAAAACATTATTGCCCAAAATAAAATATTCTATATTTTCGGAACGAATGAATCAAATCTTACAAAAAACTATACAGCTTAATCCCAGTGCCTCACTAACATACCCACTTAATTTCAAGCCAATCGGATGCTTTTTGCGGAAGTTATCACGGAACAGACAGACTGACAGACTGACTGACAGACTGACAGACAGAAAGACAGACACAAAAAAAATATTTCGTGTCTCCAAAGTAAGCCTTCACTGACATTTCGGCAATTATTATTATTATTATTATTATTATTATTATTACGCTGCATTCTTCTGAATTTTTTCCTTTTTTTAAATAATGCCATTTTGATGGCAACAAAGTTCTCGTGATAATAAAGACCTCATATACATATTAAAAAAAGTTTTAAAAAAATACTTGGATTTCTGGAATTTTGCCATTATATCGACGACAACTTGACAACTTATAAGAGACATTAGATGTCAAGCACACTAGTCAGATCTATTTATTCAATAACTAAATAAACTATATAAATGCTAATTTAAACAAAAAAAAAAAAGTTGAATGTAGATTCTGCCATTGCAGAATTCAGTTTCGCCTCCGATTAGAAAGAAAGAAAAAAAAATTGATAGAGGTTAGATAGAAGGGCGACCCCGTTTAGAATGCAATGAACTAACTTCATTTTTCTTGTGTTTATCAATATAATAGCAAACAGAACGGCGTGAAATACCCAATTGGTTAGCAACTTCTCTCTGAGACATTGGAATTGCGGAATAATAAAGAAATACAATTTGACGTGCTACTTCTTCATTGACTAGATTCATTCAAAACGGATTTTTTCTTTAGTTTAAACGCTTTTTTATAGACTCTGAGAAAAAGGAAATGCATTTTAACAATAAAACGCGTGGAATCCCGTCGAATTCGACGAGTGAAATGTTTAAAAGACCCGATCGATTTGGTTTAAAAAAAGCAAAATAATTTCATTGTTGAATCAATATATAATAAATATATTTCCAAATTTAATGTCAAGTTTGCCAGTTACAATTTTGCATGCAAATATTCGCAGATCTTCAGTTAAAATGGTAATCTGAGTGCCGGCGAAATCCAGAAATTTTATTTTATATGCACTCACAGAAAAATAGATTTCCTTCTATAGTAAAAAAAAACTAGCCTTAAAAGGAATGACTCCTGGAATGATGCTGATGTGGAAGATTTCCGGAACTAACGAATCCGGGTTGTCCACTCCTTCGATGAGTCGAATAGACCAATCAGGAAAGGGCTTCGTCTATGCATCGCCGTATGGGTTACCATAAAGAGGGGAAAGGTTACCATCGCCAAAAATCGCCAAGTTTGTCGCCAACTTGGCGATATATCGCCAAATTTGGCGACCAAAATTAGTTGTCAAAAGTGACGCCAACTTGGCGATAACTGTAATATTTCGCCAAATTTTTAATTTCTTTACAACACCAGTCGTTTGATACATCATTTGAGAGGTTTGCAACTGCTTATTCATATAATGGGTGTCTTGTGTGTTATCCCCCATTCTGCTCCCCAGGGGGGACACATTTTTAATTTCTTTACAACACCAGTCGTGTTACACAAGATTTTAAAGGTCTGCAACTGCTTATTCATATTATGGATGTCTTGTGTGTCACTCCCACACTCTGCTCTCCCCAGAGGGGGGGGGGGGTCACATCTTTAATTTCTTTACAACACCAGTTGTGTGACACATCATTTGAAAGGTCTGCAATTGCTTATTCATATTATGGATGTGTTGTGTGTCATCCCCCACTCTGTCCCCCAGGGGGGGCACATTTTTTATTTCTTTACAACACCAATTGTGTAACACATCATTTGAAAGGTCTGCAACTGTTTATTCATATTATGGATGTGTTCTGTGTAACCCCCCTCCCTCTGCCCTCAGAGGGGGCGCATTTTGTAATTTCTTTACAACACCAATTGTGTGACACATCATTTGAAAGGTCTGCAACTGTTTATTCATTTTATGGATGTCTTTTGTGTCACCCCCACTCTGCCCCCCAGGGGGGCACATTTTTAATTTCTTTACAACATCAGTCGTGTGACATATCATTTGAGAGGTCTGCAGCTGCTTATTCATATTATGGATGTCTTTTGTGTTGCCTCCCACTCTGCCCCCCCAGGGGGGCACATTTTTAATTTCTTTACAACACCAGTCGTGTGACACATCATTTGAAAGGTCTGCAACTGCTTATTCATACCATGGGGTATTGGCGAGCGCAGCAAGCAGGGGTAGCCAATAATTTGGAATCGCGAAGCGATTACGCGGGGGGTTGGCGAGCATAGCGAGCAGGGGTTCGGGGCCCCCTAGTATTAAAAAAAAAACTAATTTCATTTTTACTATGACATTATTTTCACTAACTGAAGTCATCTGAAAGTAAAATCTCAATTTCAGTGTCCATAATGAAAAGAAATATTGAAATATAATATCATTATGAGTAAAAATGCGATGTTTTAAATAGTGACGTCATTTTCTCTTTAAATATTTTTTAAAAGTTATTGTTATGAAAAAGGCGTCCGTAATAATATTGTATTTGATTGATATTGTAATTTTATTATCAAGAGAAAAGCTAAACTTAATTGCCACCATTTTGAAGAAATATCGTAAAAAAGCATTTAAAATTAAAAATAAAATATAAAAATGGAAATAAATTAAAAAATAGCTAAAATGGGCACAACTACAAATAAATAGCTTTCATTTAAAAAAATAATTTTTAAAATCGGTTGCGTAGAAAATTCAGGGCTGATGACACGACATTTTTAGCTTGTCTGAAAGAAATAGCATCGAAGGCTAATAATAATAATAAAGATATGCACATAGATAAAAACAAACTTTAATTTGAATTTCAATCTATAAAAGTTCAAACGAAAAACATCTAAAACGCATTCGCAAATATCCCCTCATGAATATTACTCAGGAAGAACCAAAATGGAAGGTCTCCAATACTTATAGACAAACTTAAGCTAAGACACGTCTTAAAATAAGACGTTTACGAATAATACGACGATTACGATTATTCTCAATTCGTTTACACCATGATCTTTGTAAAATACTTATGTGTCTTATATTAAGATATCTATTGTTCTTATTTTTAAACTAAGACACTATTGTGTGTTAACTTTTTAATTGAGACTCTTAGGTGCATAAAATTATTTTTCAATCACATATGAGTTTCTATTTAAGACGCCATTATTGGCAGTTTGTGTCCTTTTAAAATCCCCAAAATAGTTAATTTACAATAACCCTTACATTCGCACAGTCTTTCGTTTCCAAAAATCAAAATGGAAATGTTGGGGAGAAAAAATAAACAGACCGCACCCACTGTATCATCATCTCCGAAATCTCTCCAAGGAGCGGTGTTCCACTTCAGTAGCGAAATGTCCGCAATCTTAAGGGTGTATTCCGAAAAAAGATTTTTCACCTTCAACAGCTCAAAATTTTCCGATACAATTCCAGGCACATTTTTTAAAGTAGAAACATGAAACTTGCTGGGGCGATTTTTGAAGGGATGTATAAGATGTCGTGTGATGTAATCTTTCTCTGAATTAACTAGAATTTGATTTATAAACAATTGTTTTTTCAGTTCGATCATTTTTTCGTCCCCAGATCTCCAAGTTCGGAAATTTCTGTTCAAATTGTCAACTTTGATAGCATTTTTTGCAACATTTTCTGGGTTTACCAAAAAATCGACCCTCACGGCACCTTGTTTACTTTCTAAATAAGGGATTTTGAAAGTTTGGTGCGTTTGATAGCAAAAATGAATTTAAAAATAAATCTGAAAATAGGCGGTTTTGACCGAAATACACCCTTAAGGATGTTCTTAAGTCAAAAGGAGCAACTTTGCGGCATAAGTTTTAAGCTATTTTTATTCGGAAATGCATGAAAGTAGCAGGTGTTGTTGTTCAGAAACTATCGAAACGCACTCAATTTTCTGTTTTTTTTTACAGACGCAATAGATTTTTCGTAACAAGCCTTTAAAATTGATGTTTTTGAACACACTTCACGACGAAAGCCAAAAAAAAAAAAAAAAAAAAAAAAAAACGGTCGAAAAACAAGAGAAAAACAGATGATCACGTGATCGAAATAGCTTAGAATTGGATATTTAATGTAACTATCATAAAATAGAAAATTAAGTTCCGTAGTCAGACCTTTGAATTTCATATGTGTCTGTTAAGGGTGTATTCAAAAAAACGCTCTTCCACCTTCAACAGCTCGAAATTTTCCGATACAATTTCAGACACATTTTTAAAAGTAGAAACATGAAAGTTGCTGAGAGGATTTTTGTAGTGACGTGTAAGGTGCCGTGTGATGTCTTTTTATGCTCCATTCATTAGAATTTTATTTATAAACAATTATCCTCTCAGTATGACTCTTTTTTTCGTCCCCAGATCTCCCGCTTCTGAAAAATCCGTTCAAATTGGCAACTTTGGCAGGCTTTTTTTGCAATATTTTCTACATTTATCAAAGAATCGACGGCACCTTGAGTACTTTCTGAATAACACAATTTGCCAGTTTCATGCATTTGAGGACAGAAAGGAACTTAAAAATAAATCGGAAAATAAGCAGTTTGAATCGAAATACACCCTTAATAAATTAATTTGTGAATATGTCAAATTTGTCAATTGGTTTTTGAGCAGAGCAGTTGACAACACCCTTAAGAAAACGTTAAATCTTACTTTTTAAACTTTTCTTACTCGATTGTATAACACAAAATCGAACGAAATCATTCTATATGAGAGACAATCGAGTTATTTTGATTTTGTGTACATGAACTGCACATCTTCATCCAAAGAGGTCCACTTCAAACAAATGTAGTCTTCTGTCTTTTTTTTTTTTTTTTACCTCTTTTACGCAAAGGGACATATGAAAGGTCCCCCAAACTCACTCCCAACGCCCTGTGATATAATAGGGCATTGCTACACACGCCTTTCAAAGATGTTCTCATCTGTAAAGCTGGGGCTTTATAAAGGAGGGAGGATGCTTGTTCTGTTTATGCAGGGACAAAGACTGGCTTTTCAGGATTCGATTAAAGACGGGTTCTAACCTATAATCGATCCGTTACAAAGAGAAAAGGACGCTCAAGTTATTTACATGAAGCACTGAAGAAATTAGAATGGATATAATAATTTATTTTATTGTTTATTTTAACTCGGCAAGTAATTATTTAAGGGTATACACAAATCTAAACTTTTTCGTATCTGATTCATATTTAGGTCCGTTCGTAACGTAGACAACCTATAGAAAATCGCTCAATCCGTCTGTCTGTCCTATGTTTGACCCCCCACATTTACCTCCAATGCCTTATGCTATAATAGGACGCTGTTACACACGATTTTCAGAGAATTTCTCTTTGATATCGACACAACGTGGGCTTTATGAATGAGGGATGACGATTGCCTTGTTTATACAGAGACAACGACTAAGGACTGTACTTTTCATAATTGGATAAAGAGTAGGTTTTAGCCATTGACTTTCTAATATACGTAGACGACACATCCCATTGTTATCTCGGCATGGTTTCGAATCCAACATCTTTGGCGAAAAGATGCTGTTTTTTGGCGGTGATCGCTTTGGCGGTAACTTTCAGATTTCATTCTCGCAGTAAAATAAATGTAAACATAGAAGCGGGAATGCGGTGAAAAAAATTCCGCGGAGATTTTGCCAGGAGGAAAACCGGTTTGGCGCGCTAAATCTGCCCTTCGTCACGTGACGGAAGGCAGACATGTCGGCCTACGAAAAGGTTGCCATTGTGGAGTCTAAGTATCTTAGGTCATTGGTTTTAGCGGAAAGATGAAGTAAAATTGATGGAAATAAAGCTCTTTTTTCTTATAATATGTATGATCAAAAGCTGAAAAGCTAATAAAAATGTCAACAAAATTCAACTGTCAGTATTTTATTATGAAAATAAAGTAATTGCACAAAAAAACACTATTTTTTTTCTTGAGTAAAAACTTTAAGGAACCAAAGTAACCAATATTTAATGTATTATGCACTCGCCTATGAGTGTAATGATTGCAAATATTCCATCATTCCTCGACATTATTAATTTTTTAAGCAGTTTGGGATTGTTTTTGTACTATTAATTTTCAATTGCAGATTTGAGTTCCCATTCAGAAGGAAAATGCCTTCCATTTTTATAGAATCACCTTACTAGATATCTCCATAAGTTATCGATAAGATTAAAATCAGGATTTATAAGCGGTCAATATTTTTCTTATGGAACTAAAGTTTTTGCTCGCGACTTGTGTGGATAGGCGCATTATCTCATTGTTATATCCGTTTTTTTTTCTTGCCAGAAGTATTGCGACAAATGAAAGATAAAATCCCTTTTCATGTAATTCTTTATGTATAGTCAGCTTCATGCCTTACGTCATTCAGATATTTTCAAAATACTTTTTTCTGCAGACACTTTTTTTTTCGGAAGAGCATCAAAGAAAAGCTATGAAGCCGTTCACTCATAAAATTGCAATTAATTTACAAAATGATATAATTTTAACGCTTTAAGTCTTCAAAATATAATTCTTTATTTTTTCCCCTCCCTTACAATTCGCATTGTAATAATCTCTGTTTATTCTTCAAACATCTGACGCCATTTTATCATAGTGCTTGCTTTCACAATTCTTGGATTTACTTTGAAATTTTCAAAATGATATGAAAGAAAAGTTGTAAATCCATCCACTTAGAAACTCTTAATTAACTTACAATATGATTTATTTTCGCGCTTCGAGGTTTCAAAAAGAACTTCTATTATTTCCACAGAAATCAATTTCTATGCTATTAAAATGGTGGACGCTTTCGTCTTCAAATAGTTTGGTTTGTTCCATTCAGTTTTTTCAAAACCACATAAAATGAATCACTGAGAATTTTTCAAAGTATTCATGTACTCTTAAGGGTGTATTTCGATTCAAACTGCTTATTTTCCGATGTTTTTTCAAGTTCCTTTCTGCCCACAAATGCATGAAACTGGCAAATTGTGTTATTCAGAAAGTGCTCAAGGTGCCGTGTCGGTCAATCCTTTGATAAATGTACGAAATTTTGCACAAAAAAAGGCTGCCAAAGTTGCCAATTTGAACGGATTTTTCAGAAGCGGGAGATATGGGGACGAAAAAAAAGTGTCATACTGAGAGGATAATTGTTTATAAATCCAATTCTAATGAATGGAGCGTAAAAAGACATCACATGGCACTTTACACGTCACTACAAAAATCCCCTCAGCAAGTTTCCTGTGTTCTACTTTTAAAAATGTGTCTGAAATTGTATCGGAAAATTTCGAGCTTTTCGTTTTTTCGAATACCCCCTTAAATGTCGTCTTCTCAGAATTCACGGTTTTCTATGAAAACCGTGCAACCGTCTCGCTTATTCGTGAAAATGGCTGGTAAGTTTTGTCGCTCAAATGTTTTAATAATTCGCAATTTTTTTTTTTAAACTTTTGGTGACGAGTTGGCAACATCAGAAATGAGACGGGGTCGACCTTATGTGGTTTCATAATTATAAAAATACGTAAGCACTTACTGGCATCGTTTGGTCCATTAGTCTGTCTGCATATTATAGGTGCAGAATAATGGTTAAAAGTCACCATTTGGCGAATAATTTTTTGCTTTGGCGACTAATTTTCGGCGCCTAAGTCGCCATCCTTAGATGAAAATTTTCGCGATCCTATGGCGAAGTTTAGCTTTTGATAGACACTCTTTTACGGAAATTTGCTGTTTTTTACGCGATCCGTAGATTTTCGAGGATTTTTTGCGATCCTTTGACGAAGTTTGCGTTTTTTCTCCTAACGGTTGTTAAAATTGATTTTTACGGAGATTTTTTTTTTGGTCAAAATATGATATTTTTCCTGATAATTTTTTATAACGGAATGCGTTTAATATTCAGAAAATTCCGGAAAAAATCACCCCTGTAGTAATCTATAAGATTTATTTTAAGATAATTTTTCCTCTGCGTTCTTCAAAAATGAATGTTCGAATTTTCACTTGAGAACCTCTCCTGAAAGAACCAAAATGTGTTAAATTAAGACACTTTGAAGCAATGAAGTGTCTTAAAATAAGACGATTACTGATATTTCAGACATTATTCTGAGTTCGTTTACACCATGATCATAGTAAGACGCTTATGTGTCTTAAATTAAGACATTTATTATGTTTTAAGTTAAAGATTAAAACACTTAAGTGTCTTAAATTCTTTTCCAGTCACATATGTGTCTCAGTTTAAGACGCCTTTATTGGCAATGTGTGTCTTAAGTGTGTATTCGAAAAAACGCTTTTCCACCGTCAACAGCTCGAAATTTTCTAATACAATTTCAGACACATTTTTAAAGGTAGACACATGAAACTGGCTGAGGGAATTTTGGAAGAGACGTTGAAGGTGCCGTGTGTTGTCATTTTAAGCTCCCTTCATTAGAATTGGATTTAGAAACCATTACCTTCTCAGTAGGATGCTTTTTTTCGTTCCCAAATCTCCCGCTTCGGAAAAATCGGTTCAAAATGCCGTTTTCGAATGCTTTTTTTTTACCCAATGTTTTCTGTCTTTATCAAAGAATCGACAATCACGGCACATTATGTAGTTTCTAAATAAGAGATTTTGAAAGTTTGGTGCGTTTGAGAGCAAAAATAAATTTAAAAATAAATTGCAAAATAAGCAGTTTGAATGTTACATATTCCGTAAACTAAAACACTTTTTCAATTACATATGTGCCTAAATTTAAGACTCCACTATTGGCAGTGTTTGAGTTTGTCTTTTTTAAAATCTCAAAAATATTTAATTTACAATATCTCGTACAATCAAACCTCGTTAAGGATGTATTCAAAAAAGCGCTCTTCCACCTTCAACAGCTCGAAATTTTCCGATACAATTTCGGACATATTTTTTAAAAGTAGAAACATGAATCTTGCTGAGGGGATGCTTGAAGGAACATATGAAGTGCCGTGGGATGTCTTTTTACGCTCAATTCATTAGAATTTGAGTTATAAACAATTACCTTTTCAGAATGACACTTCTTTTCGTTCCCAAAACTCCCGCTTGGAAAAAATCAGTACGAAATGCCGTTTTTGATTGCTTTTTTGTAATATTTTCTACATTTGTCCAAGAATCGGCAAACACGGCACTTTGTGTACTTTCCAAATTAGAGGTTTTGAAAGTTTGGTGTATTTTAGAGCAAAAGTGGATTCAAAAATAAATCGGAAAACAAGCAGTTTGAATCAAAATACACCCTTAAGGGTGTATTTCGATCCAAAGTGCCTTTTTTCCGATTTATTTTTAGATTTACTTTTTCTCTCAAATGCACCAAACTTTCAAATTCTCTTATTTAGAAACTACACAAGGTGCCGTAAATGTCGATTTTTTGATAAATGTAGAAATTGTTGCAAAAAAATGCTGTCAAAAACGGCGTTTTGGACAAAATTTTCCGGAGCGGGAGGTCTGCGAACGAAAAAAGAGCATCCTGAGAAAATAATTGTTTATAAATCAAATTCTAATTAACTCAGCGAAAAATTACTTCACACGGCATCTCCTACACCACTTCAAAAATCAGCCCAGCAAGTTTCATGTTTCTACTTTTAAAAATGAGTCTGAAAATGTATCGGAAAATTTCGAGCTGTTGAAGGTGGAAAATTCGAATTTTTTTCGAATACACCCTTAACAATGAACACGCTTAACGTGAATTACTTTTAACATGAACTATTTTCACAGTCCCCTATGAAGACGAATACAAAGATTTGATACTGATAACATGAATTACTGTTAACATGAACAAAATTTTGACCCCCCATGAGGTTCATGTTAACGAAGTTCGACTGTATTCGGTAAATGTTACCCTTTCATTCGCACATAAACAGTCTTTTTTTCTACTTTCGTTTCGAAAAATCAAAATGGAAATATTGGGGAGAAAAAAAATAAACAGACCGCACCCACTGTATCATCATCTCCGCAATCTCTCCAAGAAGCGGTGTTCCGCTTCAGTAGCGAAATGTCCGCAACAAAGTGGGGAGTTAAGTGCGGGGGAGGGGGATAGCAAGGCCACTTCCGGACATCCTGCCATCTCCATCCTCCCCCAACAATGATCCCGGGAAGATGCGAGGGAGTATAGAGCTAAACGTCAACCGTTTCCGGAGATATTTCTCTCTGAACTTGATAGCTTTATTAGGAGGAGAGTTGGCAAAGGTGCTGGGAATGGAAGGCTGTGTTCTTAAATCAAAACTGCTTATTTTCAGATTTATTTTTTAACTAGCAGTTACCCGTGACTTCGTTCACATAACATTTAAAGAAGAAATAATTGATCAATCAAGCAAAAAATTTCGATGATGAAAAGCATGTGTAATTAACTTTTTATCGCGAATTTATGGTAAAAAACTTCTGATAATCCCTAGTTGCTAATTTGTTTACTGCTTAAAATTTTCCTTTCAGTGATTAATACTAATAGATAGAAACATTTTTGAATTCTTTTGTTTAGCCCTGTAGTTTTCCAAGTGCCTTTAATACACGAAAGTATCTTTCTAAAATTTAGTTCAAACAAAAATATTTCTCGTATAAAAACATTTCATATTTATTTACTTAGAAGGTGTCACAAATAAAAATTAAATTAAAAAGTTGACATGTTTCGGTTCATTCATAAGAACCGTATTCATAACATATAAAATCAGTAGAAAATTAAATGACACTGGATATAAATATAATTTAAAAATCAAAACAAAACATTGCGCCCCCTATGATTTGTTTTGATTTTTAAATTATATTTATATCCAGTGTCATTTAATTTTCTACTGATTTTATATGTTATGAATACGGTTCTTATGAATGAACCGAAACATGTCAACTTTTTAATTTAATTTTTATTTGTGACACCTTCTAAGTAAATAAATATGAAATGTTTTTATACGTGAATGAAAAAGGTGAAGTTATTTGTTTTAGTTTTTGAAAAAACGAAAGCTAACAACAGTTTTAACATTAAAAATATTTCTTATTACTACCTAAATTACATTTTCAGAAATTATCATCCGAAGACAACCTTGTATCCAGTTCTTTGCGGGACCCTGTATATCATTTTATATATATACTACAAACATTTCTTAGTTTACTAAATGCCGTTCAAAATAAAAATGCATATTTTATTTAAAAACCACCTTTAAGTAAATTACGCTCATATTCAGTAAACTTTCCGAGATCTTTTGTGCAAACCTGTATATCTAAATTTAACTATTTATACTATTACCATTTAATATGCATACATTTAGCGAAACTTAAAAGCACATATCATAATTCAAAATGCATTTCATCCATGCAACAGTCATCATCCATCATATACAGTACTTCGAATAGAATGTATAATATTTGAAATCTTTTGTGTGTCCCTGTAAATGCTATGCACTTTGTATTATGCATGAAATAACTCACATTAAGCCTCAGCAACGTATATCAATTTCATTATACATGAAATCGTTTACCATAATTAAAATATGTCGGAAACTGTTCCTCCCTTTATTCTTATGCAATGGAATTCTTCTGTGTAACCCTGTAAATGAATATTAAGTGTCCTTTTCACCACATACTTTACAAAATGCATATTTTAGTGCACTTTGTAAATGCATATAAATTTTAATATGTTTCACAGGGTGTAACATCGTTAAATTTAATTAAAACGATTTTCCCCATAATGCCGTAATGTAAGGAAATTTTTTGACAATCCCTGTAAATAAACTAATCATGGTAGAAACTTTATTTTCAATAAGTATTCGTGCTAGGTAAAAGTTAAGAACGTCCAAAAATTTCATGGAAATCGGAGTATATTTACGAAAGTGAAAAAGCGACCAGACAGACAGACTAACCGAAAGCATAATAACTTTTCAACTTTGTTCGAAAGTGTTAAAAAATCGAGCCAAAAATATATTAATCAGTAGTTTTATTTTCCGCCGTTTCCCCACAAAAAAATTCTTCCATTGATAATTATGAGTTTTGAATAAAAATATTCATTTGTATGTAACTTATAACTTATTAATTAACATAAGTAAAAAATATTTCTGAATCATTTTAAATATGACGTCATTATTTATCTCGCTCCATTAGCTACTGATATAAAGTACCTGTTTTATTTCAACTATGACGTCACATTTTCATAAGTGAACCATTTTATTAAAAATATAATTCTTTTTATTTTTTATTTATGTCGCCATATTTTACACAAAAATTCCCATTAACTAAACAAATATCCTTGTTAAATATATTATAAAAAATACACCTTTTATTTTTATTTCAAACATGACGTCATGTTTATTTTCTTTTAAATTATTTTATTATAGTTTTTCGCGTGGAAGTTTTTTATTAAAAATTCATTGCCGCTGAAAAGTTATTATTCCATTTTTTTATTTTCTTGGCAACAGGTAAGGAAAATGGTTAAATTTTATCTGAAAAATGCCTACTGATATACCAGCTTTGTAAGGTCTTCAATTGGCAGAATGCCAAGCCGATTCCATTCAGACTTTGGGGGTAATATCCTATGAGGCCGAGAAATGTTATTAAATATTGTTTTCTAATTTTTGTTCCGAGTGAAATTTTATTTTAAAATAAATTGATTGTGGACCTATTATTAGTTCTCGGAATAACCTTTCCAAAATATATATTTTCTCCTACATTTTTGTGAATTTTAATAAAAACATATCGGTTTTTTTTTTTGTTTTTTTTTGTTTGTTTTTTTTTTTTTTTTTTTTTTTTTTACATTTATATTTACGGCTAAAATGCCGTTTTAACGACTGCTTGGCATCTGACTTGGCGGCTGTGCAAGAAATACGCCAATTCTAACAACTTAAATATTCAGGGCACTTGTGTGTCATATACTCACTGGGATTTACTTGGCGCCAGAATGGCGTTATTTTGCCTAATATGGCAATCCTGATATTGTTTATTTTTTGATAAATTGTTTATTTACTTTATTTTTTTTTATTTATATAAAATGTTTTTTGCTCTATTGTTATTTGTTTTTAAAATTTATTATATTTAAAAATTGCTTTATTTATTGTTATTTTTTTTAATAATAAAAAATAATTTAAAAATGTATATTTAACCAGCATTCGAAAATGAGGTTTTCGCCAAATTGACGTTAGAAAATTTTTTTTACCAAACCTTGCGCGTATATGATATCTGCGTCATTTCTCATTTTCATATCCAATGTATGCAAATAATATAAATAAATAATGTACACAATAATGTAGCGAAATAATTTTAAAAAATTGCTAATCTGGCAAGTTTTAAAATCACACCATTCAGGCGTTAATTCTAAAAAGATTAAGTTACGCTATATTGCGAGGGAAAAATTTATAACCATACCTTTAAATCATCTTTTTTATTATATTTGTCTTTTTTTTAACTTATTTTAGTGTAACTGAATTACAATGTAATGTTTAGAAACAGATAATTGAATTAGAGAAACAAAAAAGTATTCGCCAAAAAAATTCGACATTATCTAGGATGTTTGATAAATAAACTCATCCTCGAGATGGTACGAACTCTCCCATTTTCTCATTGGACTCGCTCTTTTCGCCCATGCGCAGTTCTGTCCAGGTTTCTCTCAAACGTGGTTTATCAGTATTGATTTTGTATGAAAAATAATTAAATTTTGAATTATTAAGGAAAATATTTGAATAAAATAAATAAAAATTAACCTATGTTCATTCCACTCCTATAATCTATCCATATGCAAAGATTCAAAGACATTAATCCATCCGTTTTGAAGCCAAGTTCATTCCAATTTTTTGGACACACTTTCACATTTATAATATACTAGCAGTTATACCCGTGACTTCGTTCACATACCATTTAAAGAAGAAATAACTGATCAATCAAGCAAAAAATTTCGATGATGAAAAGCATGTGTAATTAATTTTTTATCGCAAATTTATGGTAAAAAACTTCTGATAATCCCTATTTACCAATTTTTTTGCTGGTTAAAATTTTCCTTTCAGTGATTAATACTAATAGATAGAAACATTCGTGAATACTTTTTTTCAGCCCTGTAGTTTTCCAAGTGCCTTTAATACATGAAAGTACCTTTCTAAAATTTAGTTCAAACAAAAATATTCCTTATTACTACCTAAATTACATTTTCAGAAATTATCATCCGAAGACAACCTTGTATCCAGTTCTTTGCAGGACCCTGTATATCATTTTATATATATACTACAAACATTTCTTAGTTTACTGAATGAAGTTCAAAATAAAAATGCATATTTTATTTAAAAACCACCTTTAAGTAAATTACGCTCATATTCAGTAACCTTTCCGAGATCTTTTGATTAACCCTCTATATCTAAATTTAACTATTTATACTATTACCATTTATGCTCTCCATTTAATATGCATACATTTAGCGAAACTTAAAAGCACATATCATAATTCAAAATGCATTTCATCCATGCAACAGTCATCATCCATCATATATAGTACTTCGGATAAAATATATAATATTTGAAATTTTTTGTGTGTCCCGTCCCTGTAAATGCTATGCACTTCGTATTTTGCATGAAATAACTCACATTAAGCTTCAGCAACGTATATCAGTTTGATCAGGACAACTAGAACTACCGGGCTCGCTTCAACATTTCATGACGTCACAAATGGTGGCTGGCCATCGCAGATAAACAATGTGTATGAACCGAGATATAAACATAAATATGAATTAAATTCCAGTGTTTCAATAATATATCTTAGGAATTTAATTATTTCAGCTTGCATATCTAATGTTTATGTATACTGTACAATTATATTCATAGCAATTAAATGTTATTTTCTTATTTTTTTTTCATTGTTTACATTAGCTGAAATGGAGAACAGGAAGGATTATTTTACATTAAGTTAAGGTGCATCTTTTTTATTTTTTTTTCAGGGTGTTTTATTTTTACATGAGTATTTTATATTTCTGCAGACTAAACATATTTATCGGTAGTTTTAGATTACGTGTTTATTTTCTATTTTATTTTGATGTTTACGTTTGGATAGAGCTAGTAGTTTTGATTTAGAGATCAATTGTAACTCTAAATTTATTGGGACACTTCAGAATATGCTTTTTTTATTAACATTTTATAGATGTAAATGCTTACGTAATGTGAATTTACCTTGCGATAAAGCATGCAACAATTTAAAATTAAGACAGTTAACTTAAGACTTTGACAAGCAATGTCTCAGTGACTATTTTCTTTGAACAGTGTTTGAATTTTATATTCAAGCCATGCAATGAGATCGCATTAATTATGCAGAGAAATTTGAATGCTAATTATAAACATATTAGTGAAATTTTTACAGATTTCTCACATTTTAATTTAATTTTTTTTTCACAGTACCTGAGGTCAATATCTTTTATGTGTTTATACTTTTTCAATTTTTGTTACTTTTTTTTTTTTTTTTTTTTTTTTTTTTTTCTTTTTATACAAGGATAGTTTAAGTTTCAGAATCGGTTCTAACTGGTTCCAAAAATGAAAGTATCCATACATAAAATATTGTAACTAAAATCAAAATAGGAAAAAAGCACAAAAATAGATATCAACCTCAGATATCCTTAAACTTTTAAAAATATTTAAATGTGTGAAAGAAATCTGTAATGAACACTTCCATAAGATTAACATTAGCTTGAGCATTTTTTTTATGACTAGTTACTATTAGAGGTGGGTAACATTGTCTCTTTTAAAAAATTGTTCACAAAAAATAACAAGTTCTTTGGAGTTGCTCCTTTTGGAATCATTTCAAAAAAAGGAATGAATCTAAAAAAAAAAAGAAATTATTCTAAGATAAAAGGAATGATTTTGAAAAATAAAGGATTCCAAGGAGAAAAAAAATGCTTCTGAGATAAAAAAAAAATTTTAAAAACAGAACAAATCTGGAAGTAACGGAACAACATGAAATCCATAGTAATATTTATTAGTTATTACTAATTTATTTTCTTAGTACCCATCCATTTTCTTATGAATCCATTTGTCTTAAATTTTTGGACAGATTTTGTTTTTAAGAGTTCATTTCACTGATCAGTTCACTGCACTTAATTAGTAGTTATTTCTAATGACTATCATACAAATATTGCCAGACTTTTGATTTATGACATCAATCATAATTCCTCTTGAAAATAAACTACTGGTTGGTCTTTCATTTGCTGCTATAACTTCAGTTTTGGCGAACAGGGCGGCGTAGCGATCTATTTGATTTTCAGTATAATCATTGGTTTCTCCTTGAAAATATATTGTCAATTAACCTTCCATTTATATTATTTTATCTAGAATATTTTATTATTGTTTTGATATTTACCACCAGAGTCTATGCCATTTTTAGTCTTATAGAAACCTCTTCAACATCCATCCATAGGTAATCTTTCATATACATATCATATCAGAATCGGCCATTTTCAGTATGATTCCTCAGAAATCAATTGTTTGCAGTCAGCCCGTTTTTAAACAATTCATAGGGCTGTATCCATTTAAGAATAAGTTCATGTATGAATAGAATCTTTGGTATTTATGTATTAACGCCACCGCAGCAGAAGTTGCGCTAATAAATAGTGATCTTGTTGCCTCGTTCATTGCTGGTTTTTATGCCATTTTTTAGTGCTTTAATTCTTTTTTAGTGCACTGCACTTAACGCCACCGCTTGTTGCGGTGGCGTTAATACATAAGTACCGAATGTTTTATAAAGTCAAATTTGGATACTTGTCGATTTTTAAAAACATAATTGGTTAAACAAAGTATATTTGAGTATCTTAATATATAACATTGTCTTCCCTGACTGCATCAACTATGGGCAAATGAAACCAAAATGCCTACATCTAAAATCATAAAATTTTAGTTGTTACTTCCTGCTATAACACAATCGGTCCTTTTTGGAGTCATTTAGGGCCATTCCACGAAAAAGGAGACATGGGTCATGAAATTTTAAATTCATTAAATTCCTTAATGTTATATGTCATTTTAATCAGAAAATATTCAACTATTCAGCTTTAAACAGTATTAAGTGATATGATCTTTAAAATAAAATATATATGCCAATAAAGTATGTTGTTGTCATTTATGTTTGAAAGCACATATATTTACATAAACAATCTGATGAACATTTTATTATTTACGATTTTTATAGCTATGTTAATTTTTATATCTATATACCTTTGGACTGTTTTCTAAAATTCCACAAGACATCTGTGCCAAAGCACAGATGTCATATGTGCACCACATTTGCACATGCATATTACCCCGCCAATTTGGCGAAAAATTTGTTTTTGAATATAAGTTACAAATTGCATTCAATAAAAGCATGTGTTTTTTATTGAAATGCAAAAATCATATAATGTGAAATATAAATGAGATTGTTGTATTTTAAAAAAGAAAATAAAAAAATAGTTAAATGATAGTTTGATATAAATAATTGATAGTGTTATAGAATAAAAATAATTTAAAGAATTCAAATAAAAAATAATAGTAAACAAACATGAATTTAATAAAAAAAGAAACAGTTATAAATAATAAACTTAATAAGTAACAAAACAGTAAATATAATTTTTGCAATAAATCGTAAATACAGTTATCATATATATTATAAAGCAGAAGTTCTGAAACTTCCAAACGAGTGTTTTCAAAAACTACCCGATGGATCTTTTTGCAGATTATATCATTCGATAGGAAATATTTTTGCGGAGGTTTATGATACAAATATACAGGGATAACTCTGATTTTTCACACTAAATTTCTTATTTTTCGGTTATTTTTGAGGGAAGGGTTGCAACAAATAATTTTTTGGCGATAATTATAGTTCAAAAAAGAAATGAAATGCTTTCTCTAATGGAAAATAATATAAACATTTCGAAAAAAAAAAACCTGTTAATTCATTGATTTAAAATAAATAATGATAAAAAGAAAAAAAATCCGTTTAATGCAAAATAATATGATGAAAGGAAAATATTTATCTTTAACGAAAAAAAATTAATATTTATAATACTTAAAAAGTAACTCAATGTGAAAGAAAGTTTTGAAGTGACACAATATTTGGCTATTTATTTCTTTCGAGCCAGATTAAAAGAAAACAACATCGCAAAAATTTCATTAAGTAAAACATAAGTACTTTTTTTCTTTCTTTTTTTTTTAAAAATATTTTTAAATCTAATTTTCCCGTTATGTGTTTTACAGAAGAAACTCACAGTATTAATTTTTTTTTAAAAAGGCACTAATTGTTATTTGTATGTTGTTTGTTCAATTGGGTGTTTCAATCTACTTTTGTCGCCAATCAATGCGATTCTAAACAAAAAAAAAAAAAAAAAAAAAAAAAAAAACAAGACGGAGCGATGTTTGCAAGAACTTTTTTTTTTCTCTCTCTCTTTTAATGAGTGAGAGCACTTTTAGGAAAAATTTTACTTTTAACTTAAATACATATATAGCAGTTAATACCACAAAAATGAATAATATTTAAATTTTGGGGTAAATGTCTTTCCACATACATAGATATTGTAAAATAATTTAACTGCAACTTTAAAAAATTTTTTGGCACAGATATCTCATACGCACTACTCTGGTGCGATTTGTCTCTTACGCCAATGCCATCTGTATAATTAACTGACGCTAAAGTATCATTATTTTGCTTGATATGGCAACCCGGTTGTTATTGTCTATTTATTAATAAATTCCATTTTTCCATCTTTGTGTTTATTTGTATTTTGTTTTTCTGATGATGATTGAGTAAATTCAATCGAAACATGTAAAAATTATTAAGATCTTTTAATGTTTTTATTAGTATTTGGCATCCTTTATAGCAATTAAATATTTTAATGCATATTTTTGAAATATTAATAAATTGTCTATTTACAATTTTTTCTTTTTTTCCCAATTATATAAACTATTTTAATCTAGGCACATTTGTCATACATGCGCCACATTTGCGCGACTGCAATAAAATGGCGATTTTATGCCTCACTTGGTAACCTGGCTGTTTATTTATTAATAAATTTTTATTATTATTTTTTTTTTAAGGATATAAATAGTTTTGTTTTATAATTATTAACTAAACTTTTTAAAATTTATTATTATTTTCTATTTAAAATAACAGAAAATTATTCTAAACTATATATGTAACTGGTATTTGAAAACAAAATTTTCTCCGAATCGGCATCAGAAGAAAAAAAAACGCACCAATGTGGTGCGTATATGTCATGTATACATTTTTTTCACCATACTACAGTATTTAAACATGCTGTATAAATAACGATTATTGTTTTTTCCAAACATGTTTGGCACAGATATTATATACACACTGAGGTATCTGACTATCGCCAAAACGGTGTTATTTTGCCTGATGTGATAACCCAGTAATAGTTGTTTCTGTATTAATAAATTGTTTATTTACTTTCAATTTCTTCTTAGATATTCTATAAATTGTTTTGTGCTTTAGTTATTTTTTTATTTATTGATATTTTCGTTTTAAAATAACGAAAGTAATTTTTAAAAATGCACATTTCTTCCCTATTCTAAATCGACGATTTAGAAAAAGGAAGTTTTAGAATAGGGACGATTTAGAATAGGGAATTGCAAATCCGGGTTTGAGCCGGAGTTTTTTGTGAAATATGATATTTTCAAATGTAAATTGAGTGCTACTTGATTAACACGTCGGCCAGTTTCGCCAAACTATTCAAATTTGCATAAATTCATTTTAAATAACGAAAGAACAATAAACATAAATAAAAAATACAAATTAAAAGTCGAATTAAAAAGCACTTATGACGTAAAAAAATACGTGTATCACGTGTAATATCAACTGCTATCATACTTACGATAATCGATTATTGACATTTATTCCTATAATCTGCTGTTAATTTTTTTCTCGACAGAATAATCAAGTAGTACCGTACATTGTACAAACTCCTGCTAATATTACAAAAACAGAGCTAAATAACTAAATTTAGGTGCAAATGCACACACCCATGTTGTAAGAAAGAGGCACAAATGTCATATATGCACCACGTTGGAGTGATACATTTCTGGCGCCGCTTTAACGGAAACTTCGTTTTCAAATGATAGATACATTTCTATTATCTATTTTACTTTTCAATGTATAGAGCATAATATTTTGTATCATTTTGAAATGCAAATAAAAGTAAATAAATAGTTCATTAATAAATTAAAAACAAAGCTGGATTACCATAAGAGGCATAAAATGTTCATTTTGTTTCAATCGTGCCAACGTGATGCGTATATGACATCTGTATCAAAAATGAATTTCACATATTCAAAAAACATTCACCTTATTTTTCTAAGGAAAACTTTATTTAACTTTATTTATTCTGCTGCATTCCAAAAACGGAACACTGTAATAGATTTGTCAAGAGCAGATGTACGTTGCGAAAGATAATATAATATTGATAGAGGATGTATTAAGGTTTCTACAGATACTTATATCCTCAAGTTGAGAGGTTTAGAGTTCAAAAACTATAAAATGAAAATGATACACTTGAAAATTGTTTAAATTCAATGGTCAATCTCTGCGATCATAATGCTCGCTATTTTAGAAGTATGGGGAATAGACAATATTTAATTTGCTCTTTTCATAATTGCCTCATTTATCTATCAAACTCTACAATAAATGGTCAACTGAAATATTTTTTCTTAAAAGCCCGAATTTTATCGAATGCATAAGCTGATACAACAACATAATATTTTATTATTATTTTAATGTATTTTGCCGTCAACGGGCCTTGATTCCATTGTTGTTGTTTTTATTTTTGGCTCAGTATTTTTTTTCTAGCTCGCTGAGTTTTGCACTGATGAAGAATCTCGATAGTAGATTCGAAACAGCTGTTTGCTAACTTTTAATGCATTTTTGGTGCATTTATAATCGTTGGTTTTCTATCTTTAAATACAATGGCGTTTTGTATGATTTTCAGAAATGTAAAAGAGCATTCGAGGTGAAGTTGCTTTAAAAAACACAATCATATTCAATATTTTGTTTGATTCATGTTTTGTTTTGAAAAATAGACCAGCACAGCGGGCTTAGCTTGCTAGTAAATAATAAACTTAATAAGTAACAAAACAGTAAATATAATTTTTGCAATAAATCGTAAATATTAATACTTATAGCTATATTGAATGTGTGCAACTGCATCATTTAATCAGCGCATTTCACTGAAATCTTTAATTTTTTTTCCATTTTATTTCCCTAACAATTATTATAAACTTATTAAACAGATCTTATCTTGGCACAGATGAGCAATGCCAAATTGGTGGAGGGAATATGTACATGCAAATGTGGTGCGTATATATCTATGCCAGCATTTTTAATTCAAATCCAATAAAAAACAATGATTTTATTTAACTATGTTTGATATGTCATTCCGTTACCAAAAGCTACAAAAAAGTATTGTTATTAATTGACTGTTAGCACTAGATATTTTACCTTCAAAGCCAGTTTTGAGCATAAATTTAAGACAAAATATCACAACATCCAAGTTAAATAATTTCATGCTCTTGGTTTCACTGCCATAATCATTCCTCAACAAATTACATATCATTAATCAGTGGGAGAAACAAGAATGATATGGAATCTTCATCTTCAAGTCTCTCTCATTTCAATATTTTTAAACGAGTATTCGAAAAAAGTAACTGTCCATGATGAAAGCATTAACAGCAGTTAAAGGTCTTTTTTTTTTTTTTTTTTTTTTTTTTTTTTCAGAAATCATTTAGACAAGAATTTGAGTTAATCTTTTTATTTGCTGTATGTGAAAAAGGTTATGATTTGTTTTATAATATGGTTTGTCGGTTGAAAACTGAAAAAAAAATCGCGAATTAGAAACTGAAAAATTTTAGCGAAATTGAAGACATCATTCAAAGTACAATTAAATAATTAATATTTCATTTTGAATAAATTCTTCAGTTTCTAATTTGCTTTTTTGTGATATTTTTAAAATTATTAACCAACAATCCATATTTTAAAACTGGTCATAAACATCAGGGCTTGAAATTCAAATTTTCCGAGGAGGGGAGTCTCCCTACCAACATTTATAAATGGAGGGGAGTTTAGTTGTTTGGGAGGGCGAAAAAAAATCTTTAAAACCCACTATTATTTTATATGCTACTTAAAGAAATCCTTTGACAAAATTCATGGGTTTTTTTTTTGCGATTTTATTGACGAAATTTGCATTTTTTAGTAGGCTTTTGAATAAATTCACATTTATTCTGCGACCTTTTGACAAAGTTCACTTCACCGTGATTCTTTTTTCCGCGCTCCTGAGATGAAATTCACATTTATTAAGCGACAAAGGGGCGATTCTGTCCTGAATTTTTCAAAAATTTGATGTACTCGGTTCCGAAAGTGAAAAGAAAAAATCTTTCCACAAATGGTCGTCGAAAAAAAATCAGTTTTGAAAATGGCTCGCAGAAAAATTGCAAATTTTGTCAGAAGATCGCGGGAAAAACTCAAATATTTCCAGAGAATCATTTGAAAAACACAAATTTTGTCGTAAGGCTGTGATAAAAAATGCAAATTTCATCAAGAGATTCTAAAAAAAAACAACAATAATAATAATAAATTTTGTCAAAGGATAATGTGAAAAAATAAAATCCTCAGATTTCCTCAAAGGATTGAGAAAAAATGCAAATTTCGTTCAAGTTTCACAGAAAAATGCAAAAAATCTTTAAAGAATCGTGAAAGACGCAAACAATCACGAAAAAAACCGCTATTATGTAAATATTCGCGAAAAACTGCAAATTTCGTCAAAAAGTGCAAAAAATCAGCAAATTTCGTTAAATAATCGCTATAAATCTGAAAATTTTGTCCAAAAATGTTGAAAAATCTGCAAATTTCCTCAGAGATATCGAAAATCCGCAAATTTTGTCAAAGGGCTGCACAAAAAAACACATAGTGTCTTAACTGGATTTTCCCCTGCTCACACACACATTCTGCCAAAACATTTCAGAAAATGCTGTAAATTTCAGTTTTTTTCTTTTTCGCTTAGATGAATCTTTGAGAAATTTGGCGTTTTTCCCACGATTCTTAGAAAAAAAAAAAATGTGCAATTTTTTTCTTTATTTGACCGAAATGTGTTTTTCCCCACTCTTTTAACAAAATTGACTTCTTTTTTTTCTTTCTTATGCAGTGTTCTCGCTGACATTTGACCAACGTTAGTAATTTGGCTAATTAAAAATTAAAAACATTCGCCAAAAGAGAAAAGTATTAGCAAAATATATTCGCCGTGTAGCCAAAAAACTTTAATCCTTTAATGTATTTTTTTTTTCAATATTTTCTAAAATAACCCAACTTTTCATAACTGTGACAGCGATTGTTATTAATCTAATTTCAACTATACGCTACAAATATAAAAAATATGTATAGATTAAATGTATATGCATATGTATGAAAAACAAAAAAGAAAAAGCAAAAATTGAGCACTAGCAATTTGGCGAATCTAATCGCCTGTTTACTCGCCAAATGAAGAATTTAGTCGCAATTTGGCGCATTGGCGAGCGACAGCGAGAACACTGTTCTTATGAAGATCATTTGACGAAATTGGTCGTTTTCTACTAATGATTGGCAAAATTGATTTTTTCAGTGACCATTTTACGAAATACGCGATTTCTTTATATATGCGAATTTTCGATCTGATAAATGATTTTTCATAAATTTTGGATCTTTCAACGATCTTTCGCGGTAAAAAAAAACTCGCAAAATGTGCCAGTCACACAAAAATATTACAAAACACTCAGAAAAGTTGATCGTAGTTTCAAAAGTCAAATTTTTTTAGAAAATGTTGAAATTCTTCGGGCGGGAGCCTCCCGCCCATATTATTATTTTGGGCGCGAATCCCGCCATTCCGCCCTGAAATTCAAGCCCTGAACATAAACCATTTTCAAACACAACTATTAAAAGATTAACAACTTCACTTGATTTTTGTACCAGGTGCCCATTAAAGATTAACAAGCACATAAATTCGTACTTCTAGGTTATCCCGTCGACCAATTTCGCCAAATTATACAAATCGCCAAACTAATAGCCAAGTTATACAGGTTGACATAATTCTTATTTTAAATAAAGAAAAAACAAATAATTAGTAGAATATTAATAAAAATATTTATAAAAAGTCAAAATAAAAATCACTTAATGATATTTTAAATATGTGAATCTCATTTAATGTCATTGAATGTGACATTCATGATCATCCATTATTGGCATTTAATCTTATAGATTGGTGATAATTTTTTGGTTGACAGGATAACCTAGAAGTACCCATAAATCATATACAGGTACAGAGCTATGTGTCTATCAAGTGCAAATCAAAGCAGTTAATTTTCAATAATCAGGACCCATGCCAAATTAATGTTTTGTAACAGGAATATTTTGAAAATACAGCCGGCTCTCTTTAATTCGAACTCGTTGGGACCACAAGAAATGTCTGGTCATGTGATATACATCACGTGACCAGTTGATGTATATCACATGACCAGTGCTTTGTTATTAAAAAAGTTCTTTGTTATTAAAAAATAATAACTATTTTTAATAAGATTAATTAATAATATTAAATAATTTAATTTAATAATTAATAATTAATTAATTAATAATTAATAATTTAATACTTAATAATTAATTAATAAGATTAATTAACAAAGCACTGGTCATGTGATATACATCACGTGACCAGTTGATGACATATGTTCTCTGACGTCACTTATCTTAAGATAAGACTATCTGATAACATTTTCTGATAAGGACTTTGAATCTCTCATTTCTTCCTAAACCTTGGAGCGAGTCGGACGTGTATTTGTGAAAGTGTTGGATTAGGTGAGTATACAATGTTAAATGTGTCTTTATTATTAAAGTATTTCAATTTAATTATGCATGAAAATTAAATATTTTTTTCCAAATTTTAGTACAACTTGAAAATAATAATTTGAAATAATAAAATGTGAAAATTAGAATTAAAAGTTTTGCATACAGATTTCATAACACTGGGATAAACTGGCATCAGTAATAATTTTATTTTAAAATGTCTTTTAAATAATAGAAGGGAAAATAATCATCTATAAAAGACTAACTGAATTATTCGCATATTTTTAAACATTGATATTAAAGGTTATTTTAGATACATTTTATAAAGCCATGCTGGGACATAACCAAACAGGTTGTTTATCATATAAAACTTATGAATATTACTTAGTTGGAATAGTGAAAACTTGCTTTGCCAAGTTAATTTTTCAAGTTAGTTTAATAATGTCACTTACAAAAGAGAATTTTTATTAAAATAATTATTTAAAATTCTGTTGTTGTTTTCTAAAGATATTTGGCAAAGTGTTAGTAAAATACTAAAAGATGTGTGAAGACCTTGTCTGTTAACTTTAAATTTGTGCATTAAATGAAATTTTCCAAGTTTTACCATACACATGTGAAGGTTTCATTTAAGTAAAGAAAAAATTTATTACATAAGTCATTGTTTTTTCGAATGAAAATGAAGAGTCTTGCATCTTCAAAATTTTGTTCATGTGTCGACAAAAGCTTTTTGGTTACTAGGGTAAACAAATAGCTGGTTGCTGGGGTAAATAAATAGTTGATTGGTTGATTAAAACTTATCAATGAGATGTACTTGAAGGGGGAATCTGATAACTTAACAGTTAAAACAGAAAACCTGACTCACATAAATGATTATCGACATTAAAATTTGACGATTACTAAATATTAGTGAAACATTTTTAAATAATTTGAAAAGTTTTGTAAAATAATTTTAATAATTTGTTCAAACCTTTAATAGTGACTTGTGTTTTTTTAATTAATTATTCACATTTGATTTTTTTAAATTTTTTTAATAACATTAAAATTATTAACAAGTAATCGCACTATCACTGATAAACTAAAATATAATACATTTCATATAAGCAAGTGTTTCAAAATTTAAGCATAAGTAGTGATTCATAAGAAGTGGTTATGTCTATTTAACTGATGAAGTGACTCATAAAATCTCAAAGTAATCCAAAACATATGTGATTTTTTTCTTTTCTTCGTGATTTTTAACTGATAAGTCACAATAAAAATTATTTTTGCATGTGTGAAGTAATCATTTTCGATGATCTTTCTTAATTTTTAGTTACTAAATTACGGGCTTTAATGGCCCAATGGTTAGTGTCGCGTGTTAAAAATGAGAAGTATGATCAGATGTTTGTGGTTTCGAAACCTGCGAGTAAAATTACCAAGAAAATTTTGTTATGTTAATACATCTTACCTGCAAATAACGCTTATCATCGAAAGGGCATAAGCTAATCTTATTCTGTGTTAACGTGTGCAGACGTTGAACATCATAATTTTTCAAACTGTCGAAAAACTTCGGTTATAATATTGTGTTAATGAAAATTCAAATTATATACAACATAAACAGCTTCTCTATACTCTTCAGTGATGTGATCGTGATCACGTGTGCGTTTCGAATATAAAGAATGCTTTCAAATGTGACACAACTTTGTTTCTTGAAATGCCAATTCTTGCACGGGTATAAACTTTAAAGACTCTATATTTAATAACTTCTGTCCTAATATATCCTTCTCTCACACCATTTAAGTTAAAAACCGTTCAACACAAACTTTTCATCAATATACTAAGTAATGATTGTTCAGAATAAACACCTATTTGATAAACACTAGCATATATAAAACATTGAAAATGAGAAGTTTGAAATGTATTGTGATTCATTTAATGAAATCGTGTGGTATGCATTATATATTTCTCGATAAAGTTATAAACAGAAAGCTAAATATTCAACTGTGATAGTCTTTCATTGTAAAAAAATTAAGAAGACATGCTTAAAAATCATTACATTTGGTTACTAATTACATTGTAAGATGTGAGTGTAAAAAGTGCATATCCATTATTTGATATTTAATAGTCAAATGTTAGTATATTATATAAATGACTTTAAAATGTGAAATTTAAATCATTGGTAAATGAATAATTTTAACGAGATTAGTAAAGAAGGATCCAACACACAATGAAATATATCAATAAATTTAGGTACTTAAACTTGTTTTTATAACATATGAGAAGAAAAGATCATTCACAGTGATGACTCATCATGATTAAAGTTTGTAGTTATTCGAAATATTGCTTAATAATAATTTGGTGTTTCTTGAAAATTTTGAAAAGAATTCCTTTTTTATTTTATATATTTATTTTAATTATGAAAATTTTAATTAAACACTAATTAATTAGAAAAAAATCCTTTAAAAATGTTAATTACACATTCATTAAAAAAATAATCTATTAAGTATTCGATAACTTGATGTTTCTTGAAAATGTTGAAAAGAATTTCTTTTTTACTCTATTAATTAGATAAAAAAATTATATTAGGATTTAATTAAATTCTTAATTATGACGTATTAAATAAATTAAGTCCCTTTTTAATTAAACATTATATTAATTATATTCAATATGAATAAACTCTTAATTTCAGATTTGAACTTGTCATTGTTACTTATCTAGTGAGTCAGCCTTCGGAAAATACCGTTAAAGATAAGAATTTGTTGTTATCAGACATTTCCTAACAGGTAAGCAACGATGAAGGTTGGATTTAAGGATTGGCGAATGACAGTTTAAGGTGAGAATATTTTTCAATGTGTCTCTCATAAATAGTTTTCATTTAATTTTTAATTAATATTTAATTAATTGGTATTTTCTAATTTCATTACAAATTAGTATTTCTCAAGTTGTTTCGAATGAACATGTTTCATTTATTATTAATTCATTAATTTATAAAGTGTTATTTTAATTACATGAGAAATTAATATTTTTCATTAAATTTTTAATCTATATTTTATTAACACAATGTTTAATTAATATTTTATTAATGTTAATTAATATTTTTTATTTATTGTTAATTCATATTTTTCATTTAATATTTAATACATCCATAATATTATACCCAAAAGCATAAATGTTTAAAGTTTTATAAGGATGCGTATTCCCAAATTAATATTTTTCATTAAGTTTTTAATCAATGCAATGTTTAATTAATATTTTATTAATGTTAATGTCTTTCATTTATTGTTAATTCATATTTTTCATTTAATATTTAATACATACATTGCATTATACACAACACCATAAGTATTTAAAGTTTTATATGAATGCGTGTTCCGTTTTTAACTAGATTTCATTTAAAAGATCGCATACTCAACCTTATGTAATCATTTTAATTATAGGTTAATTTAAATTTTCAAACAGTTAAAGCCGAAATGAATGTGATACACTCTTTATTTTGCTAACAAAGTACAGAAAAAAAAATTATTTTAGTTTTATTTAAAATAAATCGATGCGATAAAAAAAAGCCTTTAATTTGATTTAAATAATTAAATCTTAAGTTTTCAAAAGATATTGCTCAAAAGACGTTATTTTATTTCAAGTCAAATAATTTTAATTAGATATAGTACTCATTAAGATTAATTAAGATAACACATCAACCCCAGTTCCTATCAGTTATGATTCAGAGATTCAACCCTTTTCGGAAAACGCTATCAGATAAGCAGATAAGAATGATTCATTTATGTTTACACACACACACATATATTGCAACGAATTTAGTATCCTCTCTTTGAGAAAACAATTATTAAACTCTTCATCGATTTGGATTTAACACTTTTTTTTATGTTAAGGTATGAAAAATATTATTTTCAATACAGCTTTAAAAATATTTAAAAGCATTTTTCACAAATTATTTAGATCTGAAGATAAAACCTTTAAATGTTAAATTTTTGATTTTAAACATTTATTTTCTCATTGCTTGAAGTATTTTTATTCTTACTTGGTGATTTTAATCAATCATTTTCTTACTATTTGAAATATTTTGTATTAATTTGCTGATTTTATGTTGATACTCCAAACAGTTAGGCCGACGCGCGCGAACACATCTCATTACAAATATTAGTTTAAAAGAGTATCCAAAGTGGGGGTCTTTCTGAAATATCCTTATTGACGCAAGGTTTTCCAAGGTTAAAGGAAAATTAACAGACCTCCAAACAGTAAAAACCGACGAGCGCGTTTAAATGTTAGTACGTAAAATTCCATTTTGAAACATTCTTTCATTTAAATTTTAAAGTTATTTTTTAATTATTCTAAAACTTCAATTGCATATTATGTTTCGCTAAAAATATCGCTCGAAATAATGAATGTGAATGTGTGCAATACGGGAATCATGTGATCTGCCTCCTCGTGGCGATTCCTGGGTGAAAGTTTTGACCCTAGGTCACTTTCAGCTAAAGATCACACCTATCGGCAAAAAAAATTACATACACATACATTCAACATGCACATACATACAACACACACATACATACATACACACACATACATACAACATGCACATACATACAACACACACACACATACATATACATACAACATACACATACATACGACACACACACACACTATGCAACACACACACATACATACATACATACAACATACAGATACATTCAAAACACGCACATACATACAACACATTTTAAAAACAGTAATTCAATTATATAATAACACTTTTGTTATAAAATCTCATTAACAGGGTTTGAAAAAGTTCCGCGTTACTGGTTATAAATATTATATGTTTTTAAATTAATGTAGATGAATTCATTTCGATAATAAATATAGTTTAATTTTTTTAACCGACAAGTATTAAAACATTAAAAATAAGTTCCTTTTTTTCTTCGGAAAGTCAAAAATTCTATTAATATTAAAATTTATTTATTTGAAAATTGTTCTGCCAACGAAAAATTACACACGTCAAAAGATATTTCTGTTAAAAATCGCTTACTCTTTCAGAAAAGAAAGGACACACAAAAATTACTTATATTAAACACATTGTTATGTTAAAAAATATGCACGAATTTTGAAAAAGGGGTGTCTGGTGAGGAACACTTTATTATTTTAATTATTAAATTTCATTAATTGGAACAGAAATAGTTTTCATCAACATCTACACAATCACACGAAAGAAAGGCGAATACAGATTGCAATTCAGCAATTAAAAATTAGACCCCAAAAAATCACAAGATTCTTTTAAGTTTCCCAATAAAAATTATTACCGCTCAAAAGTTCTACAAATTGTTTTCGAAGTCACCTCATTAAAATGAATATTTAAAATAATTAAGTTCAAATTCCCGTTACAGACATGCGTTATTTATGATGGTTGAAGCTTATTCAGGTCTTTCTAAAGAAATCTAACAGTTATTCACACATGATTCGAGGGAAATCACAGATTCCGAACGGTTAGGTCAACGAGCGCAAATAAATGTTAGTACGTAAAATCCCATTTTGAAACATATTTTCTCATTCAAATTTTAATGTTATTTTTTAACTAATCTAAAATATCAAGTGTATAACATAGTTAACTAAAAATAGTACTCGAAATAATTTTAAAGTTCCTTCATTAAATTAATGTTTAAAGTTAATATTCTCAAATTCCCATTACCAGCATGTGTTATTTATGACTTGGTGGAGATAAAGGTGGTGGAAGTCTTTCTAAGATAGTCTAAGCCAGTATGCACACATGATTCAAAGAAAATTACAAACTCCATACGGTTAGGTCGACGAGCGCACGTCAATCTCATTGCAAAAAAGTTAAACTCCCCCTATTAAACATTAATATCCGCGTAAAACTCCAAAAAATGAAAAAATAATTCAATCTTAACAAAATTACTCCTAAAAAAATAATTCATTAATTCACCATGAATGCTCCCTCCTTAATTAATTCTTCATTAAAATATCAACCCCCGAAAAAAAAAAAATATATCCTTCGCGTATGATTAGGCTAAAATAATAATTTCCCCCAAAATACCCGCTTAACTCATCATGTAAGAGCACAGTGGAAAAAAAAAAAATCAATCTCCCCAAAATTTCTGCTTAAAATCAAAAAATAAACTCTTAAATTACACCAAACTGAAAATTTTTAAGTCACCACATTAAAATTAAAAACTACTCGTACAATAGTACAGAAAAAAACATTCTGTGTCCCCAAAATATCCGCTTAACCCATTATCTAAAACACGGTGAAAAAAAAAAAATCAATCTCCCCAAAATTTCTGCTTAAAATCAAAAAATAAGCTCTTAAATTACACCAAACTGAAAATTTTTAAGTCACCACATTAAAATTAAAAACCACTCGTACAATAGATCAACAAAAAATTTCTATCTCCCCAAAATATCCGCTTAACCCCTTATTTAAAACACGGTGAAAAAAAAAAAAAAAGTCGCTTCATTCCTTATTTTTAATTACCTTTTTAATTGAACAACAGCATAACTCAATCGAAAAACATACCCCACGTACTGTAACACGCCGAAAATTCCCCAATTAAAATTAAAAAACACCCCCATACTACAGCATGGTTTAAAAATCTAACTCCCTGAAATTCCCGCTTAAAATTCGAAAAAAATCCTTTTAACCCCTTCTCTTACAAGACGATGTCAGGAGGAGGATTGAGGAGGAGGAGGATTGTGGAGGAGGAGGAATGAGGAGGAGGAGTGAGGAGGAGGAGCCCACCACCACCACCACGCTCCTCGCTCCTCCTCCTGAGGTCGGAGCCCCATTTTTCCCCTACTAACCTATCTAAGGGTCAATTTGGAAGAAAGTTACCTAAAAAAAAGATAATGAAAATTACACTTTATATGATAATTTACATTCCTTTTTCAGTAATGGCAGTTACCACAGTAAATAAAACTACCAAAATTTAAGAAATAATGTTAAAATTAGATAATTTTCATCCAAATGGGGCTTAGAATAAGTTTAATTAGCAAACCCTGTCAAATTTTGATTTTGAATAATTACTTTGTGTGTTATATTGCTAAAATAATTCAAAATGTAACGTAAGTTACCATGGAATGACCCATCAAATAATCACAGGAAAAAGAGCTGGATACAAAATATTGCAATCTTATACTGTATTTTTTTTAAGGAATTATATACCGATGTATATGCCGATTCAAATGTCAAAAATTTTGTTAATGTAGAATATCGTAACTTTTGCTTTCATGCAATTTATAACTTAAGGCTTGGAGACTGATTTCAGAACAAAGAATTATTCTTACAAATTTGTATCTTCAATTATACAAACTCTTCACTATAAAATTTACTTGATTAAATGTTTCAGAAAATATCTCATAATGAATTATGAAAAAGAGAAAGAGTAAGGGTATTGGTTTTGAATGTAAGGAAAGATAAATATATTATTGGATAGTAAGTGAAGTACCATCTTTATATTTTAATAGAAATATCTTATCACCCTTATTTACAAAAAGTAAATTTGATACACCTTAAAAAAAAAGAAGCACAGATGTCATATATGCACCACATTTGCACGTGTTATTTTCCTCCACCGATTTGGCAAAAGATTTCTTTTTGAATATAAGTTATAAACTGCATGCAGCACTTCATTTTTTATTGCAATATAAAAATAGAATAATGTGAAAAAATGAAAGAAATTAGAGTATTTTAAAAAAGGAAACAAATAAATGATAGTTTGATATAAATAATTATTGATATAGTAATAATAAAGATAACTTAAAGATTTAAAATAAAAGAACAGTAAAACATGAATTTAATGAAAACGGAAACAATAAATAAACAATTATAAATAATAATGTGTATATGACATTTGGCCCAAGAACAGAATGAAATTTCATAATTTTTCTGTGCTAAAATAAGTTTCTCAAATTCCAAATAAATTTAAATAGTACATTTTAAGAATAATAAATGAATTTCTATTTTAGGTAAAATATTTAGGAACTACTTTTTTATAATTAAAACTATGCTATAATAATGTAGATGTAATAAAAGATGCTAGTAGTATAGTAATGGGGGTTCCAGCCCACCCCGGCGTTCGGCGTTGACCTCTAAGAGGGGTTGAAGGTCATCCGGCGTTCGAGCTGTAAGAGGGGGGTGGGGTGAAGGTCATCGTGCGTCACGCAAGGTTAAGATGACGTCATCTTATAGGATGAGTGTGTTTTAGATAAGAATTTTTTTTTTTTTTAATTTTAAGCGGGAATTTTAGGGAGTTAGAATTTTTTTGTTGTGTTATAGTACGAGGGTGTTATTTTAATTTGAATGCGGGGACTTTAAAATTTTCTGTGCACTTTAGTTTTAGATAAGAATTTTTTTTAATTTTAAGCGGGAATTTTAGGGAGTTAGAATTTTTTAGCCATACTATAGTACGATGATGTTTTTTAATTTTAATGCGGGGACTTTAAAAATTTCAGTGAACTTTAGTTTAATGATTTATTTTTTGAATTTAAGCCGAAATTTTGGGGAGATTGATTTTTTTTTTTTCACCGTGTTTTAAATAAGGGGTTAAGCGGGTATTTTGGGCACATAGAATTTTGCTTTCTATATTATTGTACGAGTGGTTTTTAATTTTAATGTGGCGACTTAAAAATTTTCAGTTTGGTGTAATTTAAGAATTTATTTTTTGATTTTAAGCAGAAATTTTGGGGAGTTTGATTTTTTTTTTTTTTTTTTCCACTGTACTCTTACATGATGAGTTAAGCGGGTATTTTGGGGGAAATTATTATTTTAGACTAATCATAGGCGAAGGATATATTTTTTTTTTTTCGGGGGTTGAAATTTTAATAAAGAACTAATTAAGAAGGGTTCATTTACAGTGAATTAATGAATTATTTTTTAGGAGTAATTTTGTTAAGATTGAATTATTTTTTCATTTTTTGGAGTTTTAAGTTGATATTAATGTTTAATAGGGGGACTTTAATTTTTTTGCAATGAAATTGACGCGCGCTCGTCAATCTAACCGTTCGGAGTTTGTAATTTTCTTCGAATCATGTGTGCATTTTGGTTTAGAATATCTTAGAAAGACTTCCACCACGTTTATATCTATCCAATATCATAAATAACACATGCTGGTAATGGGAATTTGGGAATAACAATTTTAAATATTTATTGAATGAAGGAACTTTAAAATTATTTCGAGTACTATTTTTAGTCAACTATGTTATACACTTGATATTTTAGAATAGTTAAAAAATAACTTAAAAATTTGAATGAAAAAATATGTTTCAAAATGGGATTTTACGTGCTAGCATTGAATCGCACTCGTCGCCCTAACGGTTTAGAATATGTGGTTTCCTTCGAACCTTGGTGAAAATTTAATTGAATTGATTATTATTATTATTTTGTATGTGTTGTATATATGTGTGCCTATGTATGTTTGTGTGTTGTATGCATGTATGTGTGTGAATATATGTTTGTGTGTTGTATGCATGTGCGTGTGTTGTATGCATGTATTTGTTGTATGTATGTGCGTGTAATTTTTTGTCGATAGGTGTGATCTTTAGCTGAAAGTGACCTAGGGTCAAAACTTTTACCCAGGAATCGCCACGGGGAGGCAGATCACTTGATTCCCGTATTACACACATTCACATACATTATTTCAAGCGATATTTTTAGTGAAACATAATATGCAAATGAATTTGTAAAATAATTAAAAAAATAACTTTAAAATTTAAATGAAAGAATGTTTTAAAATGTAATTTTACATACTAACATTTAATCGCGCTCGTTGGTTTTTACTGTTTGGAGTCTGTCATTTTCCTTTAACCTTGGAAAACCTTGCGTCAATAAGGATATTTCAGAAAGACCCCCACTTTGGGTACTCTTTTAAACTAATATTTGTAATGAGATGTGTTCGCGCGCGTCGGCCTAACTGTTTGGAGTATCAACATAAAATCAACAAATTAATACAAAATATTTCACACAATAAAAAACGAAATATTAAAATCGCCAACTCAAAATGAAATCTCATGCAATTAGAATAAAAACATTAAAAAAAATCGCCAAATTAAAAGATTATTCTTATCTCACAATAAATATTCTGAAAGACCTATTCAAAAATTCTAGTTAAAGTTTTTATTCAGAATTCAAATAAAACTCCTTAAGTTTTGACATGTCACTAAAAATTTAAAGTAAACATTTTTTCAAAGTGTAATTATCAAAGATTAATTTTTCTAATAATTAACTCATGTAAAGATAGTTCAAAATGCAATGATTCACCATTTGCTTTTTTAATCTTAGAACATATTATCTGTGGTATAAACATCACGTTATGTAAAAATTATAAATAAATATTAGTAGTTTTAAAATAATTTTTATTCGAATGGGTAGTTTGATAAATTAATAACATTAGAATTTTTTGGATAAAAAAAAAAATAACGATTGAGAAACTAACCATTTCAAAATATTTTCTTGGCATAAATGAATTTAAAAGTATTAAAACCCTTTTCAAAATATTTTTATAAAACCAACTTTCATACAATTCAAAAAGTTTTTATATGAAAATTGAATATTTTTTTTTCTTAAGAGAAATATTTTACGTGAGTGAAAAAGTGAGAGTCAGTTAATTTATGAATCACTTTAAAATATTACCACGCAATAAATTGTTTTGAAACTATGTTCTTAAACATATTAATATTTAAAAGTTAAGTCATTTTATACATTTTATATTCAAATTATACTTACCAACATATGAATTCGCCTTCAATCCGCACTATCTTGAAGAGTAATATTTGATAAACTCTTATCAACACAGCATATTGGTTTGAATCACTAGCAAGTTAAGACAGGTATGATATGACTATTCGTTGGGTTTCCCCAAAGAGGTGAAGTCATTCTTATCAAATCCTATTTTGAAAGAAGAATATTTCAATTGCAATTAACTTCAGATTTTCTTATTTAATAATTATTTTTTAAATTTGACAATTTTAATTAATGTTTTAGTGAAATTACCTTTAAGATTTTAATTTTTTTTATTGCTTATACTATTTCAAACATGTACATTCCTATTTGTAAATAGAAAATCATGAAAAACATATTTGAATGATTTTATTATTATTATTGTTAGACATTATATTTGAAAATCATTTAAACTTTTAGCTTTTATTATTATTATTATTTAGATATTAAGAAGTGACGAAGACCTGGAGAATTAATCTCATCTTAAAACTGATTAATATTCGAAGAAAAATTTATTCTGTTGTCTTTTAATTTACCAAACATATATCTTAATATTCATTAACACACTTCTTATTTAATGAATAATGTATTTGATGAATAATATATTTTATAATATATATGAGATTTTAATCTTTTTTTAAAAAAATTGGGTTATGTTAGTTCATACACATACGTTCTTATTCGAAAATTCAAAACCATAAAAAACATCGTTGGTTGATTTTTTTATTTTTAATTAGACATTGTATTGGAAAAGCATTAAAACCTTTCATTTTTATCCCATTTAGACTTCAAAAAGTGTCGAAGATCTAACTGCTTTGCAAAGACTTAAAACTAGTGATTTGATGAGTCATACTTTCTGTGGGTTGTTTACAATTTTGAAATTATCTTTATTAATTACCAAACTTCTCATTTTTTTTAAACACCACACTAATCATTGCTCCCATTACTTAATCACGTAAATATAATTTATATCGTTTTTGATTATCAGTTTTATACTAACATTTGACACTTATACGTATGTGTTGTATTAATTCTGTTAGTTTTTAAATTTGATATTTCAAAAATTAAACTAACTCTTAAGAATATGACTCGATGCAATTTACTTATTTTATACAAGTTAACTTTACTACTTGACAGAAATATATTCAAACGCAAAGCGATTTAACTTTCACATTTTTAAACTTATTTATATAATGTACTAACATTTATTCATAATATGCATAATTTTATTAAAATTACTGAATAAAATAAAATTTATACTTTAAAAAAATTATAACACCATTTAAAAATATTAAACAACAACAACAACAAACTTATAATTAAGAGATGAATAAATATAAATATATGAATCACACAATAATAAAAAGAAATACTTAATCATTCATAAAAATTCTTCCCTTGAACATTCACACGTATGTTAGTAAAAATATAACACTAATGTTTTCAAAAAGATTATAAGCGTTTCCAAATCAACAAAGAAAATTGAGTATTAAATATCGAATAATGGATATGCACTTTTTACACTCACATCTTACAATGTAATTAGTAACCAAATGTAATGATTTTTAAGCATGTCTTCTTAAATTTTTTTTTCAATGAAAGACTATCACAGTTTAATATTTAGCTTTCTCTTCATAACTTTATCGAGAAATATATAATGTATACCACACGATTTCATTAAATGAATCACAATACAATTCAAACTTCTCATTTTCAATGTTTTATATATACTAGTGTTTATCAAATAGGTGTTTATTCTGAACAATCATTACTTAGTATATTGATGAAAAGTTTGTGTTGAACGGTTTTTAACTCAAATGGTGTGAGAGAAGGATATATTAGGACAGAAGTTATTAAATATAGAGTCTTTAAAGTTTATACCCGTGCAAGAATTGGCATTTCAAGAAACAAAGTTGTGTTATATTTGAAAGCATTCTTTATATTCGAAACGCACACATGATCACGATCACATCACTGAAGAGTATAGAGAAGCTGTTTATGTTGTATATAATTTGAATTTTCATTAACACAATATTATAACCGAAGTTTTTCGACAGTTTGAAAAATTATGATGTACAACGTCTGCACACGTTAACACAGAATAAGATTAGCTTATGCCCTTACGATGATAAGCGTTATTTGCAGGTAAGATGTATTAACATAACAACATTTTCTTGGTAATTTTACTCGCAGGTTTCGAAACCACAAACATCTGATCATACTTCTCATTTTTAACACGCGACGCTAACCATTGGGCCATTAAAGCCCTTAATTTAGTAACTAAAAAGTAAGAAAGATCATCGAAAGTGATTACTTCACACATGCAAAAATAATTTTTATTGTGACTTATCAGTTAAAAATCACGAAGAAAAGAAAAAATATCACATATGTTTTGGATTACTTTGAGATTTTATGAGTCACTTCATCAGTTAAATAGACAAACTACTTCTTATGAATCACTACTTATGCTTAAATTTTCAAACACTTGCTTAAATGAAATATATTATATTTTAGTTTATCAGTGATAGTGTGATTACTTGTTAATAATTTTAGTATCATTAAAAAATTTAAATTAAATTTAAAAATTTTAAATTAAATTTAAAATTTTAAATTAATCTTATTAATTAATTTAATTAATTAATCTTATTAATTAGTTTAATTAATTATTTAATTAATAATAATAAGAATGATTAATAAAATTAATTTATAAGATTAATTTAATTAGTTAATTATAATAATAAGAATGATTAATAAAATTAATTAGTAAGATTAATTTAATTAGTTAATTAATAATAATAAGAATGATTAAATTACTTCATAAATGAATTTTTATAAGAACCAATCTAGAATACAAAGCGCTAGTCACGTGGTATACATCACGTGATCAGTTGACACATGTTCTGTGACGTCACATATCTTAAGATAAGATTATCTGATAACATTTTCTGATAAGGACTTTGAATTTTTTTCATTTCTTCCTAAACCCTGGAGTGTGTTGGACGTGCTTTGGCAATGGTGATGGATTAGGTGAGTACAGAATGTTAAATGTGTCTTTATTATTAAACTATTTTAATTTAATTATGCATGAAAATTAAATATATTTTTTTATTTTTTCAAATTTTAGTACACCTTGAAAACAATAATTTGAAATACTAAAATGTGAAAGTTATAATTAAAAGTTTTGCATGCATATTTCATAACACTGAGTAAAATTGGCAACTGTAATAATTTTATTTAAAAATGTTTTTAAATAAAAGAAGTGAAAATATTTATCTTTAAAAGACTAACTGCATATTTTTAAGCATTAATATTAAAGGTCTTTTTCGATACAATTTATAAAACCATGCTGGGACGTAACCAAACAAGTTGATTTTGATATAAAACTTATGAATATTACTAAGTTGAAACAGTGAAAACCTGCTTTGCCAAGTTAATTTTTCAAGTAAGTTTAGTAATGTCACTTACAAAAGAGAATTTTTATTAAAATAATTATTTAAAATTCTGTCGTTTTCTAAAGATATTTGGTAAAGTGTTAGTAAAATACTAAAAGATGTGTGAAGACCTTGCCTGTTAACTTTAAATTTGTGCATTAAATGAAATTTTCCAAGTTTTACCATACACATGCGAAGGTTTCATTTAAGTAAGGAAAAAATTTATTACACAAGTCATTGTTTTTTCGGTTAAAAATGACAAGTCTTTCAGCTTAAAAAATTTTGTTCATGTGACGATAAAAGCTTTTTGGTTGCTAGGATAAATAAATAGTTGTTTGTTAGGGTAAATAAATAGTTGATTACGAAAAAAAGTTGGGTGGTTGGTTGATGAAAACTTACCAATGAGATGTAAATGAAAGGGAGGGGGAGATGTAATAACTTAACAATTAAAACTGAAAACCTAACTCACATACTAGTTGATTGTGAACACAGTTGAATGGTTGGTTGGCTGATTAAAACATGTCAATGAGGTGTACTTGAAGGGGAATCTAATAACTTAACAGTTAAAACAGAAAACCTAAGTCACATAAATGATTATGAACATTAAAATTTGTCGATTACTAAATATTAGTGAAACATTTTAAAGTAATTTGAAAAGTTTTGTAAAATTATTTTAATAATTTGTTCAAACCTTTAATACTGACTTGTATTTTTTTTAATTAATTATTAACGTTTGATTTTTTGAAATTTTTTAATGATACTAAAATTATTAACAAGTAATCACACTATCACTGATAAACTAAAATATAATATATTTCATTTAAGCAAGTGTTTGAAAATTTAAGCATAAGTAGTGATTCATAAGAAGTAGATTTGTCTATTTAACTAATGAAGTGACTCATAAAATCTCAAAGTAATCCAAAACATACGTGATTTTTTTTCTTTTCTTCGTGATTTTTAACTGATAAGTCACAATAAAAATTATTTTTGCATGTGTGAAGTAATCACTTTCGATGATCTTTCTTACTTTTTAGTTACTAAATTAAGGGCTTTAATGGCCCAATGGTTAGCGTCGCGTGTTAAAAATGAGAAGTATGATCAGATGTTTGTGGTTTCGAAACCTGCGAGTAAAATTACCAAGAAAATGTTGTTATGTTAATACATCTTACCTGCAAATAACGCTTATCATCGAAAGGGCATAAGCTAATCTTATTCTGTGTTAACGTGTGCAGACGTTGTACATCATAATTTTTCAAACTGTCGAAAAACTTCGGTTATAATATTGTGTTAATGAAAATTCAAATTATATACAACATAAACAGCTTCTCTATACTCTTCAGTGATGTGATCGTGATCATGTGTGCGTTTCGAATATAAAGAATGCTTTCAAATATAACACAACTTTGTTTCTTGAAATGCCAATTCTTGCACGGGTATAAACTTTAAAGACTCTATATTTAATAACTTCTGTCCTAATATATCCTTCTCTCACACCATTTGAGTTAAAAACCGTTCAACACAAACTTTTCATCAATATACTAAGTAATGATTGTTCAGAATAAACACCTATTTGATAAACACTAGTATATATAAAACATTGAAAATGAGAAGTTTGAATTGTATTGTGATTCATTTAATGAAATCGTGTGGTATACATTATATATTTCTCGATAAAGTTATGAAGAGAAAGCTAAATATTAAACTGTGATAGTCTTTCATTGAAAAAAAAATTTAAGAAGACATGCTTAAAAATCATTACATTTGGTTACTAATTACATTGTAAGATGTGAGTGTAAAAAGTGCATATCCATTATTCGATATTTAATACTCAATTTTCTTTGTTGATTTGGAAACGCTTATAATCTTTTTGAAAACATTAGTGTTATATTTTTACTAACATACGTGTGAATGTTCAAGGGAAGAATTTTTATGAATGATTAAGTATTTCTTTTTATTATTGTGTGATTCATATATTTATATTTATTCATCTCTTAATTATAAGTTTGTTGTTGTTGTTGTTTAATATTTTTAAATGGTGTTATAATTTTTTTAAAGTATAAATTTTATTTTATTCAGTAATTTTAATAAAATTATGCATATTATGAATAAATGTTAGTACATTATATAAATAAGTTTAAAAATGTGAAAGTTAAATCGCTTTGCGTTTGAATATATTTCTGTCAAGTAGTAAAGTTAACTTGTATAAAATAAGTAAATTGCATCGAGTCATATTCTTAAGAGTTAGTTTAATTTTTGAAATATCAAATTTAAAAACTAACAGAATTAATACAACACATACGTATAAGTGTCAAATGTTAGTATAAAACTGATAATCAAAAACGATATAAATTATATTTACGTGATTAAGTAATGGGAGCAATGATTAGTGTGGTGTTTAAAAAAAATGAGAAGTTTGGTAATTAATAAAGATAATTTCAAAATTGTAAACAACCCACAGAAAGTATGACTCATCAAATCACTAGTTTTAAGTCTTTGCAAAGCAGTTAGATCTTCGACACTTTTTGAAGTCTAAATGGGATAAAAATGAAAGGTTTTAATGCTTTTCCAATACAATGTCTAATTAAAAATAAAAAAATCAACCAACGATGTTTTTTATGGTTTTGAATTTTCGAATAAGAACGTATGTGTATGAACTAACATAACCCAATTTTTTTAAAAAAAGATTAAAATCTCATATATATTATAAAATATATTATTCATCAAATACATTATTCATTAAATAAGAAGTGTGTTAATGAATATTAAGATATATGTTTGGTAAATTAAAAGACAACAGAATAAATTTTTCTTCGAATATTAATCAGTTTTAAGATGAGATTAATTCTCCAGGTCTTCGTCACTTCTTAATATCTAAATAATAATAATAATAAAAGCTAAAAGTTTAAATGATTTTCAAATATAATGTCTAACAATAATAATAATAAAATCATTCAAATATGTTTTTCATGATTTTCTATTTACAAATAGGAATGTACATGTTTGAAATAGTATAAGCAATAAAAAAAATTAAAATCTTAAAGGTAATTTCACTAAAACATTAATTAAAATTGTCAAATTTAAAAAATAATTATTAAATAAGAAAATCTGAAGTTAATTGCAATTGAAATATTCTTCTTTCAAAATAGGATTTGATAAGAATGACTTCACCTCTTTGGGGAAACCCAACGAATAGTCATATCATACCTGTCTTAACTTGCTAGTGATTCAAACCAATATGCTGTGTTGATAAGAGTTTATCAAATATTACTCTTCAAGATAGTGCGGATTGAAGGCGAATTCATATGTTGGTAAGTATAATTTGAATATAAAATGTATAAAATGACTTAACTTTTAAATATTAATATGTTTAAGAACATAGTTTCAAAACAATTTATTGCGTGGTAATATTTTAAAGTGATTCATAAATTAACTGACTCTCACTTTTTCACTCACGTAAAATATTTCTCTTAAGAAAAAAAAATATTCAATTTTCATATAAAAACTTTTTGAATTGTATGAAAGTTGGTTTTATAAAAATATTTTGAAAAGGGTTTTAATACTTTTAAATTCATTTATGCCAAGAAAATATTTTGAAATGGTTAGTTTCTCAATCGTTATTTTTTTTTATCCAAAAAATTCTAATGTTATTAATTTATCAAACTACCCATTCGAATAAAAATTATTTTAAAACTACTAATATTTATTTATAATTTTTACATAACGTGATGTTTATACCACAGATAATATGTTCTAAGATTAAAAAAGCAAATGGTGAATCATTGCATTTTGAACTATCTTTACATGAGTTAATTATTAGAAAAATTAATCTTTGATAATTACACTTTGAAAAAATGTTTACTTTAAATTTTTAGTGACATGTCAAAACTTAAGGAGTTTTATTTGAATTCTGAATAAAAACTTTAACTAGAATTTTTGAATAGGTCTTTCAGAATATTTATTGTGAGATAAGAATAATCTTTTAATTTGGCGATTTTTTTTAATGTTTTTATTCTAATTGCATGAGATTTCATTTTGAGTTGGCGATTTTAATATTTCGTTTTTTATTGTGTGAAATATTTTGTATTAATTTGTTGATTTTATGTTGATACTCCAAACAGTTAGGCCGACGCGCGCGAACACATCTCATTACAAATATTAGTTTAAAAGAGTACCCAAAGTGGGGGTCTTTCTGAAATATCCTTATTGACGCAAGGTTTTCCAAGGTTAAAGGAAAATGACAGACTCCAAACAGTAAAAACCAACGAGCGCGATTAAATGTTAGTATGTAAAATTACATTTTAAAACATTCTTTCATTTAAATTTTAAAGTTATTTTTTTAATTATTTTACAAATTTATTTGCATATTATGTTTCACTAAAAATATCGCTTGAAATAATGTATGTGAATGTGTGTAATACGGGAATCAAGTGATCTGCCTCCCCGTGGCGATTCCTGGGTAAAAGTTTTGACCCTAGGTCACTTTCAGCTAAAGATCACACCTATCGACAAAAAATTACACGCACATACATACAACAAATACATGCATACAACACACGCACATGCATACAACACACAAACATATATTCACACACATACATGCATACAACACACAAACATACATACGCACACATATATACAACACATACAAAATAATAATAATAATCAATTCAATTAAATTTTCACCAAGGTTCGAAGGAAACCACATATTCTAAACCGAGCGACGAGTGCGATTCAATGCTAGCACGTAAAATCCCATTTTGAAACATATTTTTTCATTCAAATTTTTAAGTTATTTTTTAACTATTCTAAAATATCAAGTGTATAACATAGTTGACTAAAAATAGTACTCGAAATAATTTTAAAGTTCCTTCATTCAATAAATATTTAAAATTGTTATTCCCAAATTCCCATTACCAGCATGTGTTATTTATGATATTGGATAGATATAAACGTGGTGGAAGTCTTTCTAAGATATTCTAAACCAAAATGCACACATGATTCGAAGAAAATTACAAACTCCGAACGGTTAGATTGACGAGCGCGCGTCAATTTCATTGCAAAAAAATTAAAGTCCCCCTATTAAACATTAATATCAACTTAAAACTCCAAAAAATGAAAAAATAATTCAATCTTAACAAAATTACTCCTAAAAAATAATTCATTAATTCACTGTAAATGAACCCTTCTTAATTAGTTCTTTATTAAAATTTCAACCCCCGAAAAAAAAAAATATATCCTTCGCCTATGATTAGTCTAAAATAATAATTTCCCCCAAAATACCCGCTTAACTCATCATGTAAGAGTACAGTGGAAAAAAAAAAAAAAAAAAAAAATCAAACTCCCCAAAATTTCTGCTTAAAATCAAAAAATAAACTCTTAAATTACACCAAACTGAAAATTTTTAAGTCGCCACATTAAAATTAAAAACCACTCGTACAATAGTATAGAAAGCAAAATTCTATGTGCCCAAAATACCCGCTTAACCCCTTATTTAAAACACGGTGAAAAAAAAAAAAATCAATCTCCCCAAAATTTCGGCTTAAATTCAAAAAATAAATCATTAAACTAAAGTTCACTGAAATTTTTAAAGTCCCCGCATTAAAATTAAAAAACATCATCGTACTATAGTATGGCTAAAAAATTCTAACTCCCTAAAATTCCCGCTTAAAATTAAAAAAAATTCTTATCTAAAACTAAAGTGCACAGAAAATTTTAAAGTCCCCGCATTAAAATAAAAAAAAAAACATCATCGTACTGTAACACAACAAAAAAATTCTAACTCCCTAAAATTCCCGCTTAAAATTAAAAAAAAACTCTTATCTAAAACTAAAGTACACCGAAAATTTTAAAGTCCCCGCATTAAAATTAAAAAACATCATCGTACTATAGTATGGCTAAAAAATTCTAACTCCCTAAAATTCCCGCTTAAAATTAAAAAAAATTCTTATCTAAAACTAAAGTGCACAGAAAATTTTAAAGTCCCCGCATTCAAATTAAAATAACACCCTCGTACTATAACACAACAAAAAAATTCTAACTCCCTAAAATTCCCGCTTAAAATTAAAAAAAAAAAAATTCTTATCTAAAACACACTCATCCTATAAGATGACGTCATCTTAACCTTGCGTGACGCACGATGACCTTCACCCCACCCCCCTCTTACAGCTCGAACGCCGGATGACCTTCAACCCCTCTTAGAGGTCAACGCCGAACGCCGGGGTGGGCTGGAACCCCCATTACTATACTACTGATGCTTAATTAGCAGTATCAAGGTGTGAAGTATTAAAAAACAAGAAATACGTTAAGTTTTTTAACAGATTAATAATAGAACAGAAATTTGTTTTTAATTCCCCCCCACTTTAAATGATGTATGTGTGTGTACATTATATAGAAATACATATGAATTAAAAGTTATTATTTTTTTTAATTCTGAAAAAATGTTGGTATTCGGCCGACAAAATATTCAACATTCAGACAAATCGTTATTCGTCCCATCTCTATTTATTACTTAAGGTATTAAGTTTTCTTTCCCTTTTTAATTTTAATTCTAACATTCTTTTGACAGATGATTTGTCATTTCGAACTTTGCAATAGTTATTCAGAAAAATGTTGGATATACAAAGTGAAGCTTTCTCTATCAAAGAAGATGTGTTAATTCCACATGAACAAACACTTAATTCTCCTAAGTTGGTTGTAATTATGTCAACAATAAGTTTAACTTAAACTGACTTTTGATTTTTTTCTGATAAAAAAATATCCTCGTATAATTCCGAAATTAAGACTTGAAAAATTTTGTATGCATTTACAACAATCATAATAACAAATTCTGTGGGCCACTTTAAACCACCTCTATCCAAAATTCCTAGATATAATTCTAAATCAGATGAATAATCCATTATTAGTTCTTTATCCTTTACTAACATTTCCTTACAGTGAATACATTTGACACTTTTTAATATTGATTTAGAAACATAACCCCCGATATAAACTAAATTTACAATATCTTTATCAGTAACAGGGATTTCTGCAGAATGTACAGATAAGTTTTCATACTGTATTAACAGTTCATCATCTACCATTTCTATATCCTCTTCATTACAGTTGAAAGATTTAAGAAAAAACTTACCACTAATAGAACAATTAAGTTTCAATAAACTAATAACCTTCAACTTTCTTTCGGATTCTAGAATTTCACTTAGGGAAACATTATAATTTGCTCCAGCCATTTGACGATATTGACCAAACCGTCCTTCTAAATTGTCAGTTTGCATCTTGCCCAACAGCACATAAGATTTTTTTAATGTGTTAAGAATATAATCGCATATATTAATCAAATTTTATGTAGTATGAAGTAGTGCTGTTTCAGTTTGAATGGATAGTTTTCCACTTCGAGAAGAGGCATCATTTTGACATGGTAAGGCACTCCAACTTTTCAACCAATCACAAAAAGCTCACAGGAATAAAATATTCTCATCATCCATGGAATAAATAGGTTCTCTAAAACTGTCACAAAACCTTTTTCCTTTATTAGGGTGCTTAACATTTACAATTTTCCACCATTTCAAAATAATATCTATAAAATGTTTTGTTCCTGATACATCATGTGCAAAACCAGTCCAATTTTTGCGAGATTCTATTTCTAAAGCAGCAATAGTTTTTTCATCGAATAGTTTTACAGCTGTTGTGACATTTTGTCGTTCAAACGATGAAGGATAAAGGACTTTTCTGCTTAGAGCAGGACACAATTTCACATATTCATCATTTTCTAAATTGTACATTTTCTTCAAATGCTGGATACTAGCAATCTTTTGTTCCTGATGATTATCAAAAGAGGGTATGAAAAAAGTCTGATTTGTTGCCTTCTGGTTCATCCAATTATTTCGAATGGATTTGAAAAGGTGCACTGTGTCAAATAAAATAAAAATGTCTTTGTCTTTATAACAAGGATTTGGAAATTTTAATTTTAATTTTCCCCCACATAACATCACAAACATATTAAAATTAACTTTGTTATTGTCTGATATAATCGTCAAAATTTCAAAACCACAAGCTTGTACAAAATTAATTACTTGCAGGGTAAAATTCAGTAGCTGTTCAGCATTCAAATTTTTTATAGGATACATTGCTACAACATCTTTATTTGAAGAAAATAACGAGCTGATCATAAAAGTCTGTACAGTTGTTGCTTCTTGCTGTACTTTATCCTCCGCCAAACCAACAACTTTTCCAGCTTTATAGACAACTCCAGGTTTTATGAAAATTTCGTCTAACTGAAGATTGACAATTTTTTCATCTTCCTGAAGTGCTGAGCACTTTTCTGTCAAATATTTCTGAAGAGAGTTGTTTAGGCCTGTAGACATACAGTCAATCTTCCGAGAAAATTTCCTCAAATAGGAAGGAGAAGCTAAAGTAAGAACCTTACTGTCTAAAAGACTTTGGTAGGCAGATGGGTTGCAATAAAAAAGGTAGCAACACCATGTTAATAAGTCCGGACTATAACTTGGTTTCTTCATTAACAGAAGAGAACATTGCGCATGAAGAAATTTTACTTTATCTTCAAAAGCACAATTTTCATTGGCAATTAATTTAAGTTTCACACAAATGTCATTTAATTTATCTACAACAGTTAGATCCGATAATTGGTATCCATTTAAATGACTAAGTAGACTAACAAATTTTGTTTACTTGTCACACAACAATTCATCACCAAGCACAAATTTAAATTTAGTAGGGGATAAAATAATATCATTAAAACGTACATTGATAGATAGATTGTTAAAAATTTTTAGACTGATAACAATTTGTGGGACATCATCTACTTCACTCTAAAAAATAAATGTGTAAATTAGCTAATTTTCCCCGAATATATGTGTAAATTTCTAAAATTACACACCTGTCGTAAAATTTACACATTTTTTTCTGAAATTTACCTGTTTATATGTGTATTTAGGATGTGAAAGTAAGTGTGTAATTTTTTATCAGTTGAAAAACTCAAACAAGTGTGTAAATGTCTAGAAATGCTTGGATTTACACTTATTTATGTGTTAGTCTAATTTAAACTTAATTATAAGTACACACATAAGTGAGTAATTTTTTACAAATGCATACTTGTCATAAAATTTAGACATTTTGAACAAAAAATTACCTTTTTTTATGTGTACCTAGCATGTGAAATCAAATGTGCAATTTGTTATCGCTTGATTAACTCATACAGATGTGTAAATGTAGAAAAGTACTTGCATTTACACGAATGAAAGTGTTAATCATAATTAAGGATCAACTGAATCAACGATTTTTAAGATCAAAACAGAAACTGAAACCGAATTTCGATACTCATCCTATTTTCCGCCGAAAACGAAAACGATAAAAAAAATTTAAGTGATTAATACATACAAAATGATACAAAATTAGGTCCGTTCGTAATTATGTATGTATATAAGACCGACTGTCGTTGTTCAGTCCATTCATTCGTCTGTCTGTCCGTCTGTCCGCATATAATAGAGCAAAAACTATCCAACCGAATCGTTTGAAATTTAAAATATAAAATTGTTCCATAATTTTGTCGAGTTTTTCAAATTTTATGAAAATCGGATGTATAGTTTGATTACAGGGATAATCAAAAGTATTACGTTACATTACCGTCAATGAGAAAAAAAAGGTTTCAAGTTCATTTTAATGGTGTTACAGCATTCCAAACAGGAAAAAAATTATATACATTTACCGAAGCGTATTAAAATATACATTCGGTGCAATATATGGTGAAAAAACGTTTATTATTCATTTACAGAGCTACACAAAAGAATTCCGTCACATAATGATATATGGGAAAACATTGTTTTCTGCGTATTTCAATCATGTTAAATTAGTTCGTATATAATTAAGTTGATATACGTTGCTCAGTTTTATTGCAAGTTACTTCTTTAATAATAGAAAGCGCTAACAGTATTTACAAGCACTCACAAAAGATTTCGGATACTATACTGCACCAGAACTACTACTCTACGTTACAGATTTTTGCTAGAAGTGCACTTTTAGTTGTGATATGAGTTTTTAAGTGTAACCATATTTTTGCATATTACTTTGTGTATATAAATGCTGTAAATCATATACAGGGTAACACAAAAGAATCTGTAAGAGTTACAGAGTAAAAATGAAAATAGCAGTGGTTTTCGAATCAGTTACGCATTTTCACGGTATCCCATGATAAGTAATGATTCTAGGTTTGCGATCTTGATTACGTCCTATTTAAGAAGAGGTCCTATTATTTTCGTGTTACTGAATTGGAGATATATAATCGTATCAAATTTTATATTCATGCATTTTAGCATAAGAATTTAACAGCTAATGTATTAAGCTCAGAATATTTATAAAATTAATTGTAGTACGAACGCAGCTCATTTGCCACGTTTGACGCGCAATTTCCAATTTGTTAATGATGCTACACGCTTTCGAATATAATACAATCTATATGTATCTAAGAAGTGTATGATAAAATATACGTTCTGCACAATCGGTGGTGCAAAGAATAATCATTATTAATTTCCAGGGCCACACACAAGTATTCCATTACATAATATTATAGGGGAGATACCGTTCGGGGCGCGTTATAATACGATTAAACTATTTCACATTTTATGTACGTTGTTGAGGTTTATTATAAGTTACTTCCTGTATAATACAAAGCAGGGATGTAGTGGAGGGTATACGCGGGTACACGCCGTATACCCTTTGGATTTTTTTAAGGAACTCGGTATACCCTCTGTTTCTCAAAAGAGCTACAGTGTATACACTCTAGGGTATACCCTCTGTTTTATGCATATACCCTTTGCTTTTTTTACGACTACACCGCTGACAGAAAGCAGATAGTATTTACAGGGACACACCGAAGATTTCGGCCACTATACTGTATCCGAAATACTGTATCCATTACAGCAAAAACTGAATATTTTTAGAACTTTGTCATAGCACGAACGCATCTCATTTGCTACGTTTAAAATGCAATTTCCAGTTTGTTATAAATTAATTATTGACATATAGAATCACATTTCTAACACACAAATATATATATATGCATGTGTATGTATAAGGTTCAAATAAAATGAAAACGTATTCCATGTATTAGTTCTTGAGATAGAGTGCCAACAAAATTTATATCACATAGAGACAGAGTCACAGACATACAAACAAACATTTTATAAAAACATTTTTAACCTTATAAAATGTGTAAAATCCATTAAAAACAAGAATTCGAAAATTTTCACGAATCTAGTATTTTTTTCTTGCAAAAATAGAAGAGTGTAAAAATGTTTCAGGTTCAGGTATATATGTCAGTTTATCTTTTACGGTGATTTTTTGTCAACGATCAGCTGTCGTTAACAAAACACACTTCTGCGACACTTATACTTCTGTGGTTTCACAAAGGAAAAAAAAAATATTAAGCCTGCTGTTTTGAACGAACAGGTGATAAACTTGAAAGTTTAGTAATGTAAGCATTTTTTGCTTTATAATTTTTGCATGCGCATATGCCATGTGCAATAGGGAAAACTCGCAGACGATTTTTTAATTAAAGACAGTAAAGTTTATTTGTTGATCTTTGGAATACACAGAGAACGAGAACATTTTGTTTGTAAAAATAGCCGTTTATGTACGTATAGTCCGTCTAAGTTTAAAAATTTAAGCAAAAAATATTACAAGAGTATCGAAAAATTCTGTGTTTCATACAAAATACGTCCAAGAAAGTTTACAAATGCTGTTGGTATGTGTAAAATAGATTCATGCCACTGCTTTTGTAATTAATATTGGACTATTTGTTTTCTACAAATGATTCTATGGATTACCTACAAAAAATGAAGAAATATGTCGATGGAAAATAGGTATGAAAAATATTTTTTCTGTTTGCTTTTCTTTAAATTACAATGATTTTGTTGAAATAAATAAAAATCTATAAATAATCCATATGTTTGAAGGAATGAGACTGAAATGTCATAATTATATTGTCTATTTTTTTTTTTTTTTAAATTCTAGAAGCTTTTATTATTTTATTTTGTGAATGATTTTAATGAAAGGAATTTCAAAATATCTATACGATACACAGTATCAGAAAATATATGATTAACCCACGAAAAAAGAAATAAAAGATAAACAGTGCACAAAAATTACAATAATGCATACAACCACAGTTAAAATTCATTAGCTTTTATTCGATATATTTTTTAAATGTTTCGAGATTTTTACGAATTTAGATCTAATAAAACAAGTTTTCAAACCAATTTCTAAATTTTATCGCATTCATTTGGATTTTACTTAGGGTGTTAACTATTTTAAAAAGTGGATTTAAGCTAGCGATTAAATCATTATTTTAATCAACAATTTGAAAATCAATTATTTAAATCAAAATTGATTTAAATCTAATTGTTCTAAATGACACAAACGTATTAAAATCTAAGATTAATGTAATTTGGAAAGTGTATTAAAATTAATGTAATTTGGAATACTGTATACAGTACACCAAAATCTGATAAAAAAGCTTTAAATAATTGTTTCTAATCTTAATTTCTGAGTCCTGTGAAACATTAAATACAATAACTTTGTTAAGACATAAAAGATATTTCATTTAAATATTATATTTAAATCTAAATCTAATATAATTTGTGATGTCATAATTTCCTTTAAGTAATTAAATTGTTTATTCTTTTATATGAAATATACTAATATATACTAATATACTAATATATATATATATATATATATATATATATATATATATATATATATATTAGTATGCACATACATTGTGTAAGGTATGATTTATGCTATTAACAGTAATCTTTGTTACTACAAATGCAAAATGAGCTACCAATAATATTTGTTAGTTATGTTGGTTATGCCATATTAAAATTACTTATTTGCTGTTTTTATTAATTCTGTTGATTACTGTTTCATTTTGGCTATTTGTTAAGGCTGCAACACTTTGCCCCTTTTGAAATTAACAAAATGCACCCTACCTTTTAAAAAATAGTGAAATATAGCCAGATCTTTTTTGAAATAAATCCCTCCATACCGCAGTACTTCTAAATATGTGCACCCAAGACTTAACAAAAATGATAGAACTTTATTTCTTGGAAAAAAGCAGGATATTATTAAAACATGTTATTTAATTGTATTTTTCAATTCGTGATTTATAGAAATATTGAAAATTAATGATTTTTATATTTATCATACTAAAAAATTATGTACTTATTTTTATTGCTACTAAGCACATTAGTAATATATTTTCTTATGTAATAGTGCCTTTTTTTTAGAACAAGCATTCTGCCCTTTTTCTTTTTAGAATAAATATTAAATACTGAATTATCGTTTATTAATTTAAGCATTACAATATGCATTATATACCTAATTAAAGATTGTAATCAATTTAAAATTAAATGCAGCAACTGATAATTTTAATAAATGTAAAATCATTATTTTTTAATATAGATTTACATAATTATTGCAAAATATTAATGTATATAACTTTATAGTATTATATTAATTAATGAAATTACTAATTTACAGTTTTTATAATTTTTGTAGTTACTAAATAATAATTAAATTTTATTGATTAAAGTGCAAAAACATAGATTATGTTAGTAAATAAAAGTCTAATTTTTTAGAAACCTAGAATCTATTAATCTTAGAAACCTAGGCTAAACCTACATCTATTCAATATTTCAATGCTGGAAAAAAAAAAAAAAAAATCCGATTCAAATAAAAAGAAATATGATTTAAATACAAAAATTCGATCTTTATTATTATTGCTTTTTAAATCATGATTTTTTTACACCCTATTTTTACGGAATTTTAAACTAATTTTTGTTGGCTGATCCGACGGGGGAACTGTCTGGTAGGCGGAGTGTTAAAATAAGTTTTGTTATTTATAACTATCCTCCATTCTTGTAAATAAAATATTAATGATAATATACCAAAGTGTGATTTTATTTTATGTATGGTCTGCAATTTTATACTTCATTCACATAAAAAAAAGTTATTAACTGTGTATTCCTACTTTGTTTTTAGCTGTGTCTGGTAAAAATAAGTACGGTTATATGGATTTCTAACAGACAATTATATGAAAAAAAAATTATCACATTTCATTTAAAGCCACTATAGTAAATTCTTATAAATCCGCTTGTATTATTTTATGACGATATCAGAGTGATATTGGCCCTGGCAACATAGATTCTTGGAAAATTGTGCAAAAACTTTCATATAAGACCTGAAAAATGAGCTTTGTTTTCAAAAATGATAATCATAGATAGCAAGAGTTATTATTTTTAAATGTACAATTTTATAAATAAAAATGTAATTTTCGCAATGAATGATTAAAATTATTTTTTAATAACTAAATTTTTTAAAGTTTGAATTTTGCTTCAGTCAGATCATAATGTAAAGTGAATTACACCTTTTTATCTCCGTGTTACATAACTGCGATGTACACTAAAGTCAAAATGACCAGCGAGCATTAAGGGTGCATTCGAAAACATTTTTTTCACCTTCAACAGTTCGAAATTTTCTGATACAATTTCAGACTCACTTTTAAAAGTAAAAACACGAAACTTGCTGATGTGACTTTTAAAGAGATCTATAAGATGTCGTGTGATTTTATTTTTTGTTAAATTCATTAGAATTAGATTTATAAACTATTATTTCCCCAGTATGACTCTTTTTTTCGTTCCCAGATCTCCCGCTTCGGAAAATTCGGTTTAAAACGTTGACTTTAACAGCATTTTTTTGCAACATTTTCTGCATTTATCAAAAAATTGAAAAGCACGGGACCTAATATACTTTCTAAATAAGAGAATTTGCCAGTTTGATGCGCTTGAGAGAAAAAACGAATTTAAAAATAAATCAGAAAAAAGGCAATTTGTATTGAAATACACCCTTAATCGGGGGTCTTATTTATTACTGCTATCATCCATCATAGCATTTTTGCCACATATGTTCTTAAAATTCTCAACATACGACGATACTGAGTTTGATCACATGAGCAGTTTTAGATCATTATTGCTAAAATGAATTTTGAATTTTGATAGCCCAGAACAGATTTTTTTTCAAAGGTAAGTTCATTTATTTTACAATTTAACACTTGAAAATTATAATATGGATGAGAAGTGTGTTATTTTCTGCTTATTACAAATTTGGAAAAAATAATTTATTATTTTTGTGTTTTAAATCATTTCTTCATGTTTAAAATCACATATTGTAACATAAGAGTAAATATTTGCAGTTTTAACATTATGTAGCATTTAAAATAATTATTCGGTTTAAATACTATCTATTTCAGCGTGTTTATAATATATTTTGCTATAAAACTTCGAGTTTTTATTATTTTACATGCTATACATTTCTTATTTTATTTTCTACCGATGACAAAAGACAGCTTTTCTTAGATTTCAATTCATGGTTTTTCGTTTGTGATTTTTAAATTGAAAACTTTTTGTAAGCGTATTGCATTCAAAAACTACAAGAAAAATAAATAAAAACTCTAAAAAAAAATGTTATTTGATGTCAGAAGAAATAGTTTTTTTAACCTAGTCCGAAAAATTCAAATGTTTACACCAAATCCAATTACAGACACAGAAGCAATTATAACTTTTTTTCAGATAAATTTTTATAAAATTAAAACGCGTCCCAAACAATGTTTCCTTCTTTACCATAATGTAATGTAATATTTTAGTATGGCCCTGTAAATTAATAAAAACTATTCTCTGTACTACAGATTATACAGAATTTATATTGTAGTATATACTTCATAGATGCAAGTCAATTTTATTATGTTCGAAAACGTGTAACATCATTAAAAGGCACTTGAAACTATTTTTATACATGGGCCGTTATGCAAGGGAACGCTTTTAACTGTCTCTATAATTGAATTATACATCTCATTTTCATAAAAATTGAAATGACTTGATAAAATTATGCAAGAGTTATGTATTTTAAATTTCAAACAATTCGGATTAAGTAGTTTTTGCGTTGTTATATGCGAACGGACAGATAGACAGACGGACGAATTGAATGACAACTATAGTTATTACGTATTTACATAATTACGATCGCGTACTTAGAAACAAGTCAAGCATACGAATTTGTTCTTCATGTAATTTTGTTTTGCTATTTTAAAAACTTTTTCGCAGTTTACACATCAAAGAATAAGGTAAATCTTTGTACACAAAAACCTATGTATTTTAAATATTACACAAAAATGTATTTTCCATGTTACATAGACATATGTGTAAAAACAGAATATTACACAAAAATCTGTGCATTCTGTACATAACACAAAAACATGTGTATTTTGCATATCACACAACATTGTAGGTATTTTCCTATTGCACAAAAATATATGTAAAAAAAGAGTATTACACATATGTATGTGTAAAAATAGTGCTCAGAAATATGTGTATTTCAGTGCAATTCACACATTAAAGTGTGTATTTCAAGAGTTATCAGATAACTTTTACACATTTGGACTTATCATCAAATTACACATTAAAATGTGTATTCTGAAATTTACACATTTGGCGCAATTTACACACAAATTTACACACATAGACATGTCGTTTTTGTATCATCGATTTACACATTTTTGTGTGTAAATTTACACATTTTTTTTTTTAGAGTGTTTGAATAATAAAACATGATCATGCTTTTCCATTATAATCCACTCAACATCAACTTTTCCTTTAACATTAGCTTTGAAGTTCTCAAAATCAACTATACGATCTGCTTCACACCATGCTAAGAAACGTTTTTCCTCACGCTCCTTTACTTCTTTTTGTCTTTCTTCAGGTGTCTTCCTTTTTACAGGTACTTTTTTAGACAGATAAGATGGTTGTTCTGGGAACAGGCATGGATAAGCATCATCTGTTAATTTGGGGTATTTTCTTTTAACAACCAATTCGGATCCATCAGGCCTAACACATTTATCTTCATAAATAATGAATTCAGACGGAAAATGTTTTGCGTATACAAAAGAATATTTTCCCGGCGTAAAGTCACTCCGATTAATGCTTTTAATCCATTTTTTACGCAAATCATCATCTTGAAATTGAAGTTGAAACTTTTTCTGTTGTTCCATCATAATTGGAACGACAACAAGGTACTGAACACTTTCTAGTCATTCCAATAAATAAAATAGAATCAATTAGTTTTGTCAGATAATTTCATATACTTTGAAAAACATCAACATAAAACTAAAATTCAAAATATAAGTTAAAAAAAAGCACTATTATTTCAGCATTCAAATTATATCGCACTGAAAGCATGCGGCGAATATTTTCAAATTGCCAGCCACCTTTTTTGAAGGTCATGTCACGTGACATTGCCCAATGATTCGGCCCTCTCTCTAGTGTTGCCCTGGTTTGATTATACATGAAATCGTTTACCAAAATTAAAATATGTCGAAAACTGTTCCTCCCTTTATTCTTATGCAATGGAATTCTTCTGTGTGACCCTGTAAATGAATAGTAAGTGCTCTTTTCACTATATACTTTACAAAATGCATATTTTAGTGCACTTTGTAAATGCATATAAATTTGAATATGTTTCACAGGGTGTAACATCGTTAAACTTAATTAAAACTATTTTTCCCCATAATGCCGTAATGTAAGGAAATTTTTTGACTATCTCTGTAAATAAACTAATCATGGTAGAAACTTCATTTTCAATAGGAATTCGTGCTAGGTAAACGTTAATAACGTCCAAAAATTTCTTGAAAATCGGAGTATATTTACGAAAGTTGGAAAGCGACCAGACAGACAGACAAACCGAAAGCATAATAACTTTTCAACTTCGTTCGGAAGTGTTAAAAAATCGAGCCAAAAATATATTAATCAGTAGTTTTATTTTCCGCCGTTTCCCCACAAAAAAATTCTTCCTTTGATAATTATGAGTTTTGAATAAAAATATTCATTTGTATGTAACTTATAACTTATTAATTAGTAAAAGTAAAAAATATTTCTGATTCATTTTAAATATGACGTCATTATTTATCTCGCTCCATCAGCTACTGATATTCATACCCCTTATATTTTTAACGACTGCTATAAAGTACCTGTTTTATTTCAACTATGACGTCACATTTTCATAAGTGAACCATTTTATTAAAAATATAATTCTTTTTCATTCTTTTTACTTTTAATTTATGTCGCCATATTTTACACAAAAATTCCCATTAACTAAACAAATATCCTTGTTAAATATATTTTAAAAATACCCCTTTTATTTTTATTTCAAACATGACGTCATATTTATTTTATTATAGTTTTTCGCATGGAAGTTTTTTATTAAAAATTCATTGCCGCTGAAAAATTATTATTCCAATTTTTTATTTTCTTGGCAACAGGAAAGTGGTTAAATTTTATCTGAAAAATGCCTATTGATTTTGTATGTAAAATAATTAAATTTTGATTTATTAAGGAAAATATTTGAATAAAATAAATAAAAATTAGCCTATGTTCATTCCACTGCTATAATCTATCCATATGCAAAGATTCAAAAACATTAATCCATCCGTTCTGAAGCCAAGTTCATTCCAATTTTTCGGACACACTTTCACATTTATAACATATATAAGGATATAAGGATTCACTTTTGGTTCTCATATGCATCCAACTGGCAAATTGTCCTATTTAGAAAGGACACAATGTGCCGTGAGGGTCGATTCTTTGATAAGTGCAGAAAATAGTGCAAAAAGTGCAGTCAAAATTGGATTTTTGAACCTAATTTTCCGAAGTGGGAGATCTGGGAACAAAAAAAGGGTCCTACTGAGAAGGTAATTGTTTACCAATCAAATTATAAGAATGGAACATAAAATGACATCACATGACACCTTCTACGTCTCTTTCAAAAATCACACAGAAAGTTTCATGTTTCTACTTTCAAAAATATGTCTGAAATTGTATTGGAAAATTTCGAGCTCTTGAAGGAGGAAACGAGTTTTTTCGAATACACCCTTAAGTTTTAATTCAGTATGAGGATTTTTTATGTTCTAAACTCCAGCTTACAGTCTAAATGCCTCTTTTTTTTTAAGTTGATATTTTTTCCGGTTGCTCGTGACGTCAGAACTCTGTAGTGTGTTCCCTACCTTTAAGGAATACAAGGGGGGGGGGGATGAATGGGAGACGTTTGTTTTTAATTTATGCAACCACGTCGATAAAAATCCTGCTGAAGTGATAAATTAGTTTAAAAAATCGTATTTTATATATGTAGTCATCTGAAGTTTCAAAACTTATGTAACTAGTGTTTAAAAATAATTAAAATTTCAAACTAGTGTAAAACTTAATAAAATTCCTCTATTTTCGTTAAAATTTGGTATTTTTCTGTAGTATTCGTTTAATTATTAAAAGTCTTTAAGGTGATAGCAGCTCAAAAATCTAGAATGTATGCTTAAGTTTCCTTTTCTTAAATTGATATTCTGATATTAAGTTGAAAATATCTAAAGAAATCGACTAAAAATTGATATTTTACATTGTTTAGCTGAATTAATAATACTCATTAAGGGTATATTTTGATTCAAACTGCTTATTTTCCGATTTATTTTTAAATTTATTTTTGCTCTCAAACGCACCAAACTGGAAAATTGTCTTATTTAGAAAGTACACAAGGTGCTGTGAGGGTCGATTCATTGATAAAGGCAGAAAATAGTTTTAAAAAAAGCAATCAAAAACGGCACTTTGAACCGAAATTTCCGAACCTGGAGATCTACGAACGAAAAAATTATCGAACTGAGAAAATAATTGTTTATAACTCCAATTTTATCGAACTGAGGGGAAAATGACATCACACGGCACCTTCTACGTCTCTTTCAAAATCCCTTCAACAAGTTTCGTGTCTCTACTTTAAAAAATGCGTCCGAAATTGTATCGGAAAATTTCGAACTGTTGAGGGTGGAAAATCATTTTTTCGAATACGATAGCTGCTCAAAATTTAAATATGCGCTTAACTTTGCTCTTTTAAATTGGTAATCAGATCATATAGAGAAAAAATAAACAGACCGTACCCACTGTATCAGCATCTCCGAAATCTCTCCATGGAGCGGTGTTCCGCTTCAGTAGCGAAATGTCCGCAACAAAGTGGGGAGTGGGGGGATGAGGGTTAAGTGCGGGGATGGATAGCAAGGCCACTTCCGGACATCCTGCCATCTCCATCCTCCCCCAACAATGATCCCGGGAAGATGCGGGGGAGTATAGAGCTAAACGTCAACCGTTTCCGGAGATATTTCTCTCTGAACTTGATAGCTTTATTATAGGAGGAGAGTTTGGCAAGGTGCTGGTAATGGAAGGCTCTGTTCTTAAGGGTGTATTCGAAAAAACGCTTTTCCACCTTCAACAGCTCGAAATTTTCCGATACAATTTCAGACACATTTTCAAAAGTAGAAACTTGAAACTTGCTGAGGGGATTCTTGAAAGGACGTATGAGGTGCCGAGTAATGTCTTATTATGCTCAATTCATTAGAATTTGAGTTATAAACAATTACCTTATCAGTAGGACCCTTTTTTTCGTTCACGGATCTCCCGCTAGGGGAAAATCTGTTCAAAACTCCGTTTTCGATTGCTTTTTTTGCAATATTTTCTGCTTTTATTAAAGAATCGACCCTTACGGCACCTCGTGTGGTTTCTAAATAAGAGATTCTGAAAGTTTGATGCGTTCTAGCGCAAAAATGAATTCAAAAATAAATCGGAAAATAAGCACTTTGAATCGAAATACACCCTTAAATGAAACAGGGCAATTTTGTGACATACGTTTTAATTTGTTCGGAAATGCCTGAAACTAGCAGGTGTCGATATTCAGAAACAGTCTAATTGCACTCAGTTTTCTGTTTATTTACAAACACAAGAGATCGTTCAAAACAAGCCTTCAAATTTGACGTTTTTCAACACATATCCCGACGAAAGCAGAAAAGGCGGTCGTAAAACGGGAGAAAAACGGGTGATCACGTGATCGAAATAGCTTAGAATTGGACAGGTAATTAAACTATCCCAAAATGGAAAACTAAGTTCGATTCGAAATCGCTTCCATAGTCAGGCCTCTTAATTCTATATCTTGTCCATTAAAAAAATGAATTTGTGAATGGGTCAAAACGTTTTGCGCTCGTTGAACGGAGCAGTTGAAACGTTAGAAAACGCTAAATCTTAATTTTTAAGCATTTGTTACTCGATTGTATAATGTAAAACCGAGCGAAATCATTCTAAATGAGAGACTATCAAATTAAAGTCGAGTCTCTATATAACGAAACTCCATACATCGAATTTCTCTATATAACGAATTTTTAGTAGGAACGATCCCCTTTTCGCATGATTACATTAAAATCAGTCTCTATATAGCGAAATATCTATCTCCATATAAAGAATTTTTTCATAAATTGGTTTTAATTTATTCATTTTTAAAAAAGCTTCGAAATCCTATGGAATCAATATTCCATCTCTTATTTTTCATTTTTCATTTATCGTTTAGTGCTGAGTTTTTTTTTATTTTTTTATATTACTTTATCCAACGACTTCATCCCACCTCCCACACACTTTTCCGCATCCTTCTCAAAACAGAGTCAATTGGATTGTTACACATATAGAGAGGCACATAAGAGAGGTCTTCAAATGGAGGAAAATGTTAACTATAATATTTCATTCCTTGCTAAAATTTGAGCTTTTTATTTGAGAGCATAACAATCTTAAAATCAAAACAACAAAAAATTACAGATATCTTCGTAATCAATGCAAGTCTTCCTTATTTGATTTTCATTAAGCTTTCAAATAAATGTCTGTTCTCTTTTTTGAAACAGCTTAAATAATTAAAAAATAAAATGTTAGGTTAATATTTACTTTTAAACACTTCAAATTTTTAATTAAAAAGATAAAAAATAATATTTGTCCAAAATTTATACATTAAATACAATTTTTAAAGTCATTCTCTGTACACCGAATTTCTCTATATAACGAATTTTTTACTGGAACGATGAATTTCGTTATATAAGGACGACTGTATTTTGATTTTGTGGGACAAACACTCATCAAAACGAGGTCCCTTTCAAACAAAAGGGTTTCAGTGGGCCTTTTATCTTTTGATCGATGGCCACTTTTTGACATAAAGGGACTCCATGTTTGACCCCCCCCCCCCAAAACTTACCTGCAACGCCCTTTGTTATAATAGGAAGCCGTTACACACGCCTTTCAAGGAATTTCTCTTTGATATCGACACGAACGTGGGCTTTGTGAATGAGGGGTGGCGATTACCTTGTTTGTACTGGTAAAAAGACTAAGGACTATAATAAGACTTTTCATAACTGGATAAAGAGAGGGTTTTAGCGGAAAGATGAAGTGAAATTTAGTATCACTTATATCACTAGTTAAGGGTGTATTCCGATCAAAAGTGCATATTTCAGATTTATTTTTAAATTCATTTAGGCTCTCCAATGCAACAAAATGCAACAAACTTTCAAATTTTCTTATTTAGAAACCACACAAGGCACCGTGTTTATCAATTTTTCGGTAAATGTAGAAAATATTTCAAAAAATACTGTCAAAGTTGCCAATTTGAACAGAAATTTTCGAGCATGATGATCTGGGAATGAAAAAATGATCGAACTGTGTAAATAATTTTTTATAAATCAAATGCTGTTCAATTTAGCGAAAAATTACATCACACGGCATCTTATACATCACTTCAAGAATCACCCCAGCCAATTTCATGTTTCTACTTTTAAAATTGAGGTCTGAAAATGTATCGGAAAATTTCGAGCCGTTGAAGGTGGAAAATTATTTTTTCGAATGCACCCTTATTATCAAATTCTCTATAATTGAAAGCATTTAGTTTTTGCAGCGACACACAAAAGATTTCGGATACTGGATTATATCCGAAATACTGTATATCTTAAAAACTTCGTTAAAGCACAAACGCACCTCATTTGCTACTCCGACATGCAATTTCTGACTTGTTCTTCTTTCGGTTCCAGAAATCAAAATGGAAATGTTGGGGAGAAAAAATAAACAGACCGCACCCTCACTATCATCATCTCCGAAATCTCTCCAAGGAGCGGTGTTCCGCTTCAGTAGCGAAATCTCCGCAACAAAGTTGGGGGGATGAGGGTTAAGTGCGGGGGAGGGTGGATAGCAAGGCCACTTCCGGACATCCTGCCATCTCCATCCTCCCCCAACAATGATCCCGGGAAGATGCAGAGGGAGTAGAGCTAAACGTCAACCGTTTCCTGGAGAAAGTTTCTCTATCTGAACTTGATAGCTTTATTAGGAGTTTGGCAAGGTGCTGTGTATATAGGGATTACAATCCCGAGACTAATTTCCGATCCCGGGATTTCGGGATTGTTTAGATTTAATTCCGGGATCCCGGGATAATCCCGGGGTTACGAAAATTAGAATTTCTCTAATATAACCAATTTTTACAATAGCTAAATTTCACAATATTGTAAAAAAAATAATTAAAGCAAAAATACAACCTAACTTATGAAAATATACCAAGTTCAAAATGTATTACTTTAATAATAAAAAAGTATAGAATAAATTACAACAATTGGAAATTAAAACAAATATGCTGTTAATGTTTGACAATGTAAAAAAAAATATTTATGTTTTATTTTCCAAATAATTTTTTTCATTTGATGTTAAAAAAGTCTTTGAATTGGTAAATATTTACAATATGAAAAGATAATTAATATCAGTAATTAAATTTTGAATTATTCTCATAATCAAATAATTAAAGATTACAAATTTAGGATATCGAAAATACAAGATTTTCCCCTACATAATTCTTTTTATTTTGCTTGCAAAAATAAAAAAAATAAAAGTACTTAACACATGCACACACATAACAATAAAAAATTAAATAGATGTATTATTTAAATTTCTAATTATATGTGATCGTTGTTAAAATTTGAAAACGTTGCATAATATAAAAAATTATTGCATGCCAAGATAAAAAAGAAGATCAGTTTCGATAGCTCAGTGTTTTTTAAAATTAATTGGTTTTCCTTTGAAAATACGATCTAAGAAATATCATGCATATAAAGTATCCTCTCCAAGTTGACATCTAAGTTTGTTTGCAGTAAATTCTGCTGCTGAAAATGCTCATTCTATTCTACACTCGCGGGAGCAACTCTCAGCAAATATTGGTAAGCTAATTCTATAAGATGACTGCATACCCCTCCATTTTCAAAAAGAGACATCTCATTTCTAATTTGTGTTGATAAATTCTTTTGTTGTTGTGTTTCAGGTTCGACAGTTCGCATGTTTTTTTCTATTTCTTGTAATTTTTCCTTATATGTTCGGTTATCCGTCTGCCGTTTCGCAGTGAGCTCAATATGCGTTATTTTTGTATCTTGCGAAATTGCCATTGTCAACACTCTTTACCCTTCCAATTATTGCTTTCACTTATGCTTCTTAATAACAGTTTTGTTAGGAATAGAAAACATACTGCTAGTTTCTGTACTCAGGTAATCTCGTTTAGGATTATGCAAGTAATTTAAAACACCTATTAATTCCGTACGTCGTCCTTCTCTAATGTGTAGTTTTAGCGCGTCTGTCATTTTGTAAGCAAATTTTAATTTTGTCTCCAACAATTCGTTTAAAAGAATTTTTAAGGATGCGTCTACGGTTAAAAAATTAGAACCCCCACAACAGATTACTTCTACTGTAATTTGTATCGGTTTGAGGACTTCAACAATTTCGTTTATAAGTAGAAAATCGGAATCGTCAACGCATATCTCATGCTCTAAATCGATTAAAGCTAGTTGTATGCTATTTTTCAAGAAATAAAATCGTTCAAGCATAATTACTAGGCTATTCCATCTAGTCATGCAATTTAAAAGAATGGAAAGTTCTTTCTCTTTTTCAGATTTAACATACTTTTAAAGAACTTCATTCCTTGTTGCAGATCGGTTAAAATAAATTACTAATTTTCCAACTTTTTTAATAAGTTCATTGATATATTCATCAGAGTATAAAAAGCCCTGTTCTTCTTCGGAATTTAAAACAAACCCCGATTCTAATTGAAGATAATTTCTACACACGCAACAAAATCGAAATAAACAAACGATTTCATTTTTCCTTACTAATAGCTATGTGGGTTACATCTGTTTGCAAGTCAAAATATTTCATCACTTAGAAATATATGTAAAAAATATTTGAGGTATATATTATTTTTCAAATCATATATAAACTTCATGAAAATTGATTTTTTCTTCCTCAAAAGCGAAAGTTTAATATTATTCCACTTAAAAAAAAAAACAGACAATCCCGAAAATCCCGGGATTTTTTCTGATAAATCCCAGGATTTTCGGGATTAAAAATACACCGGGATCCCGGAATACCGGGATGCGGGATCCCGGGATTGTAATCCCTATGTGTATATAAGGGTGTGTTCGAAAAAACGCTTTTCCCCCTTCAACAGCTCGAAATTTTCCGATACAATTTTGGACACATTTTTAAAAGTAGAAACGTGAAACTTGCTGAGGGGATTCTTGAAGGGACGTATGAGGTGCCGTGTGATGTCATTTTACGTTCCATTCATTAGAATTTGGTTTATAAACAATTACCTTCTCAGTATGACACTTTTTTTCGTTTACAATTCTCCCGCATAGGGAAAATCGGTTAAAATTGCCGTTTTAGATTGCTCTTTTTGCAATATTTTCTGCATTTGTCAAAGAATCGACGATTACAGCACCTTGAGTACTTTCTGAATAAGACAATCTGCCATTTGGATGCATATGAGAGCAAAAATAAATTTGAAAATAAATCGGAAAGTAAGCAGTTTGAATAGAAATACACCCTGAAGGGTGTTCTTAAATCGAAAAGGGCAAATTTGTGACATAAGTTTGAATTTGTTTTTGTTCGGAAATGCATGAAACTAGAAGGTGTTGTTGTTCAGAAACTATCAAATTGCACTCAATTTCCTTTTTTTTTTTTTTTTTTTTTTTTTTAATGCGCAATAGACCCTTCAGAACAAGCCATCAAAGTGGACATTTTGAATCGCCATTCCGACGAAAGCAGGTATACATACATACATACATACCGGGTGTCCCAAAAATGAATGATGGATTTTAAAATGCAATAATTTTCAAACGGTGACAGCTATTTAAAAGATTTTTGCAGGAGGGTTATGCATAATGTCAGGAGTTTTTTTACCGTAATTTTTTAGTTTAGTTCGCATCTTAAACAATAGGTGGCGTTGACGGTGATTGAAGGCCAGGTTGACGCTACACTCAGCACTGATCATCTGGCCTTCAATCGCCGTCAGCGCCACCTATTGTTTAAGATGCGAACTAAAATAAAAAATTGCGGTAAAAAAAACGCCTGACATTATGCATAACCCTCCTGCAAAAATTTTTTAAATAGCTGTCACCGTTAGCAAGTTATTGAATTTTTAAATCCATCAGTCACTTTTGGGACACCCGGTACATACATACAGGTGAAGCTAATAAAAGAGTTTTTAAAAATAAGTAAAACCTATCCACAAAGTAGCTTCTTTTACTTTTTTAAACACAGAGAAGAAGAAAAAAAAAGGGTTTAAAAAGAACAGATTGAAAATTTTTCCGCAAAAACCATTAATGGTGAAATCGTTTTCATTAGATTGGATCGTAACGACGGAAAGAAAGTTCTTTTATTATCTTTAGTTATTTTTTTATCGATTCACTGTTTCTTATTTCCATTTCAATGGACTAGAAAGCGACCGCCGTTTGTTACTGAAAATTCCATTCTGTCTTTTTTTTTTTTTTTTTTTTTTCTCCTCATGCCGCGCTTTGGAAAGACAAAATGACTGGTAAATCGAAAATTCTTACAATTTTCGATTTTTGCATCGTTAAGGGTGTACATAAATATAAATTGTTTATTTTCTGGCAGGTTATATTATTCAAAAACTATACAATGGGCAGTACGGGTCGATTTTTGATAAAAACAAAATATATTTATCAAAAAATTAATAATTTAACAAACTATAACGGAAAATGATATTTTCAAAAACTAAAATTTTAAGACTTATAAATAAATTTTTTAATTTAAATTAATAATCATAATAATAATCATTTTTAAGATAATCATAACGAATCCTCTATTACGTACGCCATGCAATAAACATTAATATTCCTAGACCCATGATAAAAATAACAGTAGTTTATAGCTGTACAACTTTAACTGTTTAAAATTTGCAATTTTATTGGATGGAGTTAATCAGACTGATTTCTGAACGCCTCCTATTACGTACGACACGCATGAAACATAAATATTCCTGGACCCATAATAAATAAATTTTAAATGAAATTTAAAATTTACAATTTTCGGAACTGCACATTTTAAAACTTCTAAGCATTGCAAGTTTTAAATTTTTACACAGTTGCGCAAAGAAAAGAAAGTACTTTAAAATGAAATTTGTTTGAAATCTTTATCACAATTTGTTTTCAAATTATTATTATTTTTTTAAAGTTTTTATTACTTTTTTTTATTATCGTGGCAACAGAAGTTTTCCAACTTGGACCAATCAGAAAACGAATAAAATAAAATAAGCGGCGGAATTCAACCAATAAAAAAGGTTTATATAGAGTACTTCAAATTTCTCAATTCTCTACCGAGAACAACTATTTTCCAAATAGTTAAAAAAATTTGAGAACAGCCAATTTGAGATCGCACTATTTCCTTAAATACGTTTAAAATTCCAGTCTTTAAAAAAGAACCTTCATTAGTTACAACAAAATCTGGAATCTTATTAAATCCGTTTTTGTCCGACAAATTAAAACTCTCTCAACGGTACAACTTCGGCGCAATTTTTATCGTTCGAAAACAATAATAGGATTCCTGTAATAAGTCCGGGGGAGGAAAAATCATCCAAAACGAAGCCGAATAACCCCATGTGTCGTAACGACAATGATTGCGACATCCCAACAGAAGGAAGGGAGAAATGACGACAAAAAAGCAATCACTGGTCCTCTCTCATTAATAAGTCATAAAAGCAGAAAGGAGGATAACGGTAATTAGCTGTCATCGCTGCTGCTGCATATAAAAATCATCAAAATCCGATCATTGTTTTTAACTGTCTCTCGTTATGCGATGATATCTGACTTTGCCTAATGACAACGTCCAAGAGACGTCATTAATTCTGCATTCCGTTTTCCGGTCTTTTGTTTGCTAGACTCTCACGGAGGGGGGGGGGGAGGGGAGGAGGAGGCGATAGGCGGTGAATCCCTCAAAAAGTATCCGAAGTAGTAAATATGAGGGGTCATTACCAGGCCCTGATTATCACACGGGCACCCGTGGCTTTTGCCCTGGGCACAAAGATTCTAAGGGGCACAAATTTTGTCACAATTTCATCTAAATTTACTTTTAAAAAAATCATAATTGTGATATTGGAGATATTAATACCATGAAATGACAAAAATGTATCTCAACATATGCTTAAAAGAACATTTCAATAAATAATAAATCATATTTTATTTCTATTCCTGGAACCGTTTTTCGATTTTCTGGAAAGTTTAATTTTTAAGTTGACATTTTATGAATAAATGTATCAAAAAACAAACAACATAACATAATAAATAAATAAATAAACACAAGGTACAAGTAAATTTAAGGGGTAAGAAAAATTGAAAGTGCCCTGGGCAAAAAAATTTGCTACACGGGTCTTTACAAGTGGATACATTTGTACGGAACAATTAAAACCAGGGTCGAAATTGGATTTTTTTTTTTTTTTTTTTTTTTTTTAATATATATATATACGAAGTATGTTTGAAATTTGGCTCCCTCCTTTTTCCGAAATCTATCTGCAGTGAAACTTCCATATGTCGAAGATTCATCGTTCCACTTATGGAGAAAATTCGTAAAGTGGAAATTGACTAAGATTTATGAAATTTTTATAATAAAATACTCACACATAAGATGAAAAATACGCCACTTAAAATGGAAATATTGGGAAAATGCATTTTAATTCACGCAGTAACTTTCGTTTTATGTAAAGTCGAAAAATGAGAAAAATATAATTAGAACAATAATAAATATTTCGACATACAGCCGAGTCTCTCTATAACAAAACTCCATACATCGAATTTCTCTATATAACGAATTTTTAGTAGGAACGGTCCCCTTTTCGCATGATTACATTAAAAACAGTTTCTATATAGTGAAATATCTATCTCCATACAACGAATTTTTTCGTAAATTGGTCTTAATTTATTCAGTTTTAAAAGAGCTTCGAAATCATATGGAATCAATTTTTCATCACTTATTTTTGATTTATCATTCAGTGCTGAGTTTTATTATTTATTTACTTATTTATTTATTTTTTATAAATATTATTTCTCTCCTTGTTCTTTAAATCAAACGAGTTCATCCCATCTTCCACACACCTTTCAACATCCTTCTCAAAACAGAGTCAATTGGATTGTTACATATATAAGAGAGGAATCAATGAGAGGCACATAAGAGAGGCCTTCAAATGGAAGAAAATGTTAACTACAATTTTTCCTTCCTTGCTAAAATTTGAGTTTTTTTTTTTTTTTTGAGCGTAACAATTTTAAAATCAAACCAAAAAATTACAGATTTCTTCCTCTGAAATTAATGCAAGTCTTCTTTATTTGATTTTCATTAAGTTTTCAAATAAATGTCTCTTCTCTTTTTTGAAACTGCTTAAATAAGCAAGAAATAAAATGTTAGGTTAATATATACTTTTAAACATTTCAAATTCTTAATTAAAAAGATCAAAAATAATATTTGTTCAAAATTTCACATTAAATACGATTTTTAACATCATTCTCTTTACATCGAATTTCTCTATATAACGAAGTTTTTACTGGAACGATGGATTTCGTTATATAGAGACTCGACTGTAGTTGTTTGTAGGTATCGGTGGTTAGATAATTATTTTTCTGTTTCCAAATATCGAACACTTTCAAAACTCGATTAGAACAACAGAATACCAGAACCCAACCAACAAAAAGAAAAGAGAAAGAAAGAAATTGAGTCAACCACAAAATCATTAATTCGTGTTTTATGTTCCCCTGTATCCCCTTCCGATATTTGTCAGCCTGCGTACGACTGACCTATATATCTCACTCTTTATCCAATGATATGATAAACGGAATCGATTCATCATAAGTGTCCCCCACCCCCATCGATTTATACTTCTATATTATAAAGGCCAAACGAATCTGTGCGTAACGCCTTCGTCATTTTGCGAATGGCAACACTTTCCCCTGCAATTCGCTACTGCAAATGTTACACTTCTAAACTTTGCACTCTTCAAATTTTTACACCGTTATAGAGAAAAAAAATATACTTTTAATTGCAATTTGTTTGAAAGCTGTATCTCAATTTATTTTTGATTTATTAAATTTTTTATAGTTTTTAGTACCAATTTCAGGGCTCCCAACTCAGTTCGCGAACTGAACACCTATTTATTTTAGCAAAAAATTTCAGTGTAGGTTTCTACAGCATTTGCACTAAAATTAACCTCCAAAGGTGATGTCCAAGCAATTTGCGAAAAAAAATCTAAAACAAAAAATTTTCAAAAAAAATATTGATGTTCAGTTGGCGGACCGTTTGGGAGCCCTGTAATTGTAGCAACAGCCGCACTCCATTTTCTCCGCACATTTTAAATTTTTACACCGTCGTATGGAGAAAAAAATTTATTTTTAAATGCAATTTGTTTCAAAGCTGTATCTCAATTTATTTTTGATACATTAATTTTTATATAGTTTTTAGTACCAATTTTGTAGCTGTGGCAACAGAATCACTCCTTTTTCTCTTAAAATTGAAATATATATGTAAGAAAATTAAAAAATCAGATCTATTAATTAGTTATTTAATAAATCGCCCCTCAATGTGGATACGGGCCCCATGACTAATAATCACGGTTTTTTACAGGGCAGCAAGAAATCGTATTAATTTAAGTAAAACATATGGCCCTTTTTAACTGGTAACCCTCGGGAGAAGATTGAGAAATTTCAAATGTACAAATGAGATGAGAAATTTCAAATGTACATCTAGGCACTTGGTCTCCAGAACCCATGATGTGGAGACCTGTGAAAAGATTTTGCTATGTTTTAGACTATTTAAATAAATCGTAATTAAAACTAATTACCTTGAAGTCTGTCGTTTTATTAAAACGCGACATATATATATATATATATATATATATACAGTAAAACCCCGATGATTCGGATTAATTGGGACCAGACCCAATCCGGATTATCCGATGAGTTAGAAAAAACTGAAATAAAATAAAACATACTTACAGAAAATCTCCTTTATATTAAAGTTATTGAATATTTACAGAAAGTAAAAATGCTTACTTTTTTTAATTATTCCGAAAATATTTCAGAAAAAGTTTTTTTTAATTCAGAATACGACGATGAAACCAGTTAATGTTATGGAAATTAGCCAATCGCTTCTCAAACTTGAAAAAATAATGGCCCAAACCGGTCCGGATTATTCGGAGATCCGGATTAACGGGGTCCGAATTTGCGGGGTTCTACTGTATATTAAAATGCGTCAATTATAAAATCCAGTAAAATTCGATTTTATTAATTTTTTTAATTTTAGCTTAAAATAATATTTGCTTGAGAATTAGATTTACCAGTATAAAATGTATTTTTTACTCTAACTGATTTTGTAGATTTCTATAAAAAAATGAAACTTTTTTTTTTTTTTTTTTTTTTTTTTTTTTTTTTTTTAAGATTTTGTTTCGTTAAATTTCGACGGGTTTCACCTCGTATTATATAATGTGTAAAAATACCATAGATGATATATAGGGCCACACGAAACAGTTCATAAAGGTTATTGAATATGAGCTTAATTACTGAAAGGTCGTTTTTAAATAAGTTATGCATTTCTACGATGAACTGCATTCAGTTTACTAAGAAATGGTTCTAGAAAAATGATATACAGGGACACGCAAAGAAATGGATAAAGGGTCGCCTATATGAAGGATATACGTAATTTCTGAGAATGTGATTTCAGTAGTTTTAAGAGTGTTTTAGTTTAAAGTAAATTTTAGCTAAAAACTGACGTTAGTAATGGTATTAGGTAAACAGCAGGACTGAACAAAAGTATTAAGCATGTTTTCATCTATAACTATAAAATGCCAAAAGAGAAATTTCAACCTGCTAGGTGTTTTCGTGCTTAATCAAATGTTCCCATTATGGGTGTATTTCGATTCAAACTGCTTATTTTCCGATTTATTTTTCAATTCATTTTTGTTCTCAAGTGCATCAAACTTTCAAAATCTCTTAATTGGAAAGTACACAAGTTGCCGAAATGGTCGATTCTTTGATAAATGCAGAAAATATTGTAAAAAAAGCACTCAAAAACGGCATTTCGAACCGATTTTTCGGAAGCGCGATATCTGGGAACGACAAAAAGTGTCATACTGATAAGGTAATTGTCTATAACGCAAATTCTAATGAATTGAGCGTAAAATGACATCACACGGCACCTCATACGTCCCTTCAAGAATCCCCTCAGCAAGTTTCATGTTTCTACTTTTAAAAATGTGTCTGGAATTGTATAGGAAAGTTTCGGGCTGTTGAAGGTGAAAAATCTTTTTTCCGAATACACCCTTATACACTATATTGCCATTGATTATGGGACACTTGCGATTTTAGACATTTTACTAAATATCTAGAAAAATACATTAGGAATCATCTCGAAACTCTTAGTGTATAAATATAATAGTATAAGTCATACATCTCCGTGAATATTTTTTCCCGAAACTCCAAAGGGGACAATCAACAAATTAAAAAAGAATGAATATCTTTTGAATAACCCTGTCAAAACTAATGCAGCAAAAGCACTCAAACTCTAGATTGTGATTGAATGCCTTATTGTAATAAGCCTTGTTCATTTTTATGCAAATAGCATGCATACTCGCAGAGTAATTAAGGTTTTTATAAAAATGATCCCAAATTTTTCCAAGTTTTTTCCTTATAATTTTCAGAGTTCTTAATATAAAATATTATTTTTTTTTTCAGAAAATATGACAAACAACATTGCACACAGTACCCTGTAATCAGAATTAAAAAATAATGAAAATTGTATAAAAAATGAGTTGGTTTACTAAATAATTTTTTACTGCGCATGCGTCAACGATATCAAAATTTCATTTGCATATTATGTTAGCTAAATGTATAGAGCAACTTTTGTGAAAGTCACAAAATCACAACTTGAAAATTCTGACAATAATCGTCAATTGAATAAGTCGAAAATCCGTTATTCTCAAAATGAAGCAAAAACAAGAGGGGTTGTATCCATATATTCATTGAATAGTGTCAATATAGAATACACAATATGGGATGCACTACTGCATTTGGATAAAATCCCTCATTTTTTGCTTCATTTTGGAAACAACGGATTTTGTCCTTTTTCTATAGACGATTACTTTCAGAATTTTCAAGCTATGATTTTGGGACTTTTACAAAAGTTGCTCTATACATTTAGCTAACATAATATGCAAATGAAATTTTGATATCTTTGACGCATGCGCAGTAAAAAATTATATAGTAAACCTACTCATTTTTCATACAATTTTTATTATTTTTTAATTCTGATTACAGGGTACTGTGTGCAATGTTGTTTGTCATATTTTCTGAAAAAAATATTATTTTATATTAAGAACTCTGAAAATTATAATGGAAAAACTTGGAAAAATTTGGGACCATTTTTATAAAAACCTTAATTACTCTGCGAGTGTGCATGCTATTTGCATAAAAATGAACACAGTGTATTACAATAAGGCATTCAATCATAATCTAGAGTTTGAGCGCTTTTGCTACATTAGTTTTGACAGGGTTATTCAAAAGATATTCATTCTTTTTTAATTTGTTGACGGTCCCCTTTGGAGTTTCGGGAAAAAATCTTCACGGAGATGTATGACGTATACTATTATATTTATACACTAAGAGTTTCGAGATGATTCCTCATGTATTTTTCTAGATATTTAGTAAAATGTCTAAAATCGCAAGTGTCCCATAATCAATGGCAATATAGTGTATAGTATATATGGCTGTCCAAAAGTATTGGATATAGACTCATATTTGGCTATAGATAATAATCCTATTTCCCTAAATAATGAAGTTTTATTAAAGATTTGTTGAAGTGTTGGAATGTTTTTCGTAATCTATGCTTAAGGGTGTATATTCGAAAAAATATTTTTTCACCCTCAACAGCTAGAAATTTTCAAACTCATTTTTGAGAGTAAAAACATGAAACTTGCTGAGGTAACTTTTGAGAAGATGTATAGGAGACCGTGTGATTTCATTTTTCGCTCCATTCATTAGAATTGGATTTACGAACAATTACCTTCTCAGCCAGGATCCTTTTATTTTCGTACCCAGATCTTCGGCTTCGGAAAATTCGCTTCGAAATGCCATCTTTGACAGCATTTTTTGCAATGTTTTCTGCACCTATTAAAAAGTCGACAAGCACGGCACATTCTGTAGTTTGCAAATAAGAGAACCCGTCAGTTGGATACGTTTGAGACTAAAAATCAATTTAATAATTAATCGTAAAACAGCCAGTTTGGATTGCAATACATTACTTATATAACTGAGATTTTTTTTTTTCTTATTCGAAACGTACTGTCCGACTACTGTTAGCTTTACTTTACTTTATTTTGTTTACATTAGAAAGTTTCGCAGGCTCTAGAGTCGGATGTTTTAGAAGACATAAAAGTCTATAAACATAAGGTAATAACGACACTTTATTTATAGTTAAAGCATGATAAATACATTGTTAATCTTCCAATACATTTATTGGGATTCTGATTAATAATATAACACAGTATTTTTAAGGATGCCTAACTTTACAGATATATAATTTAATTCGCATGCGAAAAGGTTGCTCAAAATACTCAAGAAGGAACCCGCTCACCTCTTTGATTCACTAGGAAGTCTGCGTCGGGCATCAGGCACATCCCCACCGGTTCTCATCTCTAAACCACAAACTTCTTCTCTCTCCCAGGGAGAGCACAAAACACAGTCCTGAAAGACTCTTCTAATCTATCCTTCCTCCTCTATTTTTCTCGACATCCTATTATACTAACCTCTCCTTGCCTGAAAATCCCTCCTAAAAATCTTATCCTCCTATAAAATTTCTCTCTCTGGCATATCATTATAATTTTTCAAGTAACGCGCAACTTCATATGCAGGTGGTCTGAAAACACATCGTAGTAAACAACTAAACCCCTTTTACGATGTAATGTGAGAATCGTGTAACCGAAATGCGACATTTTTGCAGCTAACATGTTAATCCCACTACTAAATTTGCAGACATTCAAATACCACAGTGGACATATTTATTTATTTGAACTCCCATCTGCGCGAAGATTCTTACTCTTGTTTACAGGAAATTCAATCTTTTCCAGTCTAACTTATAAACAATCTTGACAAATTTATTGGCTAACTGACTGTTTAGCCAGAATTCACTAACCCCTTACCAAACACCCCGGTTACACAAGTGTCGTTAAATCGCGGAAATTCTATCCTTTTGACGACTTCCCGCATGCACGTGAATCTCAAACTCTCTGGTGGGTCCAGATCCTGCATTCCTATATAATATATCTTTTATTTTTTTACTGTACTGTATTACTCCAGCGGGCCGTGCAAATGTGTCGGGTTTATCCTGACAGTACCCACACACTGAAAATTGAATAAAATACTCAAAACTGAGTATCGATGTACTCATACTGAATTGAGTAGTTTTGGATAAAAAATGATCACATTACGTCCTCAATTTTGAAACATTATATGTTATCAAATCCAAACTATCTGTTTGTACCTTTTAATGGCTTATTTCGTTCAGGGTGGCATAAAATATGTCTATTTATGTAAATATTAATTTAGGCGATTTGGGTATCTTGCTAATATTTTTTGCTATTTTTCTTAACAAACAATCAATTAAACTTTTATTGTTAATAATTTTGAGCAAGAAATAAATGCCAGTATATTTTTACTTTAAGGGTGTGTTTCGATTCAAACTGCTTATTTTCCGATTTATTTTTTAATTCATTTTTGCTCTCAAATGCACCAAACTTTCAAAATCCCTTATTTAGAAACTACACAAGGTGCCGTGAGGGTCGATTCTTTGATAAATGCAGAAATTATTGCAAAAAGAAGCAATCAAAAACGGCATTTCGAACTGACTTTTCCTTTAGCGGGAGTTTTGGGAACCAAAAAAAGGGTCCTACTGATAAGGTAATTGTTTATAACTCAAATTCTAATGAACTGAGCGTAAAAAGACATCACACGGCACCTCATACGTCCCTTCAAGAATCCCCTCAGCAAGTTTCATGTGTTCCACTTTTAAAAATGTGTCTGAAATTGTATCGGAAAATTTCGAGATGCTGAAGATGGAAAAGCGTTTTTTCGAAAAACCATTAATTTATAAGTTAAGGGGGTAGTTCATAGCGAATTACATTTGAACACAACCATGCAATCAAAAATGAGTACATGTATTTTTCAGTTTTGAGTACATTTAGATCTGAGCTATTTTGAGTATGTAAAGTGTAAAGTACTTAAAATTGAGTACTTTTACTCAATTTTGAGAAACCATTATTTTTTTGTGCAAGAACCAAACTCGATCAGAACAACGGAATCCCCGAATCGAACCCACAACGAAAAAATAATCGAAAAAAAGAGAGAAAAGAAATTGAGTCAACCACAAAAACATTAATTCGTGTTTAATGTTCCCTCGTAACTCCCTCCGATATTTGTCAGTGTGCATGCCACTGACCGATATCTCTATCCCTCTATCCGCCGCGATATGATAAACGGAACCGATTTATCATAAGTGTCCCCAACCCCCATCGATTTGCGGACTTTGTCACAAAAAGACCACTTGACTTTATGGTTGGTGTACACTTATTCAAATCATGGCCAGTGGAGAAATGACGCGTGAAACTCCCCTGCTTGGAGGAGAGAAACAAAAAATCAATTTTTTTTCTCTATTTTGATTTCCCATTCCTAACCAAACTGCTTATTTTCCGATTTATTTTTAAACTCATTTTTGCTCTCAAATGCACCAAACTGGCAAATTCTCTTTTTTAGAAACTATACAATGTGCCGTGTTGGTCGATTCTTTTGGTAAAGGTTGAAAATATTGCAAAAAATGCTGTCAAAGTTGCCATTTTGAACAGAAATTTCCGAACCGGGAGATCTGGAAACGTTAAAATTATCGAACTGAGAAAACAATTGTTTATAAATCAAATTCGAATAAATGGAGCTAAAAATGACATCACCTGGCACCTTCTATACGTCTCTTCCAAAACCATCCCAGCTAGTTTCATGTTTCTACTTTTAAGGGTGTATTCGAAAAAACGCTCTTCCACCTTCAACAGCTCGAAATTTTCCGATGCAATTTCGGACACATTTTTAAAAGTAGAGACATGAAACTGACTGAGGTGATACTTGAAGGGACGTATAAGGTGCCGTGTGATGTCTTTTTACGCTCCATTCATTAGAATTTGATTTATAAGCAATTACCTTATCAGTAAGACCCTTTTTCCGTTCCCAAAACTCCCGCTTCGGAAAAATCGGTTCGAAATGCCGTTTTTGATTGCATTTTTTGCAATATTTTCTGCATTTATCGAAGAATCGACAATCACGGCACCTTGGGTACTTTCCAAATAAGAGATTCTAAAAGTTTGGTGCATTTGAGTTCCTTCAAGATTCCCCTCAGCAAGTTTCATGTTTCTACTTTCAAAAATATGTCTTAGGGTGTATTCGAAAAAACGCTTTTCCACCTTCAACAGCTCAAATTTTTCCGATACAATTTCGGACACATTTTTAAAAGTAGAGACATGAAACTGACTGAGGTGATACTTGAAGGGACGTATGAGGTTCCGTGGGATGTCTTTTTACGCTCCATTCATTAGAATTTGAGTTATAAACAATTACTTTATCAGTAGGATCCTTTATTTCGTTCCCAAAACTCCCGCTAGGGGAAAATCAGTTCGAAATGCCGTTTTTGATTGCTTTTTTCTGCAATATTTTCTGCATTTATGAAAGAATCGGCAATCACGGCACCTTGAGTACTTTCCAAATAAGAGATTTTGAAAGTTTGGTGTATTGGAGAGCAAAAATGAATTCAAAAATAAATCGGAAAATAAACAGTTTGAATCGAAATACACCCTTAAAAAAATGTCGAAAAATGCGGAAAATTTCGAGCTGTTGAAGATGGAAAATCATTTTTTCGAATACACCCCTAAAGACAAAACGTAACAAGAAGCGTCAAGCATAGATTATAAAGCACTTTCGAAAACTTTTTTTCTATTATTGTTACAAAACGTCGTCGTTTAAAAAGGTGAGAAGTAGTATATCTAAAGTGAATAAAATAGAAAAACAAATTTAGCAATTACCACCAATTGTCGAAGAAACATCAGCTTTTGTGCAGCCCTGTACACTGCAGAATCTCAAATACAAAAATAAACACGTTGCAGAACACATTTGTCCATAAATTTACAACACATTAAGGGTGTACTTAAATCAAAAAGGGCAAATTTGTGACGTAAGTTTTAGATTATTTTTGTTCGGAAATACATGAAACTAGAAAATGTTTTTATTCAGAAACTATCGAATCGCACTCAATTTTCAGTTTTTTGAAATACGCAATAGATGTTTTAGAACAAGCCATCAAAGTGGTGTTAAGGGTGTATTCCGAAAAAAGATTTTTCACCTTCAACAGCTCAAAATTTCCAGACACATTTTTTAAAGTAGAAACATGAAACTTGCTGGGGCGTTTTTTGAAGTGATGTATATAAGATGCCGTGGGATGTAATCTTTCTCTGAATTAACTAGAATTTGATTTATAAACAATTGTTTTTTTCAATTCGATCATTTTTTCGTTCCCAGATCTCCAAGTTCGGAAATTTCTGTTCAAATTGTCAACTTTGACAGCATTTTTTGTAACATTTTCTGGGTTTACCAAAAAATCGACCCTCACGGCACCTTGTGTAGTTTCTAAATAAGGGATTTTGAAAGTTTGGTGCATTTGAGAGCAAAAATGAGTTTAAAAATAAATCAGACAATAAGCAATTTTGATCGGAATACACAAATAACCGTTCAATAAGATGAGAAATATAATACGAGGGCAGTATGATAAGTACATGGCAAGAAAAATAAATTTTTATGTCAATAATGTACTTTATTGTTCAAATAGTTTATTTTAGTTCGATTCACTCGGCCCAATGTTTTGCTACATTTTCTTGATCCCCACTGAAAACTAGTCGTTGGGAGCCACCGTAATACTTACCCATCATGGAAACAAAACGTGTGTAAACTATTTATAAAATGCATTGCAATTCCAAAATAAAATATAAACGTACATATAAGTATTTTTAACTCATAATCATGCTCTATTCATGAATTGCTCATGAAGCAATTTCGACAACTTGTATAAAACGCCAAACTATTCAAGTAGCACTGAATTGCATAAAAGAAACATCCTTATAACTCCAAAAATAATAATCATATTAACTAACGGTTTATTGCATCGAATGCTTGTTTTCCGATTTATTTTTGAATTCACTTTTGCTCTCAAACACATGAAACTCGCAGATTCTCTTATTTAGAAAGTACACAAGGTGCCGTAATCGTCAATTCTTTGATAAGTGTACAAAATATTGCAAAAAAAGCAATCCAAAACGGCAATTTGAACCGATTTTTCCGAAATGGGAGACAAGAGAACGAAAAAAAGGGTCTTCCAGAGAAGTTAATTGCTTATAAATCAAATTCTAATGAATTGAGCGTAAAAAGACTTTACACGGCACCTCACACGTCCCTTCAAGAGTCCCCTCAGCAAGTTTCATGTGTTCTACTTTTAAAAATGTGTCTGAAATTGTATCGGAAAATTTCGAGCTGTTGAAGATTGAAAAGCGTTTTTTCGAATACACCCTTAAGTGTCTCATTTCCAATTAAAATGTATCTTTGAATTGAAATTTCAGTAAAATACAGGGTCATGAAAAATCAAAAAATGTGAAAAACAGGATTAGAAATATCTCAATAACTAATAATCCGATAGACTTCACTTTATATGCAAAATTTGTGCTATTTTATTGCCTTTTACGTCCGTTCCTTAAAATAAAAAAATTCGAAAATTTTTATACACCTTTCATCAGAACGAATTTTTCGAGAGTCCGAAAAAAATAGTTCCGGATAAACGAGGTTATTGATATTCAATAGACTTTGTCCCATTCTTACATATTAAACACATACAAAATTTTAAGTCTCTATCTCAATTTGTTCGGGAGATAGAGCGGTTACAGACAGACAGACAAACAGAGAGACACACAGACGGACGGACGGCAAAAATTTTTTTCTAAAAATATGTTTTTCGGAATCTCCAGTGTCCGAAACGTGTAAATACGCCAAAAAATTTTTTTTCGATTTTCAAAACGATTGCAAGACTTACCCTATACTAAGTATGATGGGTAAGTAAAAATACGATTTCTCCAACCCTTCCAAATAGGCTTTTGTTTCAACAACAGTCTTATCTTCAGGGATATTTTTTTTTCCACCGAGCTATTTTTTTCAAATGCGAAAGCATAAAATAATCGCCAAAGGGTAAATCTTGCTAATATTAGCATACAGAGCATGGATTCAGATGCAGTTCATATCCTAATTCATAGAATTTCTGTCTGTCTGCATGTCTGTAAACGCTCTGTCTCCTAAACAAATTGAGATAGAGACTTGAAATTTTGTATGTGCTTAGAATGTAAGAATGGAACGAAACCTATTGAATATCAGAAACCTCGATGATCCGGAACTATTTTTTTCGGACTCTCGAAAAATTTGTTCTGATGAAAGGTATATAAAAATTTTCGATTTTTTTTTATTTTAAGGAATGGACGTAAAGGGCAATAATTAATAAATAACAAATTTTGCATCAAGAACAAAGTCGATCGGATTATTATAGATGCTGAGCTATAGGTAATCCTGTTTCCCCACATTCTTCGATTTTTCATGACCCTGTATTTCATTCACATTTCAATTCAAAGATATATTTTAATTGGTAATGAGACAATTAATCCGAAGCAGTAAACTGTTATGGTTAATAGGATTATTATTTTTGGAGCCATGAGGATGTTTCTTTTACGCAATTCGGTACTACTCGAGTAGTTTGGCGTTTTATATAATTTGTCGAAATGGGTTCGTCAGCAGTTTATTAATAGAGCATTACTATGTATGCATATTAAAACTATTTAAATACATGTTTAAATTTTGTTTTGGAATGGCAATGCATTTTATAAATAGTTTACACCTGTTTTATTTTCATACTACATTATATTATGCATATCCATGATGGGTAAGTATTAAGGTGGCCCCCAACGACTAGTTTCTTGTAAAGATAGAAAAAAAGTAAAAATAGCACAAATCTACACAGAAGCGTGCCCGATAATCAGTGAAATACGGCGATGTATGGCGTCGTATCCATCAAAATTGGGTTTCGTGGTTCCGTTTCGAATGATGTCATGTGATGTTTTAAAAGCTCTCTCCTCCTCCCCATCTCTTTATCTATTGGGGTAGGAAGATCCGCAATTCAGAATAAATACATTTGAATTTCATGGTGGTCGGATATGTCTTATACACCATAAAATGCATGGGGTTTGCAGAAAGAGGGGGAGTGCTTTGAAATATCGTTCTTACTTGGGGTTGATTTTAGGGTTGCGTTTTCAGCTAAATATCGGCTGTTCTCAAATCAAACAGGGCAACTTTGTGACAAAAGTTTGATTTTTTTTCTTTTTGTTCGGAAAGGCATAAACAAGCAGGTGTTGTTGTTCAGAAATTATGTCATCAAACATTTTTTTATTTTTTTTTTCGGTATATTTATTTATTTATTTACTAGCTGACCCGATAAAACTTTTTGTGTTTCAAAAAAAAAAAAAAAAAAAAAGGGGGGGGGGGGACTGAGTGCGATTCGATAGTTTTTGAACAGCAACACCTGGTATTTTCATGCATATTTTAGGCAAAATTTCATGAAAAAAAGAATTAGAATTTGATTTATAAACAATTGCCTTCTCAATAGAACCCCCTTTTTTCGTTCCCAGATCTCCCGTTTCGGAAAATTCGGTTCAAAATGCCCACTTTGACAGACTTTTTTCAATATTATCTGCTTTTATTAGAGAATTGACAATCACGGAATATTGCGTAACTTTCTAAATAAGACAATTCGCCAATTGGATGCATTGGTGAGCCAAAATGAATTTAAAAATAAATCGGAAAATAAGCAGTTTGGATCGGAATACACTCTTAAACAATACTTTACAAATAATCCATAAAACGAGAAGGCATAAAGCTCGTTGTAAAAGATTTCCCGTTGAAGTTACACCTTCCCACAAAGTGCTGTTTCAAGTGCATTTCAGCCCATAAAACAGCTATTAAATTTGCCTCTATGACTTCAATGGCACCAAGTAAAGACAAATACGACCTTTATCACGAAAACTGAGACCTATAGAAGAGTAAAATCTTAAAGTACTGTCTTACAACACACATAAGTGAAATGTCTACTAGTTTATTTTAGATGTTTTCATTTCTTGTAATGACATGGGTGTTTACTTCACTGCAAACGTGTGAAGCACTTTTGCAACAGTAAACTGAACATAGAAATCAACACTTCTAACTAAAATCAATTTCGAATTGTGTTGTGGTTTGTCGTATGAAAGAAATAATAATAATAATAATAATAATAATAATAATAATAATAATAATAATAATAATAATAATTGTGCAAAAAGTGTTGATAAAAATGACAAGAGGAGAATATGTGTTAAAACAGAGTTACCAACCTCCGGCTTTTGTTAATTCATGAAAACGTACTTTGAACCAGAAAATTTATTTAAGGGTGTATTCGAAAAAATGATTTTCCACCTTCAACAGCTCGAAATTTTCCGATGCATTTTCAGACACATTTTTAAAAGTAGAAACACGAAACTGGCAGGGGTGATTTTTGAAGTGATGTAGAAGATGCGTGTGAAGTAATTTTTCGCTGAGTTAATTAGAATTTGATTTATGAGCAATTATCTTCTCAGGATGCTCTTTTTTTCGTTCGCAGACCTCCCGCTTCGGAAAATTTTGTCCAAAACGCCCTTTTTTGATAGCATTTTATTGCAACATTTTCTGCATTTATCAAAAAATCGACATTTACGGCACCTTGTGTAGTTTCTAAATAAGAGAATTTGAAAGTTTGGTGCGTTTGAGAGAAAAAGTTAATCTAAAAATAAATCGGTAAAAAGGCACTTTGGATCGAAATACACCCTTAAGGATGTATTCGACAAAACGCTCTTCCACCTTCAACAGCTCGAAATTTTCCGATACAATTTCAGACACATTTTTAAAAGTAGAAACATCAAACTGGCTGAGGTGATACTTGAAGGGACGTATGTGGTGCCGTGTGACGTCTTTTTACGCTCCATTCATTAGAATTTGAGTTATAAACAATTACCTTATCAGTATGACACTTCTTTTCGTTCGGAAAAACTCCCGCTAGGGGAAAATCGGTTCAAAATGCCGTTTTTGGTTGCTTTTTTTTTTGCAATATCTTCTGCATTTATCAAAGAATCGAAAATCACGGCACCTCGTGTACTTCCCAAATAAGAGATTTTGAAAGTTTGGTGTATTGGAGAGCAAAAATGAATTCAAAAATAAATCGGAAAATAAGCAGTTTGAATCGAAATTACACCCTTAAAAAGAAGAGGGTCATTTGAAATTTACCTAATTTCGTTGACTCAATAAATTTCTGGTTAGAAGTATAATTGTTTGATTTTTTAAAAAGCCGGATGTTGGCCAAATGTGTTTTCAAAAGTAATCATTTTTAAAATTGTGTATTTTAAAGGCACTATGTAGAAAATATTTTGAAAGTGTTTATATGTGTTTTTTTTTTCATGTTGGTCTAAATTATGTGTGGTTTACAAAATGTTTTTAATTTGGAGACAATGTGTTGTGCAGCACAATATTATTTTTAGAAACTATTTTCATCAATACACATTTACAACGCTTTTTTTAGAACACATTTCTAGATAACAATACTTTTGCACCTAGAACATGACTAGAGAGCAACCCTTTTGCAAACTATTAAGGGTGTATTTCAATTCAAACTGCTTATTTTCAGATTTATTTTTGAATTCATTTTTGCTCTCAAATGCACCAAACTTTCATAATTTCTTATTTACAAACTATACAAGGTGCCGTGATTGTTGATGAAAAATGCTGTCAAAAACGGCGTTTTGGACCAAATTTTCGAAGCGGGAGATTTTCGAATGAAAAAAAGGGTCCTGCTGAGAAAATAATTGCTTGAAAATCAAATTCTAATTAATTCAGCGAAAAATGACATCACACGGCACCTTGTACATCACTCCAAAAATTCTCTCAGCGAGTTTCATATTTCTACTTTAAAAAATGAACCTGAAAATGTATTGGAAAATTTCGAGCTGCTGAAGGTGGAAAATCACTTTTTCGAATACACCCTTAAAAACACAATCGCAATACGGAATAAAAAAAAAAAAAAAAACCGCTTTACAACACATTAATGTGTCGTGAATTGAAACAAAATGTGTTCCGAAATGTTTTTATTTTTCTGGTTGAGATTTTACAGCGTTCTCTATTCCTCGATTAGACAACAACCGACTAGAAAATGATCTCGTTCGTTCTTTTGCTGACAATATCGATAATTTGCAGATAAGTGAACACACAGCAGTCTAGTGAGGTTACAAATCGGCTTTTATAAAATAAAAATAAAAATCCTTTTTTTCCATCGTGCAATTGAGCAGTAACACTGTCCATTCATCAAAAATTAATCACTCGTACCCATAATCCTTTTCGTCTCTCCGATAAAGACCGACGCTATGTGAGCGCCACCCCCGACCGCGACTCTCGCGTTTGGCGGGTCCCGTTGGGGGTCCTCCGGCAACCAGGGTGGGCCAGAGCGGCCCTTTTGGGGCACCCGGCGCTTCGCAAACGAACTCATAAACGGGGAATCTCACGCTTTTGCTCGCAAGTCACCCCTGCAGTGATGCCTGTCATCACGTGATCCTGGATCACCCCGAAGTTGGGGGGGGGGAGCAGTCATGAAAGAAAAGGGGGGGGATAAGGGTCTTGATTGAGAAGCTTTCGTCTGCTCGCGGATATTGATGAAGTCTGATGTCCAAATAGGCTATTTCTGGGTGATTTTCATTTCAAAAACGCTTTGCATTATTTTTTTATGGCTTTTTTTACTAATAAGTTTTAATGGCGTTTTTAAATCAAAAAGGGCAACTTTGTGACATAAGTTTTAAATCATTTTTGTTTGGAAATGCATAAAGCTAGCAGGTATTGTTATTTAGAAACTGTCTAATGGCACAGTTTCTGAATAACAATAGCTTTCTGTTTTCTGGGTTTTTTTTACAAACACAAGCGATATTTCAAAACTAGAGCCTCTAGAATTATGGGCCGGAGCATCACCGCCATATTTAGGTACATTGTGGGTACATCCCTGCTTCTTGGCGACCACAGAGGCGACTTTAGCGCCTTATTGGCGATCTCAAGAAATTTGTTTATCATATATTATTTGAACTACAAGTAATGCATCATTTTGTAATGCATCATCTATGTGATAAACGGAAAAAAAGTGACTGGAAGAAAGTGACAGAAAAAACAAATGCTGAAAAAATGTGACGCAGCAAAAAAGTGACAAGGAACTGTTAGATATTAAACTAAAAATAAAATAGTAATGAAGAATGTATTTTTTCTGTTCTAATAAATTATTAAAAAATTAAAAAATTATTATATATTTTATTAACTGATAGTAAATTAATAAAAATAATTGTAAAAATAAATAAACTTAAATATTAAAAATTAGTTTCAATTACAAGAATTGATTTTAAAAATGATAATATTTTATTAACTAATAGCAAATTAATAAAAATAATTGTATAAATAAATAAAATTAAATTAAAATTATTTTCACTAACAAGAATTCATTAAAAAATAATGTTTGATAGTAATAATTGATAGTGAATTAATAAACATAATTGTATAAATAAATAAAATTACATATTAAAAAAATTAATTTCACTGGCAAGAATTAATTTAAACTAGTTGGATGTGCCAATCCCAAAACTTTCTTCTATCTCATACATACATTTTAATATTAAAAAGAAATAGTTACTCATTTTAGTGCTTTAATAATTTTAATTCAATACCTTACCAACTTTCATTTTCATCTTAAATTTCTGCTTCAATCAATTAATCGGAGTAAAAATGAATTTCCGTCTCTGCACGAGCCGATGGACAATAGAATGATAAGCAGATTTTTTTTTTCAAATTCAGGGAGGACTTATTTGCCTTACCAACAAATAATCATATACAAAATGTTTAGTTCAGTTCTAGAACTAACTTCATACACTTTTATGTGGTGCAATATTGAAAATAGCATAAAATTCGGTATTGCAGCGCCCCCTTCCGGCAGATTTTTTTCAGATTTAGGGCGATCCAACTAGCCATAGCCATACACTTACACAAAAAATTTCGTTCAATTCGATGCATAACTTCATGTACTTCTGGTCGGTACAATATTGAAAATGGCACAAAAATCGCGATTGCAGCGCCCCCTTCCGGTGGATTTTTTTCAAATTCAGGGAAGACCAACTAGCCATTGTCATACATATACACAAAAAATTTGGTTCAATTCTATTCATAACTTCATATACTTTTGGTCGGTACAATATTGAAAATGGCACAAAAATCGCGATTGCGACGCCCCCTTCCGGCGGATTTTTTTCAAATTCAGGGAGGACCAACTAGCCATAGTCATACACACACACAAAAAATTTGGTTCAATTCGATGCATAACTTCATATACTTTTGGTCAGTACAATATTGAAAATGGCACAAAAATGGCGATTGCAGCGCCCCCTTCCGGCGGATTTTTTTCAAATTCAGGGAGGACCAACTACCCATACTCATACACATACACAAAAAATTTGGTTCAATTCGATGCATAACTTCATATACTTTTGGTCGGTACAATATTGAAAATGGCACAAAAATCGCGATTGCAGCGCCCCCTTCCGGCGGAATATTTCAAAACTGAAGGCGGACCTGCTTGCCACAGCCAAAAACATTCACAAAAAATTTGGTTCAATTCTATGCATAACTTCATACACTTTTTGATGGTAGAATGGCGACATACAGACACACACACAGACATACACACAGACACACACACAGACACACGGACAGACAGACATTTTGTAAAAACATGTTTTTTGGAATCTCTGACCCCTAAAACGTGTAAATCCGTCGAAAACCGGAAGTCGAAAAAAATTTCGATTACAATACTTTCTTCTATTGAAGATAGAAGAAAGTAAAAATGATAATATTTTATTAACTCATAGTAAATCAATAAAAAATTAAATGTATAACTAATTAAAATCAAATATTAAAAAATCTACTCATTAACAAATATATATTTAAAAAATGATATTCTATCAACTCATAGTAAATCAAAAAGATAAATATATAATTAAATAATAAACAAATAAATAATGTAATAATTAATACATTAATGTAATGCATAATAATTATACATAATACTTTATATATTATTTAAATATAGTGTTTACATAATGCATTTATTATAATTATAGTTAATATATTTTATTAATTATTAAATTATAAATTAGTCATTTATTAAACTATTATTATTACTATTGTTATTGTTAAATTACAATTATTAAATTGAATATGAATAATTTATTATATTTATATAGTTTTATATTATTTTATTATATATATATATAATCTATTATTTATTATATTGTATAATGTAATATAATTATACAAAATAACATAATATGTATATATATTGGGATAGTATTTATAATATAATATAATTATATTTACATTATTTATATATTTATATTTTAAAATTATTTATAATTTTAATTATATATAACAATTTATATATTATTTTTTTAATTATAAAGTTATGTATTAATATGTTATTACGCTATATATTATATTTATATCTACAAAAAATTATATAATTATAATATAATATAATACATTATAAAATATAATACATTAATATAATAAAATAATTAATTTATATAATAAAAATATCTAATACTATGTAATAATAATAAATAAATTATAATAATAATAATTAATTGTGCAATTTTTCTTATTTGTTATTATCTTTTCTCAATCATATAATAAATCGATAAAAATTACATTATCATTTCTAACATTTTTGTGATTTAAAACGTTACTTAATCAAGACATGCCCTCAGAAAACCCGCAACGTATCCCTAAGAGCATGCATACTCTTGATTGGGAACCGCTATCATACGAGAATTATATAAATACAGATATAAAAAATTAAATCTAAAAGAATCGTAATCATCATTTATTTTTACAAGTTTTGACCGACTTTTAAATTTGGCGCTTTCAAAAACCGTGCCAATCATTTCGACGACAGTTGGTTATTTACTTAGTTTGTTTTGTGTTTTCTTCCAGAAATTGGAACGCCTTGTGTCCTTTTCTAAAATGGTTTGAACAATTCATAGCAGAGCAACATCTTACCATAAATTTCGTATTTAATTATAACATGTATTTAAGGGTGTATTCCGATTCAAACTGCTTGTTTTCCAATTTATTTTTGAATTCATTACGGCTCTCAAACACATGAAACTCGCAGATTCTCTTATTTAGAAAGTGCATAAGATGCCGTAAAGGTCAATTCTTTGATAAGTGTACAAAATATTGCAAAAAAAAAGCAATCAAAAACGGCAATTTGAACCGATTTTTCCGAAATGGGAGATAAGGGAACGAAAAAAAGGGTCTTCCGGAGAAGTTAATTGTTTATAAATCAAATTCTAATGAATTGAGCGTAAAAAGACATCACACGGCACCTCACCACGTCCCTTCAAGAGTCCCCTCAGCAAGTTTCATGTCTACTTTCTAAAAATGTGCCTGAAATTTCGAGCTGCTGAAGGTGGAAAAGCGTTTTTTCGAATACACCCTTAATAGAAAATAACTGTCAAAATGCAGCACCGTTGCTCTCTGTTTATATAGAAGCGAATGGGCGCTGGGTACATATGGCAAACCCAAAGGCACATCAATGGCGGATGCTTCAGCTCGTAAATCTAGAAGCCTTATTCAAAACAAGCCTTCAACGTTGACGTTTTTGAACACATTTTCCGACGAAAGCCGAAAAATCGGTCGACAAACAGGAGAAAAACGGGTGATGACGTGATCGACATAGCTTAGAACTGGATTAGGTAATTGAACTATCCTAAAATGAAAAACTAAGTTCGATTCGAAATCGCTTCCATAGTCAGGCCTTTTAATTCCATATGTTTCTGCTCAAAAATGAATTTGTCAATGTTTTAAAACGTTTCGCGCTTATTGAGCGGAGCAATTAAGAACACCCTTAATGAGGTCTTTAGCTTGTTCATACTTAGTAAATTGACAGCGCTTGTCATTCAAGCTGTTTCAAAATTTCAAATACGTCAAAAAGTTCAATAGTTTACACTCTAAATTTTCCATCTAATTTCTATTTTCTGAGTTCCGGTCTTATCTCTGAAATAAGCATTTGCAAATGTTTTCTCGATAGCTCGTAACAATATGTTAACAGACATTAGATCCTTGCTTCAATGGCTGTCTGCCTATAAAATACCGATAAATTCAGAACGATTTTCGCAAGGTCATTAAATAAAGGCAATTTATACGCACACTATATAACGGTTCATAAAATAGATAAGTCCGTCTGTCTGCACTTTTTTATTAGAGCGGTCGTAGAATTTGTCTTATGCATCCATAAAGTCAGCTATAAAAATATTTAAGTTCACATTGTATGTTTTAGCTTCAGTTTTATGATGGTTTTTAAGTGGTTTTCAAACAGTCGACGATAAGGGAAGTAGATTTTAACGCGATTCTATAAAAAATAATTAAATAAAATCTGGCTTAGCTCAATAGCTTTATGACGCATTTTCGGATTTATTGTGTTCGAGGTGGAACCCGATCGAAATTCGACGAAGGAAAATCTTTAAGAAAAAAACTGTTTCATAGATTTAAATTAAGTCTACAAAGTTAATTGCAATAAAATTGCGTCTTAATTGACAAGTAAATAATATTTAACCTAAACGTAACGAAATACTATTTCCTTAAAACTCAGTCTTAGAAATTATTAAAATTAAACTTTAGTCGTATGTAAGCAGTTAAATGTAATAAAGATCTGCTATTATGACAAAGTTATCAACTAGGACTTCCCTCAGAGGGATTAGTCTGAGCGATATTGCTGAGAATACACATTTAATAACTTGCGATAAGCCGATAAGTAAAGAAAATGAGATGTTACCTTTAATTGGTCATTCATTGTGATAAAATATAATGATGAAAATAAGCATATCGAATCGTAGAACTACAAAATCTTGTTGCATATACTATTTTTATAAAAGAAAAGCAAACCATGCATGGATATAAAATTGGAAATATGCAAAATGTTAAAAGTAATACAGAAAATAAAAGACCAAATTTCCCTATATTGGAAATATAGCTCTTTGAAATGATGTCATGAGCATAAACAGAAGCTTCGCACCGATTTGAGAAACTATAAATAACATAAACTATTATGTTTGAAGAGAAATGGAGTGTATTTTATATGGTGTGAAATCCGTCCGAATAGTTTATAATGATGAATATCTGTTTTCCACGGGTACAATGAGGTTGTCGATAAGAGTTAAGGAATCCTTTTTTAAAAATTTGTCCTAAACGAGCACTTACATCTTATAAGTTACTGTGATGCCAAAGTTATAGTTTCTGACCCCAACAGTATCCTAGAAATTGCAATATTCTCAATAAATTGGGTTTAAAACTTTTTCTAGAAAAAAAATGTTTAATATGTGAAATTAAATTGTCGAATGTTTTAGAAATCGTTCATAACGAGAATATTATATCTTAAAAGTTGCCACCAAAAAAAAAAAAAAGATTTTAAATTTTTAGTCATATCAACATCAAAGAATTCTCAATTTTAGAACTTTTTTTGCTCGTGCATTGATGGTGATTATTGTTCCTACGCAAAATATAGTATATTTTGCAGCTAAGATGGTTACCAACATTTTTTGCCCACATTATTTTTTAAATCGGCTAGGTACTCCCAATGCTAACGAAAAACACACAAACGTTAATGCTTTATACCATAGAAATACAGAATCAAAAGCTATTTATCTCCTATTATATACACATAAACAGGGGTGGGGAAATACATCATTTGCTCGCCAGTGGCGAGTGGATTTTCTCATAAGGCAAGTGCATTTTTAGTTTTTGAAAAACTGTAGGCAATAGGCACATTATCAGAAACACTTTTTTAATCTAGATATTTTAACTTTCCAAATTATTACAGTGTAAGTATGGTACTAAGTTCTATCTAATATTAATCTTACCTTTGTTATATATATTTCTTAGTATTATACAAAAAATAATTATGAAAATGCATTGTAGTAATAGTAATTTTGCCTGTAATCGCGTGCGATTTTGTCATAACTATTTTCAACAGCGTGTGTTGCATCTTGCGGGCTGGCGAAATAAATCCTTGGCTGATAAGAATTTGGAAAATTTCCCCACCCCTGCACATAAATTATCTAATTAGTGCTAGCAGATGAATTTTTAAATATACATAGATCAATATAATGCTTCATTTTTCTTTTATTAGTATTTCTTAGTATTCATTTTTCATTTATTTGTATTATTCAGTAAAAAACTCACTTTCTTAAGCCCGAATTACGTCAAACTTTTTATAAAAGCGCCTAAGTCCATATAACAGCGAAGTATTGTGAAGAGTATTAAATACAAGGTAGTAAGACACTTAGTCAAACGCAGGTAATAAATCGCCAAATATTGTCCTTTTCGCCCTCTCTCGAAATGCATTTTTTTTCATATATTTAAAAAACACGATTTTGAGTCATCTTATTTAAAATTCAAATAAATAAATGAGAGGAAGCAATAATAGCATAACATTCATAACAGTCAAAACATTCATAAGTCAACATCAAGGAATTGTATCGTAGTTACACAAGTAGGGGAAAAGTGGCGGTCCGGCCTCAGGAGGAGGATTGAGGATCGGTGGTGGTGGTGGGATCCTCCTCCTCAATCCTCCTCCACAGCCCTCCTCCTCAATCCTCCTCCTCCTCAAGCCTCCTCCTCAATCCTCCTCCTGGCATCGTCTTATAAGAGAAGGGGTTAAAAGGATTTTTTTCGAATTTTAAGCGGGAATTTCAGGGAGTTAGAATTTTTAAATCATATTGTAGTATGGGGGTGTTTTTTAATGTGGGGACTTTAAAAATTTTCGGCTTGTTACAGTACGTGGGGTATGTTTTTCGATTGAATTTTGCTGTTGCTCATTTAAAAAGGTAATTAAAAATTATGAGTGAAATTTTTTCAACATACTCTAGTATGAGGGATTATTTTTCGAGTGATGATTTATTAAGAAATTTTAATAATTTAAACTTTAAAATTTTCAACAGTTTAAATTTATTTTGAGTCAAGTATAAAAGTTAATCCAATTTTACAAATGAATCATTAAAATTAATTTCAAATAATGAGTGAAAAATAATGAAGACACTTTAATTATATCGGCGTGCTGTAGTATGATAGGTTATTTTAATGTGGTAATTTTTTTTCGATTGAATTTTGCTGTTGTTCATTTTAAAAGGTAATTAAAAATTAATTAAAAATAAGGAATAAAGCGACTTTTTTTTTTTTTTTTTTTTTTTTTTTTTTTTTTTTTTTCACCGTGTTTTAGATGAGGAGTTAAGCGGGTATTTGGGGACATAGAATGTTTTTTTCTGTACTATTGTACGAGTAGTTTTTAATTTTAATGTGGTGACTTAAAAATTTTCAGTTTGGTGTAATTTAAGAGTTTATTTTTTCGATTTTAAGTGGAAATTTGGGGAGATTGATTTTTTTTTTCCACTGTACTCTTACATGATGAGTTAAGCGGGTATTTTGGGGGAAATTATTATTTTAGACTAATCATTCACGAAGGATATTTTGTGGATATAAATGTTTAATAGGGGGACTTTAATTTTTTTGCAATGAAATTGACGTGCGCTCGTCGATCTAACCGTTCGGAGTTTATAGTTTTCTTCAAATCATATGTGAATATTGGTTTAGAATTTCTTAGAATGACTTCCACCACTTTCATATCTACCCATTATCATAAATAACACATGCTGGTAATGGGAATTTGGGAATAACAATTTTGAATATTTATTTAATGAAGGAACTTTAAAATTATTTCGAGTACTATTTTTAGTCAACTATGTTATACACTTAATATTTTAGAATAGTTAAAAAATAACTTTAAAATTTGAATGAAAAAATATGTTTCAAAATGGGATTTTATGTGCTAGCATTGAATCGCACTCGTCGCCCTAACGGTTTGGAATATGTGGTTTCCTTCGAACCTTGGTGAAAATTTAATTGAAATGATTATTATTATTATTTTGTGTGTGTTGTATGTATGTGTATATATGTGTGTGTGTGTTGTATGCATGTATGTGTGTGAATGTATGTTTGTGTGTTGTATGCATGTATATGTGTGTTGTATGCATGTGCGTGTGTTGTATGTATTGTATGTGTGTATGTGTGTGTCGTATGTTGTACGTATGTGCATGTGTTGTATATATGTATGAATGAAATAACACATGCTTGTAATGGGAATTTGGGAATAATAATTTTAAATATTAATTTAATGAAGGAACTTTAGAATTATTTCGAGTATTATTTTTAGTGAATTATGTTATACACTTGATATTTTAGAATAGTTAAAAAATAACTTTAAAATTTGAATGAAAAATATGTTTCAAAATTGAATTTTACGTACTAACATTTATTTACGCTCGTCGACCTAACTGTTCAAAGTCCTTGATTATCTTCGAGCAATGGAAAATTTAATTTTATTAATTTATTTATTTAGTTAGATTATTTTTTGATGATCCCGGTTTGAGGATGTTATTTTTGGATAATGAATAAATTTTAATGGTGGTACTTTATTTTTAAGGGGTGTCTTATGAAGCGACTTAGATTGTTTTCGAATGGAAAATTTAATCACATTTAATTTAAGAAATGGTTAATTAAAGGAAAAAAGACAATTCAATTTAATTGGGTTCCTTTTTCGATAGATAAAAATAGGAATTAAAAATTTTATGAGAAATTTATTAATGAGGATAATTGAAACTTATTATGAGTGTGACTCTATTTTAAGTAAAGGTTAGAAGAAAGTTTAAAAAAATGACACTAAAAAATAAATATATTCATAACACATATATATACATAGAATTAACTAGCAGTATTTTTAAACTTGAATATTTTTTATTATTACTAAAATCACTTTTTTTTTTTTTTTTTTTTTTTTTTTTTTTTTTTTTTTTTTACTATTTTATTATTTTTATTTATTTATTTTATTATATCATTTTTAATTAAGGGTGTATTTCGATTCAAACTGCTTATTTTCCGATTTATTTTTGAATTCATTTTTTCTCTCAAATGCACCAAACTTTCAAATTCTCTTATTTAGAAAGTACACAAGGTGCCGTAATCGTCGATTCTCTGATAAATGTAGAGAATATTGCAAAAAAAGCAATCAAAAACGGCATTTCGAACCGATTTTTCTGAAGCGGGAGGTCTGCGAACGAAAAAAAGGGTCATACTGAGAAGTTAATTGTTTATAACTCAAATTCTAATGGAATGAGAACAAAATAACATCATACGGCACCTCGTACGTCCCTTCAAGAATCCCCTCAGCAAGTTTCCTGTTTCTACTTTTAAAAATGTGTCTGAAATTGTATCGGAAAATTTCGAGCTGTTGAAGATGGAAAACCGTTTTTTCGAATACACCCTTAATTAATTTTATTCTATTTTGATTTTTATTTATTTATTTATTTATTTATTTTAATTGATTTATTTATTTTATTTTATTTATTTTTCAATTGTTTTCTTTACCTTTTATTAGTTTTTCTCTGCCACCTGTGTTCTTTTAGCCAGCGCCACCTGGGGCACTCTTTGTAATCTCCTCCCTCCTTCTTTGAGTTTATCTTTACTTTTCTCTTCCTCCTTGGCTGTGACAAGCAGCGCCACCTGTCGCACTCTGTGTAATCTCCTCCTTCTTTATTTCACTGTTATTTCCACTCTGTCCGTTGTGACACGTGTTTGGAACAGCTGATGACGAGCAGTAATTTTGCAGCTCGAAACGCGTCCTGTTTAATTTATCTTTTTATGGTGATTTAACAAAGTTTTTATTTATTGATATATATTTATCGCCAGTATTTTCGGTGTTTCTCAATATTGTTTAACTATTTTGGGTTTCTACACCGTTCCTGCTTTCCACGTGTTCATGGTAAGTCCTTTTTCTTTCTTCCTGCTTCTTGTGTGTATTGTTTTTTAGTGAATTTTTTGCCTTTTTTATTTATTTTTACTGTGTTTTCTTTTTATTTATTTATTTATTTATTTATTTTTTTTTAATTTTGTTTTATTTATTTATTTATTATTACCATTATTTCTGGCCTTGTTTTTTCTTTTCTCTTGTTATGGGTTCTTCGCTTATTAATCGTTTCAAGCATCTTCGTTTGAAGCGGGCTAGGTTTTTGAATAGGCTTAATTTTCTTTTAAGGTGTAAACGTTCACACGTTGTTCCTAAGTTCATTAATATTATTTACAAGCTTCCTTCATCCTTTCGCGTTCTAAATGCCTTAACCAGGAGTAAGTTTGCTGTTCTTAGAGCCATTATTCAAGATGTTCGGCACTCTCTTTCGTGCATTGAATATGAATTATATTCGTTACATTTGCTGTTAAGTAATTCTGTTATTTATTTCCCTTTTCTTGAGAAACGGATTTTTGCCTACGTTGATTACAAATCTAAATGTCACTGTGCTATATTGGATAAAAAATTTTCGTCACTTCTGACTTCTAATTCTCCTGCTCCTGGTATCTCTCCTCTTCGGCAAAATTATGTTGTCAATTTATCGTCTCATTCTCTTACTGATTCCCAACGTGATGTTCTCTCTCTTGTTTTGAATTTTTCGCGCGTTTCCAAACCTTCTATTCCGAATTTAATCGCTCCGATTGAACATTCTTTCAAAAATAGTAAAATTTCTCCTGGTCAACTTGATTCTCTTCGCTACCTTTTGGCTAACGTCATTTCTTCTAATAAATCTTCAGTTAAATCTAATCTTTCTTCTTCTCAAAAATCTGCTATCAGTGAACTTAATTCTGTCCCTAACCTTCTTATTACTAAGGCTGATAAAGGCGGTCAAACCGTTCTTCTCAATAAGTCTGATTATATTTCTCATGTGGAATCTATGTTAAACTCTGGTCCTTATTCTAAATTAAAGAAAGATCCTTCTACTAAACACCTTTCTGATATCAAGGAGGTCGTTAATAAGTCTGTCATTCTTAATAATAACACTAAACGTATGGTCATTCCTTCTATAGCTAATTGTGCTCGTTTCTATGCTCTTCCTAAGGTCCATAAACCTACTCTTTCATTTCGCCCTATCGTTTCTAATATTGGTACTGCTTCTTATAAACTTGCCAAGTTCCTTTCTAAGTTACTCGCTCCTTTATCTTCCACTAATTTTCACACTGTTAAAAATTCTATTGACTTTGTTGATAAAATTAAACGCCTTTCTCCTTGTAATTACAAAATGATTTCCTTAGATGTTAAATCCCTCTTCACTAACGTCCCTGTTCAAGGAGCAATTGACTGTTTGGAAAGAAGGCTACGCGAATTCCATTACTCTTCCATCGAGATTGACGAGATCCTGCAATTAGTTAGTATTTGTGTTAAGCAAACTGCTTTCCAATTTAATAATTCCTTTTATGTTCAAACGGATGGTTTAGCCATGGGCAATCCTTTATCTCCTCTTTTATGTGACATTTATATGCATTTTGTGGAAGAAAGACTCTTCAGTTTATTTGTTTTTCCCTTCTGGTGTAGGTATGTTGATGATACTTTTATCTTAATTCCTTTTGAGCTGGATCTCCAAAATCTCCTTTCTCTTGTCAACTCTGTTGTTCCTTGCATCCAGTTTACTCTTGAAGTCGAAGAGAATGATTCTCTTCCTTTCCTCGATGTCTTGGTCACTAAACACCCTGATCGGTTCTCTACCTCTGTATATAGAAAACCTTTCGCTGTATCTCTACCTCCGCATGCTTTTTCTAACCATCCTCCACAGCATAAAGTGGCTTCCTTTTATACTTTTGTTTACAGAGCACTTCGGATTTCTTCTGACTCTTCTGCTCTAAATAAGGAAATTAGTTACCTCAAATCTCTTGCTCTCACTCGTGGTTATAATCCCTCTTTGATTGACAAAGCTCTGTATAAATTTAATCAGCCTAAACGTCTTCTTACTGATTCTAATAATTCGTCTAATATTAACTCTATAGTTCTACCTTTTTATTCTCCTCTTTGTTTCAAAATAGCTAAAATCCTTTCTCGTTTCAATTTTAAAGTTATCTTCAAACCTATGAATAAAATTAAATTATCGTCTTTGAAAGATCCTATTCCTGTTGAGAACCGGTGGGGTGTTTATTTTATTCCTTGCTCTTGCAATTTGGGTTATATTGGTCAGACCAGAAGAGCGTTGAAGAAAAGATTGGATGAACATCAGAGGTACATTAAAAATCAGGAATTATCTAGGTCTTCCATTGCTTCTCACTGTTGGTCTTCCGGTCATTATTTCAATTTTTCCATGGCCAGAATTATTTCTTATCCTGCCTCTCCTTCTCATTTAGATACTCACGAAGCTTATTTTATTTATAAAAATTGTAATACTCTTGTCAACGATCTCTCTTCATCCCCCTCCCTTTCTCCTGCATGGAAATTACTTTTGTAGTTTTTTATTATTACTAAAATCACTTTTTTTTTTTTTTTTTTTTTTTTTTTTTTTTTTTTTTTTTACTATTTTATTATTTTTATTTATTTATTTTATTATATCATTTTTAATTAATTAATTTTATTCTATTTTGATTTTTATTTATTTATTTATTTATTTATTTTAATTGATTTATTTTATTTTATTTATTTTTCAATTGTTTTCTTTACCTTTTATTAGTTTTTCTCTGCCACCTGTGTTCTTTTAGCCAGCGCCACCTGGGGCACTCTTTGTAATCTCCTCCCTCCTTCTTTGAGTTTATCTTTACTTTTCTCTTCCTCCTTGGCTGTGACAAGCAGCGCCACCTGTCGCACTCTGTGTAATCTCCTCCTTCTTTATTTCACTGTTATTTCCACTCTGTCCGTTGTGACACGTGTTTGGAACAGCTGATGACGAGCAGTAATTTTGCAGCTCGAAACGCGTCCTGTTTAATTTATCTTTTTATGGTGATTTAACAAAGTTTTTATTTATTGATATATATTTATCGCCAGTATTTTCGGTGTTTCTCAATAACAAACTGAACAATTTTCGTGAATATTATGAAAAAATAAATGCGCTTTAGAGAACGAAACTTTACTATTTGATTGTTATATTTAATATTATAAAAATATTTAAATCTAAGCATTTCGTTTTAGGTAACAAACTTACTTTATTAGTTTAGTATATATTAATTTTCATCGTATGGCATTCAAATCACCTGTGTTCATGCAATACGGATTTTCCTACTTATCACATGCGAATGACTAAGCATGATTCATTCTTATCTTAGATAAGGTATTACCCCAGAGTCTTCAATTCAATCGACGTTATATTTTAACTATGATTAACTAATGAAGATACCAATTGCGTCGCAATAAGGATTTTATTAATTCAGATTTTAAATTAATATCAAATTGGAGACTTTTTTTCTTTTCTCACAGATTAACTTTAAATAAAACTTAAATATTTATATATTCATTTACTTTATTAGTAAAATAATGAATGTGTCACATTCATTTAGGATTTAACTATTTGAAAATTTAAACTAACCTTTTATTTAAACGATCACATAATTAAAACTATTATAAAATTAAGCGTTTAAAAATATAAACGAAGGAATCATTTTAAAATTTACTCATACTTGGGAATAATTTACTTGGGGAATATTTCTTAGATGACTTATCACGAATAACTAAGTGTACACTCAGAAACAAGAACCAGTGAACATTTTTAAGGAAAGGTTTTGATAAATATATACTAAGGTATATATATATATAGTAACATTTCATATAACATCAAATTTTAGCAAGTGCATGTATTGGAACACCCCCCCTTTTTTTTCTATCATACTTTTTCTCTCTTTGTTGTACTACTTTGGTTGAGAAATGCGGTTCAAAAAACCCTATTTGACAAAACGGAGTATGATTAGGTAGTTTTTGAATACCTGCTTTACGAAAATAAATTTAAACTTTTGACATAAAGCTGTTCTTTAATAATTTAAAACAGAAATTATTTTTTATAATTAATCCCTATCAACTTTAGACATGATTTGATGAGTCATAAGGTCATTAAAAGATGTTTTTAACGTATTAATTAATTTTCTTAATCCGTTCTTCTAAATATTAAAAACTTATTCATAAGAAAATCTTACCTGGCTAGGAAAATTCAACCTCTTGTATGTGGGTCTTGCAAGGACTGACTGATAACATACCTGCTTATCTACTGAACCACATGATAAGTGACGTTAGAGATCATGTGACCCTCATTATCTGCTGATAAGATAAGCACTGACTTGGAATGATCTTAATTAATTACCAACTTCTCATTTTTTAAAAACCACACTAATCATTGCTCCCATTAATTAATCACGTAAATATAATTTATATCGTTTATGATTATCAGTTTTATACTAACATTCGACAACTATACGTATGTGTTTTATTAATTCTGTTCGTTTAATTCACACAAATTTCAACTAAAGCATCCTATGCTAGTTTTCATATATTTATTATCAAATCACGTGATACAATTTCTTGCGATGTTTTAGAAATAATAGATTTTTAATTTTTTTAATTAGTTAAAAATATTTTTAAAAAATTTTAATTGCTTTTTAGCATGAATATTTAAAAAAAAAACATATTTTATTCTGAAATATTAAATTTAAAAACTAACTCTTAAGAATATGACTCGATGCAATTTACTCATTTTAAACAAGTTAACTTTACTACTTGAAGGAGATGTATTCAAACGCAAAGCGATTTTACTTTCATATTTTTAAAAGTTATTTATATAATATACTAACATTTAATTGTAATAGGTAAAATTTTATTAAAAATATTGAAGAAAATAAAATTTATACTAAGTAAAAATTTAAAATTACCAATTAAATATATTAAACAACATCAACAAACTTGTAATTAAGATATGAATAAATATAAAAATTTGAATCGCACAAAAATGAAAAGGAATACTTATTCATTCATAAAAATTCTTCCCTTGATCATTCGCATCTGTGTTAGTAAAAATATAACACTAAAGTTTTCAAAAAGATTATAAGCGTTTCCAAATCAACAAAGAAAATTGTGTATTAAATATCAAATAATGGACATGCACTCTTTACACTCACATCTTACAACGTACTTAGTAACCAAATTTAATGATTTTTAAGCATGTCTTCTTAAATTTTTTTCAATGTAAGACTATCACAGTTGAATTTTTAGCTTTCTCTTCATAACTTTATCGAGAAATATGTAATGTATACCACATGATTTCATTAAATGAATCACAATACAATTCAAACTTCTCATTTTCAATGTTTTATATATACTAGTGTTTATCAAATAGGTGGTTATTCTGAACAATCATTACTTAGTATATTCATGAAAAGTTTGTGTTGAACGGTTTTTAACTTAAATGGTGTGAGAGAAGGATATATTAGGACAGAAATTATTAAATATAGAGTCTTTAAAGTTTATATCCGTGTAAGAAATGGCATTTCAAGAAACAAAGTTGTGTCATATTTGAAAGAACTCTTTATATTCGAAACGCACACATGATCACGATCACATCACTGAAGAGTATAGAGAAGCTGTTTATGATGTATATAATTTGAATTTTCATTAACACAATATTATAACCGAAGTTTTTCGACAGTTTGAAAAATTATGATGTTCAACGTCTGCACACGTTAACACAGAATAAGATTAGCTTATGCCCTTTTGATGATAAGCGTTATTTGCAGGTAAGATGTATTAACATAACAAAATTTTCTTGGTAATTTTACTCGCAGGTTTCGAAACCACAAACATCTGATCATACTTCTCATTTTTAACACGCGACACTAACCATTGGGCCATTAAAGCCCGTAATTTAGTAACTTAAAATTAAGAAAGATCATCGAAAATGATTACTTCACACATGCAAAAATAATTTTTATTGTGACTTATCAGTTAAAAATCACGAAGAAAAGAAAAATATCACATATGTTTTGGATTACTTTGAGATTTTATGAGTCACTTCATCAGTTAAATAGACATAACCACTTCTTATGAATCACTACTTATGCTTAAATTTTGAAACACTTGCTTATATGAAATGTATTATATTTTAGTTTATCAGTGATAGTGCGATTACTTGTTAATAATTTTAATGTTATTAAAAAAATTTAAAAAAATCAAATGTGAATAATTAATTAAAAAAACACAAGTCACTATTAAAGGTTTGAACAAATTATTAAAATTATTTTACAAAACTTTTCAAATTATTTAAAAATGTTTCACTAATATTTAGTAATCGTCAAATTTTAATGTCGATAATCATTTATGTGAGTCAGGTTTTCTGTTTTAACTGTTAAGTTATCAGATTCCCCTTCAAGTACATCTCATTGATAAGTTTTAATCAACCAATCAACTATTTATTTACCCCAGCAACCAGCTATTTGTTTACCCTAGTAACCAAAAAGCTTTTGTCGACACATGAACAAAATTTTGATGATGCAAGACTCTTCATTTTCATTCGAAAAAACAATGACTTATGTAATAAATTTTTTCTTTATTTAAATGAAACCTTCACATGTGTATGGTAAAACTTGGAAAATTTCATTTAATGCACAAATTTAAAGTTAACAGACAAGGTCTTCACACATCTTTTAGTATTTTACTAACACTTTGCCAAATATCTTTAGAAAACAACAACAGAATTTTAAATAATTATTTTAATAAAAATTCTCTTTTGTAAGTGACATTATTAAACTAACTTGAAAAATTAACTTGGCAAAGCAAGTTTTTACTATTCCAACTAAGTAATATTCATAAGTTTTATATGATAAACAACCTGTTTGGTTATGTCCCAGCATGGCTTTATAAAATGTATCTAAAATAACCTTTAATATCAATGTTTAAAAATATGCGAATAATTCAGTTAGTCTTTTATAGATGATTATTTTCCCTTCTATTATTTAAAAGACATTTTAAAATAAAATTATTACTGATGCCAGTTTATCCCAGTGTTATGAAATGTGTATGCAAAACTTTTAATTCTAATTTTCACATTTTATTATTTCAAATTATTGTTTTCAAGTTGTACTAAAATTTGGAAAAAAATATTTAATTTTCATGCATAATTAAATTGAAATACTTTAATAATAAAGACACATTTAACATTGTATACTCACCTAATCCAACACTTTCACAAATACACGTCCGACTCGCTCCAAGGTTTAGGAAGAAATGAGAGATTCAAAGTCCTTATCAGAAAATGTTATCAGATAGTCTTATCTTAAGATAAGTGACGTCAGAGAACATATGTCATCAACTGGTCACGTGATGTATATCACATGACCAGTGCTTTGTTAATTAATCTTATTAATTAATTATTAAGTATTAAATTATTAATTATTAATTAATTAATTATTAAGTATTAAATTAAATTATTTAATATTATTAATTCTTTGTTATTAAAAAATAATAACTATTTTTAATAAGATTAATTATTTAAATAATTAATTATTAAATTAAATTATTTAATATTATTAATTAATCTTATTAAAAATAGTTATTATTTTTTAAATAATTAATTATTAAATTAAATTATTTAATATTATTAATTAATCTTATTAAAAATAGTTATTATTTTTTAATAACAAAGAATTAATAATATTAAATAATTTAATTTAATACTTAATAATTAATTAATTAATAATTAATAATTTAATACTTAATAATTAATTAATAAGATTAATTAACAAAGCACTGGTCATGTGATATACATCACGTGACCAGTTGATGACATATGTTCTCTGACGTCACTTATCTTAAGATAAGACTATCTGATAACATTTTCTGATAAGGACTTTGAATCTCTCATTTCTTCCTAAACCTTGGAGCGAGTCGGATGTGTATTTGTGAAAGTGTTGGATTAGGTGAGTATACAATGTTAAATGTGTCTTTATTATTAAAGTATTTCAATTTAATTATGCATGAAAATTAAATATTTTTTTCCAAATTTTAGTACAACTTGAAAACAATAATTTGAAATAATAAAATGTGAAAATTAGAATTAAAAGTTTTGCATACACATTTCATAACACTGGGATAAACTGGCATCAGTAATAATTTTATTTTAAAATGTCTTTTAAATAATAGAAGGGAAAATAATCATCTATAAAAGACTAACTGAATTATTCGCATATTTTTAAACATTGATATTAAAGGTTATTTTAGATACATTTTATAAAGCCATGCTGGGACATAACCAAACAGGTTGTTTATCATATAAAACTTATGAATATTACTTAGTTGGAATAGTAAAAACTTGCTTTGCCAAGTTAATTTTTCAAGTTAGTTTAATAATGTCACTTACAAAAGAGAATTTTTATTAAAATAATTATTTAAAATTCTGTTGTTGTTTTCTAAAGATATTTGGCAAAGTGTTAGTAAAATACTAAAAGATGTGTGAAGACCTTGTCTGTTAACTTTAAATTTGTGCATTAAATGAAATTTTCCAAGTTTTACCATACACATGTGAAGGTTTCATTTAAGTAAAGAAAAAATTTATTACATAAGTCATTGTTTTTTCGAATGAAAATGAAGAGTCTTGCATCATCAAAATTTTGTTCATGTGTCGACAAAAGCTTTTTGGTTACTAGGGTAAACAAATAGCTGGTTGCTGGGGTAAATAAATAGTTGATTGGTTGATTAAAACTTATCAATGAGATGTACTTGAAGGGGAATCTGATAACTTAACAGTTAAAACAGAAAACCTGACTCACATAAATGATTATCGACATTAAAATTTGACGATTACTAAATATTAGTGAAACATTTTTAAATAATTTGAAAAGTTTTGTAAAATAATTTTAATAATTTGTTCAAACCTTTAATAGTGACTTGTGTTTTTTTAATTAATTATTCACATTTGATTTTTTTAAATTTTTTTAATAACATTAAAATTATTAACAAGTAATCGCACTATCACTGATAAACTAAAATATAATACATTTCATATAAGCAAGTGTTTCAAAATTTAAGCATAAGTAGTGATTCATAAGAAGTGGTTATGTCTATTTAACTGATGAAGTGACTCATAAAATCTCAAAGTAATCCAAAACATATGTGATATTTTTCTTTTCTTCGTGATTTTTAACTGATAAGTCACAATAAAAATTATTTTTGCATGTGTGAAGTAATCATTTTCGATGATCTTTCTTAATTTTTAGTTACTAAATTACGGGCTTTAATGGCCCAATGGTTAGTGTCGCGTGTTAAAAATGAGAAGTATGATCAGATGTTTGTGGTTTCGAAACCTGCGAGTAAAATTACCAAGAAAATTTTGTTATGTTAATACATCTTACCTGCAAATAACGCTTATCATCGAAAGGGCATAAGCTAATCTTATTCTGTGTTAACGTGTGCAGACGTTGAACATCATAATTTTTCAAACTGTCGAAAAACTTCGGTTATAATATTGTGTTAATGAAAATTTAAATTATATACATCATAAACAGCTTCTCTATACTCTTCAGTGATAAACTTTAAAGACTCTATATTTAATAACTTCTGTCGTAATATATCCTTCTCTCACACCATTTGAGTTAAAAACCGTTCAAAACAAACTTTTCATCAATATACTAAGTAATGATTGTTCAGAATAAACACCTATTTGATAAACACTAGTATATATAAAACATTGAAAATGAGAAGTTTGAATTGTATTGTGATTCATTTAATGAAATCGTGTGGTATGCATTACATATTTCTCGATAAAGTTATGAAGAGAAAGCTTAATATTCAACTGTGATAGTCTTTCATTGAAAAAAATTTAAGAAGACATGCTTAAAAATCATTAAATTTGGTTACTAAGTACATTGTAAGATGTGAGTGTAAAAAGTGCATGTCCATTATTTGATATTTAATACTCAATTTTCTTTGTTAATTTGCAAACGCTTATAATCTTTTTGAACACTTTAGTATAATATTTTTACTAACATACATGGGAATGTTCAAGGGAAGAATTTTTATGAATGATTAAGTATTTCTTTTTATTATTGTGTGATTCATATATTTTTATATTTATTCATCTCTTAATTACAAGTTTGTTGTTGTTGTTTAATATTTTTAAATGGTGTTTTAATTTTTTACATAGTATAAATTTTATTTTCTTCAATATTTTTAATAAAATTTTACCTATTACAATTAAATGTTAGTATATTATATAAATAACTTTAAAAATGTGAAAGTTAAATCGCTTTGCGTTTGAATATATTTCTGTCAAGTAGTAAAGTTAACTTGTTTAAAATGAGTAAACTGCATCGAGTCATATTCTTAAGAGTTAGTTTTTAAATTTGATATTTCAGAATAAAATATGTTTTTCTTAAAATATTCATGCTAAAAAGCAATAAAATTTTTTTAATGTTTTTAACTAATTAAAAAAATTAAATATCTATTATTTCTAAAACATCACAAGAAATTGTATCACGTGATGTGATAATAAATATATGAAAACTAGCATAGGATGCTTTAGTTAAAATTTGTATGAATTAAACGAGCAGAATTAATACAACACATACGTATAGGTGTTAAATGTTAGTATAAAACTGATAATCATAAACGATATAAATTATATTTACATGATTAAGTAATGGGAGCAATGTTTAGTGTGGTTTTTAAAAAATGAGAAGTTTGATAATTAATTAAGATCATTCCAAGTCAGTGCTTATCTTATCAGCAGATAATGAGGGTCACGTGATCTCTAACGTCACTTATCACATGGTTCGGTAGATAAGCAGGCATGTTATCAGTCAGTCCTTGCGAGACCAACATACAAGGAGGTTGAATTTTCCTAGCCAGGTAAGATTTTCTTATGAATAAGTTTTTAATATTTAGAAGAACTGATTAAGAAAATTAATTAATACGTTAAAAACCTTTTTAATGACCTTATGACTCATCAAATCATGTCTAAAGTTGTTAAGGATTAATTATAAAAAATAATTTCTGTTTTAAATTATTAAAGAACAGCTTTATGTCAAAAGTTTAAATTTATTTTCGTAAAGCAGGTATTCAAAAACTACCTAATCATACTCCGTTTTGTCAAATAGGGTTTTTTGAACCGCATTTCTCAACCAAAGTAGTACAACAAAGAGAGAAAAAGTATGATAGAAAAAAAAGGGGGGTGTTTCAATACATGCACTTGCTAAAATTTGATGTTATATGAAATGTTACTATATATATATATATACCTTAGTATATATTTATGAAAACCTTTCGTTAAAAATGTTTACTGGTTCTTGTTTCTGAGTGTACACTTAGTTATTCATGATAAGTCATCTAAGAAATATTCCCCAAGTAAATTATCCCCAAGTATGAGTACATTTTAAAATGAACCCTTCGTTTATATTTTTAAACACTTAATTTTATAATAGTTTTAGTTATGTGATCGTTTAAATAAAAGGTTAGTTTAAATCTTCAAATAGTTAAATCCTAAATGAATGTGACACATTCATTATTTTACTAATAAAGTAAATGAATATATAAATATTTAAGTTTTATTTAAAGTTAATCTGTGAGAAAAGAAAAAAAACTTCCAATTTGATATTAATTTAAAATCTGAATTAATAAAATCATTATTGCGACCCAATTGGCATCTTCATTAGTTAATCAAAGTTAAAATATAACGTCGATTGAATTGAAGACTCTGGGGTAAAACCTTATCTAAGATAAGAATGAATCATGCTTTTACTCATTCGCATGCGATAAGTAGGTAAATCCGTATTGCATGAACACAGGTGATTTGAATACTATACGATGAAAATTAATATGTACTAAACTAATAAAATAAGTTTGTTACCTAAAACGAAATGCTTAGATTTAAATATTTTTATAATATTAAATAACAATCAAATAGTAAAGTTTCGTTCTCTAAAGCGCATTTATTTTTTCATAATATTCACGAAAATTGTTCAGTTTGTTATTCTAGTTTAAAAATACTGCTAGTTAATTCTATGTATATATATATGTGTGTTATGAATGTATTTATTTTTTAGTGCCATTTTTTAAACTGTCTTCTAACCTTTACTTAAAATAGAGTCACACTCATAATAAGCTTCAATTGCCCTCATTAATAAATTTCTCATAAAATTTTTAATTCCTATTTTTATCTATCGAAAAAGGAACCCAATTAAATTGAATTGTCTTTTTTCCTTTAATTAATCATTTCTTAAATTAAATGTGACTAAATTTTCCACTCGAAAACAATCTAAGTCGCTTCATAAGACACCCCTTAAAAATAAAGTACCACCATTAAAATTTATTCATTATCCAAAAATAACATCCTCAAACCGGGATCATCAAAAAATAATCTAACTAAATAAATAAATTAATAAAATTAAATTTTCCATTGCTCGAAGATAATCAAGGACTTTGAACAGTTAGGTCGACGAGCGTAAATAAATGTTAGTACGTAAAATTCAATTTTGAAACATATTTTTCATTCAAATTTTAAAGTTATTTTTTAACTATTCTAAAATATCAAGTGTATAACATAGTTCACTAAAAATAATACTCGAAATAATTCTAAAGTTCCTTCATTAAATTAATATTTAAAATTATTATTCCCAAATTCCCATTACAAGCATGTGTTATTTCATTTATACATATATACAACACATGCACATACGTACAACATACGACACACACATACACACATACAATACATACAACACACGCACATGCATACAACACACACATACATGCATACAACACACAAACATACATTCACACACATACATGCATACAACACACACACATATATACACATACATACAACACACACAAAATAATAATAATAATCATTTCAATTAAATTTTCACCAAGGTTCGAAGGAAACCACATATTCCAAACCGTTAGGGCGACGAGTGCGATTCAATGCTAGCACATAAAATCCCATTTTGAAACAAATTTTTTCATTCAAATTTTAAAGTTATTTTTTAACTATTCTAAAATATCAAGTGTATAACACAGTTAACTAAAAATAGTACTCGAAATAATTTTAAAGTTCCTTCATTAAATAAATATTCAAAATTATTATTCCCATTACCAGCATGTGTTATTTATGATAATGGTGGATAAAAGTGGTGGAAGTCATTCTAAGAAATTCTAAACCAATATTCATACATGATTTAAAGAAAACTATAAACTCCGTACGGTTAGGTCGACGAGCGCGCGTCAATCTCATTGCAAAAAAATTAAAGTCCCCCTATTAAACACTTGTATCCGCAAAATATCCTTCGTGAATGATTAGTCTAAAATAATAATTTCCTCCAAAATACCCGCTTAACTCATCATGTAAGAGCAGAGTGAAAAAAAAAAAAAATCAATCTCCCCAAAATTTCTGCTTAAAATCAAAAAATAAACTCTTAAATTACACCAAACTGAAAATTTTTAAGTTGCCACATTAAAATTAAAAACCACTCATACAAAAGTATAGAAAAAAACATTCTATGTCCCCAAATACCCGCTTAACTCCTCATCTAAAACACGGTGAAAAAAAAAAAAAAAAAAAAAAAGTCGCTTCATTCCTTATTTTTAATTAATTTTTTAAATGAACAACAGCAAAATTCAATTGAAAAAATTACCACATTAAAATAACCTATCATACTACAGCACGCCGAAATAATTAAAGTGTGTAAATTATTTTTCACTCATTATTTTTAATTATTATTTGTTAACTTTAATGATTCATTTTTTAAATTGGATTCACTTTTACACTTGACTCAAAATAAATTTAAACTGTTGAAAATTTTAAAGTTTAAATTATTAAAAATTTCTTAATAAATCACCACTCGAAAAATAATCCCTCATACTAGAGTATGTTGAAAAAATTTCACTCATTAGTTTTAATTCTCTTTTTAAATGAACAACAGCATAAGTCAATCGAAAAACATACCCCACGTACTGTAACACGCCGAAAATTTTAAAGTCCCCGAATTAAAAAACACCCCCATACTATAGTATGGTTAAAAAAAATTGTAACTCCCTGAAATTCCCGCAAAAAAAAATCCTTTTAACCCCTTCTCTTACAAGACGATGTCAAGAGGAGGATTGAGGAGGAGGCTTGAGGAGGAGGAGGATTGAGGAGGAGGATTGTGGAGGAGGAGTGAGGAGGAGGATCCCACCACCACCACCGATCCTCAATCCTCCTCCTGAGGCCGGACCGCCACTTTTCCCCTACTTACACATGTGGAAAAAAGCTGCTTTCGGCCAAAAAACGTTGTCTTCACTAAATTTGAATCTGATTAAAAAAAAGTACCGTGATTAATTAAAATGTTATAGGCAGAGCTGCCAAGTCTCCGGCATTTTGGGTACCGGTATTTTAATACAGAAAATGTTTTATTAAATTGGAACATTCTGCGGATTTAAAAAATAACTTTTCCTATAAGAAAATTCTGCTATGCAATAAGCGAGGGTTTGGCATATCTATATAGGAATATTTCGTAATCTACTTTTTAACCTTAAAAAAAGCAACGACCATTTTTCGGGTACAAAAAGTATTGCTTTTGAAATATCACTTTTGATTGAAATATTCATACTTAATCCATAACGTGCATAATATGTGACTCTGTTATTACATAAGTCACCTTTTTATTATCATAAAAATTATGTTTTTTACTAATTTTTATTAACCCAATAGGAAAAATTTTGTGTTTTGAGCAATAGATGTCCGCATTTCCTATTACTTATTTATTTTAACAAAATTCTTTGTATTTAGAAGAATTTTTATTTAAATAGGAAATCCAGATGTCGCTGTTAATAAAGAAGAAAGTTACAAAAAAAGTTACAAAACGAGTAGACGCATACTATCAAATATGAAAAAACGACGAATCCCAAAAAGACGTTGTATGAAATATCATCTTTTAAAGCAAAAAAAACGAGGTCTGATTATCGAGCCTACTGATTACAAAATGTGCATTACATTAAAAAAATGCTGCAAATATTGATTATTTTTTCTTTTGTGCAGTTTTGGCTTCGAAAGGTGCGCTATGTTGCAAAAAGATATAAGCGCCTATGAAAACACACCTGGTAAACTTTCATGCTCAGTTTTACAAATAAATATGGCAGATATATGTCCTATATACACCGAGGTACCTAATTGGTGCCAAAATGGCGTTTAGTTGCCTAATCAAGGAGAGGATTTATCCAATAAATTTCTTTTTAAAAATAAAATTATAGTATATAAAATAAGAATTAAAGTTTTTCCTCCATATTCTATTTTCAAAACAAGGTCATACTTTAACAGCTGGTTATTAATCAAAATTTCATTTTCACATATGACAATAGTTTGAAAATATAAAGTTTCTCCATGGCAACAAGTAGCCATTTTATCCCAGCCTGAAAATAGAAGCATGCATTGTATTTTAAGAATAGAAGTTGAATATTGGGGGCGTACATCAATTGTATGTCATTAGAATGGATAATAATTTTCATGTTTATTTTATAATTAAAATTTTTATTTTACTTATTTGCATAGGACTTTTGTGTTTTAAAAAGCCTCAGAAATGACTATTGCATTGTGATTATATTATGGCTTATAATCTTATTTAAATTAAAATTTGTCATTAGCATGGACAAATATCAGTGTCATTAGCATGGTTTTTCTGTCCATGCTAAAGACTCCTATGTGCATAAATGTAACCTTTGCTTATATTGTATTTTTATAAAGTTTAATTTTACATATAAATGTAGGTATTACATTTATTATCCCTAAAATATGCATTAAATCTGTCAGAAAATCACTAAGACAGCTTCTTACATTGTTAGTGTCAGAATGTTGCTCATGTAAACAAAGTTTGCTCTTTGGTAATGTTTTTATTCTCCTTATATGTATATATGTAAAAATGGAAACCATTTGCTGAAAAGGAAGGCTAATAAATATAGAAAAAAATTTTTAAACAGGAAGAAAATAAAAATTTCTTAATATAGTTATTCCATGCAATTTGTTTTGTCATTAGCATGGCTCAAAAAATACTAATTATTTTTTTTTTAGTTAATTTTTAAATATTTAGCTCTGGTGACTACATGTAAAGTATACCTAATACTATATTAACAACACCTATTTTTTTCAGAAATTTTGCTAACAGTAATTTTTTTAAGATTTCACTTTTGAAATTGTCCCCTATTTTGAGAATCACCCATACAGAAATAGGTAAGTGGCTCCTTTATGCAGTATAAATTGTATAAAACTTTAAAAAATAGCCGCGTTGCCCCTTTTTGGATCGAATTTAAAAAAAAATCAATGTCTAATTCCAGTATTTCTCCCAGGTATGCATACATACTCCATATTTCAAAGTTGTATGCCAACAGGAAACGGATGAAAAATGGGAAAAAATGCCAAATATGCACCAGGGTACATAATTGGCGTCAAAATGGCATTATTTTACCTGAGATGGTAACCCGGCTTTATTTATTTATTATTTGTTTATTTACTCATAAAATGTTTATTTACTTTCACTTCCTTCTTTTAATTATATAAAATATTTCTTTTTATAGTTATTAATTATTATTATTATTTTATTTACTGTAAGTTCTTTTTGAAAATAGAAAATAATTTAAAAATGTGTATGTAAGCATTATTTGAAAAGGGAGTTTTCGCCAAATGGGCTTTGAAAAAAATTGCGCCAAATCTGATGCACTTGTGGTATCCGTGCCGAAAAATTAGTGACCAGAATTGACTTCCATACACAAACAAAATATAAGTTAAAAGAAAACATGCAATGAAAATAAATATAAAGGGAAAATGATGTCATAAAAGAAACTTTTTATTTAAAAACTTAATTGTTTCTAATTTTCACAAGCGAAATATAAAAAACATTCTTCTAGCGATCAAAAAGTGCTGTTAAGAGATTATCACAAAATCTCAAAATCAAAGTTTTTATGACATTTTTTAATATAAAAAATAACAATTTTATTTTCCTGCATGATTAAATTTTAAAATGTTTTATTGCATTCAATATTTCTGAGTGCGAAAATGATTACTATTTACTCCATGTACTGATTCGGTTATCTACGAAAATGTCCAGCCGGTGAAAATCACGCTCACCAAATTTCTGTGACGTATGCACATAAATTGTGCTTTTTTATCAGTTTTTTTAATATAACTTTTAAACTATTTGGAATTAATTTTTAAAATTAGGTGCATTCACCAGATTACCTTCATAGGTACCTATTGGTACAAACAGAATCAAAATCCGACAAGTACTTTTTGAGATTTGCTTGAAGAAAGAATTTTTTTGAATTTTAATATCGTTACGTATCTCTGAGTATAAAGACTTCGCTTCGCTCAGACAATTAAGGCTCTTATGCTTGGTATTCTAAAATGATAAACTGCAAAATTTATTTCACTATGACTCAATCATAGAATTTTCGCTAGTGAAATTTACACCCGATATCGTTTTCGCCTTTTCAAAATTTACATATGCACTTTTCATATCTGTATTTACTTTTTTTCTGGTACTAAAAACCATAAAATTAATAACTCAAAAACAAATTAAGATACAACTTTCAAACAAATTGCATTTCAAACAAAGTACATATTTTCCCTATACGATGGTGTAAAAATTATAGATGTGCGATGTTTAGAAGTTTAAAAATTTCCTGTAGCAATAATTGGAAAACTGAAATTTCATTTCAAATTTCAAAGTGTTGACATTCGCAAAGTGACTTATGCGTTATGCACAGATACGCCTTTATAATATAGATACTCGCATATAAGTCGAAAAATTTCAGAAAAAATTGGGAATTGAAAATGTTGGGGGGGGGGGGGAATGAATTATACCAGAGTTAGTAATAAATAAAGACAATATTGCGCAATTAAATTGATGGCATTGAGCTCACAAGCTAGGCACACAAATTATATATTACAGTTTTATTTTTTCAAGGAATAATGCCCTTCCAAAAAACAAATTTACAGGAGATTAGTTCTCCCATTTCTAATGTTTATTACTTAATCATTGAACTCCCAAAACTAATCATGGATGCACCTTATCATATAATAAACCTATATTCAAAATTCGTAGCAAGTCAGATAATATTGCATAAAACCCCATTTATATAATTTAAAAGGAGTTATCCCCCGTAACCCAACTTTATACTTAACTATTAAACCAAAACTATTTAGAGTTTCACCTTACAAAAAAGAACCTATATCCAAAATTTTAAGAAAATCGGATCATTCTTCATAAATATCCATTTATATAATCCAAGAGGAATTATCTCCCATTCCATGCTTTATATTTAACCATTAAACTCCCAAAACTAATCAGAGATTCGCCTTATCAGAAAGCATCTACATCCAAAACTGAAAGCAATTCTGATTATTCTACATAAAAACTCATTTATCTAATTAAAGGGGGGGAGGGGGGGATAATCACCCGTTCTCCCGTTTTTGCTTAACTCCTCAACTAATCAAGAAAGCGTTTTGTTAGTATGAATCTAGATCCAAAATTGAACCATATCGGTTAATTCTGCATGATATAATTTACGATAAATGTTGTATTTTTATTTTATTTTATTTCATTATTATTATTATTAAATATTTGTCTAACTAGTATGTGATGAAGGAAGGGGCACGTTTTTTGGATACTTCCAGCCGATTTGTGACTTTCAATCTGTTATATAAACTATTAAAATGAAAATGCGTTTCTTGCAAATTACTAGAGGAAATCCCGTCGCAAAAAATTACTAGGAAAGCAAACACAAACAAATAATATTCGATCATATTCACAAGTCGTGCTGACAAAAAAATCTGTGAAAAGTTTTGTTCCATACTATTGTATACTTTGTAACAATCAAAGACAAAATTATTTTGTTTCCTTATTTTATTTTTACGAACCTACCAAAAATCGCACTCTACAGAATTACTTTTCTTTTCACTTTAACTTTTATTATGACACCGACGCTATTATTTGTTTATACATCTGTTTATTATGCCGACGCTATTATTTCGGAATTTGCGTTTATGCTTTTTCCTTGTCATGCGGAGTTTTTTTTAAAGAAAGTTTTATTCGTGTCCTGTATATAGAACGGCCATTTGTCACACGACACGATGCTTTGTCTCTAATCGATTGTAAGAACACGCGATTGTCATTGTTAAGGGTGTATTCGAAAAAACGCTTTTCCACCTTCATCAGCTCAAATTTTTCCGATACAATTTCAGACAAATTTTACAAAGTAGAAGCATGAAACTTGCTGAGGGGATTCTTGACGGGACGTATGAAGTGCCGTGTGATGTCATTTTACGCTCAATTCATTAGAATTGGAGTTATAAACAATTATCTTATCAATATAACACTTTTTTTCGTTCCCAGACCTCCCGCTAGGGAAAAATCGGTTCGAAATGCCGTTTTTGATTGCTTTTTTTGCGATATTTTCTGCATTTATCAAAGAATTGAAAGTCACGGCAACTTGTGTACTTACTAAATAAGAGATTTTGAAAGTTTGGTGTATATGAGAGCAAAAATAAATTTAAAAGTAAATCGGAAAATAAGCAGTTTAAATCGAAATACACCCTTAAGACTCAACACGTCACTGAAAAATACCCGGATGATAATGTAAATTCTAAGGAGGTGTTCTTTTTGAATATCTCACTCAAATTTTAATATTTTCACGTGATTTTTGTTGCATAGGATAACTTAGGACGATCTACAAGCGGCCTAATTTTTAGTTTTTTGATTTTGGTTATTATTTTTTTATATTTTGATAGTTTCAATTTTAGAACCGGTTCCAACCGTTTTAAAAAGTTAAATTAATTTTTTAAAAAAATCTAAAACCAAAATTGAAAAAATAAAAATTTACCGGTTGTAAATCGTCCTCTATCCTATGCAAAAAAAAAAAAAAAAAAAAAAAAAAAAAAAAAAAAAAAAAATCATGTAAAAATATTAAAATTTGAGCGCGATATTTAAAAAAAACATCCCCGTGGACTTAACATTATCATGTATGGGTCTTGTTAGTGAATAGGAATATTGTCAGGATCTGATAGCACCTGTGCTAAAGAATGTAATGTCTACTCTTTCTCTATTTGAATATCTAGTATTGTATGGTTGTGTACAGAATTTCCAAGGTGACATTCCTTCTTTGTGGAAAGGGGAATTGCCAGATAATCTTTTGCAGGTGGTGTGTTAGAGAAAGGAGATTGCTGAGAGGCATGTCCATCTGTCAGTTAAGTATGCGGATGATCAGCAGATAAGCAACATGTGACTAGGCAAGAAAGGAGTGAGGGAAGGTGCCCAATGAGGAAGCTCCAGAGGGGGTTGGCATTTGTGTGACCCCGTGGGTTGAGACGGGCAAGTTTGTCTCAGATCATTCATTCCGTACCTAGGTGTCGTACCTAGAGGTTGCTCTGTGTGGAAAAGCGTAAAGTGTGTGTTTTCTGGTGCGCAAAGGACACAGACGTCCTGGTGTTTAGTGCTCTGGGCTAAGAAGTGCAGGCCCAGTATACTTGTGTTGGGAGACTCAAGGTTGAGCTCCGATAAAGTGAATTTAACGTGTATTGAGTGTGAGGTGGAAAGTGTAATTGGAATAGTACACAACCAATCTTTACGGTATCTAATTTAATGTTGAACCGGATCACCTATATCCGAGTTGTAGTTGTATATATATTTGTAAATAGCGTATTTTGTGTGTACATATATTCTTAATAAACTGATAATTCAGTTACCTGGCAGCGTAAGTCTTCATTTACACAAACCTCACAGTGGGTGACCGATATCACCTAGTAATATCGGTGGTGGCAGCTATATCTACCACGGACATTCTTCAAAGTTGTGTGGACTGAGGGGAACGTCCGACAAATATTAAATTAGATTAGTTTTAAAAACGATTATTCAATCGATAAATTAATGATAACAGATGTAAATTTTCCATTATTGGGTGAAAAAAGTGTTAAAATTCATCAAACTTTATACGATTTTCATCATTATCAAAGACCAGCAGATGACACCACATGTCAAGCGCACTTCCCTCGTTTACAGAAACGAAGAAGGACTCCGATAAAAAACTCTTTCCCCCAAAATAATAAACATTTCTGCTGATAACAGCTGCTCGCTGCTTTATTTTTCTTTTTTTTTTCTTCACTGTTTGTTCGCTCTCGTGTAATGTCAGTCCCAGAACGGATGCAAAACTGTTAGCACCCAGCACCATTCTCCTTGTATTAAGATTAATAATTTAAACAATATTTAACTTAAGGGTGTATTTCGATCCAAAGTGCCTTTTTTCCGATTTATTTTTAGATTCACTTTTTCTCTCCAATGCACCAAACTTTCAAATTCTCTTATTTAGAAACTACAAAAGGTGCCGTAAATGTCCATTCTTTGATAAATGTAGAAAATGTTGCAAAAAAATGCTGTCAAAAACGGCGTTTTGGAGAAAATTTTCCGGAGCAGGAGGTCTGCGAACGAAAAAAAGGGCATCCTGGGAAAATAATTGCATATAAATCAAATTCTAATTAACTCAGCGAAAAATTACTTTACACGGCACCTCATACCCTTCCAAAATCCCCTCAGCAAGTTTCGTGTGTTCTACTGTTAAAAAATGTGTCTGAAATTGTATCGGAAAGTTTCGAGCTGTTGAAGGTGGAAAAGGGTTTTTTCGAATACGCCCTTAATGTATATTCAGTATGTGTAAATGTGTATTAATAACGTATATAAATTATAGTAGTTAAACGACACAGGCGTGCATTATTCGTGTCATTACACAACACCCTGGGCACCTCTGTTTACTACCTCGGCAGTTGGAGAACGACGTTGAAAAGTGAATGCTTGATACTGTGAAGTGAAACGCGCTTACCGACTGGACAGAAGAAATAAGGTAAGCTCTTTATTTCATTTACTCATTCTGTTTGAAGAATTAAGTATTAATTTTATGGGACTCAAAATCAAGCAATTGTTTTAATTCAAGAAAAGAGTCCGGGCCAGGATTCGTACCAAGGATGTATTGGCTGAAGCCACCAGTGCTCTTACCAACTGACAAGGAAGGTCTCCATACGGGCATACTCAGAAAAATCTGAAAAAATTACAGAATGTTCTTCTCATATAGTTATATATGTTTATAAAAAAAATTTCGGCGGAATCTCTTTATAACGTCAGTAAAAAAATAATAAAAAATTCGTTTATTTGGCGATTTATCTCCGGTTGGCGAAAAAACGAAATTTTGAAAAATACGCTTTTACGCTTCGAATACTTTTTAAAGAAAAAACTTCCTATGTTCAATTTATTTAAATAAATTTAGTTTAAGTAATTTTAGTTTTACATTTTTACTTTACTTTAAGTGCAATTTTGTCATATACGTTTATATGTACTTATAACAAAATGAAATTAATATATTTGATCATTTAAAACACAATTTAAATTGATTAAAATTGTTCCAAATTGAAAAATACACAGTTAAAAATCTGCTGCATTTTGTTCCAACGCACTCCCTTGCTTGTATAGAAAACGGTTACTTGGCCGTGAAATGGAGCTTTCTCATTGGTTGGAATAGAAATATTATATACAAGTGGTGGAGTGCGTTGCAACAAAATGCAGCAGATTTTTAACAGTGTATGACACGGTCAATTCACAGTGCTATGGAGCATTCTCATTGGCCAGAAGAGAGATATTCTATAAAAGTAGTGGAGTGACGTTGCAGTAAATGCTGCAGATTTTTAACAGTGAAGTCAATTAAAATCAATTTTCAGATTCGTTAAAATCGTCTGCTTTTGGCGAGGAAATGCACTGCTCGCCAAATCCCGCGTTGCTTTCAGCTTTTCACGCCAATTATTCCAAACTATTTTATTTTTTTACATATCTAATAATGTAATTCCGCCGCTAATTTTCACTGATCCTTTATTACCTACATGAGTAGTTTAATTCGTATTTTTTTTAAAAAATTCTGAGTATGCCCCCAATGGAGACCTTCCTTGTGAGCCATCCCGGACACGAACACTGGAGGACTATTTCACCCAATTAACCTCAACGATCACTTTTTTCTGGTCTGATACTCTGGATCAGCTCAACAGAATAAATCGAAGGTCAATGTATGGAACTGCAGCAAATCGCTGCATACGAAATTACATTAGATTAATTTTAAACACGATTATTCAATCGGTAAATTAACTATAACAGATGTAAATTTTCCATTTTTGGGCGATTTTCTGCAGTTCCATATATTGATCTTCGATTTATTCTGTTGAACTGATCCAGAGTATCAGACCAGATAAAGTGATCGTTGAGGTTAATTGGGTGAAATAGTCCTCCAGTGTTAGTGTTCGGGATGGCTCAGTTGGTAGAGCACTGGTGGCTTCAGCCAATACATCCTTGGTTCCTTGGCCCGGACTTTTGTCACCCAAAAATGGAAAATTTACATCTGTTATAATAGGATTATTATTTTTCGAGTTATTAAAGATTTTTATTTTACGCAATTCGGTACGATTTGAGTAGATTGGCGTTTTATATAATTTATCGAGATTGGATCATCAGCTATTCATTAACAGAGCATTACTATATGTAAATTAAAAATACTTAAGTATGCGTTTAAATTTTATTTTGGAATTGCAATGCTTTCTATAAATAGTTTAAGCATGTTTTATTCTCACATTTTATTGCGTGGCTATCCATGAATGGGTCAGTTTTAGGGTGGGCCCTCAACGACTAGTTTGTTTATGCATCTGTTTATCCCACAACTGCTTTTATCTCCGATTCGTGTGTTTTTAATTCTGCTTACCCTAATCCGTTTTCTCCTTGTCAGGCGAAATTCCTTTTTGTCAAAAATCGTCCATGTCGAACATTTTGCAGGGCGCACGACATTCTGTCTATGTTCTTCCATCGATTGTAGAACATGCGAACACGGCTTGTTTAGTTCTTCTTTTTGTTTGTTTGTTTGTCAGCGGCTGATTTTCTCTTTTCAGTTTAAAAGATTGATTGACGCACATTGACTGTAAAGTGAAATTTTAAATGGTACCGGAAAAGAATTTCTGATCGATGGGTTTTTGGTGGGGCCGATTTACAAATTTGAAGGTTCTAGGTACAGATGTTTACGAGGACTCCTGGTACTTATAGAAAGATTAGCTGTAATCTGTTCTTGGCAGGCCCCGATTATGACTATTAATTGGGGCCCTGGGCAAAGATAAATTAAGGGCCCCCTTTCAAATCATTGCAACGTTTTTCAAATAGAAGTGATATGTGTATGTGTAATGCCATAAACGTATTTGCGCACCTTGGATATAAATATAGAAGAAAATTCTTAGCTCCGTCTTTTCTAATTAGTACCTCAGTTAATAAAAGTATACTTTTTCTCTTTATACCGAATAAAACTTTTTTATTCGGTATAAAGGTGTTCCTTAGCAATTTGTTATATTACTTTAAGATGAATTCAGTAACTTCTATGGAAGAGTTGGAACTGCAAAAAGAAACTAAATATTTTATAATTTAATAAATGGAATTGGGGGCTCCTTAAGATCTAGGGCTCATGGGCAAAGTCCCTATTTGCCCATGCGATAATAAGGGCCTGGGGCCTGGTTACAGCCCTGGCTGAAACCCGGATTATGTGGTAAAATAAGGCTATTTCTCGACAGAAGTCGGTCTTTTTTAGATTGCCTTTGATTTGCTCACGAACTGGAAGCACGTGACCCTATTATATTCTTCTTCATCAAATAAATTGCGCTGGAGGCACACATTTGGTCACATTGAAAAATTTACAGTCGTCAGGGGAGGTATATACGCTAGATCCGGACCACCCGTGATAGGCGAGCTCCCCCTTCCCCCCGCTCCTGCTTTTAATTTCGAGGTGAACGCATTTCAGGCCCAAAGATCGTCTGTTTTGTCAGACCGCAAACAACTCCACTCGTCATCCAATCCCGCAAAAGGTGTGAAGAAAGTAGGCGTGATTTAACACGTTCCATATCCTCCCATTGGTGAAGGAAGTTCAGCAGCTTCTTATGTGAGGTGTGAAAGGGGCGGAGCTTCAGTGGAGATCTACTGACATAGTCTGGGTTTTTTTTTGTGTATGTATGTATGTGTGCAACGCAAAACGGACGCATACCAGACTTTTAGGCGTTGCAAGCTCCTTGCCGTGGGTTTTTTTTTTTTTTTTTTTTTCTTTGACGTGCAGCTTCCTTTCTTTTCGAATTATGTGTTCGTTGAAGTAAAAAAGCTAATTTTTCTTTTTCTTACACCGAGAAACATGGCCGTCTTATTCATTTTAGTTTTCAGGATTCATTATTACAGTGAACACCGGTTTCATATTCTATATTATGCATATCCATGATGGGTATGTATTACGGTGCCCCCCCCCCCCTTCTCAACGATTAGTTTACCTTTGATTTGCTTACGAACTGGAATCTTTTGGCACGTGATTCTATTGTATTCTTTTTCATCAAATAAAAAATGCACAAGAAAGCAAAAGAATGCGGTCTTTCAAAGACATGTCATTTACGGTCCATATTCAACCGGAATCTGATTAACTCTGTGTTGGGTAGAACCCTGTGACACACAGGTAAAAAAAAATGGATTTCTTTCATTATGAGGAAATTTCGACGCAAAGAAAAAATAGATTTCTTTCGTTAATGAAGGAAATACGATGCTGAAAAAATTAGATTTCTCTCATTAATAAAGAAAATTCGATGCAAAAAATAGATTTCTCTCGTTAATGAAGAAAATTCGATGAAAAAAATAGATTTCTTTCATTAATGAAGAAAATTCGATGCAAAAAGAAAAAAAAATAATATAATTAATTTCTTTAGAATAATGAAGAAAATTCGAAGAAAAAAATTGATTTCTTTCGTTAATGAAGAAAATTAGATGCTGAAAAAATAGATTTCTTTTGTTAATGAAGAAAATTAGATGCTGAAAAAAATACATTTCTTTCATTAATGAAGAAAATTTGATACAAAGTAAAAAATAGATTTCTTTCGTTAATGAATTAAATTCGATGCTGAAAAAAAATAGATTTCTTTCGTTAATGAAGAAAATTCGATGCTGAAAATAATAGATTTCTTTCATTAATAAAGAAAATTCGATGCAAAAAAAGGTTTCTTTCATTAATGAAAAAAATTCGATGCAAAGAAAAAAATAAATTTCTTTCGATAATGAAGAAAATTCGATGCTGAAAAAAAAATTGATTTCTTTCATTAATGAAGAAAATTTGATACAAAGTAAAAAATAGATTTCTTTCGTTAATGAAAAAAATTCGATGCTGAAAAAAATATAGATTTCTTTCGTTAATCAAAAAAATTCGATGCTGAAAAAAATATAGATTTCTTTCGTTAATGAAGAAAATTCGATGCTGAAAAAAATAGATTTCTTTCGTTAATAAAGAAAATTCGATGCAAAAAAAATTTCTTTCTTTAATGAAGAAAATTCGATGAAAAAAATAGATTTCTTTCATTAATGAAGAAAATTCGATGGAAAAAAATATTAAAATTAATTTCTTTAGAATAATGAAGAAAATTCGAAGAAAAAAATAGATTTCTTTCATTAATGAAGAAAATTTGATACAAAGAAAAAAATAGATTTCTTTCGTTAATGAAGAAAATTCGATGCTGAAAAAATAGATTTCTTTCATTAATAAAGAAAATTCGATGCGAAAAATAGATTTCTTTCGTTAATAAAGAAAATCCGATGAAAAAAATAAATTTATTTAAAATAATGAAGAAAATTCGAAGAAAAAAATAGATTTCTTTCATTAATGAAGAAAATTTGATACAAAGAAAAAAATACATTTCTTTCGTTAATGAAGAAAATTTGATGCAAAAAGAAAAAAATAATAAAATTAATTTCTTTAGAATAATGAAGAAATTTCGAAGGAAAAAAAATTAGATTTCTTTCATTAATAAAGAAAATTCGATGCAAAAAAAAATAGATTTCTTTCGTTAATAAAGAAAATTCGATGAAATAAAATAAAATAAATTTCTTTAGAATAATGAAGAAAATTCGATGAAAAAAATAGATTTCTTTCATTAATGAAGAAAATTCGATGCAAAAAGAAAAAATAACAAAATTAATTTCTTTAGAATAATGAAGAAAATTCGAAGGAAAAAATAGATTTCTTTCATTAATAAAGAAAATTCGATGAAAAAAATAGATTTCTTTCAATAATGAAGAAAATTCGATGCAAAAGAAAAAAATAATAAAATAAATTTCTTTAGAATAATGAAGAAAATTCGATCAGGAAAAAATAGATTTCTTTCATTAATAATAATAATAATAATAATAATAATAATAATAATAATAGTAGTATTAATAAAAGTAATTTAACAAGTTACAACGACTATTAGGAAAATGAAATTTTCAAAGACTAAAATCTTAAAAGACTTATAGATAAACCCTGTATTTAAATTTAGGTTCTAGTAGAGTGTAATAGCTCTCCCCTCATCCCTCCCCCTGTTTTTAACGGTTATCGGGGTGCCTCTCTATTTACTCAAAACATTATCGCCAACATTCTTGCGGCGATCGTAAAACAGCTCGTTTAACAACTCTACTCTTCTCTGCGGTTCGATTAAGATCTCCCGCGAGCACAATTTATATTCCATGTCTTTGAGGCAGATCGCAGTGGGTTGGTATTTTCTTATTTACAAGATTTCATAAACACACAACAAACGATATATGTGTACGAACTATCTATCTCTATATTATTATAATATCTCTATATTATTATTATTATATTTATACACCGTCGTATAGGGGAAAAATGTATTTTTGAGTGCAATTTGTTTGAAAGCTGTATCTCAATTTGTTTTTTAGTTATTCATTTTTTTCTTGTAGTTTTTAATACTTTTTTATCATCGTGGCAACAGAAGTATTCCATTTTTGTTGAAAGAAAAAGAAAATAGCAAATTACTGTTTTATTATTATTATTATTATTATTATTATTATTATTATTATTATTATTATTATTATTATTATTATTATTATTATTATTACTATTATTATTATTATTATTAAAAATTAATAAAACATTATTTTAAAGATGTTTAAAACATGGTTATAAGTAGTAACAGAATCATATATTACGTACGCCATTAATATTCGTGGACCAATCAGAAAAAACAATGCATCACAAAGATTCAGAACAATTCCTTCTTAAGGGTGTTCTTAAATCAAAAAGGGCAACTTAGTGACATAAGTGTTAATTCATTTTCGTTCAGAAATGCATGAAACTAGTGGATCTTGTTATTCAGAAACTGTATAATCTCGTTCAATTTTCTGTTTTTTTTTTTTTTTTTTTTTTTTTCTTTTTCCCTTGCAAACGCCATAGATGTTGTATAACAAGCCATTCAAGTGGACGTTTTTAACAGCATTTTTTGACGAAAGCAGAAAAACGGGTCAAAACGCGTGAGAAAAAAGGCGTGATCACGTGATCAAAATAGCTTATAACTCGGTAGACAATTTAATTATCATAAAATGGAAAACTGAGTTCGATTCCAGATCGTTTCTATGCTTATTCTTTACAATTTGACATTCTTCCGTTATAAAATGAGTATGTAAATATGTCAAAAGATTTTGCACTTGTTAAGAAGAACAATTGAGAAAAAAAATTTAAATATTTTCTTTCGTCGAAATTCGCCGGATTCGACTTTGTGACAGTAAAGGCGAGGATAAATACACTTTTATCATTAGGTGTAGATTTTCTCCTCTAAAAAAAAAAAAAAATAATAATAATAATTAAAATATGAAACACAAAATAAAAATAGTTTTGCCACTGAGACTAAGCATTAAAATTTAGAGTGTATTTCGATTCAAACTGCTTGTTTTCCGATTTATTTTTGCTCTCAAATACACCAAACTTTCAAAATCTTTTATTTAGAAAGTACACAAGGTACCGTGAAGGTCGATTCTTCGATAAGTGCACAAAATATTGCAAAAAAAAAAAAAAAAAAAAAAAAAAAAAAGCAATCAAAAACGGCAATTTGAACCAATTTTTCCGAAGCGAGAGATTTGGGAATGAAAAAAAGCGTCATACTGAGAAATCAAATTCTAATGAGTTGAGCGTAAAAATGACATCACGCGGCACCTCATACGTCCCTTCCAAAATCCCCTCAGCAAATTTCATGTTTCTACTTTTCAAAAATGTGTCCAAAATTGTATCGGAAAATTTCGAGCTGCTGAAGGTGGAAAATCGTTTTTTCGAATACACCCTTAAGTAAATTATTGAAAACACTGATTTCGTTATAAGGGTTAAACATAAATTTTCTAACCTAACATTTGTTAAAAATGATAAATATACGTTTACAAGGTAAATAAATAGCCCGGTCCGCTGCCCAATTTTGCCTCCGGATCAGGTTCTGAGTTACATTTTCTCTGCTGTTTTGAACTCAGTCGTAACTTGCTAGAAAAAGGTCTCAAAAATTTTGGTGGAGCTCATTCTGATAGCTTTTTTAGGTGCGTTCGTAATTATGTAAATACGTAGCACCTATAGTTGTCGTTCAATCCATCCGTCTGTCTGTCTGTAACAACGCAAAAACTACCAAACCGAATCTTTTGAAATTTAAAATATATAATTATTACATAATTTTGTCGAGTCATTTAAAATTTTATGAGAATCGGATGGATAGATCAATTACAGGGACGATCAAAAATATTCCGTTACATTACGGTAAATAGGGAAAAATGTTGCAAATGCATTTTAATCGTTGAAAATTTAAATTACATACTTATTACATAATTTTCGTCAAGTCATTTCAATTTTTTTGAAAATAGGATGCATAGATCAAATACAAGGACAATCAAAAGTACTCCGTTACATTACAGTCAAAGGAAAAAAAAAAGTTTCAAATGCATTTTAATAATATTACACTCATTAGAACATGATAATATTGATATGCATCATAAAGTACATATTATAATATAGATTTTGCATTATCTGTTGTGCAAAGAACTTTTCTTATTGATTTACATAGCCACACAAAAGTATTCCATTACATAATGAGTATAAGAGAGAACATTATTTGGTGCGCATTTTAATTGTAATTGACTATTTACAATTTTATGAGACTGATAAATGAGAGTGATATTTTTAAAACTTCATTATCATACGAACGCACCTCATTTGCTACGCTTCTCGTGCAATTTCCAACTTGTTTTAAGGTTGTATTCGATTCAAACTGCTTAAGAGTGTATTCGAAAAAACGCTTTTCCACCTTCAGCAGCTCGAAATTTTCCGATACAATTTCAGACACACTTTTAAAAGGAGAAACATGAAACTTGCTGAGGGGATTTTTGAAGGGACGTATGAGGTGCCGTGTGAGTCTTTTTACACTCAATTCATTAGAATTTAATTTATAAGCAATTAACTTCTCGGGAAGACCCTTTTTTTCGTTCCCAATTCTCCCGCTTGAGAAAAATCGGTTCAAATTGCCGTTTTGGATTGCTTTTTTTGCAATATTTTGTGCACTTATCAAAAAATTGACCTTCACTCCACCTTGAGCACTTTCTGAATAAGAGGATCTGCGAGTCTCATGTGTTTGAGAGCAAAAGTGAATTGAAAAATAAATCGGAAAACAAACAGTTTGAATCGAAATACACCCTTAATTTCCGATTTATTTTTAAATTTATTTTGGTTCTCCATTGCATCCAACTGTCTCATTGAGAAAGTACAGGATGTGCCGTGAGGGTCGATTCTTTGATAAAGGCAGAAAATATTGCAAAAAAATGCTGTCAAAGTTGCCAATTTGAACAGAAATTTTGGAACCTGGAGATCTGGGAAGGAAAAAATAATCGAACTGAAAAAACAATTGTTTATAAATCAAATTCTAACGAACGGAGCGTAAAATGACATCACACGACACCTTGTACGTCACTTCAAAAATCATCCCAGCAAGTTTCATGCTTCTACTTTCAAAAATGAGTCTGAAACTGTATCGGAAAATTTCGAGCTGTTGAGAGTAAAAAAATATTTTTCGGAATACACCTTTAAGGGTGTATTTTGATTCAATTGCTTATTTTCCGATTTATTTTGCTCTCAAACGCATCCGACTGGTCAGTTCTCTTGTTTAGAAAGTACACAAAGTGTCGTGATGGTCGAAGCTTTGATAAAAGCAGAAAATATTGCATAAAAAAAGGCAATCAAAAACGGCATTTTGAACCGATTTTTCCGAAGCGGGAAATCTGGGAACGACAAAAAGGGTCCTACTGAGAAGGTGATTGTTCGTAAATCAAATTATAATAAATGGAGCGTAAAATGACATGACACAGCACCTTCTACGTGTCTTTTCAAAAATTCCCCCCAGCAAATTTCATATTTCTAATTTCAAAAATGTCTGAAATTTTATCTGTTGAATGTGTATGCTGTTGAAAGTGGAAAAGCGTTTTTTCGAATATAAGCATGGAAAATATTTTTTTGAATACCGCCTCAATAAAAGGATTTTAGAACTTTGGATAGAAAACTATAACGTGTATAAATATAAAGTGTGAAAGAGACACAGACCCCCCCCCCCCCTGCCCCTTCTTCTTTCAACATTCCGTATCTCTCTATTTACACATAAGTTTATCACCAAACATTCTCCGACGGCTTGCTAAACAAGTCTTTTAAGGCTCCTTTCAGATTGCAGCACTCTTCCCTTGAACTGAATTCTTGGAAAAAGTGGGCGAAGTCTTTTGCATATAAGATCCATTTTGCTGTTTCTTCATAATAGATACGAAGGGGAAATAACCAAAGAATTGGGAGATAAACAATCCACCCTTACTTGACGGAAAGATTTTCCTTTTGCACTTTCCTGCAAAACTCATTAAGATCAAAAACACCGTGTCGCCTCAACAAACACGCCGACGACTAACCGCAAGAAGTGATTAGGTCTCTTTGGACCTTAAAAGACAAGATTATAATCTCCCACGGAAAAAAATAGTTTCGATGTCTTGGGCGGTAGATCGCGGCACAGATGAGAAGGGGGGCCCCCGTGGTGTGTCTGGCTCCGTTGGGCCCCCCTTTTCTCGTGAAAGAATGCGGGCCCTGGTATGCGATCAATGGAGCCCTTTTTCAACGCACGTAATGACCGGTTTCTCTTTTTGGGTAATTAACTGTAACTGTCGTAACAGATACACTAAACTGTGGGAGGTGGATTGCGGTTAACAGTCAGTGTAAATATCGCGGTTTTTGTATGATAATGTTATCTTATGGGCAAAATAGAATTCTACCTCTGACCGGATTTCCCCGGACCCATGAGTCGGAATCGAGGCAGTTTGTTTTGCTGCGGGTCGTTCGAACTGAATATTTTCCGATTGATTTCTAAACTTATTTTTCCTTTCAAATGCATCAAACTGGCAAAAAAAAAAAAGGTATTAAATTATTATTTAAAGTATTTAAAAAGTACACAAGGTGCCGTGAGGGTAAATTCTTTGATAAAAGCAAAAAATATTAAAAAAAAAAAAAAAAAAAAAAAAAAAAGCACTAAAAAACAGCACTTTGAACCGATTTTTCCAAAGAATTCCGGCATTTTCTATTCAATCATAAACCTGCTATGGCAAATAGCAATAATATATATCTGCAGCATAGAAATTCGAGTCCATTAAGGGTGTATTTCGATTCAAACTGCTTATTTTCCGATTAAATTTTGAATTCATTTTTGCTCTCAAATACACAAAACTTTCAAAATCTCTTATTTGGAAAGTACACAAGGTGCCGTGATAGTCGATTCTTTGATAAATGCAGAAAATATTGCAAAAAAAGCAATCAAAAACGGCATTTTGAACTGATTTTTCTCAAGCGGGAGTTTTGGGAACAAAAAAAAAAATCCCTTTCGGCATGGCCTATAGGCGGAGGTAGATTTCGAAAAGTTTTCATCTCAAAAAAAAAAAAAAAAAAAAAAAAATTAAATGATTAGAGATAAACCCAGTTTAACTACTTTATTCAACCGCTTTTAAAAATTTTTTAATTTCATTTTTCTGTAAGAACTGGTTTTATCGAAATCCTCTTAAACGAAATTCTACTCAAATGCCCATTTTGGCAACATATTTTGAATTATATTCTTACTTTATTAAAAAAAATTGACCAATATGCTCATTATATAGTTCCTAAATAACAAAAAACTGTTAATTAAATTCGTTTGACAGCAAAATTGAATTTAAAAATGAGTAATAAAATAACCAATTTATTATTTTAATACATCCACAATTCTTTAATCAAGATTGCTTTGAGAAATTTTGTACGAAGTGCCCACTTTGACAGATTTTTTTAAATATATATTTAGCCTTTATCAAAAATCTGACCAATACGGCACATTACACAGTTCCTAAATAACGAAAAACTGTCAATTGAATGCGTTTGAGAGCAAAATTGAATTTAAAAATGAGTCATAAAATAAAAAAATTGTTATTTGAATACAACCTCAATTCTTTTATCATGATCGCTTTGGGAAATTTTTTTGCGAAGTGCTTACTTTGACAGCTTTTAAAAATATGTATATTCACCCTTTATCAAAAAATCAAAGAATACACACATTATATAGTTCCTAAGTAACAAAAAACTGTCATTTGAATGCGTTTCAGAGCAAAATTGGATTTAAAAATGAGTCATAAAATAAACAATTTGTTATTTGAATACCCACAGTTCATTAATCATGGTCGCTTTGGGAAATTTTGTGCGAAGTGCCCATTTTGGCAGCCTTTTTTTTGAAATATATTCTGCCTTTATCAAAAAACTGGCCACTCCGTCACATAATATAGTTCCTAAGTAAGAGAACCTGTAAATTGGATGCGTTTGAGAACAAAAAAAGATTTAAAAATGACTCGGTAAAAACGCAATTTTTTTAATTTCCTCAAATTTCAATCATGATAATTTCGTGAAATTCTGTTCAAAATACCCTATTTGGCAGCCTTTAAAAAAATATATTCTGCCTTTATCAAAAAACTGGCCAATACGTCGCATTATATAGTTCCTAAATAATAGGACCTGTAAATTGGATGGGTTTGAGAACAAAAATGAATTTAAAAATGACTCAGAAAAAACGCAATTTGTTATACTTAATCAATTTTTAATGACGATAATTTCGGGAAATCTGTTCAAAATACCTTTTTTGGCAGCCTTTTTAAAAATATATTCTGCCTTTATCAAAAAATTGGCCAAAACGTCGCATTATATAGTTCCTAAATAAGAGGATCTGTCATTTGGATGCGTTTAAAATCAAAAATGAATTTTAAAATGAGTCAGAATATAAGCAGTTTGGATTTAAGGTTTTTACTCCAACTCCTATTTTTGTTTAATTTATTTTTGCTATAAGAATGGGTTCTATGAAAAACTTGTCAATATAAAAGTTGTAGATCTTATTGTGAAGATGTAAAATAAATTTAATTAGATTTGATTGCTTAAGAATTGAGTAAGTTATGGGTTTTTTCTTTTTCCTCCCCCCTTTTTCTTTTCCTTTTTAATTTTTTTCCTCGGTAAAAATTGGTCCTATCAAAAACTTGTAAATACAAAAGTTTTAGATAATATTGAGTACATTTATATAAAATTTAGTTGGATTTAATATCTTGAGAATTGACGAAGTTATGAATTTTTTTCTCCCAAAAACCATGTTTTTTTCGCCCCTTGAGCCCATTTTTAACTTTATCAAAAATCTGTCATGCATAAACTTTTTGCCCATTTCTTAGAAGTAATATAAACTTTAAACTGATTCGATATCTATTTTAATTAAGAAGTTATCGCGTTTTTTCTGTTTTCACAAAAACCCTCCCTATTTCCACCCCCTTGGTCCGATTTTGCCCATTAATGAACTCGACCGAGATTTTAGGCTCCTTGATTTTATGTAAAAGTTTGAAGAAGATCTGAGCATAATTATGGAAGTTATCGTGTCTAGAAGAAAGTGATATACACCGATAGATAGATAGATAGATAGATAGATAGATAGATATATATATAAACTTTTTTACTGATGGTGGTTTTGGGGTCTAGGAGTCATGATTCGTGTAGATCCGCAAAAATTTTTCAGAAATTCCAACATGGGAGACAATGCAATAGGTAGTATTTCATACGAAATCTACCTAATATTTCATACGAAATCTACCTAATACCTAAAAAGGGTCGTAATTGTTTATAAATCCAATTCTAATGAAAGGAGCGTAAAATGACATCTCACGGTACCTTCTACGCCTCTTCCAAAATCCCGGCAGTTCAAGTTTCAAGTGTTCTACTGTTTAAAAATGTGTCTGAAATTGTATCAGAAAATTCCGAGATGTTGAAGGTGGAAAAGTTTTTTTTCGAATACACCCTTAATTGCACTTGTGAGGATAATAATATAAATGATTCTTGTACTTATTTTGCATGAAATAAGATTTAGATTTACAACTAAAAAACATTATTAATATAAAATCGTAATAAAATATTTATATGAAAGAATAATTGAAAACTCTAGTATTTTGGATTTCGGAGATAACAGAATTTAATATATTTGGCTCTAAAGCTTATCGTTTACATAAAAAAAAAAAAAAAAAATACTTTCATTTTAAAATAACTTTAAAATTTAATTTGCTATTTTTAATGCTTTTATTTTAACCAAAATGTGTGACGTCACATTTCTTCTTATCCCCTCCCACCCCCTTGTCATAAACTGTCACGATTTCATGAACCCCCCTCACCCCCTCCAAGCGTGACATCCTTTGTGGGCGGCCCCTTAATGGGGTATCCTTTTGCACAGCCCTGTACACAAGTCAATGAATATTAAATGTTATGAATGCTGTATTCCGTATTCATACTCTTTTAGTGAAATTCAGTGATTTCAGAAGTTTTAATACATTGGAAATAGCTTCATATCATTAAAATACTCTTCAAGCAAGGACAAGGCACCCCCCCCCCCCCACACGCACACACTCACTGACTATAATGTAATGTTTTTTTCACCTCTGTAAATGAACTATTTATGCTATGCATTTCCTATTCAATAATGAATGCTATGGCAAATAGCATTAGTATACAGGGTGTCCCCAAAAGTAATGGGACAAACTTTAAGGGGAGGTAGTGAAGATCACAAGGAATCAGATTTGTATAGCAACCCATGGTCGGAAACGTTTTTCTGGCGTAGTAGTGACGACAAAAACACAAGAAAGACAAGGCACGAATAAGAAAAGAAAACATCTTTATTATCTTTAGTACAGCAGAAAATTGTTAAAAATAACATTAAAGAGACAATGATCATCATAAAAGTTGGTGTTTGAAATTACGAACCCGGGCAGTGATGCATGGAGGTGCATCTTCGGTGCATGGAAAAATCTATTGTTCCATAGAAAAGACCGCGAATATTCCGAACTTCCCCAGTAGCTACGTTGGTGCGTTGTCCCAGCAATTATGCATCGCTAACAATAATAAACATGTTTTCTCTCCCTGTTCGTCTACTTTCTTTTTTGTGTTTTGCGTCATCACTACCGCGCCAAGAAAACGTTTCCGACCATGAGACTATGCAATTCTGAATTCTTGTGATGTTCCTTACCTCCCCTTAAAGTTTGTCCCATTACTTCTGGTACACCCTGTATATCTATCTACACATTGGAAATTCGAGTCCATTAATCGAGTTAGAGCGTGGACAGTCAGACCGAATTCACAAACACTTTTCAACTTTGTTGGAAGGTTTTAAAAAAAATGAATAAATGCGGATGACTGATTCAAACAACTTCATAATATTTTTTTCCCTTCCCTTATAGAATTCCCTTTAAAATTAATAACTGTAACCTTACCTACAAAAATTGAATGATACAATAAAACGGTTTAGAAAGGACCAAGCATCGTTGAATACTATTTATTTTTCTATAATACGACAAGCTTTAATAGAACCACATCCCAGGTAATTTCCCCCCCCCCCCTTTTCGATATCATCCTGTCTTTTTATCTATGTTACGTCGATGTCATTTTAATATCATTAGACGCACAATGATGTTTTACAAAAAGAAAAATAAATAAATAAAAACCTCTTTTTTTCTAGTATATAATGCCTGTAATTAGTTCCAGAAGTTTTCTTTTACACAAATCGTTGTTTTCCTGTTTGGTATTTGATGCCACATTTTGGATAGATTGGCCTAGAAGGATAAGTATTACTAAATATTTTTCATAAGGTGCTTTCATACTTATGCAAATACGTAGTAGCTTTTGCAAGTTACATTTTTCTTCTTAAAGGTGTATTTCGGTCAAAACTGCCTATTTTCAGATTTATTTTTAAATTCATTTTTGCTATCAAACGCACCAAACTTTCAAAATCCCTTATTTAGCAAAGTACACAAGGTGCCGTGAGGGTCGATTTTTTGGTAAACCCAGAAAATGATGCAAAAAATGCTCTCAAAGTTGACAATTTGAACAAAGTTGAATTTCCGAACCTGGGGATCTGGGAACAAAAAAAATGATCGAACTGAAAAAACAATTGTTTATAAATCAAATTCTAGTTAATTCAGAGAAAAAACACATCACACGACATCTTATACGTCACTTCAAAAATCGCCCCAGAAAGTTTCATGTTTCTACTTTAAAAAATGTGTCTTTAATTGTATCGGAAAATTTTAAACTGTTGAAGGTGAAAAATCTTTTTTCGGAATACACCCTTAAGGGTGTATTCGAAAAAACGCTTTTTTACCCTCGAAATTTTCTCCTAAAATTTCAGACACATTTTTAAAAGTAGAAACATGAAACTTGCTGAGGGGGTTCTTGAAGGGACGTACAAGGTGCCGTGTGATGTCATTTTTCGCATCATTCATTAGAATTGGATTTATGAACAATTACGTTCTGAGTTATTTTCGTTCGCAGATCTCCCACTTCGGAAAATAGGTTCAAAACATCGTCTTTGACAGCATTTTTTGCAATATTTTCTGCCTTTATCAAAAAATCGACCCTCACGGCACCTTGTGTACTTTGCTAAATAAGACAATTTTCCAGTTGGATGCATGTGAGAGGAAAAAAAAAATTAAAAATAAATCGGAAAATAAGCAGTTTGAATCGAAATTCACCCTTATACAATTCTGTTTAGAATTAATAACCGTAACCTTATCTACAAAAATTGAAAGCACAATAAAACGGTTTCGAAATGACCAAGCATCGTTGAATGCGATTCATTTTTCTATAATACGCAAGCATTAAGGGTGTATTTCGATTCAAACTGCTTGTTTTCCGATTTATTTTTGAATTCACTTTTGCTCTCAAACGCATGAAACTCGCAGATTCTCTTATTTAGAAAGTGCACAAGGTGCCGTGAAGGTCAATTCTTCGATAAATGCAGAAAATATTGCAAAAAAAGCAATCAAAAACGGCAATTTGAACCGATTTTTAATGGGAGATAAGGGAACGACAAAAAGGGTCTTCCAGAGAAGTTAATTGTTTATAAATCAAATTCTAATGAATGGAGCGTAAAAAGACTTTACACGGCACCTCACACGTCCCTTCAAGAGTCCCCTCAGCAAGTTTCATGTTTCTACTTTTTAAAATGTGTCTGAAATTGTATCGGAAAATTTCGAGCTGCTGAAGGTGGAAAAGCGTTTTTTCGAATACACCCTTAATAGAACCACATCGCATATAATTTCCCCCTTTTTAGGTGCGTTCGTAATTATATAATACGTAGCACCTATAGTGGTCGTTCTGTCCGTCCGCATATAACAACGCAAAAACTACCCAACCGAATCGTTTGAAATTTAAAATACATAATTATTACATAATTTTGTCGAGTCATTTCAAATTTTATGAAACTCGGATGCATAGATCAATGACAGGGGCAATCAAAAGTATTCCATTACATTACGGTCAATGGGGAAAAAAGTTTCAAATGCATTTTAATCGTTTGAAATTTAAAACACGCAATTATTACATAATTCTGTCGAGTTATTTCAATTTTTTTCATAATCGTGTGCATAGATAAATTACAGGGGCAATCAAAAGTGTTCAATTACATTATGGTCAATGGGGAAAAAGTTTCAAATATATTCTATACGTTTGAAATTTAAAATACATAATTATTACATAATTTTGTCGAGTTATTTCAAATTTTATGAAAATCGGATGCATAGATCAATTACAGGGATAATCAAAAATATTCCGTTACATTACGGTCAATGGGTAAAAATGTTTCAAATGCATTTTAATCGTGTTACACTCATGCGAACTTAATGAAATTTATATGTAACTATAAAGTACATATTATAATATACATCTTACATAATTTGTGGTTCAAAGAATATTTGTTATTGATTTACAAGGCCACACAAAAGTATTCCATAACGTAATGGTATAGGGAGAACATTGTTTGATGAGCGATTCACTATTTAGAATTTTATGAGATTGATATATAAAAGTAATATTTCTAAAACTTCGTTATCGTACGAACGCACCTAATTTGCTACGCATCACGTGCAATTTCCAACTTGTTCCTATATCATCCTGTCTTTTATCTGTTACGTCGATGTCATTTTAATATTATTAGTGTGTTATCAATAATGTTTTACAAAAAGAAAAAGAAAAACGTCTTTTTTCTGGTATATAATGCCTGTAATTAGTTTCAGAAGGTTTAATAGAAAACTTCTCGTTTAGACAAATCATTATTTTCCTGTTTGATTTTAATACTATATTTTGCCTTAGAAGGATAAGTATTACCAAATATTTTCCTTTCGTATTTATGTAAATACGTGGTAGCTCCTTTAATCGCCGTCTGGTTCGTTTGTTCGTCTGTCCGTCTTATAGCCCACAGAACAACGCAAAAACCAGTCGGTTAGAAAAAAATGATATTCATAAAAGATTTCTTCACTGTATAAAACCCTATTATTCGTAAGTAATTCGATGATATCCCATGATAGAAAATGTACCTCGGTTGCTAGGGTAATGAAGCACCATTTAAGATGGTGAGTCGTATTTTTTGAGTGAGTGTAATTGAATCGAATCTGTAGATAATCGTAATACAGTTGGTGGTTTTGCAAGGTGTTTAAAACATTATAGTGTAAACTATAAATGAAGGTTTCAGAAAACGATAAACAAAGCCTTAAATTGATTTCATCCATCATCATATAATTTAAACAGCAATCAGGAAATGACTTTTTGCAAGAACAATTTTCTCTTTTTATCGAAAGTGAAAGTAATAAACTTTCAGATGATTATAAAAGACTGTAATCTGCAAATAATCAACTTGATTTATAATACATAAGTGATGATTAACTGTCAAGAACGTTATTGTGAAAAGCTTATTTGTTTTAATAAACTTTAAATTACTTTTACATTATATAAACATTTAAATCATAAATTTTCATTTTAAATGAAAAAAAAAAAATTATTTTTCTTATATTTTTCACAGATATGAATATGTAACAGCAGAGAAAGGAGCTGATGTGAGAGCTCCGTAAATATTTAATCTAGTTTAATACAATATTACCTTTTTCTAAATGCTCTAGTATTTTTTATGTATTTTCATAACTTCATGTGATCAAAAGGGGATACACCATACGGATACCACAATCTAGCGACGGCCTGCCCTGAGATGAAAACAAATTGAATGTAAGTGAATCTTACCTGGCTTTTCTGTTACATTATTGTTTTTTAGTAAAGCTAGTGAGGACGTACGTATGCAATTTTAAATGTTAAGCTAATTATCGCTAACACAAGGGAGTGTAACAGCTATTGCACCGAAATCTAAATATTTATCAAACTAGTTATTATACGGAACGATTTGACGATACGATTCGGTTTGTTTACTAAATTACCTCCACAGACTTCGCATAAAATTAGACGCCACATTCCATTGTTCTCTGTTCTCTCGAACAGTTTTTGAATCCAACATCTTTCGCTTTCATCGACAAAAAAGATGCCGTTTTTGGCGGTGATCGTTTTACTGGCAATTTTCAAAATTTCTTTCTCGAAGTAAACGAAATGTAAACATAGAAGCGAAACTACAAGCTGTCGCGAATGGCGGGAGAAAAACCGATTTGACTCGCTAAATCTGCCTCCGTCACATGTCGGAAGGCAAAGATCCCGGCGTCAGGAAAAGGTTGCCAATGTGCAGTCTACTTATGCGAAGTCTGTGATTATCTCCTTCTCAAGTTGCTGTTAAGGGTGTATTCGAAAAAACGCTTTTCCACCTTCATCAGCTCGAAATTTTCCGATACAATTTCAGACACATTTTTAAAAGTATCGACACATGAAATTTGCTGAGGGGATTCTTGAAGGGACGTATGAGGTGTCGTGTAAAGTCTTTTTTCGCTCCATTCATTAGAATTTGATTTATAAGCAATTAACTTCTCTGAAAGACCCTTTTTTTAGTTCCCTTATCTCCCATTTCTGAAAAATCGGTTCAAATTGCCGTTTTTGATTGCTTTTTTTGCAATATTTTGTACACTTATCAAAGAATTAACCTTTACGGCACCTCGTGCACTTTCTAAATAAGAGAATCTGCGAGTTTCATGTGTTTGAGAGCAAAAGTGAATTAAAAAATAAATCGGAAAACAAGCAGTTTGAATCGAAATACACCCTTCGAAACACACCCTTTGGTGTGTTCGAAAAAATGCTTTTCCACCTTCAACGGCTCGAAATTTTCGGATAGATTTTCAGGCTCATTTTTAAGGGTGTATTTCGATTTAAACTGCTTATTTTCCGATTTATTTTTGAATTCATTTTTGCTCTTCAATACACCAAACTTTCAAAATCTCTTATTTGGAAAGTACAGGAGGTGCCGTGATGGCCGATTCTTTGATAAATGCAGAAAATATTGAAAAAAAAAAAAAAAAAAAAAAAAAAAAAAAACAAGATGAATGTAGATTCTACCATTGCAGAATTCAGTTTCGCCTCCGATTAGAAAAAAAAATCGATAGAAGTTTTTTAGAAGGGCGACCCCGTTTAGATTGCAATGAACTAACTTCATTTTTCTTGTGTTTATCAATATAATAACAAACAGAACGGCGTGAAAAACCCAATTGAATAGCAATTTCTCTCTGAGACATTGGAATGGCGGAAAAATAAAGAGATACAATTTGACGTGCTACTTCTTCATTGACTAGATTCATCAAAAACGGATTTTTTCTTTAGTTCAAATGCTTTTTATAGACTCTGAGTAAAAGGAAATGCAATTTAACAATAAAACGAATGGAATCCCGTCGAATTCGACGAATGAAATGTTTAAAAGACCCGATCGATTTGGTTTTAAAAAAAGCAAAAGTAATTACATTATTGAATCAATATATAATAAATATATTTACAAAGTAAATGTCAAATTTGCCAGTTACAATTTTGCATTCAAATATTCGCACATCTACAGTTAAAATTGTAATATGAGTGCCGGCGAAATCCAGAAATTTTATTTTATATGCACTCACAGAAAAATAGCTTTATTAAAAAAAAAAAAAAGTAATAATAATAATATCGGGTACTACTAGGTTATCCCGTCGACCAAAAAATTATCGCCAAAATATAAGATTAAATGCCAATAATGGATGATCGTGAAGTCACATTTAATGACATTAAATACGATTCATGCGTTTAAAATGTCATTAAGTGATTTTTATTTCGACTTTTTATTAATATTTTTATTAATATTCTACTAATTATTTATTTTTTCGTTATTTAAAATACAAATTATGTCAATATATATAATTTGGCTATTAATGTGGCGATTTGTATAATTTGGCGAAATTGGTCGACGGGATAACAGAGTAGTACCTAATATCGTTATGAGTAAAAATACGATGTTTTAAATAGTGATGTCATTTTCTCTTTAAATGTTCTTTAAAAGTTACTGTTTATGAAAAAGGTATCCATAATAACGGCAATTTAAACCCATTTTTCCAAAGTGTGAGATCTGGGAACGAAAAAAAAAGAGTCTTCCCGAGAAGTTAACTGCTTAAATCAAATTCTAACGAATTGAGCGTAAAAAGACATCACACGGCACCTTATGTGTCCCTTCAAAAATCCCCTCAGCAAGTTTCGTGTTTCTACTTTTAAAAGTGTGTCTGAAATTGTATCGGAAATTTTCGAGCTGCTGAAGGTGGAAAAGCGTTTTTTCGAATACACCCTTAATGTGGTACAACACGACATACTTTTGTGAACCTTCTTTTTTTAAATTGCTGTTTTAAAAAGAAAAAGAAGCAGAAACAATTTTGTTTAGAAAGTGACTTAAGGTGTATTTCGATTCAAACTGCTTATTTTCCGACTTATTTTTAAATTCATTTTGGCTCTCAAATGCTTCCAACTGGCAGATTGTCTTATTCAGAAAGTACTCAAGGTGCCGTGAGGGTCGATTCATGGATAAAGGAAAGAAAACGTTGCAAAATAGAAGCAATCAAAAACGGCATTTTGAACCGATTTTTCCGAAGTGGGAGATCTGGGAACGAAAGAAAAAGGGTCCTACTGTGAAAGTAATTGTTTGTAAATCCAATTTTAAATGAATGGAGCGTAAAATGACATCACACGGCACCTTACAAATGCTCTTTCAGAATCCCCCCCAGCCAGTTTCATGTGTTCAACTTTCAAAAATGTGTCTGAAATTGTATCGGAGAATTTCTAGCTGTTGAAGGTGGAAAAACGTTTTTTCGAATACACCCTTAAACTGGTCAAGCCTCAGTAAGTAGTATATAATTTTTAATTTTTACTCGACCCTCCAAAACACATAATACCGAACATCAAACCTAGGACTCCTATAACTCAGGCTGAATCATCAAGCATCTTGTTTCCCAGTTACCGTTTGTTTCCCATTGATTTCTATGAGGCGAGAAACGTTTGAATGATTTTAAAGCTACAAAATCATTAAAAATGGACGGTTGTTGAGCAGAAAATTATTCTGACATGTTCAGGAATGGCTTTGGAGTATTTAAATTCCATATAAATGAAGAAAAATGGAATAATTTGTCTATAAATGCTTAAAAGAATAAATCTGGATTGGAGAACTTCGCCAAATATCGCGCCAACCTAATCGCTTGTACACAACAAACCGGTTCTTCAAATGTTCTACTCTCATATTTTCCCGTGAAAGAGATTGAGTAACTAAATTTGTTCGCCTCACTATCTACGCGATAAGACGCCAAGTCAGGCAACCATTTTGGAAACTTAATGGAGGCATGATTCAACCCGTATTGTAGGAGCCTTAATCAAACCGAATCCAACGTCACAAATAGTTCCAACCTCTTTGTCATAGTATCCTGTCATCTATATATATCCACGATGTCATTTTAATCTCATTAGCACAAATAGCGACGTTTTATACAAACATTGACAAAACGCATATAATGCCTGTAATTAGTTCCAGAAGGTCGACGTTTAATAGAAAAACTCGCAGTTTGGACAAATCACTTTTTTTGTCCCCTTCTTGCTTTTTTATATAGAAACGTTCTAACAATATTGTTTAGGACGTTTCATTGTTCAACTAAACCTCGCATTAAGAGAGAACGGTCATTAGGGTGGAGTTAATTTGATACCATGACAATCAAATCAAATATAATGTATGTAGGAGGTTGGAATTTGTTTTTTATTCTGTTTGTTGCTTTCTATTATGATAAAAGTTCAACAGATGGGCCTAAAGAATAATATACCTTGTATTGTGGTTGCGGTGATTAAATTCCGTTTTTTTAATTTAAGGGTGTATTCCGAAATAAGATTTTTCTCCTTCAACAGCTCAAAATTTTCCGATACAATTTCAGACACATTTTTTAAAGTAGAAACATGAGACTTGCTGGGGCGATTTTTGAAGTGATGTATTAGATGCTGTGTGATGTAATTTTTCTTTGAATTATTTAGAATTTGATTTATAAACATTTGTTTTTTTTTCAATTCGATCATTTTTTCGTTCCCATATCTCCAAATTCGGAAATTTCTGTTCAACTTTGACAGCATTTTTTGGAACATTTTCTTGCATTTATCAAAAAATCGACCCTCACGGCACCTTGTGTAGTTTCTAAATAAGGGATTTTGAAAGTTTGGTGCATTTGAGAGCAAAAATGGGTGTAAAAATAAATCGGAAAATAGGTAGTGTGAATCGGAATACACCCTTAATGTCAGAGTTTTTTTTAAATAGAGTCGAAAATAGCCCGGGTTTCGACTCTGGGAAAGAAACTAGTTTGGGGGGAACCTAGTTTGCGCACGGAGCAAACATGGACCCCCCTTCCCTGTGCTTTACGCCTAATAAAAGTTATCGACCGTGGTATCAAATGAAAAAAAAATATTTAATACAAATTAAAATACTAGCAAGAAATATGCAAACGACACTCCCATTAAAATTAACATTAGCTTGAGCGTTAAGATGCAACACTAGTCGCAGAAAAAAGACCCGATTGATAATGTAAAGTCTATAGGGGCTTTATTTTCAAATATCTCGCTCAAATTTTAATATTTTTGTATGATTTTTTTTTTTGCATAGGATACTGAGGACGATCTACAACTGGTGGGCGAATTCTGCCCCTGTCGGATCGGACGACTTTCTCGAAATCCTCCGAGAAAGTGATAATTTCTAATTCTGCCCCTATCGTCTCGGAATCCTCTCCGGTTTGACGGGCTTGTTTTCTCGTAATTCCTCCGACTGCTATAGGCAGCCGGAAACCCACCATCTATGTCGGTTTAAGATGGCGGCGTTTATATTAGCAGATCTTCTATGTGAAGATAGAGACTTATTTTTTATTAAATGTATATTCGCATTCTATTATTAGTATTTTTGTTTTCAGTTTTGTTATGTTCATCAGTAGAAGTAATTTTAGCTTCAATTTAATATAAACTAATTGTGATTGTAGCATATTTTTTTAATTATTTGAGTTAAAGCTGTTTGTATTTTAAAACGTGTATTTAAATATATATATTTATTCATTTATGCTAAAATATAATAATATATATTTTGAGATTAAAACTTATCAGAGTAATACAAAAGTGTAGGTTAGTTGATTGTGTTTATGACGGCCATTTATCAACACGGGGAATATAGATAAAATAATACAATTTGTAAAAATCACCATAAATAAAAATAAAGCAACTCCTTTATTTTTTATTTATGATGATTTTTACAAAGTGCATTATTTTATTTATTCATTATCGCCTGTGTTTTCGGCGTTTTTTCACGAAGAATATAGACATTAAGTGGAGGAGTGCCCTCTGTGGGAGTCTTTCTTTTGGAGTCTAAGCCGTATTTACATATGGTAAACCAAGGTTCTAAAAATTCCAAACGATAGGCCAACGGGCGCGATTGGGTTCGAGCCTAGCACCTCCCGTCTACCAGTTTCGTTTTTAGAACCTCTCGGCCGCTGATCAGGGAATACATAAGTGTAATTACAAATGGTGTGTGCTTAAAAAACGCCTTTATTTTGATCTAAACAATAAAATATATATAATTGTGAATGTAAAATAATAAAAAGTCAAACATAATTTTCAAATTCTGTTTGCCTGATATAGCTCGTATTTTAAAAATTATAATTTAAAGCTTGTATTTAAAAAAAAAAAAAAAAAAAAAAAAAAAAATAGCTAAAATATATTTTTGAGAAGAATATAACTTATTGCACTGAATCAAAAAGAGTGCTTACACAAAAATATTAAATACCTTATGAAGTAAAATAAATAAATAAATAAATAAAATATAACAAAAACGCTATCTACATAAGAAAAAAAAAGCATTAGTGCAAACAAGCAAGTTATAAAAATATGAACAGGGGAATAAAATCAGTTTAAAGTTTTTGTTAAATATGAGTAATTGCGCTAGATCTATTAACAGAATTAACAATATCTCGCGATATATTTGTAGTAAGGTAAAAATGAGGTATCAAAACAACAGCGCCAACTTTTCAAGAATATTGAGCGGGCTCAAATTTTTTTTAGTAAAATAACGCATATAATTTTCTTTTCTTAGTGTGTACATGTGGGAAGAATAAGAGGGGGGGGAGGGAGCAAATGATTAAAGATAATTCAAAATTAAATTATGTTTTTCTAAGCAAAATTTTCAAATTATTAGAATTATATTTTATAAATAAGTTTATTAAATTATATTCTTCTATGTTTTTGTTGTATTTACTATAAATAACATTGGAATTGCTAATTATTCAAAGTGCATAAAACTTATATAAATTTTTTTTTTAATAAATAAAAATTATTATTATAAAAAAAATTATTATAAAATAAATTATTATATTATTATTTTTTTATAAATAATTTTATTAAATTATATTCTTCTATGTTTTTGTTGTATTTACTATAAATAACATTGGAATTGCTAATTATTCAAAGTGCATAAAACAATTTAAAGAAAAGCATACACTTTAGTAAAGATGTTTTATCAATTCAAGACATTAAGGCAGATGGCAAAATATGAACAAAATTCTATTTCGCGAGAAATTTAACTATACATTTTTTCAGCGCTCTTGTAAGTCTAATTTTGTATCCTTACTATTTTTCAAAGAAAAATATTTTGAGAACATTAATAAAAACAAATATCATTTCAGCGATTAAATAATTAAAAAAAAATAAACAAATTAAATCAATTAGATGGGGCGGAGATTTTTCACGAGGAATATATGCCCTAAGTGGAGGAGTGCCCTCTCTGGGGGTCTTTCTTAGAGGATCTAATCCTATTTACGCATGGAAAATCACGAAAAATCCCGAGCGATTAGGCCGACGGGCGCGATTGGGTTCGAACCTAGCACCTCCCGTCGACAAGTTTCGTGCTCAGAACCTCTCGGCCACTGTGGGGTAAAACAAAAGCGTAATTACAAAGGGTTTGTGCTTAAAAAATTCCTTTATTTTTATCGAAACAGTAAAAAATATATATAATTGTAAATGTAAAATAATTATAACAAGTCTAATTTTCCAATTATATTTGATTGATATAGCTCGTATTTTATAAATTATATTTTAAAGCTTGTATTTAAAAAAAAAAAACTTTCAGCTAAAATATATTTTTGAGAAGATTATAACTGATTGCACTAAATCAAAAGAGTGCTTATAAATAGCTTTTCTTTAAATAATACCTTGATTTTACTCTAAATATAGAAAAGCCATTATTATTTGACTGGCACAACTTGTATTTAAAAAAAGAAAAAAAAATGCTAAAATATATTATTGAGAAAATTAAAATTTATTAAAATCGAAAAGTATAGTTACAAATAGTTTTTGTTTAAATAATATCGGTAGATAAAGGATTAAATAACAATAAGAATTTTGTAATTATAAGTACAACATATGATGATGCATACTTTTTCAATTATTGGACTATTATAGCTTGTATTATAAAACTTGAAAAAAAAAAGTTCGAATTAAAATTGTTATTTTAATAAAGTATACTCACATTATTATTATTATTTTAAATTTATATTTGAGAAGATTAAAATCCACTGTATAAGTTCAAAAGAATAATTACAAGTAGTTTTTAATTAAATAATTCCTTGATTTTAATATTAATATTAATTAAAAATTTTATAATTGTAAATGAGTGAAATAAGTTTTCAATTTTTTCGCTGACATATATTTTGTATGTTGAAGCTTATATTGGAAAAAGAGAAAAAAAAATCATTAACATATATTTTTTAGAATATTAAAAATTGAGCTAATCTAAAATTGTTATTGAAAGATGTTTTATTTTTAATATCTTTTAGTTTTTTCTCTAACAATTAAATTTTATAATTGTATCTTAAAACTTCGAAAAGTACTTATAACTCATCCCACCTGTTAAAACTTTTTATACTGTTTATAACGGTATTATATCATTCCCTTACAGGTATTTAATAATACTGCGGTCTTTTTTTAAAGGGCTTGCTACTTGCAAACACACGTGTTTAGATCCCCTGTAAATAAACAAACTACGTGTGTCCTTGGTCGAAACTGGTTCACCTTGAAAGGGAGGGGTTAAAGGTTGCTTGAAATTCCGCTCTCAGGCCAGAATCGCGACGGATTAAAAATCGGTATGGATTACGGGAGCGACTGATTCCGTGTAGTTATATTCCGCTTAGGCCAGAATCAGCTCATGGGCTGGTTTTTACTTTTTCGATTTTGGTTGTACATTTTTTATATTGTGATAATTTAAGTTTCGGAACCGGTTCTAACCGGTTTCGAAAATTAAAGTAATTTTATAAAGCAAAGCATATAAATAAAGCATGCAGAGAAATAATTAGTTACGTAAGATGTATAATGAAATTACTTTTTTAAGGACTAAATATATTCACTTAGATTATACGGATGCTCTCATAAAAAAGAAAAAACCCTGATATCATGAGGCAATAATCGCTTGTAACTCAAGATGCAACTAAGGGGACGTGTTAATAAGGGAACGTGTTAATTAAGGGGACGTGTATGCCTTTCAAATCATACCTTCAATTTTGAATAATATACTGTGATATATGTAATGGCACAATTACTTATCTTATTAAATTACAATTTTGTTTTCTTTTCAAAGTTATATTACAAAATTACTATGCTAAAAATGATTTCATAATTTTTATCAGAAAATTTTGCATTGTGGCCAAAGAAAGAATTTGTTTTACAACTACGTTAAACGGCAGTCTTCTGGAACTAATAACATACATTATATATATAAAATAGACCTTTTTTTTCCCCTTTTGATTTTTGTAAAACGTCATTGTCTATTAACAAGATAAAAATGACATCGCGATGTAGATAAAAGACATGAGGCTATATCAAAAAAAGATATCAAATTATACGTCGATTAATGCAGTACTATGATGTTTTGATTGCAGGGGAAAAATAAATTGTATTTACTGATGCTTGACCCTTACAAATTGTTTTACAGCCGTTATTATTCCATTATTGAAGCTAAGGTTACAGTTATTAATTCTAAAACTGTTTCAATAAAGGTAAAATAATTTGCAGTTGTCGGAATCGGTCATGCGTAGCAATTTTTAGGAGCGTAGCATCTATAGTTGTCGTTCAATCCGTCCGTCCGCATATAGCAACTCAAAAAGTACCCAACCGTATCGTTTGCAATTAAAATATATGATTATTACATAATTTTGTCGAGTCATTTTAAATTTTATGACAATCGGATACATGGCTTAAAAATAGAGACATTCAAAAGGATTCCAATACATTACGGTCAACGGGGAAAAAAGTTTCAAGTGCATTTTAATGGTTTTACACTCTTTCGGACATAATAAAATGTATAGGCATCTATAAAGTAAATACTATGATATTTTGTTCAGTCTGTACAATCTGTGGTGCAAAGAATATTTCTTATTGATTTACAGGGACACAAAAAAGTATTCCATTGCAGAATTCGACCGTTATTACTCCATTATTGAAGCTAAAGTTGCAGTTATTAATTCTAGATTGTTTCAATAAGGGAAAACTAATTTGAAGTTATAACAGAAGTAACTTATTCCATTTTTGAATATTGGGTGAAAAAAGTCCGGGCCAGGATTCGAACCAGGGATGTATTGGCTGAAGCCGCCAACGCTCTGTCAACTGAGCTATCCCGGACACGAACACTGGAGGACTATCTCACCCAATTAACCTCAACGATCACTTAATCAGGTCTGATACTCTGGATCAGTTCTACAGAAGTATTCAGAATATCAGATCAGATAAAAGTAATCGTTGAGGTTAATTGGGTGAGATAGTCCTCCTGTGTTCGTGTCCGGGATAGCTCAGTTGGCAGAGCATTGGCGGCTTCAGCCAATACATCCCTGGTTCGAATCCTGGCACGGACTTTTTTCACCCAATATTCAAAAATGGAATAAATTACTTCTGTTAAATTTAATTTACCGATTGAATAATCGTGTTTAAAATTAATCTAATGTAATTTGAAGTTGTCGGTATAGGTCATGCGTTGCAATTCTATTATTTAGATACGTTCTACAAATGCATAGCATTTATAATCGTCATCTGATCTGCCCGCCTGTCTGTTCGAAAAAAACTATCTTCGCAAATGATTTGAAATTTAACATATGTAATCGTCCAGTCCTTTCAAATTTTGTGAAAATTAAATCAAAACTTAAAATAGATATTCATAAAAGTTTTCTTCATTCTTTTAAAATCCTATTCCACATAATGAATGAATTCAGTGGATTGTTTCAATAAGTGTTTCAAATTCATATCCAACGATAGATTATGATTCTAGGTTGCCATGGTGATGACGGTCTGTTAATTTAATATGACTGAATTTAATCTAATTAATCAAAAATGAATTTCATAATCACGCATTTTTGCAAAAGTTTTTGCATCAGGATCTGAATATTTATAAAACAAGTTAGAGTACGAACAAATATTTTGGTATGCATTTTTTTAATTTGACATTTTTTTGCGTATTACTCGATGTGAATAAATTCTATAGCATCTGTAAATGCAGCGTTGCATTGTACAAATTGTACAAGGCCGCGCAAAAGAATTCAAGTAAGGGAGACTGGAGATGAAAGGGACGTTCAAAATCTCAGGCAGAAATAAAGATGTAAAAAGTTGCGATTTTGGTTCAATAGATGGCGGTACCTGTTCAAAATATCCATATAGGTGGTGTCCTAGCAGGTGTTGGTCAGAAACTATAATATCAACCAAACTGTGTTTTCTGCCTTTTTTTTTTTTTTTTTTTTTTTTTTTTTTGCAATAGATGTTTCGGAAAATAGTATCGAAGTGGGCGTTTTGAACAGAAGTTCCGCGGAAAGCACAATAACTAATCAAGAAAGGTTGAAAAACGCGTTTGTGACGGGACCTAAATCACTTCTAACTCAACTAGTAATTAAGGCCCCTGTCTCGCTCGAGGAAACGCTCGCGAGCTAAAGCTATTCCTATGGGGAAGCATTTTTCTAATAACTCTTTCGCATTTTAACATTTTTGATTTTTTTTTTTTTTTTTTTTTTTTTGCATTGGATAGCTGGGGTGCATGCCGACAGCGCACCTTTTTTACTTTTTCGATTTTGGTTGCGGATATTTTTTTAAAAAGCACTTTCAGTTTCGAAACCGGTTTTGAAAGTGAAATTAACTTTGTAAAAAATATCTGCAACCAAAATCGAAAAAGTAAAAAAGGTGCGCTGTCGGCATGCACCCCAGCTATCCAATGCAAAAAAAAAAAAAAAATTATTCAAAAAAGATCAAAATGCGAAAGAGTTATCAGAAAAATGCTTCCTCATAGGAATAGCTTTAGCTCACGAGCGTTTCCTCGAGCGAGGACAAGGGCCTTAATGGATCAAAAAATGGAAACCAAATTTCGAATCCAATTTAGTTTAGCAAGAACATGTCTAGCAGTTTGAGATTTCTCTTTCAGAAATTTATATCAATACATAGAAAGATACTTGAATACTTTTGTTCAACCTTATAGTTTACCCTGTACGTTTATTACACGTCTGTATTAAACTAACATTTATTTTAGCTCTTAAGGGTGTATTCGAAAAAACGCTTTTCCACCTTCAACAGCTCGAAATTTTCCGATACCATTTCAGACACATTTTTTTAAAGTAGAAACATGAAACTTGCTGAGGGGATTCTTGAAGGGACGTATGAGGTGCTGTGTGATGTCTTTTTACGCTCAATTCATTAGAATTTGAGTTATAAACAATTACCTTATCAGTATGACCCTTTTTTTCGTTCCCAGATCTCGCGTTTCGGAAAAATCGGTTCAAAAAACGATTTTTGATTGCTTTTTTTGCAATATTTTCTGCCTTTATCAAAAAATCGACAATCACGGCACCTCGTGTACTTTCTAAATAATACAATTTGTCAATTTGATGCGTTTGAGAGCAAAGATGAATTTAAAAATAAATCTGAAAATAAGCAGTTTGAATCGAAATACACCCTTAATGGTGCGTTAACTGTCGAAGATAGTCAGTTAAAGCACGGAATGCATTCACGTGAAATATCTTGGCTACGATTTAGTCACCCAAATTTTAGGATCAGGGCGACAAAATAACTGGTTTGTTAGAATGCATAATATCACTAATGGTAGTTTATTTTGCTTTAAGAAAAGGTGATTGACTGGATGCAAGATTAAGTCATTTTTTTATCTTCCAAAATTTCCATCTTCTTATCGAATCATTGTATTAAAAAACACTATTTTGTAAATAACAAAAAACATAAGAACATAATACCATCTCCTTACAAAAAAAACCTTTGGTGTTATGGGGTTTATTCTAGCGGAAAACGCAAAGTGCTTCTAAATTTAGAATTCTGAAAAAAAGGGGACAATCATATTTAAACTTAAAATTTAGTTCATATGTTTTTGAGGAAGATTTGAAGATTAGAAAAAGGGTTTTAAAAGTATTAAATGTTATTTAAGTTATTAATGATTGTTCTAGCTTCTTTTTATGGTAGGTTCGATGCTAATGCTCTGTTACATATATATTTTTTTCGAACTTGTGACGGGCAGATCGCGTTATAAAGCTTGAATAATTTGTATTTAGGGATGAGATTTTTTTTTAAAGAATTTAGGAATGCAAGATTATAAGTAGCTAAACATGCTTATATCTTCTTGAGTTCATAGACGTCAATGAATGAATTTATGAGAATGTGATTTCAGCTGTTTTAAGAGTTTTTTAGTTTAAAATAAATTTTAGCTTAAGGGTGTATTCCGAAATAAGATTTTTCACCTTCAACGGCTCAAAATTTTCCGATACAATTTCAGACACATTTTTTAAAGTAGAAATATGAAACTTGCTGGGGCGATTTTTGAAGTGATGTATAAGATGCCGTGTGAAGTAATTTTTCTCTGAATTAATTAGAATTTGATTTATAAACAATTGTTTTTTCAGTTCGATCATTTTTTCGTTCCCATATCTCCAAATTCGGAAATTTCTGTTCAAATTGTCAACTTTAACAGTATTTTTTGCAACATTTTCTGGGTTTACCAAAAAATAGACCCTCACGGCACCTTGAGTAGTTTCTTAATAAGGGATTTTGAAAGTTTAATGCATTTGAGAGCAAAAATGAGTGTAAAAATAAATTGGAAAATAGGCAGTTTGAATCGGAATACACCCTTAATGCTGACGTGTATTAAAGGCACAGGGTAAACTACAGGGCTGAATAAAAACATTCAAGTATGTTTCCATCTATTAGTATAAATCGCCGAATAAAAAATTTTCAAGCTACTAGACATTTTCTTACTTAACTAAATTTTCTCATTACATAGTACGTATATTTATTAACAGATCAAATACAAGGCTGTTCAAAAGTATTGGAATACATATTTGGATAGATTTGGCTGTATGCGCTTATTTCTCTAAATAACGAAGTTTTGTTAAAGATTTCATGAAATGTTGGAAAGTGGTACATAATCTATGCTTAACGCATGATTTTTCGTACTGTTGTAAAGATAAAAGAAAGTACAAAACATGTAACGCTCACCATACTATTAAATGATCCGAATTCTTCATAAACAAACTCTGAAACCAAACAGATGTTTGTTTTATGCGTCATTCAACCCTTGTTTTCGATTATTAGTCTTCTGAAAGTGTGAAATGGAATATTTATCCTCAACAAATCACAACTCGATTCGACTATAAAGTCTCGTAAAATCTCGTCCAATCACACCCCTTTTGTCCAGTGAGCGTGTAAATTGTCGCGGCGACTAGCGCGAAAGCGTCAAAAAGTCATTTGACCACTGTTTAATGGTGTGGGAACTTAACAGGTTGTCGCCTATTAATTCGTAAATCGGTATTTTTCACCGGATTCTATTGTTTATGATAACCATAATGTGTGTGATCATGAACACACGAATAAGTCTAGCGTGTTTTGGATCTATTAAGGGTGTATTCGAAAAAACGGTTTTTCATCTTCAACAGCTCGAAATTTTTCGATACAATTTCAAACACATTTTTAAAAGTAGAAACATGAAACTTGCTGAGAGGATTCTTGAAGAGACGTATAAGGTGCCATGTGATGTCATTTTACGCTCAATTCATTAGAATTGGATTTATAAGCATTTACCTTTTCAGTATGACCCTTTTTTTCGTTCGCAGACCTCTCGCTTCGGAAAATTCGGTTCAAAATGCCGTTTTTGATTGCCTTTTTTGCGATATTTTCTGCGTTTATAAGAGAATCGATATTTACGGCACCTTGTATACTTTCTAAATAAGATAATTTGAAAGTTTGATGCATTTGAGCGCAAAAGTAAACCTAAAAATAAATCGGAAAATAAGCAGTTTGAATCGAAATACACCCTTAAATGAATTGGTTTTCGCCTTGATTTGGGGAAGGGGGAACTTTACAAGTGCTAATAATCTTTCAAAAATATTTTCTAAAAACATATACATATCATAGCAAAATAATTGATAACAAGAACTTTCCTAATATATTCAGGAGGTCTTTTTAGGTGCGTTCGTAATTATGTAAATACGTAGCACCTATAGTTGTCTTTCAATCCGTCCGTCCGTCCGCATATAACAACGCAAAAACTACCCAACTGAATCGTTTGAAATTTAAAATGCATAATTATTACATAGTTTTGTCGATTCATTTCAAATTTTTATGAAAATCGGATGCATAGATCAACTACAGAGATAGTCAAAAGTATTCCGTTACATTACGGTCAATGGGTGAAAATGTTTCAAATGCATTTTAATGGTGTTACACTCATTCGAACATCATAAAATTGATATGCATCTATGAAGTACATATTATAATATACATTTTGTATAATCTGTGGTGCAAAGAACATTTGTTGTGGATTTACAAGTCCACACAAAAGTTTTCCATTACATAATGGAACAATGTTTGGTGCGTATTTTATTTGTAATTAACTATTTACAATTTTATGAGATTGATATATGAGAGTGATATTTTTGAAACTTCGTTATCGTACGAACGCACCTCATTTGCTACGCTTCACGTGTAATTTCAATTATTATTATTATTATTATTATTATTTGTTGCCATACTTCGATGATTTGATGAAAAGTGCTAATGATATCTCAAAAATACTTTTTATAAACATATTACATATCATAACAAAATAATTGTATAACAAGAACTTTTCTTATATATTCAGGTCTTTTTTCTATGGAAAATGTATGGGTTTGAAGTCACTGACATTCATTCAATTGACAGTTTTACATTCTAATCGCGTTTTCGTTTTTCGATAAATATTATGCGACATGCTCGACTATACTGACCAAGAGACGTAATAAGAATCTTAAATATTCATAAAATAAGTGTTGAATAAATCATTCTTTTTTAAAGGAATTTTTTTTTTTTTTTTTTCAAATGAATCTAAAGTTTGGCTGCAGAGGGACAGTGTATGTATTTGGCTGCATACACGTTCTAATTTTCATGGTTTTGTTTTAAAATGAAAATTTATTTTAATGAATTTTGCATAAATACAAAGATTTGTTTATAATAGAATTTTAAGGGATTAAAATTCATAATCGAAGAAATATCTCAAAAATCAAGATGCATTGGTGCATTTAAAAATATCGTTTTTAAATTCGAAATTTTTAAAAAGATCTTACTGTTATGATAAGAAAGGAAATTTATTATAATATGATCTATGTTCTTATGGTTAAATGTATATTTCTATTAAATTTCTATTAGAGAATTAAAAGATATATTAGAAAAGCTCTTTATATCAAATATTTTATTATGATATATGTATATGTTTTAGAAAATATTTTTGAAAGACCATTAGCACTTGTAAAAACACAATCGAAATATATTAAAGGTGTTTTCGAAAAACTTTCGATTAGAGATATTAGAGAATTAAAAGATATATATACATATTTATCATAAACAAACTCCGAAACTAAACAGGTGTTTGTTTTATACTTCCAATCCTTGTTTAGATGATTAGTTTTGAAAGTGTAAAATGGAGTACTTTTCCTCAATAAATCAAAACTCGATTCGATTAGAAAATCTTGTTAAATGTCGCTCAATCACACCTCCCCTTGTCCGGTGTAGCGTGTAAATTGTCGCGGCGACTACCTGCGACTTGCGCGAACGCGTCAAAAAGTCATTTGACCACTGTTTAATGGTGTGGGAACTTAACAGGTTGTCGCCTATTAATTCGTAAATCGGTATTTTTCACCGGATTCTATTGTTTATGACAACCAAAGTCTAGGTGATTATGAACACACGAAGTCTAGCGTGTTTTGGATCTATCAAATGAATTCGTTTTTGTTTTGATTTGGAAAAGAGCTTTATTATTATTATTATTATTATTATTTGTTGCTTAATATACTTCGATGATGTTTCAACAAGTGCTAGTGATCTTTGAAAAATATTTTTTTTTTTTTTTTTAAACACATTTATATCACAGCTTAGTGACATGCATGGGATTTATGTATGGGACAAACTTATCTGTGCTTAAGGGTGTATTTCGATTCAAACAGCTTATTTTCCGATTTATTTCTGAATGCACTTTTGTTCTCAAACGCATCAAACTTGCAGATTCTCTTATTTAGAAAGTACATAAGGTGCCGTGATTGTCAATTCCTTGATAAATGTAAGAAAATATCGTAAAAAAAGCGATCAAAAACGGCATTTTGAACAGATTTTGAACAGCGACAGATCTGAGAACGAAAAAATGGGTCATGCCGAGAAGGTAATTGTTTATAAATCAAATTCTAATGAATTGAGAGTAAAAACAGTGGCGTAGCTAAGGGGGGGCAAGGGGGGACGTCCGCCCCGGGCGCCAAGGCCTAGGGGCGCCAAATTGAGAGAAATTGTTATATATCTATATTGGGGTGGGGGCGAAAAATTTCTTGCTGGCCCCGGGTGCCAAAAAACATAGCTACGCCACTGAGTAAAAAAACATAACACGGCACCTTATACGCCTTTTCCAGAATTCCCTCAGCAAGTTTCATGTTTCTACTTTCAAAAATATGTCTGAAATTCTATCGGAAAATTTCGAGCTGTTGAAGGTGAAAAAGTGTTTTTTCGAATACTCCCTTAATGATGGCGCCATTTTTTTAATGCCAACACTTTGCGATCAAATTTTTCTTTTATTGCATCTTTTTTTAAAATTTATATTTTTTAAACTTTGAAGCATTTTCACATTTTTAATTTTTACACCATGGAATTTGGATGTACGTGCGATTATTATTTTTCATAAACTTACAAGCATTTGAATTCCGTTCGATTTTCCTTTCCGTTAAGGGTGTATTTCGATTCAAAATGTTTATTTTCCTATTTATTTTTAAATTTATTTTTGCTCTGAAACGCATCCGACTGGTAAATTTTCTTAATTAGAAAGTACACAAGATGCCGTGATTGTCGATTATTTGATTAATGCAGAAAATATTGCAAAAAAAGCAATCAAAAACGGCCTTTTGAACCGATTTTTCCGAAACGGGAGATCTGAAAACGAAAAAAAGGATCCTACTGAGAAGTTAATTGCTTATAAATCAAATTTTAATAAATGGAGCGTGAAATGACATAACACGGCACCTTCTATGGCTTTTCCAAAATCTCCTCAGCAAATTTCATGTTTCTACCTTTAAGGATGTATTCGAAAAAATGCTTTTCCACCTTCAACAGCTCGAAATTTTCCGATACAGTTTCGGACACATTTTTAAAAATAAAGACGTGAAACTTGCTGAGGGGATTCTTGAAGGGACGTATGAGATGCCGTGTGATGTCTTTTGACGCTCCATTCATTAGAATTGGATTTATAAGCAATTACCTTATCAGTAGGACCCTTTTTTTCGTTCCCAAAACTCCCGATTGGGAAAAATCAGTTCAAAAAGCCGTTTTTGATTGCTTTTTTTGCAATATTTTCTGCATTTATCAAAGAATCGGCAATCACGGCATCTTGTGTACTTTTCAAAAATGAGATTTTGAAAGTTTCGTGCATTTGAGAGTAAAAATGAATTCAAAAATAAATCGGAAAATAAGCAGTTTGAATCGAAATACACCCTTAAAAATGTGTCTAAAATTGTATCGGAAAACTTCAAGTTGTTGGAGGCTGAAAAGCGTTTTTTTTTCTTTTTCTTTTTTTTTTTTTTTTTTTTTTTTTTATGCATTTTTAAATGAGTTCGTTTTCACTTTGATTTGGGGAGGATTTTTTTCATTGTTATTAGTTGCTAAAATTACTTCGTTGATTTGATGACAAGTACTTATGATCCTTCAAAAATATTTTATAAAAAACATAGACATGTCACTGCTTAATTAAAAGAGCTTTTCTAATATATTCATGAAGGCTTTTTTTTTTTAAGGCTGTTCTTAAATCTTTTATAACATAAGTCAGCGCCGAAACTAGACTTTTTTGCGCCTGGGGCAAACACGGATCTTGGCGCCCTATGACTCCACATATATAAGCCTTCTTTATATCAAACACACCAAATAAAATTTTAATTTGGCGCCCCCTTCAGCTTCTGTTCTGGTGGCGCCCGGGACACGTACTCCCTCTACCCTTCTCTAGTTTCGGCTCTGACATAAGTTGTGTTGGTGTGTCCAATGGGATATAGATAGAGGGAGAAGACTAGAAGAAGGTAGTAGAGAACTCTCTTGTTGGGTTAGGTTGTTGTTAATGGATGGTGTCTGTTGGTTAGAGTCCTACACTCCTCTCTTGTGGTGTTCTACTACTGTCCATTGGGATGATTATGATATAGATAGAAATAGAATGTGCGTCTTCTTCTACAGTTAATCTCTTGTATATGGAATAGGATACTGAACAACCCATCACCACCATACTACAGTAGGTCTGTTTTCTCTACTCTCTTCACTTCCCTTTATTTCTCTAGTTGTTTCTACTACTTCCATTGGATAATGATAGAGAGACAGAGTGTGTGTCTTCTACTACAGTTACTCTCTTGTTATAAGGAAAAGGATAGAGCGCAACAACCCATTCACCACTATATTACAGTAGAAGTCTTTTTTTTTCTCTACTCCCTTCCCTTCCCCCTTGACTCTCTCTTTTTTTCTCTCTCTTGCTTGTTGTTTCTCTTCTTCTCCTACTACTACTGCTGTCCTATTCGTATAATAATGATAATGTAACAGAGATAGATACATAGAGTGTGTGTGAATGTGTCTTGTCCTCTACTACTACAGTACATATATGCACTCTCTTGTATTATAATGGTATTGTTACGAATTTTGTAAATAGTTAGTGTTTGTACTGTAAAATAATGTAAATAATTTTATTAAGCTCCATTTCTTTACTAATATTAGTTTTTGTTACATTGTCTCTGTTATCAAGCAAACTTGTCTATTATTTTCAGTGAATGTCTATGGCAGCTTTGCGAAATATTAGAGATATCGCCACGTTGGCGTCACTTTTGACGACTAATTTTGGTCGCCAAATTTGGCGATATATCGCCAAGTTGGCGACAAACTTGGCGATTGTTGGCGATGGTAACCCTTCCCTACTCTATGGTAACTCCCCCTATTGATATACTGATACATTGAATGTTGTTCCGTGGATTTTTCGAGATGGTTCTAGAAATTTCCAGCACCTGCTGCGAGCCTATATAAGGAGAGAGATACGAGCTGTTGTTATTATTATTTACCAGTCAGTCATTGAGTGAACAAGGCGTTTGTTAGCAAGTTTGCTTGAGTTTCATTTATGTTGTTTTGAATGTTATTAAGTGTTGAGACGTTGTATAAAGAGTCTCTGGGATCTAAAGCTATACTTGTACGATAGATTTGAGCAGTTATTTTTTTTAATATCTGGTAATATTTGTGAGTTTCGAAGACTCTGTTGTTCTGAAGATCTGTAAATAAATTATTTTCTACTTTTCTAAGAGACAAGAGTTTGAAGTTCTCTAACCATAAGATCGAAAGAACCCCATATACGCTGCAACAGTATGATATAGGATGATAGACTGCTATAACTAACCCATTCACACCACTATATTACAGTAGGAAGTGTCTTTTTTTTCTCTCCGCATATAATGAATAGGGGTGGCGCGATTTCTTACCATTTGACTCTGTTACTATATCACTCTATTATAATGCTTTCGTACTGTATTAGTATATAGATAACTTTCTTACTCTCTTACTACAGTATTTCAGTCTATTACACTACATTATTGACTACAATTTTATATTATAGCAATTCCTCTTCCTCTTTTCACTCCAATAGTAGGGACTCTTGTATATGGGCGATGTGTCTTCTGATCAGAAGACGTGTGCTGGAGAATTATAATGAAGGGAATCTTGTTATGGAGAGAGAGAGCGTTTTTCTCTAGTGGAGAGTAGCAATTGTAGTAACAGCTGAAGAATGACAAGTATAGACTAGTAATGTAGGTTGAATATATAGAGTAATAGAGTAATAATAGTATAGTGTAATAAGACAGTTTTACACTCAATAGACTGGATGGTTTTTTTTTTTTTTTTTTTGGCTTCTTTTACTACTGTTGATGGATGGGTCTGTTGGTTGCAATCCTCTTCCTCTACTCCTTCCTAGTCTCTCTTGTTGTTGTTCTACTCCATTGGATGATATGTAGAGTGTGTGTACTAGAGGTCTGCACGGGCCGAAATTTCCAGGCCCGGGCCCGGCCCGAAAGTTAAAATTTCGGCCCGGGCCCGGCCCGAACGAAAGAAATATTGGCCCGACCCGGCCCGGCCCGAAAGTTAAAAATTCGGCCCGAGCCCGGCCCGGCCCGATCGAAAAAAATAATGGCCCGACCCGGCCCGGCCCGAAAGTTAAAATTTCGGTCCGAGCTTGGTCCGGTCCAGAAAAAATTTTAAATTTCGGCCCGAACCCGGCCCGGCTCGAGTGAATTTCTACAGAACATTGATCTTTAATCTTATGGAAGAGTTCAGACCCCAAAAAAATATATTAGTCTTTTTTTTCCATGTTTATAATCTCCATTTATGCAGAAGTGCCGTAGGCTGCGATATTTATGCTTTTAAATGAATCTTTCTTTGTTGTATGTAAATGTTTCAGTTATCACTAGTATTATTAATCCATATTCCCTGTAATGGAGACAAAAAATCGAAAAAGCGGTACATGGTAAAGGTAAAATTTCCAAAGACGAAATCGCTTTGGAACGAAAAAAAATGCATTCCCTTCTTAACAGATGTAAATGTTTAATATATTTTTTTCTCCCGTATTGTTGTATTCATTTTGCATGAATGAACATTTTAAAAGAAACTTTCAGTTTTCAGTTTAAAAAAAAATTCCGCCATAATCATGTTTTTTTTTTTTTTTTTTTTTTTTTTTTTGTGTGTGTGTGTGTGTGTGTGTGTGTTGCATTTTTTGCAGAAATTTTTGGACAAAATCAAATATTACTGATTTATAAAAAGTCGAGAAAAGGATTTTCATATAGGAAGATTCAATAGGAACTGATTATTTTGGTCCATGAAAACTAGGAAGAATGGAATCAGTCTCGGCTTCGTACGGAAAAAAAAGTTAGGCCCGGCCCGATACTCCAGCAAAAAAATTAAGGCCCGAGCCCAGCCCGGCCCGAAAAGATTGGTGACTAGGCCCGGCCCGAAAGGGTTAGTGACTAGGCCCGGCCCGGCCCGAGACTTCAGAAGTAAGGTCCGAGCCCGGCCCGGCCCGAATGCCATTATTGGAAATCGGCCCGAGCCAGGCCCGTGCAGACCTCTAGTGTGTACTACTACTTTTTTGGAATAGGGACTGAACCCACACAGGAATACAGTCTCTCTTCTACAGTGTCCACAAGCATTGTGTCCAAATGAAGAGGCTGTGCAATAGAGGTGGGAAATGTGGTTATTTTTGGTTAACAGGTTACATCATTCCACAATAGCGCTGGTAACAGGTTCCAACATCCTGTTGTTTTTGTAACAGGTACAATAAACAATTTATAAACAATTGCTAAATATGCTCCCCCACGGATAACACATGGGATATGGGCCCTAAGGGGGTGCCCTCCGTGAGGGCGGGGGGGGGGTCTTTTTAAGAGAACCCAACCCGTATTTACGCAAGGAAATCCAAAGTTCGGAGAAAACCATGGAAAACTCCGAATGATTAGGCTGACGGCCGCGATTGGGTTTTGTTCTAATCCAGTACCTACCGTCTACCAGTTTTGAGGGCAGAATCACTCGGCCACTGGTGGGGCAACAACATTTAAGAAAAAATCTATAGGCACATATATTTTTGAATACAAAATAATGTATCCTATAGGAAATACAATAAAAGGAAAAATAGAAAGTACAAAAAAACATATTATGAAAACTTTCTTTAACAAGCAGAGGAAAACGAAATTTTCAAAAATCTATTCTCCATATACCGCGTTTTCTCAATCAGCGCCGTTGATGTTTTAAAATCTGAGATGAAATGCATACTGAATTTTTTTACAGCAAGTCAACGCGTGCTGCCACTACCAGAGCATCTGCAAAACATAAAACAAGTATTAACTCATAGAACAGAGAGACTTATGAGATAGGACAGATGGTAGAGAAAGAAATTTTTTCCAGACTCAGTTTTTTCTTCTAGTTTCTTAATAGCAAATATCTATAGTATGCAAGATCGATTGTACGCTGTTATGAAAGCAAAAGAGGGTGCTACAAAATATTAACTACCATTTACTTCATATTAATAAAGTAATATTGTTGCGTAAAATAAAATATTCTAATACTTTGAATTCATTTAAATTTTATCCTACTATTTCTATGTTTTTCAGAAAGCTGTAAACCTAATATATTGTACTATATTTCATATTATGTAAATATTAAAATCTTATCTAAACATTCCAGATTCAATTTATAGGAAATTTAATTGCATTTACTTAGTATCAAAAAAGGATTAAATTAAAAATAATTTTTTAATAATTTTTTCTCAATTATTTTAATATTTTGAATATGAGTTCTATTAAAATGGTTCCAAAGTTCACTAGCTCATGCTTTTTTATATGGACCCATACATAAATTAAAAATAAGACTTATTTCCACAAAATTTTCACCCCCCCCCCCCCAAAAAAAAAAAAAAAAAAAAAAGGTGACATTTTGGGAGTGCCGACAGAAGTGAAAACTTGGACAATTACGTTTTTATTTTTTGAATTGTCAGGACATATTTTTTTGTAATCGTCTGGAATCATTTTATTGTGCAGGAAATACTTTTAAATAGTTATTTTTTTTATTCATTATTATAAAATACTACTACAAAAATTACATTACAATTTTCATTTAATGTGCAATTGTGCATGGAAAATAATGCATTGTTTTACATTGTTTTACATAAAAAATTGCAATAAAAAAAGACTGAATAATATTTATATGGCACAGATGTCATACACACATCACATTGGCACAATTTTTTTCAGATACCGATTTGGCATAAAACCTCGAAGAAGTTTGAGAAATTTAAATTTCAACCCATTATGGGTCCGTAACGTGACCCAGCATAACGGGAGAATTTTTTTTATGCTAGATTTGTAATGTATGAAGCATAAGCTTTCGATAAACATATTACATCAAAAAATGAGAAACTCCCCCCCCCCCCTGTCCCCCCCAAAATGGTCCTATAGGAAAAAAAACCGGAAAACTGAAATAGCAAAAAGAATGGCGAGTAAAAGATAGCTATGCTAGAATTTTTCTCTCCGCTCTAACTCCCATAGAAGCAAAGTTATAGCCTTTTAAAGATTGAAATGAAGTGAAGAAATGAACAAAATTAGGTGAGTCACCGAAAGGGGGGGGGTGTCATGTTAAAAATGGTAGAGGACTAAATGAGCGAAATTTTAAGGTGTATGTTTGAGGGGTGAACCCCCCCCCCTCCAGAAGAGCCCTTTAGAAATCAAATCCACAAATCTTAAATTCAATCTTTCTGACATCTAATAAAAAAGAGACGAAATCATTTTTTATTTATCCTCTCTCTTCAACAACCGCGAATAAAAACCAAACAGGAAACGAAACTTTAAATCAAAAGTCGTTAACGATAACAAAATTATCTTCAGATAATGTGTATTACTCAGCACTTCTCAAGCTTGTCAAATAATTTGTAACAAAACGTTTGAAAATAAACAATAATTACGAAGCGATAAAATGTTCTTTTGTAATATAAAGAACTACATTTATTGAAAAACTAGTGGAAAATCTAGCAGAAAAGAACTACATTTATTGAAAAACTGGTGGAAAATCTAACAGATATTGAATTGGTGAATATTAAGAAATTATTTCTACTGTGGTTGCATAGGCGTAACCAGCCTTTTGTACGGGTGAGTGCCCAGAATTTTTAACCTGAACTTGCTGGGTACAAACAATATCTTATTTTATATAGTAAAACCTTCTAAAACGGAAGCCTATAAAACAGTTTTAAATTCCGTTTTAGAAGGGTTTTTATCTTAGAGTGTATAATTGTGAGATTTTTTTAAATAAGAATTTTTAAGAGTGTTTTGATAAGGGGGGACGCAAAGTTTTTAAATAATTGTGAATGGGTCTGCGCAAGCGGTGGGGAGAGGTGTTGTCCGGGCACCCCCCCGCCCCCCGTGGTTACGCGCATCGGTTGGTTTCCAATTGCTGCTTTAAATTCAAATCAATCTGAAGTTTGAATGTAAACGTTTTAAATGAGCTAATTAATTAAAAATGCATTGATTCAAGCATCTTATTTGAATGTGACAAAATATTGTTTTGTTAGTTTTAAAATAGAATTTCCAACTAAAATCGAGAAATGAATTCTTAAGGCACTGAATTTTAAATAAATGCATTTTAGTTATATGTAGAAAAAAAGGTATTTTTTATAAAATTAATCTCTGAACTCAAATTTTGCTATATTTCGAGGTGAAAAGGTAGAAGTAATTGCTTTTTTTATTTACGTAACGGTAAATATACTAACAAAATCTAACAATCATATGCGCTAGGTTATGCAGCTTTTAAAATGGATTTTCTTTTTAAAATATAAAACTTTATTAATTTAAAATGCATTTGCAACATAAGATTGCATTTAAAGCAATTTTTAGGATATGTCGCATATACATTTCTGCGCACATTTTTCCTTCATATTTTTACTAAAGAGAAATGATTCATGAAAAGCAATGATTTATGATTTTAAACTTCCGACTTTTAATCGATTTACATGTTTTAAACATAATTTAATTATTTTTGAATAGGTTATTTAATTATTTTTGAATCATTAATCTATGTGTTATATATAATATATTTATATATTGATTATAATATATTGTTTATCGAGGAAAACATTTCAAGCATGAAGTTTTTCTAATAAATTTTCAAATATTTTCCTGATCTAAAAATTTCTGTGTTTTGTGCTCTAGATATTGTGCTGTAGTATTTTGTACTATTAAAATAGGAGAAAGTGTGTTATGATGGTGACCTATCATCAGGCACCAAGCAGAAAAAGTGCTTAATTAACGGTATAAGTTATTACTATTCATGCATGTAATCACTACTAGTCATAGTGATTGATGAACTGCAAAAAAATTAGCTTCACAAATCTAATAGAGCAGGTCATAACTAGGGCTGAAGATAAGGTCATGCTGAGTGCTAGTGTTGAATTCAGGGGATGGTCCGGGGGAGGGGGGATGCCGGTGAGCAATGAGATGTTTCCTCGGAAGATTCGAGATTTTGGGTTTTCAATGGTCAGAAAAAGCAATGCTTCTCCCCTACCGGCCGGAACTCTATAATGTTCCTCTTCCAGAGCACAGAAATCCCTCTTGAGAAAAGTGTCTGAATTCAACATTGTTCGGCAAACGTCTCAAAATAAACGATTAAGTACGTTTTTAATGAATATTATTCTTATTTTAGAGGTACAAAAATGAAGTTTTGATTAAAACAAGTGAAGGAAGATGCTGTCATTAAGAACCATGTGTTATTTATTTAACAGGGACTTTTCAGCAACATATTAATGCAATATTAGTTTCCAGCGTAGTAACACTGTTATTTATCCTACGATAAATAATTCCCATCTCCCATCCCTACTGTGCAATGGGAAAACAGAAGGGGGGACTCTTTGTTGTCTTTTCCACTCTCTTCTTTCAATTGGATTGTCTTTGAATAACAGACACACAGAGTGTTACTTTTACAATGCCCACACACGCACATTGCCGAATTGAAGAAGAAGCTTGCAACGGGACAGATGGAATTTTTTTTCTTCGGAACTACTGGACCGATTCCAAAAGTAATTGTACCAAAGTGATGGTGTTCGCCCGCAATCAAACGTGGCTATATCTTATTCTGTGTATACCTATGTTATAAAGAAGACAAGTTTGTTTGTAGGGGCTAATCTTCGGAACTATTGAACCGATATAAAAATTAATAGTACCAAAATGATGGTGTTCGCCCAGAATCAAACATAGGCTGTATCTTATGTTGCCTTTCTCCTATACCTGAATTATAAAGAGGAAAATTTGTTTGTTTTAGGGGCTAATCTCCGGAACTACCGAACCGATTTTTAAAAGTAATTTTACCAAATATATATTATTCGCCCGGAACTAAACATAGGCTATATCTTATGCCGTCTATACCTATATTATAATGAGGAAAAGTATGTTTGTTTGTAGGGGCTAATCTCCGGAACTATCGAACCGATTTCAAAAATTATGGCACCAAAATGATGGTGTTCGCCCGCAGTCAAACATAGGCTGTATTTTATGTCGTCTATTAGTATATTATAAAGAGAAAAAGTATTTTTGTTTGTTTGTAGGGGCTAATCTCCGGAACTATTAAACCGATCAAAAGTAATGATACCAAAATGATGGTGTTCGCCCGCAATCAAAAATATGCGATATCTTATCTCGTCTTTACATTATCTACGTGTGTACGTACATACTTACGAAAGCACCTAAACAAAGGTTCAATTTTTGTAAGTGTTCAGATATTAGATTAGACTATCTCTCGTTTAGCACTCATACTTTAATCAAATACAAAAATAGCCTACAGGAAAAAGTTGTTCTAAGTTATAGGCACCTTTGAAAATCAATTTTAAAAAATCTACCTGTAAATCTGGCCATGCCGACCGTTGTTTGGTAATTTTAGTGTCTGGCATTGTCGAAATAACTATTTGGAGATTTGACCTTCTATTTATGAGATTAAGGAAGGATCAACCTTCTTTAACCTTCTATTTAAGAGACTAAGGAAGATTAAACTGCATTGAGACAAATAAACGTAATGATTCATTTTTCTCTATAATAATTCGAGTGATAAATCTAAACAAAATTTATGAGCCATGTCAAATACTATAAACAATGTATGTATCTATAATAGCAGGTTCAGCCCTCTGCTTTTTGTATATAAATTTTATTTATCTTCAAGTTTGTCTCAGTTTATACTCTTCAATCTTTTAATAAGATAAACACTTACAAAATATTTCATATGGATAAGATAATGATTTTTTTTTTCCTATTTGCAATACCAAACAACCTAAAATCATTGATTTCAGGAATTTATTTTCCAACATAATGCATATGCATTCGAACCCAACATTAACACCACTGGTGTAGTATCCATATGTATATATATATATATTACAAATTTAAAATTTTTTCGCCAAAACTAACCTTTATACTATCTTAATTTTCTTATAATAATGTTCCGTACTTACTTCAAATTATTAAATTAAAATCTTGTTTCTAAATCTAATCTGTTAATCCTTATGCAGACAATATAAATTCTTAATTTGCCTTTAAAAACATTATTCCAGTATGCGTAAATTTAAAAAGATGGCTCTAAATTAAAATAATTCTTAATTAAAACTTTATTTCTTAATATTCCAAATAAAACTGATTTCTTCTATGTTTTTATCAACCCTTTTTAAGAAAGTCTTATTAAATTTATTCCAAAACCATACCTTTCAAAAAATATCATTATTTTATTTTATCTATTTATTTATTTTTCCTACGTCAACCTTTGATGTGTGCATATTAATAAATTCATTTCTTTTCTTTTTCTCTTAAAATTAATCATTTATAAAAATCGTCTGCCTAAGATATTTAAAATTCTGAGTTAATTATAAATTGGTTAAATAATATTTTTTTTTAAATAAATTTATCGTTTGTGGAAAATAATCTCGTAGCTGGACAAGAATTCTGTTTACATAAAAGAATGATGGTTTGAGGTTACAGAATGTTCCAGAACTTTCTTTTTAGTTTAAAAAGGTGGAAGTCTCGAGATGAAAAAGAAGATTTCTTGGGTTGCTTCTTCGATGAGGACAGCTCGCTGAAATAATGATGGAATTTTTGCAAAAGGAGCTTTTCCTTCCTCATTATTACGAATTTAATAAATGAATTTACATGACTAATTATTGGATCTTCTACATTTATTTATTTATTTTGTTTTTTCCCTCGCTTGCCATGACTGTGTGTTTTTTTTTTAACTAGTGGAAATAATTCGAGTTTCTCCTTAAATCGTCACATATATATATATCTTAGCAAAGGTAGCAAAAAATATTTTTATCAACACTATAAATATTATGCGCTAGGGAAATTGCTGCGATGCGCATCGTATTGTCATCACGATTTCTACTATGTACTTTTCTGATACCACTTTATAGGATTTTCCATTAAGAGTAACAATATAGCGTCTAATCATACACATATATTGGGATTTAATAAACTATTTAAGGATAATAAAATTCAATGATTCATATATTGTAATATAATTAATGGTTATATACATATATATATATATATAAGGAGGGTGGTGTTGTCTGGATAAAAACGCAAAGGTTAATTATTTATAATAAAAAAAAAAAAAAAAAAAAAAAAAAAAAAAAAAAAAAATGAGAATGGGTTATTTATTTTAACATAATTTTTAAACTGTTTAATTTACACCAGTATATGGATATTTGTCTAGTTATATCTATTGTTAAATAGCTATATTTTAATTATCAAATTATTTTTAATATTATTGATATAATTTTTGGTATTATTATTAATAATATTATTACTATAATTATTTTTTATTTTATTTTTTTTAATTTTTATTCTTTAATTTTTATTTTATTTTATTTTATTTTTTAATTTTTATTATCCTATATTAAGATAATGAGTTTTTACCATGTAAAGTCACAATAAATGTTACTGATTAAAGTAACAATAATGTATTTTAAGTTATATATGTTAATATGAATGTTATCTCTTAATTCTAATTTTAATCAATTTAATTTTATGTTAATATCGATTATTAATTATTTTCTCCGGTTCAATTATATTTCCATTCAGCTTTATCTTTTTTGTTTGTTATGGATAACTATTATTTTTACTTACTTTCAACTCCTTTTTGTAAAATATCTTTGTTCCTTGTTTAATAATTTGGTTTTTGTGTGATGGTAGTCCCAAATTCGTATTGTTTTGCTTTTTCATGGCAAATACGAAGTTGAAACCACACACTCCATTTGTAGTTCCAAAGTATTTGGGACCTGAAGATTCTGCTTTGGTTCTACAAATTTCATTTGTATTCATATTGTTCTTTTTTCCTTCTATGTTCAATGTGCTATAAGTTATTAAATTCAATGGTTAATTTCAAATGGTTAATATTGTTTACTATAATTCAATTTAATTCTTCGTTTTGGTTTATTGTTTTGTTGATAGAATCCATTGGTGAATCTTGTCTACTTTTAATGGTATTATATATATATATATATATATATATATATATATAAAGTCTGTAGACCATTTTTAAACAAACAAGTCTACTTCGATACGCATTTTGATTTGGCAGGAAAGTTAAGGGTGTATTTCGATTCAAAGTGCCTTTTTTCCGATTTATTTTTAGATTCACTTTTTCTCTCAAATGCATCAAACTTTCAAGTTCTCTTATTTAGAAGTTACACAAGGTGCCGTAAATGTTGATTTTTTGATAAATGTAGAAAATGTTGCAAAAAAATGCTGTCAAAAACGGAGTTTTGGACAAAATTTTCCGGAGCGGGAGGTCTGCGAACGAAAAAGAGAGCATCTTGAGAAAATAATTGCTTATAAATCAAATTCTAATTAACTCAGCGAAAAATTACTTCACACGGCACCTTCTACATCACTTCAAAAATCATCCCAGCAAGTTGCATGTTTATACTTTTAAAAATGCGTCTGAAACTGTATCGGAAAATTTCGAGCTGTTGAAGGTGGAAAACCATTTTTTCGAATACACCCTTAAACTGCAAGAACATTTACTGAATTCGTTTCAAAAACCGACGGCTATTGTAATATGGGCATATATATGTATATGGCGCGCATGACATTCTAATTTAAAAAAAGAGCAACCCTGCTCTTCCTGCTAAGATCCGTTGCTTGAATTACTAACAAACTGGTTTTTCTACGTGATACTGTTTTAGCTCGTATAGTAAACTATTGCATCCTGCTTTTATAATTTATTAACAATTGTATAGCACTGTCCTCTACATTAATGGGCATAACCAGATAAGTTTCTTCTTTTTTTCTCAATATCTTGTTTTCATACTTTTTATCGAAATTGCATATGAATGTCATGTTTATCATTTCCACGTGCATAAATAGGGTTCATTTGTACTCTTGTTACTGACACTGTTTGCTGCACGCTATTGTTTTAATATATGTATATTTTCATTTTTTCAACTATTTATTTCTATGTTCCTTGTTTAATAATATGGTTTTTGTGTGCTGGTAGCCCCAATTACGTATTATTTTGCTATTTCATGGCTAATACGTGGATGAAACCGCACACTTCATTTGTAGTTCCAAAGGAATTGGGGCCTGACGATTCTGCTCTGTGGACTACAAATTTCCTTTGCATTCATTTTATTTTATTTATTTATTTATTTATTCAGATATACTCGTTTCACTTTTTTTTTTTTTTTTTTATATATATATATAATTCAATTCTATTCAAATTCTTCGTTTTGGTTTATTGTTTTATTGATAAAATTTATTGGTGAATTTTGTCTACTTTTAATGGTATTATATATATATGTGTTTGTATATATGTGTGATGTCGTGCAATTTTTTCACACCCTGTTGGCGTGATATCTCCTCCCATTTCCCACTTATTTTAAGCACAATCACTCCCGGCAAACAAGTCGACAGGAAAAGGGCTAACATGCGATACAGCGATCAAACGCGTTTTTTGTAAAAAAAAAAAAAAAAAAAGTGTTATTCAAGGAATAGATTAAAAAAAAAAAATAATAATAAAATAAAATAAAAATAGGCACAATAAAAAAAAACAGGTGACAATTAAACTGACGGCACTAATATCATAGGCTATTCACAGTATTTGTGTGTTACACTCTTATTTCAAACAAAAATAGCCCTCAAAAATAAATAAATAAATAAAGATTGGCAGAAAAAATCATTTAGCTAAATTAAGGGGGGTGATTAGTTCCCCCATTTCTCTCTTTTAAGGACCAGACACATAGCATTAACTTCTTGCGGTCAGGCGTCGCTATTTTTGATCTTTCGTGTCGGCGCTTTGATGTATAAATTGCTTTTTCAGTGAACTTTTTTGAACTTCAAGAGAGAAATCGAACTCGAAATCAGTTGACAGCTTTACGACTGAAGATGAGGTAGATAAAACTTTCCCTTCCTTTGTCAATTTGGTAGGGTCAGTCCCTCAAAAATTTATTTAAAGAGGTTTCACCTTTGTTCCGTTCAGAAACAAAGATAGATTGATTGCTCTTTTAGTGTAATAAAAAAGTAGTACTGTTTGCCCGCAGCCTTAAGGGTGTGTTAAAAAAAATGCTTTTTCACCTTCAACAGCTCAAAATTTTCTGAAACATTATCAGACTTATTTTTAAGGGTGTATTTCGATTCAAACTGCTTATTTTCCGATTTATTTTTGAATTCATTTTTGCTCTCAAATACACCAAACTTTCAAAATCTCTTATTTGGAAAGTACACGAGGTGCCGTGATTGCCGATTCTTTGATAAATGCTGAAAATATTTCAAAAAAAAAAAAGCAATCAAAAACGGCAATTCGAACTAATTTTCCCCTAGCGGGAGTTTTGGGAACGAAAAAAAGGGTCATAATGATAAGGTAATTGTTTATAACTCAAATTCTAATGAACTGAGCGTAAAAAGACATCACACGACACCTCATACGTCCCTTCAAGAATCCCCTCAGCTAGTTTCATGTTTCTACTTTCAAAAATGTGTCTAAAATTGTATCGGAAAATTTCGAGCTGTCGAAGGTAGAAGAGCATTTTTTCGGATACACCCTTAAAAGTAAAGACGTGAAACTTGTTGAGGTGATTTTTGAAGAGATGTATAGGGTGCCGTGTGATGTCATTTTAAGCTCCATTCATTAGAATTTGTTTTATGACCGATTACTTTCTCAGTATGACCCTTTGTTTTCGTTATCAGATCTTCCGCTACGGAAAAATTGGTTCAAAATGCCAACTTTGATTGCATTTTTGCAATATTTTCTTAATTTACCAAAGAATCGACTCTCACGGCACCTTGTGTACTTTCTAAATAAGACAAAAAATAAGGCAAAAATAATCAATTTGAATCGAAATACATCCTTAAACTTAACCATTCCAATCCAGCCTCCAAATTTATTCAGGGAATAAACCAGCAAATCAACTAAGTCAGTGAGATAATTATGCATGAAAAATCCATTTATCTAAATTAAGGGAAGCTACTTCTCTGACCCCTCCAAAATTAATCAAGGAAGCACCACATCAGAATAAACTTCTATCCAAAATTTGAAGGAAATCGGACATTTCTATGAAGAGTTATTACGTTAGTAGTATAGTAATGAGAGTTCCAGCCCACCCCGGCGTTCGGCGTTGACCTCTAAGAGGGGTTGAAGGTCATCCGGCGTTCGAGCTGTAAGAGGGGGGTGGGGTGAAGGTCATCGTGCAAGGTTAAGATGACGTCATCTTAGAGGATGAGTGTGTTTTAGATAAGAATTTTTTTTTTTTTAATTTTAAGCGGGAATTTTAGGGAGTTAGAATTTTTTTCGGCGTACTATAGTATGAGGGTGTTATTTTAATTTTAATGCGGGGACTTTAAAATTTTCGGCGAGTTACAGTACGTGGGGTATGTTTTTCGATTAAATTTTGCTGTTGTTCATTTAAAAAGGTAATTAAAAAGTAATTAAAAATAAGGAATGAAGAGACTTTTTTTTTTTTTTTTTCCACTGTACTCTTACATGATGAGTTAAGCGGATATTTTGGGGGAAATTATTATTTTGGACTAATCATATAAGAAGAATATATATATATATATATATTTTTTGTTAAGATTGAATTATTTTTTTCATTTTTTGGAGTTTTAAGCGGATATTAATGTTTAATAGGTGGACTTTAATTTTTTTGCAATGAAATTGACGTGCGCTCGTCGATCTAACCGTTCGGAGTTTATAGTTTTCTTCAAATCATGTGTGAATATTGGTTTAGAATTTCTTAGAATGACTTCCACCACTTTTATATCTATCCAATATCATAAATAACACATGCTGGTAATGGGAATTTGGGAATAACAATTTTGAATAGTTATTTAATGAAGGAACTTTAAAATTATTTCGAGTACTATTTTTAGTCAACTATGTTATACACTTGATATTTTAGAATAGTTAAAAAATAACTTTAAAATTTGAATGAAAAAATATGTTTCAAAATGGGATTTTACGTGCTAGCATTGAATCGCACTCGTCGCCATAACTGTTCGGAATATGTGGTTTTCTTCGAACCTTGGTGAAAATTTAATTGAATTGATTATTATTATTATTTTGTATGTGTTGTATATATGTGTGCGTATGTATGTTTGTGTGTTGTATGCATGTATGTGTGTGAATATATGTTTGTGTGTTGTATGCATGTGCGTGTGTTGTATATATGTACGTATGTATGTGTGTTGTATGCATGTATTTGTTGTATGTATGTGCGTGTAATTTTTTGTCGATAGGTGTGATCTTTAGCTGAAAGTAACCTAGGATCAAAACTTTTACCCAGGAATTACCACGAGGAGGCAGATCACATGATTCCCGTATTGCACACATTCACATACATTATTTCGAGCGATATTTTTAGTGAAACATAATATGCAAATGAATTTGTAAAATAATTAAAAAAATAACTTTAAAATTTAAATGAAAGAATGTTTTAAAATGGAATTTAAATCGCGCTCGTCGGTTTTTACTGTTTGGAGTCTGTTAATTTTCCTTTAACCTTGGAAAACCTTGCGTCAATAAGGATATTTCAGAAAGACCCCCACTCTTTTAAACTAATATTTGTAATGAGATGTGATCGCGCGCGTCGGCCTAACTGTTTGGAGTAGCAACATAAAATCAGCAAATTAATACAAAATATTTCAAATAGTAAGAAAATGATTGATTAAAATCACCAAGTAAGAATAAAAATACTTCAAGCAATGAGAAAATAAATGTTTAAAATCGCCATTTTAACATAAAATATTTCACACAATAAAAAACGAAAGATTAAAATCGCCAACTCAAAATGAAATCTCATGCAATTAGAATAAAAACATTAAAAAAAATCGCCAAATTAAAAGATTATTCTTATCTCACAATAAATATTCTGAAAGACCTATTCAAAAATTCTAGTTAAAGTTTTTATTCAAAATTCAAATAAAACTTCTTAAGTTTTGACATGTCACTAAAAATTTAAAGCAAACATTTTTTCAAAGTGTAATTATCAAAGATTAATTTTTCTAATAATTAACTCATGTAAAGATAGTTCAAAATGCAATGATTCACCATTTGCTTTTTAAATCTTAGAATATATTATCTGTGATATAAACATCACGTTACGTAAAAATTATAAATAAATATTAGTAGTTTTAAAATAATTTTTATTCGAATGGGTAGTTTGATAAATTAATAACATTAGAATTTTATGGATTAAGAAGTAACAATTGAGAAAATAATCATTTCAAAATATTTTTTTTTTTAAACCAACTTTCATGCAATTCAAAAACTTTTAGTATGAAAATTAAATTGTTTTTTTCTTAAGAGAAATATTTTATGCGAGTGAAAAAAGTGAGAGTCAGTTAATTTATGAATCACTTTAAAATATTACCACGCAATAAATTGTTTTGAAACTATATTCTTAAACATATTAATATTTAAAAGTTAAGTCATTTTATACATTTTATATTCAAATTATACTTACCAACATATGAATTCGCCTTCAATCCGCACTATCTTGAAGAGTAATGTTTGATAAACTCTTATCAACACAGCATGTTGTTGTGAATCACTAGCAAGTTAAGACAGGTATGATATGAGTAATTGTTGGGATTTCCCCAAAGAGGTGAAGTCATTCTTATCAAATCCTATTCTGAATGAGAAATATTTCAATTGCAATTAACTTCAGATTTTCTTATTTAATAATTATTTTTTAAATTTGACAATTTTAATTAATGTTTTAGTGAAATTACCTTTAAGATTTTAATTTTTTTTATTGCTTATACTATTTCAAACATGTACATTCCTATTTGTAAATAGAAAATCATAAAAAACATATTTGAATGATTTTATTATTATTATTGTTAGACATTATATTTGAAAATCATTTAAACTTTTAGCTTTTATTATTATTATTATTTAGATATTAAGAAGTGACGAAGACCTGGAGAATTAATCTCATCTTAAAACTGATTAATATTCGAAGAAAAATTTATTCTGTTGTCTTTTAATTTACCAAACATATATCATAATATTCATTAACACACTTCTTATTTAATGAATAATGTATTTGATGAATAATATATTTTATAATATATATGAGATTTTAATCTTTTTTTAAAAAATTGGGTTATGTTAGTTCATACACATACGTTCTTATTCGAAAATTCAAAACCATAAAAAACATCGTTGGTTGATTTTTTATTTTTAATTAGACATTGTATTGGAAAAGCATTAAAACCTTTCATTTTTATCCCATTTAGACTTCAAAAAGTGTCGAAGATCTAACTGCTTTGCAAAGACTTAAAACTAGTGATTTGATGAGTCATACTTTCTGTGGGTTGTTTTCAATATTGGAATTATCTTATTTAATTACCAAACTTCTCATTTTTTTTAAACACCACACTAATCATTGCTCCCATTACTTAATCAAGTAAATATAATTTATATCGTTTTTGATTATCAGTTTTATACTAACATTTGACACTTATACGTATGTGTTGTATTAATTCTGTTAGTTTTTAAATTTGATATTTCAAAAATTAAACTAACTCTTAAGAATATGACTCGATGCAATTTACTTATTTTATACAAGTTAACTTTACTACTTGACAGAAATATATTCAAACGCAAAGCGATTTAACTTTCACATTTTTAAACTTATTTATATAATGTACTAACATTTGTTCATAATATGCATAATTTTATTAAAATTACTGAATAAAATAAAATTTATACTTTAAAAAAATTATAACACCATTTAAAAATATTAAACAACAACAACAAACTTATAATTAAGAGATGAATAAATATAAATATATGAATCACACAATAATAAAAAGAAATACTTAATCATTCATAAAAATTCTTCCCTTGAACATTCACACGTATGTTAGTAAAAATATAACACTAATGTTTTCAAAAAGATTATAAGCGTTTCCAAATCAACAAAGAAAATTGAGTATTAAATATCGAATAATGGATATGCACTTTTTACACTCACATCTTACAATGTAATTAGTAACCAAATGTAATGATTTTTAAGCATGTCTTCTTAATTTTTTTTTATTTTTTTTTTCAATGAAAGACTATCACAGTTGAATATTTAGCTTTCTCTTCATAACTTTATCGAGACATATGTAATATATACCGCATGATTTCATTCAACGAATCACAATACAATTCAAACTTCTCATTTTCAATGTTTTATATGTACTAGTGTTTATCAAATAGGTGTTTATTCTGAACAATCATTACTTAGTATACTGATGAAAAGTTTGTGTTGAACGGTTTTTAACTTAAATGGTGTGAGAGAAAGATATATTAGGACAGAAGTTATTAAATATAGAGTCTTTAAAGTTTATACCCGTGTTAGAAATGGCATTTCAAGAAACAAAGTTGTGTCATATTTGAAAGCATTCTTTATATTCGAAACGCACACGTGATCACGATCACATCACTGAAGAGCATAGAGAAGCTGTTTATGTTGTATATAATTTGAATTTTCATTAACACAATATTATAACCGAAGTTTTTCGACAGTTTGAAAAATTATGATGCACAACGTCTGTACACGTTAACACAGAATAAGATTAGCTTATGCCCTTTCGATGATAAGCGTTATTTGCAGGTAAGATGCATTAACATAACAACATTTTCTTGATAATTTTTCTTGCAGGTTTCGAAACCACAAACATCTGATCATACTTCTCATTTTTAACACGCGACACTAACCATTGGGCCATTAAAGCCCGTAATTTAGTAACTAAAAAGTAAGAAAGATCATCGAAAGTGATTACTTCACACATGCAAAAATAATTTTTATTGTGACTTATCAGTTAAAAATCACGAAGAAAAGAAAAAAAAATCACGTATGTTTTGGATTACTTTGAGATTTTATGAGTCACTTCATCAGTTAAATAGACATACCTACTTCTTATGAATCACTACTTATGCTTAAATTTTCAAACACTTGCTTAAATGAAATACATTATATTTTAGTTTATCAGTGATAGTGTGATTACTTGTTAATAATTTTAGTATCATTAAAAAATTTCAAAAAATCAAACGTTAATAATTAATTAAAAAAAAATACAAGTCAGTATTAAAGGTTTGAACAAATTATTAAAATAATTTTACAAAACTTTTCAAATTACTTTAAAATGTTTCACTAATATTTAGTAATCGACAAATTTTAATGTTCATAATCATTTATGTGACTTAGGTTTTCTGTTTTAACTGTTAAGTTATTAGATTCCCCTTCAAGTACATCTCATTGACATGTTTTAATCAGCCAACCAACCATTCAACTGTGTTCACAATCAACTAGTATGTGAGTTAGGTTTTCAGTTTTAATTGTTAAGTTATTACATCTCCCCCTCCCTTTCATTTACATCTCATTGATAAGTTTTCATCAACCAACCACCCAACTTTTTTTCGTAATCAACTATTTATTTACCCTAACAAACAACTATTTATTTATCCTAGCAACCAAAAACCTTTTATCATCACATGAACAAAATTTTTTAAGCTGAAAGACTTGTCATTTTTAATCGAAAAAACAATGACTTGTGTAATAAATTTTTTCCTTACTTAAATGAAACCTTCGCATGTGTATGGTAAAACTTGGAAAATTTCATTTAATGCACAAATTTAAAGTTAACAGGCAAGGTCTTCACACATCTTTTAGTATTTTACTAACACTTTACCACATATCTTTAGAAAACAACAGAATTTTAAATAATTATTTTAATAAAAATTCTCTTTTGTAAGTGACATTACTAAACTTACTTGAAAAATTAACTTGGCAAAGCAGGTTTTCACTGTTTCAACTTAGTAATATTCATAAGTTTTATATCAAAATCAACTTGTTTGGTTATGTCCCAGCATGGTTTTATAAATTGTATCGAAAAAGACCTTTAATATTAATGTTTAAAAATATGCAGTTAGTCTTTTAAAGATAAATATTTTCACTTCTTTTATTTAAAAACTAATTAATAAGATTAATTAATTAAATTAATTAATAAGATTAATTTAATTAGTTAATTAATAATAAGAATGATTAATAAAATTAATTAATAAGATTAATTTAATTAGTTAATTATAATAATAAGAATGATTAATAAAATTAATTAGTAAGATTAATTTAATTAGTTAATTAATAATAATAAGAATGATTAAATTACTTATAAATGAATTTTTATAAGAACCAATCTAGAATACAAAGCGCTAGTCACGTGGTATACATCACGTGATCAGTTGACACATGTTCTGTGACGTCACATATCTTAAGATAAGATTATCTGATAACATTTTCTGATAAGGACTTTGAATTTTTTTCATTTCTTCCTAAACCCTGGAGTGTGTTGGACGTGCTTTGGCGTTGGTGATGGATTAGGTGAGTACAGAATGTTAAATGTGTCTTTATTATTAAACTATTTTAATTTAATTATGCATGAAAATTAAATATATTTTTTTTATTTTTTCAAATTTTAGTACACCTTGAAAACAATAATTTGAAATACTAAAATGTGAAAGTTATAATTAAAAGTTTTGCATGCATATTTCATAACACTGAGTAAAATTGGCAACTGTAATAATTTTATTTAAAAATGTTTTTAAATAAAAGAAGTGAAAATATTTATCTTTAAAAGACTAACTGCATATTTTTAAACATTAATATTAAAGGTCTTTTTCGATACAATTTATAAAACCATGCTGGGACATAACCAAACAAGTTGATTTTGATATAAAACTTATGAATATTACTAAGTTGAAACAGTGAAAACCTGCTTTGCCAAGTTAATTTTTCAAGTAAGTTTAGTAATGTCACTTACAAAAGAGAATTTTTATTAAAATAATTATTTAAAATTCTGTTGTTTTCTAAAGATATTTGGTAAAGTGTTAGTAAAATACTAAAAGATGTGTGAAGACCTTGCCTGTTAACTTTAAATTTGTGCATTAAATGAAATTTTCCAAGTTTTACCATACACATGCGAAGGTTTCATTTAAGTAAGGAAAAAATTTATTACACAAGTCATTGTTTTTTCGATTAAAAATGACAAGTCTTTCAGCTTAAAAAATTTTGTTCATGTGATGATAAAAGCTTTTTGGTTGCTAGGATAAATAAATAGTTGTTTGTTAGGGTAAATAAATAGTTGATTACGAAAAAAAGTTGGGTGGTTGGTTGATGAAAACTTATCAATGAGATGTAAATGAAAGGGAGGGGGAGATGTAATAACTTAACAATTAAAACTGAAAACCTAACTCACATACTAGTTGATTGTGAACACAGTTGAATGGTTGGTTGGCTGATTAAAACATGTCAATGAGATGTACTTGAAGGGGAATCTAATAACTTAACAGTTAAAACAGAAAACCTAAGTCACATAAATGATTATGAACATTAAAATTTGTCGATTACTAAATATTAGTGAAACATTTTAAAGTAATTTGAAAAGTTTTGTAAAATTATTTTAATAATTTGTTCAAACCTTTAATACTGACTTGTATTTTTTTTTTAATTAATTATTAACGTTTGATTTTTTGAAATTTTTTAATGATACTAAAATTATTAACAAGTAATCACACTATCACTGATAAACTAAAATATAATATATTTCATTTAAGCAAGTGTTTGAAAATTTAAGCATAAGTAGTGATTCATAAGAAGTAGGTATGTCTATTTAACTGATGAAGTGACTCATAAAATCTCAAAGTAATCCAAAACATACGTGATTTTTTTTTCTTTTCTTCGTGATTTTTAACTGATAAGTCACAATAAAAATTATTTTTGCATGTGTGAAGTAATCACTTTCGATGATCTTTCTTACTTTTTAGTTACTAAATTACGGGCTTTAATGGCCCAATGGTTAGTGTCGCGTGTTAAAAATGAGAAGTATGATCAGATGTTTGTGGTTTCGAAACCTGCAAGAAAAATTATCAAGAAAATGTTGTTATGTTAATGCATCTTACCTGCAAATAACGCTTATCATCGAAAGGACATAAGCTAATCTTATTCTGTGTTAACGTGTACAGACGTTGTGCATCATAATTTTTCAAACTGTCGAAAAACTTCGGTTATAATATTGTGTTAATGAAAATTCAAATTATATACAACATAGACAGCTTCTCTATGCTCTTCAGTGATGTGATCGTGATCACGTGTGCGTTTCGAATATAAAGAATGCTTTCAAATATGACACAACTTTGTTTCTTGAAATGCCATTTCTAACACGGGTATAAACTTTAAAGACTCTATATTTAATAACTTCTGTCCTAATATATCTTTCTCTCACACCATTTAAGTTAAAAACCGTTCAACACAAACTTTTCATCAGTATACTAAGTAATGATTGTTCAGAATAAACACCTATTTGATAAACACTAGTACATATAAAACATTGAAAATGAGAAGTTTGAATTGTATTTTGATTCGTTGAATGAAATCATGCGGTATATATTACATATGTCTCGATAAAGTTATGAAGAGAAAGCTAAATATTCAACTGTGATAGTCTTTCATTGAAAAAAAAAATAAAAAAAAATTAAGAAGGCATGCTTAAAAATCATTACATTTGGTTACTAATTACATTGTAAGATGTGAGTGTAAAAAGTGCATATCCATTATTCGATATTTAATACTCAATTTTCTTTGTTGATTTGGAAACGCTTATAATCTTTTTGAAAACATTAGTGTTATATTTTTACTAACATACGTGTGAATGTTCAAGGGAAGAATTTTTATGAATGATTAAGTATTTCTTTTTATAATTGTGTGATTCATATATTTATATTTATTCATCTCTTAATTATAAGTTTGTTGTTGTTGTTGTTTAATATTTTTAAATGGTGTTATAATTTTTTTAAAGTATAAATTTTATTTTATTCAGTAATTTTAATAAAATTATGCATATTATGAATAAATGTTAGTACATTATATAAATAAGTTTAAAAATGTGAAAGTTAAATCGCTTTGCGTTTGAATATATTTCTGTCAAGTAGTAAAGTTAACTTGTATAAAATAAGTCATCGAGTCATATTCTTAAGAGTTAGTTTAATTTTTGAAATATCAAATTTAAAAACTAACAGAATTAATACAACACATACGTATAAGTGTCAAATGTTAGTATAAAACTGATAATCAAAAACGATATAAATTATATTTACGTGATTAAGTAATGGGAGCAATGATTAGTGTGGTGTTTAAAAAAAATGAGAAGTTTGGTAATAAAATAAGATAATTCCAATATTGAAAACAACCCACAGAAAGTATGACTCATCAAATCACTAGTTTTAAGTCTTTGCAAAGCAGTTAGATCTTCGACACTTTTTGAAGTCTAAATGGGATAAAAATGAAAGGTTTTAATGCTTTTCCAATACAATGTCTAATTAAAAATAAAAAATCAACCAACGATGTTTTTTATGGTTTTGAATTTTCGAATAAGAACGTATGTGTATGAACTAACATAACCCAATTTTTTAAAAAAAGATTAAAATCTCATATATATTATAAAATATATTATTCATCAAATACATTATTCATTAAATAAGAAGTGTGTTAATGAATATTATGATATATGTTTGGTAAATTAAAAGACAACAGAATAAATTTTTCTTCGAATATTAATCAGTTTTAAGATGAGATTAATTCTCCAGGTCTTCGTCACTTCTTAATATCTAAATAATAATAATAATAAAAGCTAAAAGTTTAAATGATTTTCAAATATAATGTCTAACAATAATAATAATAAAATCATTCAAATATGTTTTTTATGATTTTCTATTTACAAATAGGAATGTACATGTTTGAAATAGTATAAGCAATAAAAAAAATTAAAATCTTAAAGGTAATTTCACTAAAACATTAATTAAAATTGTCAAATTTAAAAAATAATTATTAAATAAGAAAATCTGAAGTTAATTGCAATTGAAATATTTCTCATTCAGAATAGGATTTGATAAGAATGACTTCACCTCTTTGGGGAAATCCCAACAATTACTCATATCATACCTGTCTTAACTTGCTAGTGATTCACAACAACATGCTGTGTTGATAAGAGTTTATCAAACATTACTCTTCAAGATAGTGCGGATTGAAGGCGAATTCATATGTTGGTAAGTATAATTTGAATATAAAATGTATAAAATGACTTAACTTTTAAATATTAATATGTTTAAGAATATAGTTTCAAAACAATTTATTGCGTGGTAATATTTTAAAGTGATTCATAAATTAACTGACTCTCACTTTTTTCACTCGCATAAAATATTTCTCTTAAGAAAAAAACAATTTAATTTTCATACTAAAAGTTTTTGAATTGCATGAAAGTTGGTTTAAAAAAAAAAATATTTTGAAATGATTATTTTCTCAATTGTTACTTCTTAATCCATAAAATTCTAATGTTATTAATTTATCAAACTACCCATTCGAATAAAAATTATTTTAAAACTACTAATATTTATTTATAATGTTTACGTAACGTGATGTTTATATCACAGATAATATATTCTAAGATTTAAAAAGCAAATGGTGAATCATTGCATTTTGAACTATCTTTACATGAGTTAATTATTAGAAAAATTAATCTTTGATAATTACACTTTGAAAAAATGTTTGCTTTAAATTTTTAGTGACATGTCAAAACTTAAGAAGTTTTATTTGAATTTTGAATAAAAACTTTAACTAGAATTTTTGAATAGGTCTTTCAGAATATTTATTGTGAGATAAGAATAATCTTTTAATTTGGCGATTTTTTTAATGTTTTTATTCTAATTGCATGAGATTTCATTTTGAGTTGGCGATTTTAATCTTTCGTTTTTTATTGTGTGAAATATTTTATGTTAAAATGGCGATTTTAAACATTTATTTTCTCATTGCTTGAAGTATTTTTATTCTTACTTGGTGATTTTAATCAATCATTTTCTTACTATTTGAAATATTTTGTATTAATTTGCTGATTTTATGTTGCTACTCCAAACAGTTAGGCCGACGCGCGCGATCACATCTCATTACAAATATTAGTTTAAAAGAGTGGGGGTCTTTCTGAAATATCCTTATTGACGCAAGGTTTTCCAAGGTTAAAGGAAAATTAACAGACTCCAAACAGTAAAAACCGACGAGCGCGATTAAATGTTAGCACGTAAAATTCCATTTTAAAACATTCTTTCATTTAAATTTTAAAGTTATTTTTTTAATTATTTTACAAATTCATTTGCATATTATGATTCACTAAAAATATCGCTCGAAATAATGTATGTGAATGTGTGCAATACGGGAATCATGTGATCTGCCTCCTCGTGGTAATTCCTGGGTAAAAGTTTTGATCCTAGGTTACTTTCAGCTAAAGATCACACCTATCGACAAAAAATTACACGCACATACATACAACAAATACATGCATACAACACACATACATACGTACATATATACAACACACAAACATATATTCACACACATACATGCATACAACACACAAACATACATACGCACACATATATACAACACATACAAAATAATAATAATAATCAATTCAATTAAATTTTCACCAAGGTTCGAAGAAAACCACATATTCCGAACAGTTATGGCGACGAGTGCGATTCAATGCTAGCACGTAAAATCCCATTTTGAAACATATTTTTTCATTCAAATTTTAAAGTTATTTTTTAACTATTCTAAAATATCAAGTGTATAACATAGTTGACTAAAAATAGTACTCGAAATAATTTTTAAGTTCCTTCATTAAATAACTATTCAAAATTGTTATTCCCAAATTCCCATTACCAGCATGTGTTATTTATGATATTGGATAGATATAAAAGTGGTGGAAGTCATTCTAAGAAATTCTAAACCAATATTCACACATGATTTGAAGAAAACTATAAACTCCGAACGGTTAGATCGACGAGCGCACGTCAATTTCATTGCAAAAAAATTAAAGTCCACCTATTAAACATTAATATCCGCTTAAAACTCCAAAAAATGAAAAAAATAATTCAATCTTAACAAAAAAAATATATATATATATATTCTTCTTATATGATTAGTCCAAAATAATAATTTCCCCCAAAATATCCGCTTAACTCATCATGTAAGAGTACAGTGGAAAAAAAAAAAAAAAAAAAAAAAAAAGTCTCTTCATTCCTTATTTTTAATTACTTTTTAATTACCTTTTTAAATGAACAACAGCAAAAACGCCGAAAATTTTAAAGTCCCCGCATTAAAATTAAAATAACACCCTCATACTATAGTACGCCGAAAAAAATTCTAACTCCCTAAAATTCCCGCTTAAAATTAAAAAAAAAAAATTCTTATCTAAAACACACTCATCCTCTAAGATGACGTCATCTTAACCTTGCACGATGACCTTCACCCCACCCCCCTCTTACAGCTCGAACGCCGGATGACCTTCAACCCCTCTTAGAGGTCAACGCCGAACGCCGGGGTGGGCTGGAACTCTCATTACTATACTACTCACGTTACGTACATACAGGGTGTCCAGCAAATAACACCCTGATTTTAAAATTAAAATTTCTTAAAAACAAAGATAGACAGAACTATGCGGTAAACGGTTTGTTTATTAGGTAAGCTGTAAAAATCTTATACAGAAGTTTCGAACGGTGAATCTTTGGAAAAGATTGTGTTCTGATTGCAAAGAATGCTTTGATTTGACATTTTTCTTGTTTTAGATTGTTTGCGGAGAATGAGTTTTTCGGCTTAAATTGCCACAGTTTAAAGATTTTTGGAATTTAAATTTTAAAATTTCGAAATTCAAGAAATTTGGTTCGAAAAATCGTTAAACTATTGCACTGTAAGCCGAAAAATTCTATCTCTGCAAGCAATCTAAAGCAAGAAAAACGTCAAGTCGAGCATTCTTTGCAATCAGAACACAATCTTTTCAAAATATTCACCATTCGAAACTTTAGTATAACATTTTTACAGCTTACCTAATAAACAAACCGTTTACCGCATAGTTCTGTCGATTTTTGTTTTTGAGAAATTTAAATTTGAAATCAGGGTGTTATTTGCTGGACACCCTCTATATACGTACATACATACGTATATATAGAACTTGTGGATACATTAACTCTCGCGCTTTGATCAAATACAAGCTAAAAAAATTCTGCAGACTATTTTTAAATAAACAGTTCTAAATCATTACGCATTTTGATTTAGAAGAAAAATTAAGATTGTTCTCAACTGCTCTGCTCAACAATCGCAAAATATTTTGACACATTTACAAATTCATTTTTCGATGGAGAAGATATAACAATCGAAAAAATGACTATGGAAGCGCTTTCGAATCGAACTTCCATTTCGATTTTCCATTTTAGGATAATTAAATTACCTACCGAGTTATAAGCTATTTCGATCACGTGATTCTCTCCCTTTCGTCGGCTGTTTTTTTTTTCTGCTTTCGTCTGAAAATGCAGTTCAAAACGTCCAGTTGGATGGCCTGTTCTAAAATATCTATTGCGTTTTTTTTTTTTTTTTTTAATGAAAATTGAGTCTGATTAGATACATTCTGAATAACAACATCTGCTAGTTTCAAGCAATTTCGAAAAAAAATTAACTAAAACTTAAGACACAAAGCTTTTTTTGATCTAAAGGTGTTGTTCTCAACTGCTCTGTTCAACAAGCGCAAAACGTTTTGACACGTTTACTAATTCATTTTTTAACACAACGATACAAAATTGGAAAGCTTGACTATAGAAGCGGGAAAACTGGATTTAGAAAGGATCCCAGTTTTCCTTTTTGTGATCAGTCCATTATCTATTGAGATACACTGTAAAAAATTTTGCCGTTAAAAAACGGAAATAGTACTGGTAATCTAGACGCCAGTACTACTTCCGTTTTTTAACGGAAAAAAATTTCCAGGAATAGTTTCGTTTTTTCACAAAATATTTCCGTTTTTTTAATATTTCCTTATGTAAAAATTTTCGTTTGAAAATTAAAAGAATTTTTCAAGGACAAACTAACATCTTTGTGATTTTTATTCTTTACTCTACAAAGGCACATTAATATCAGGGACACATTATATACATTTAATTTAAACAACAGAGAAGAAATGTTACTTACCTTCCATGGGGTTTGAACTCACGACCTTGTCTGTCGTAGCCGGTAGTGTAATACCATTACGTTATGATTTCATATAGCACCATTTCAAATACCTTTACTTATTTCGGATGCATTTCATGAAGCAAAGACAAGATTTTTGAACGGACAGCTCTAAATCAAGTTTTACAGATTTTCTTTCTATAATTTCTAATAGTTAGCTTTTTAATTTTAGCTTTATATAAAAAAAAAAAAACCTTTAAAATATTACATGCATAAATAAAAGTATTAAAAAATTTTGTTTCCTTCTTTTTTGGAAGAGTTTTAAAGCTATTTTATTCATATTTATTTATTTATTTTATAAAAGGATACTAACACACTTTAAACCCCCCCCCCCCCCAAAAAAAAACAATTAAAAATTTTAATGTATTTTAAAAAATATTTTGTATGACGATCTATTGTAAACTCAATAAAGATAATTACTATGGGTTATGGGTTATTAAAATTAATTACATTTATTGATTTTTATAACTTAGGTAATCGCCAAAATGATAATAATTTCGGTAATATATTTCGATATATTTTAAATTTTAAGAGCGAATTTCTTAATTTGAATATATTAAAATATGTATATATTAAAATTAAAAGTAGACTTTTTTTCCACTTAAAATATCTTTCGCACTTTTTATATCATGATATAAATAAATTAAACATATTTAAAATTATACTGAAAAAAAATTTCCTTAGCTATCTCAAACTTAAAAAGAATTAATAAATCTTATTATTTTTTAATTTGTAAAAATATGCTACCTTTTTAATATACTTTAAATTTTATGAGCGAACTTCTTAATTTGAATAGATTAAAATACATATATATTAAAAATAAAAGTAGATTTTTTTCCAATTTAAATAACATACGTACTTTTTATATTATAATATAAATAAATTAAACAAAATAAAACTGAAAAAACAAAGAACTTTACTTAACTATCTGAAACTTAAAAAGAATTAATAATAATAATAATTATTATTATTATTTTAATATTGTAAAAATATGCCATCGTTTTATAATTAAAACAAAAAAAAAATAAGAGAAATGTTGCTATGTTTGTCATACAGATGGCGCCACGACACTTATCAGTTAAAAATACTGATAACTTGTGCTGTTTAAAAGGGAAAATGTTCTGTTTCCGGTGAGATTTACGGAACAGTTACTGTATTTTTAATCTCAAAATAGCAAAAAACGGAAATACTGCTGTTTTCTTGGAAAAATCAAACTATTCCGTAAAATTTTTGGGAAACGTTTGTGTATATTAACGGATATTTTTTACAGAAGCTTTTTTTGATCACGTGACAATCCTTTTTTCTCTCTTCGAAAACTGGTTTTTCTTCTTTTTTTTCATAAAATCAGTTCAAAACGGCTACTTTGACTCTATTTTCCGAAAAACCTATTGAGTTTGCAAACAAACGGGAAACTGAGTGCGATTTGATAGTTTCTGAACAACACCTGCCAGTTTCATGCATTTTTGAGTAAAAAAATAAACTAAAACCTATCTCACAAAGTTGTCCGTTTTTATTTAAAAACACCCTTAAACTGCAAGGATATGTATTAAATTCGATTCAACAGCCCATACGACTATTGTAATATAAGCATATAGTCACACACACATACATATATATGTGTGTGTGTGATTCCGTGCAATTTTTTTCACACCCTGTAACCGTGATATCCCCTCCCATTTCCCACTAAACAAAGTCCACAGGAATTTTTTTTTTTTTTTTTTTTTTTTTTTTGTTACACACATTACTTCATTTTTAATTAATTAATTATTATCATGTTGACGATTTTTTTTTTTTTTTTTTTTTTTTTACTTTTTTTATTTTGCTATCCAATTTAGTAATTTTGATCTGCCTTGTTTTTGATGTTTTTTCTTCATTTAGTTTTCGCTTTATATGTGTTGGTGGCCCCAAATTCGTATTGTTTTGCTTTTTCATGGTAAATACGAAAATGAAACCACATACTTCATTTATAGTTCCAAAGTATTTGGGGCCCGAAGATTTGAATTTTTGATTCTTCAAATTCCATTTGTGTTCATTGTAATTATTTTTTAACCCTCCATGTTCAATATGGTATAAGTTATTAAATTCAATGGTTCATACATTGTAATGCAATTAACGGAGTAATACCTTTATCAATAACAATTACTGATTTCAATTGTAGCATGAGTGATATAATATAATGTTAGATCTACTAATTTTTAATTATTTTGATGTTATAATTTTAATTAGTTTGATGTTATAATTTTAATTTTAACATCCATCTTTGTTGTTAACTGCAACCTTTAACCTTATACAGTGTCACATGTGGTTTTAAATGTGACATAGCACATGACTGATCTAGTTCTCTTACTTTATAGCTTATGTAAAGGATATGTTTGGTAAATATTTTAGTACATATATGTATATTATATATTTTGTATTATAGTTTATATACATAGTTAATATATTTTATTATTCACTATTGATATTTCAATTAAATTCCCCTTTTCCTATTTTGAAATGATAAGTAAAATACAACCAGTCTTGTGCATTATGGGTCGAATTTCTTGGCTTATAGCACGACCTATAACAGAAACTGGTTGGATGTTTTGCTTTAGTATTGGGCTATGCACCCCTGAAGAGAAGTTTAATATACTTCTACTGTTTGTTTATCCATTTACCTTTTTTACTTTTGGTAAACTACTCTCTATATCACTTCAAACATCAAATGATTTTAACAGGATTTCATTTTTTATGTTAATTATACTTAAAGACAGTCAAAATACTGGTATCATTGGATTATTGGGTACTTACGTATTAACGCCACCGCAGTTATCTTTTGGATTTCTTGTTATCTTGTTTTTTGCTGATTTTTGAAGCCATTTTTTAGTTTTTAGTGCTTTTTTAGTGCCTTTTAGTGCATTTTTTTAACGTCATTATTTTTGTGCACATGTGAACAACAAAGATCGCTCTTGATTGGCGCATTAGTGCAAGTTCTGCTGCGGTGGCGTTAATACGTAAGTACCAATTATTATTATGGTAATATCTGAGTTGCTTTGGTTTATTTGTAAAAATATTTATATATATATATATATATATATATATATATATATATATATATATATATATATATATACTTTTATAAATACATCCAAAGTTATTCAGACAATACCAATAAAAGAACCAATGAAACCAGTATTTTTACATTCATATTATTAAAAACAGTTGAAGTTTGAAGAGAAATAGAAAGCAGATTACCAAATTACTAAGAAATATATGGATAAATGGACATTATATAACCAGAGTAATTCATATATTACCATACAATAAACCAATGAAACCAGTACTTTTACAATCATCTTATTGAAAACAGTTGAAGTTTGAAATGAAATAGAAGGCAGATTACCAAAATAATGAAAGATAAATGGATAAAAATGCTGTAGAAGGCTTTTCCATTAAACTACTTCATCAGGGGTGTATAGTCTAACAAAAAAGCAAAAACATCCAACCAGTTTCTGTTATGAGTCGTGCTGAAAGCTAAGAATTCGACTCACAATACACTCGACTGGCTGGAAGCTATTCAGATGACAAATTAGTAGAAAGATACACATAGAAGAAAATAAAATCAATATGACAAAATAACAATAATACATTATTCCATTAAAAAAAAAAGAATATATATATACTAAGATATTTACCATTACCCATATCCTAGCAAGATTTGAAGTGCAATCAGATACAAACTACATGTGACTTACTAACAGTCACGGTTATGGTCATAGTATAAATCACATAGATAATAAAATAAAGTTGTAACAATAATTATAAAAATTAGTAAAACATATATTATACTATATAATTCATAATATATTTAGAAAAAAATAGATGCTACAATTAGAAATATTATATTTTTATTTTTAATCAATTATTAATATTACTATATTAATTAATTAACTAGAATATATTACTACAACTTCTAGCGGAAAATTATTTTAGTGCTGCCATCTAAAGGATTAATATATTAATTAAATTATATGCTTATGGTGCTGCCCTCTATTATAGGAAAAAAATAAATTATTTATTAGCTAAGAATTTCCAAGAATAATTTCTATTCTAATATTTTACAAATAATTTCTTTAAGACAAATACAATAGACAACCATAGCTTATCTCAATAGCTTGATCATTTTTAAGTTATGCATATTAGTTTTTAGGTAAACATAAACTTTAATACTATGTGTAAAGTTTTATTTATTTTTATTTATTTATTTATTTATTTATTTTTTTATTTATTTTTTTATTTTTTTTATTTTATTAAATATATAATAATTAACCATTGCGTATTATCCAGACAACACCGCCCTCCTCCGTAATCTAACATCTAACCCACCTAACCATCCTATTATTCATATTTTTTATTTTTTATTTTTTATTTTTTGAATTTTTTATTTTTTTGTATTATTTTTATTTTTTATAAAAATTTTTTAAACATTTTTTTTTTTACGCAATGTGTTAATTATTTTTAAGATCATGTAATAACTTATTATATATTAAAGACTATCGGAGTTTTTATCAATAACATCATATGGTAATATTGGTTGAAGAGAAAATAGACAGTTAATACTAAATAAATGTTTATACAGATAATATTTTTTTAACCAAATGTAAAGGATAACCATATCTTATAGCAGTTTCTTGTACAGTTTTTAAATTATGCATTTTAAAATTATGTGAACAAATATTTTTAATTCTATGGGCAAAATTAAGTAATATATTGACATAGACAGATTTATGTAGGCAAGAATTATAATGAGTAAAGAGGTTTACTTTAAAAGGAAAGTCATTACGTTTGTTATAAATATCAAATAGAATTTTATTATCAGAAAGCGTAATATTAAGATCAAGAAAGTTAATTGTATTATTATGCATATCATTATAACTGTATTTTAAATTTTTGTGGTATTTGATTGGTAGCGAATAGTTAGATGACTTTTTAGAATATAAAATTATTACATCATCAAGATACCTGTATAGAAAACAATTAACAATAGAAGTATTACGTTCATAATAATGTAAGTAGATCAGCACAGATGGATGATACAATCCCACCTTGTGGAAGACCGACTATTTGTTTAAATATTGTATTATTAAATAATATATAATTATGATAAAGAATAAATTTGGTTAAAGATTTAAAGTAAGATAAAGATACATGTATGTTTAGAGAATTCCTATATTCCTTGAATAATAAATTTATGATCCTGAACAAATCTGCAATATCAATTGTATTAAATAAATCATTAAAGTCATATGTTTTGATGTACTTAATGTTTTGTAAATTTTTGATATTATTTACAAGATGTAAACTATTTTTTATAATATAGAATTTATTATTAGTTTTTGCAATATCTAGCATTTTTGTAAGTATTGTTAATAATTCTTTACCTGCATTATTGTTATAAGTATTACACCCAATAGTTATAGTACGAAACTTTATAGGAATTTTTTGGAATTTTGGAATAACCACAATGTAAGGATAGTTATAATTATGATTTTTTAATTTTAGTAAATATATATATATATATGTTACAGGCCAAACCCGATTTTAGGCCAAACTAGTCTATCCTAACGCCCATCGGATAAACTAGTTTTTCCTAGGCTAAACCGGTCCATCCTAACGCCCATCGGATAAACTAGTTTTTCCTAGGCCAAACCGGTTTATCCTAACGCCCATCGGATAAACTAGTTTTTCCTAGGCCAAACTAGTCTATCCTAAGGCCCATAGGACAAACTACTTCTTCCTAGGCCAAACTAGTTTGGCCTAACTCTTATAGGACAAATTAGTTTAGCCTGTTGTTTATTGGTCTGAACTAGTTTCTCCTAGGCCGATCTAATTTATCCTAGGCCAATTCAATTTGGCGTGATTTTTTTTAATTCAATGACCGCCTCAGCGCCAACATTCTAGTTTGTCCTAGGCTGATCTAGTTTATCCTAGGCCAATGTAATTTTGCGTGTTTTTAGCTCATGGGCGTCAAAGCCAAAGAAATAATGGGTTCACAGGTTCTGTATGTACACTGTAAAAAAAACTTCCTTACTTTAAACCAAAAAGGGTGGCAACTAAGTTGCCACCCCAAGTGGTGTAATGAAATTCCACTTGTAAATTTGTATAATGAGTCACCAACTATCAAATGGTATAAATAAACACCATTTTTAGTGGCAACTTAGTTGCCACCATGTTTGGTGTAAAGTAAGTAATATGTTTAAAATGTACGTTATAATAAATTGTCTCAATAAAAGGGAAGTTTAGCAACCTCTTTGCGTGAAGCTATTTATTTTAAATTATGGCTGTATTACATTTGGAATGTAATTTTTAAATTATTTTTTATTTTGCTACCATTTATTAAAGTACACTAAATGGTAAAAAAGGAAATTTCCTAATATTTACATTACCTTAACAGAAAATTAAAAATAATTTTGAGATTACATTTTAAATTTAATACAGTCATAATTTAAAATAAATAGTTTGACGCAAAGAGGCAGCGAAACTTCCTTTTAATGGAGGCAATTTATTATAACATTCATTTTAAGCATATTACAGCAAAGAAATACGAACTAAACTTGAATGAAATAACTTTAATGAAACGAACTAAAATTTCCTATATTTGCATGCTTAAAAATATCTTTTTCATAGGTCAATAATGCGTTCAGTAAGTTAAAAAACATTATAATAACGGATTTTTTATGAAAATATTTGTTTATTTTGAAAATTCTGTTAAAGTTCGGGCAAACGCTATAGTCATACCATATAAAATATTTTTGTAACGAAATGTATAATTACTCGTAACTATCACTATAAGTTTAATTCGGAGTTTCTAGTTTTCTTAAGAAAATAACAAAAATAAGCTACACATGATATTAAATTACCTCACAATTACACAATTTAATGCATAATATAAAAAAAAAGCTTAACTGTGCCAGCTATCAAATAAACAAAGCTGTATCCTTCAATAGTAAAAAAAAACTAGCCTTAAAAGGAATGACTCCTGAAATGATGCTGATGTGGAAGATTTCCGGAACTAACGAATCCGGGTTGTCCACTCCTTCCATGAGTCGAATAGACCAATCAGTAAAGGGCTCCGTCTATGCATCGCCATATGGGTTACCATAAAGAGAGGAAAGGTTACCATCGCCAACAATCGCCAAGTTTATCGCCAACTTGGCGATATATCGCCAAATTTGGCGACCAAAATTAGGTGTCAAAAGTGACGCCAACTTGGCGATAACTGTAATATTTCGCCAAATTTTTAATTTCTTTACAACACCAGTCGTTTGATACATCATTTGAGAGGTTTGCAACTGCTGATTCATATAATGGATGTCTTGTGTGTTATCCCCCATTCTGCTCCCCAGGGGGGACACATTTTTAATTTCTTTACAACACCAGTCGTGTTACACAAGATTTGAAAGGTCTGCAACTGCTTATTCATATTATGGATGTCTTGTGTGTCACCCCAGCACTCTGCTCTCCCCAGGGGGGGTCACATTTTTAATTTCTTTACAACACCAGTTGTGTGACACATCATTTGAAAGGTCTGCAACTGCTTATTCATATTACGGATGTGTTGTGTGTCATCCCCCGCTCTGCCCCCCAGGGGGGCACATTTTTAATTTATTTACAACACCAATTGTGTGACACATCATTTGAGAGGTCTGCAACTGCTTATTCATATTATGGATATCTTGTGTGTAACCCCCCCCCCCCTCTGCCCTCAGAGGGGGCGCATTTTGTAATTTCTTTACAACACCAATTGTGTGACACATCATTTGAAAGGTCTGCAACTGTTTATTCATTTTATGGGTGTCTTGTGTGTCACCCCCACTCTGCCCCCCAGGGGGGCACATTTTTAATTTCTTTACAACACCAGTCGTGTGACATCATTTGAGAGGTCTGCAGCTGCTTATTCATATTATGGATGTTTTTTGTGTCTCCTCCCACTCTGCCCCCCAGGGGGGCACATTTTTAATTTCTTTACAACACCAGTCGTGTGACACATCATTTGAAAAGTCTGCAACTGCTTATTCATACCATGAGGTATTGGCGAGCGCAGCAAGCAGGGGTAGCCAATAATTTGGAATCGCGAAGCGATTACGCGGGGAGTTGGCGAGCATAGCGAGCAGGGGGGCGGGGCCCCCCTAGTAAAAAAAAAAGTTCATTACAACTGTTATACTAAAGGCATACTTCCCGTTAAATTCGAACATGTCGCCATTGTTCTTAAAATGGCAGTGCACTAACACATTATTAAAAAGCATTATCTAATTTTTAAAAAAACCCACATGCAAACATTATTTAGTCTTAAATCTTACATCTACAAAGAATATTATTAATATTGCTTACCGTTTGTTTACTTTTCCACCTGCTATCCGAAAGTTAGAAAGAAAGATTAAATGAGAAGTAAAATGGCGGCGTGTCGTCTGCAAACATGAAATCAAAACAGAAAGATGATACAGCTCATATTCAAAATATTAGAATAAATACCTTTTTTTTAGAAATTGAAAATATCGTTTGGTAATTTAATGTCTTTTAATGAAAATATGCAAACGATATTTTTATTAAGAACTTATTGTTGATTAAACTTACTTGTTATCTTAAATTTAATATAATTTTTGAAAAGATTAATTGCAAAAAAAATTATTTTGAAAAGTCAAAATATTAGAATGTTTATTCAAGTGGTTCAAAATATTAGAATATTTCACATTAATTCTCCTTTAATTATTACCAATTCTTAACTGGTGGCATCATAGATTAAATTCTGACTATTTTATTTAAAATCAGTATTCTTTTTTGCAGTTTGTTTCTTTTTCGTCTTAAAATGGGCCGTGTGAGTGATGTTCCTGAATCTACTAAACTTCGTATGGTTGATTTGTATCGGCACGGTAAAAATCAATGTTTTATAGCGAATTATTTACATTGTTCGCAATCGAGCGTTAGTAAAATACTAACACAATATTCAAAAATTGGAAAATTTCAAAATAATCGCCGAAATGGTGGCCGAAAACAAAAAACATTTGCTAGAGATGACAGGAAACTGAAGCGTATAGTTAAGAAAAACCGTTTTAAAAGTGTGCGATTCTTGCACCGAAAATGGAAAGAAGAAGGAGTTGAAGTTTCTACATCGACAACATTAAGACGTCTCCATAAATTTAAATTTGAATCTCGTGTACCGAAAACAAAACCTCTCATTACTGCAAGACAAAAGCGTATAAGATTGAATTGGTGTAAATCAAGACGTTTATGGAGCAATGAAGATCGGAAAAATATATTATTTAGTGATGAAAGTATGTTTTGTGTTTCATATGGTAATCAAGGTATTCGAGTTTGGAGAATGAAGCAAGAAGCATTTGATAAAGAATGCCTTAAACGTTCCGTAAAATTTGCTGCTAGTGTCATGGTTTGGGGTTGTATGAGTGCAGAAGGACCTGGAAAGTTATGCATCGTCTACGAAAAGGTTAACTCTCTAATATATCGAGAAATTTTAGAATATTACATGATTCCATCATCAGAAGATTTATTTGAAGATGATTTCATCTTTCAACAAGATTTAGCGTCCCCGCATACCTCGGTGTCAACTAAGAATTGGTTCCGCCAACGCAACATTAAGGTACTTCCTTGGCCACCAAATTCACCAGATCCCGTCGAAAACTTATGGTGTATAATGAAGAAAAAACTTCAAGAAAATTCTCCTTCAAGTAAAACTGAGTTAGTGGCACGTATAAAGTCTATTTGGGCTAATATTGATAGAAATGTTTGTAAACACCTTGTATATAGTATGCAAGATCGATTGTACGCTGTTATGAAAGCTAAAGGGGATGCTACAAAATATTAACTACCATTTACTTCATATTCATAAGGTAATATTGTTGCGTAAAATAAAATATTCTAATATTTTGAACCAATCTAAATTTTATTCTAATATTCTGGTGTGTTTAAGGAAGCTGTATACCTAATTTATTGTGCTGTATTTTATATTTTATAAATGTTAAAATCTTATCTAAACATTCCAGATTTAATTTATAAGAAATTTAATTGCATTTACTTAATGTTAAAACTGTTGTTAGCTTTCGTTTTTTCAAAAACTAAAACAAAATCACTTCACCTTTTTTCATTCACGTATAACAACATTTCATATTTATTTACTTAGAAGGTGTCACAAATAAAAATTAAATTAAAGAGTTGACATGTTTCGGTTCATTAATAAGAACCGTATTCATAACATATAAAATCAGTAGAAAATTAAACGACACTGGATATAAATATAATTTAAAAATCAAAACAAAACATTGCGCCCGCTATGATCGTGAATATAGCCATTGCCAACGCGGCATATAAATATAATAAATTTTGACCATATATTAAATTTAAAAAGTATAAAATTAAAATTAAAAAAGTAGAAAAACTAAATGACTCTGGATATAAAGGTAATTTAAAACCCCCAAAACATAAAATATTGCGCCCTCTATGATCGTGAATAGCCAATGCCATCGCGGTTCCTCCTATTAGACTCATCCTTTAAATATTTATTAAGTAATTCTAACCACAAACTCGGAATGTCATAAGAATAAGAATCATTACAAACTCTATCCCTCCTAGAATATATCTCTATGGATTCACGGATGATTAATTTTCGGAATAAACTGGAAATGAACACTAATCTACTATCTTTAAAACAAATTTTAACCCCCCTCTTTAAAAACAATCTTGATAACGCAGTCTTATCCCTACCAAATTTTATGTCACATTCATGCTCTTTCTTTCTAACCCCAAACTTTCTACCTGTCATACCGATATAAAAATTAATATCCCCCTCTTCATTCTCATATGGAATTTCATATACCCCTGCTAGATCATCTTGTGGAACCGGATCAAAAGCTCTGTATAGAAGATGTTTTAACTTAGGAGGTGGCTTAGCAATTAATTCTATTTTAAACTTTTTTAATTTAGCTTTAAGCCTCTCAAAATTACCCTTTATATAAGGAAACGATAGTCTTTTAACCCCAATCTCTTCCCCCTTCTCACAGGCATTATCAACCAAATTACAATTAACCTGAGAATTATTTTTATCCCTATAATTTTTAACCAATTTATTAATTTTATCCTTTTTGTAACCATTCAACTTAGCAATATTAAAAATATAATTCAACTCTTCATACAAAAATTCATCAGAACAAATAATAAACGCACGATTAACCATGAACCGGAATGTAGAAAACTTATACCCAAAGGGTGAATACGCAGAAAATGGAATAATATGCTGACTAGCTATATCTTTCCTGTAAACTTTCCTTTTTAACATAGAACCCTCTCTAATAAGCCACACGTCTAAAAATGAAATAGCACGATCATTTTCCAATTCAAACGTAAATTGAATATTCCTATCCAGTTTATTAACTTCATCTACAAAAACAATGAAAGACTCAACTCCCCCCTCCCAAATTAAAAACACATCGTCAACATACCTCTTCCAAAATTTAGGAACTTTCTCGAACTTTGCGAAAATATTCTCTTCAAAAGGCCTCATTTTAAACTCAGCTAAAAAACCCGAAATAGGAGAACCCATAGGGGCACCCATGTTTTGTTTATAAATTTTACCATCAAAAACAAAATAATTACTTTGTACAATCAACTGTAATCCATCTTTTAAAGTACATTTTATACTGTCATTATATATTTCTGCCTTGTCAATCTTCTTTTTAATATCATCACAAACTTCAAAAATGTCAATCGACGGAAAAAGTGATTTGACATCCAAACTTAGAAATGTTTACTGAATGTTTACTGAATTAGATAAATATATGAAAAGGCCTTTAAATCTTAATACACCTGAGTTAAACATTATTAAAAATTTGAAAAAGGATAGTGAAGTGTTGTTCATACAGACTGACAAGTCCAACAGGATTGCTGTTTTGGATCGTAATGAGTATAAAGTTAAAATGCAAAAAGCTATTGCTGATATGGATTGTTCCTTAATTGAAAAATCTCCTTTGAATAAAATCCACAAAAAGGTGAAAGATATTATTGAAAAAGGTTGTTGGCCAGATAATGTTAAAGTTAGATTGTTTATTAATAAACAGGGTGTGATTCCACGTTTGATAGGTAGATTAAAGGATCATAAAGAGGGGTATCCTCTACGCCCCATCGTTACAAGATGCCAAGCACCGACTTACTATTTGGAAAAGGCGTTTGTGCTTATTTTGAAAGAGTTACTGCCGCCATCAGAGTATGTTGTGGATTCCACTGCAAGTTTTGTTGAAAGCATAAGGACACTTGAAATTCCTCATAACTGTTTATTAGCTAGTTTGGATGTCAAATCACTTTTTCCGTCGATTGACATTTTTGAAGTTTGTGATGATATTAAAAAGAAGATTGACAAGGCAGAAATATATAATGACAGTATAAAATGTACTTTAAAAGATGGATTACAGTTGATTGTACAAAGTAATTATTTTGTTTTTGATGGTAAAATTTATAAACAAAACATGGGTGCCCCTATGGGTTCTCCTATTTCGGGTTTTTTAGCTGAGTTTAAAATGAGGCCTTTTGAAGAGAATATTTTCGCAAAGTTCGAGAAAGTTCCTAAATTTTGGAAGAGGTATGTTGACGATGTGTTTTTAATTTGGGAGGGGGAAGTTGAGTCTTTCATTGTTTTTGTAGATGAAGTTAATAAACTGGATAGGAATATTCAATTTACGTTTGAATTGGAAAATGATCGTGCTATTTCATTTTTAGACGTGTGGCTTATTAGAGAGGGTTCTATGTTAAAAAGGAAAGTTTACAGGAAAGATATAGCTAGTCAGCATATTATTCCATTTTCTGCGTATTCACCCTTTGGGTATAAGTTTTCTACATTCCGGTTCATGGTTAATCGTGCGTTTATTATTTGTTCTGATGAATTTTTGTATGAAGAGTTGAATTATATTTTTAATATTGCTAAGTTGAATGGTTACAAAAAGGATAAAATTAATAAATTGGTTAAAAATTATAGGGATAAAAATAATTCTCAGGTTAATTGTAATTTGGTTGATAATGCCTGTGAGAAGGGGGAAGAGATTGGGGTTAAAAGACTATCGTTTCCTTATATAAAGGGTAATTTTGAGAGGCTTAAAGCTAAATTAAAAAAGTTTAAAATAGAATTAATTGCTAAGCCACCTCCTAAGTTAAAACATCTTCTATACAGAGCTTTTGATCCGGTTCCACAAGATGATCTAGCAGGGGTATATGAAATTCCATATGAGAATGAAGAGGGGGATATTAATTTTTATATCGGTATGACAGGTAGAAAGTTTGGGGTTAGAAAGAAAGAGCATGAATGTGACATAAAATTTGGTAGGGATAAGACTGCGTTATCAAGATTGTTTTTAAAGAGGGGGGTTAAAATTTGTTTTAAAGATAGTAGATTAGTGTTCATTTCCAGTTTATTCCGAAAATTAATCATCCGTGAATCCATAGAGATATATTCTAGGAGGGATAGAGTTTGTAATGATTCTTATTCTTATGACATTCCGAGTTTGTGGTTAGAATTACTTAATAAATATTTAAAGGATGAGTCTAATAGGAGGAACCGCGATGGCATTGGCTATTCACGATCATAGAGGGCGCAATATTTTATGTTTTGGGGGTTTTAAATTACCTTTATATCCAGAGTCATTTAGTTTTTCTACTTTTTTAATTTTAATTTTATACTTTTTAAATTTAATATATGGTCAAAATTTATTATATTTATATGCCGCGTTGGCAATGGCTATATTCACGATCATAGCGGGCGCAATGTTATGTTTTGATTTTTAAATTATATTTATATCCAGTGTCGTTTAATTTTCTACTGATTTTATATGTTATGAATACGGTTCTTATTAATGAACCGAAACATGTCAACTCTTTAATTTAATTTTTATTTGTGACACCTTCTAAGTAAATAAATATGAAATGTTGTTATACGTGCATTTCCTTAGTATTAAAAATAAATAAATGACAAATAATTTTTTCTTATTACTTTTTCTCAATTATTCTAATATTTTGAATATGAGCTGTATATGACTCTGAATTTGGTGTTACCGTTCAATAATTGCGACTAACGAATAAAATACCACCATTCCATGATTATTCTTACATTTTTTACGGAGCTACTACCGAAAATAGTGTAGATTTAAAGTTTATTCAGCAATTCATAACCCCGATTTAAATGTAATATTGCTCCTTTGTTTTTACAGTCTATGTATGCACGCATGTATGTATGTATGTACGTAACGCGATAACTCTTGATAGAAATAATATAATTTGACATGTTTTTATCTCATCAGCTACCAAAGACTGAGAACTAATGTGCCCGGTGGATTCTGTATCTATGTATGTACGTAAGTACGTAAAGCAATAATTCTTGATAGAAGTACTCGATTTGCATCAAACTTTCAATATAGGTTTATTCTTATGAGGAGCTCTTCTGATTAATTTTGGGAGGTCATTGGAGACGAATAAGGGGGGGGGGGGGAGACGAGAGGCTGATTCGCCCCTTCCCTTAATTCAAATAAATGGGTTTCCATGGATTATTAGCATATTTTATTCAAATTTTAGATATAGGAGTATTCTGTTGAGGCGCCTCCATTAGTTGTGGGTGTCAATTGTTTAAGTATAAGGGAAGGGAGAATAGGGGTAACGCCCCACAATTTATGCAATTGCTTTTTTCACGCAGAATTTACTGATTTGGTTCAAATTTTAGAAATAGATTCATTCTGGTAAGGCGTTTCCCTAATTAGTTTTGGGGATTAAATGAATAAGAACAAAGGGAAGAGCGGGGGAATCCCGCCTAATTTCGTTAAATGGGTTTTTCGTGCAGAATTAACCGATTTGCTGCAAATCTTGGATTTGTTCATTCTGATAAAGCATTTCACTAATTTTCGTGGTTCTTTGGTTAAGTATAATTAAGGAAACGTACAATTTATTTCCTTCCTTAAATATATAAATTTGTTATGATACAGAATTATCCAATTTGCTTAAAATTTTGACCAATTCAATAAAATTCATTTGATCAGGTGCTTCTTTAATTAATTTGGGTCTTTTCTTATGGTTATGTATAATGGGTTAGTGGACGATTTATCGCCTTCCTTAAATTAGATAAATGGGTTGTTATTCAATTTTATCCTATTTGCCGTAATTTTTTCTTTAAAAGGCGAATCCCTGAATTGTTTAGAGGGTTTAATGATTAAGTATAAAAAAAGGAATGTGGGATTACCCTCTCTAAATCAGATGAATGGTTTTTTGAGTAGAATTATCTGATTTGCTTCAAATTTTGGATAGCTGTTTAATTTTATAAATCGTATATGTGATTAGTTTGGGGGTTCAGTGGTTAACTATAAGTGGGGGAAATGGGAAAAGCAATCCAACTTACTTTATTTTTCGAGGGTGTTATACTTTAAAAAAATAAGGCTGCAATACACAATGACTGTAAACAGCCTGTGAATGCACAGCCATCAATTTAACTGGGCAATATTCTTTTTAATATTGATCCCGACTACTGCTCCATTGCTAACCTTGTGCAAAGTGGTTTTGTCATCACCCCTATATAATGTATTTTATTCGAAGGGTTTTAGAATACTGTCAAAAGTTTGCACGGGCCAAAATTTTGAGTTCCGGGCCTCGTCTTTCCCGAAGGAAAGTTATTTCTCTGTGACCCGGTGTAAAAATTAAAAATTCAACCCGAGCCCTGCCTGTACAAAAATATATGAAAAAAGACTCAGTCCCGCTCAATCTGGCCCTACTCAATTTTTGCAAAAAATTCAGATTTTACATAACATACAATTAGGATTCCTTTAAAAAATACTGCATACATATATATTGGATAAATTTACAATGTATTTTTAAATTACGAGGTGTTCACAGAATGGAAAATACACAATGTATTATTGATTATTTAGATTCTTAGACCTTTCAATATTAAAACAGGGATTCATTAAATAATTAATGTAGTTCAGAACAAAAGAAAAAAAAGGAGAGTTATAAACATCATAACTAATCTGTTCAGTAAAAGCAAATTTGTAAATATGTTTCTCTGTTATTCCTTAAGACTTTTCTTAAATCCAAAAAAGCTACATCCTAACACATTTAAGAACTAATTCATTTTCGGAAATGCATAAGATTAACAGGAATACTCACTCAGAAAATATGTAATCGAATGGCGTTAACCATTTTTTCATAAAAGCGATGTACCTTTGAGAAAATACCATTAAAGCTACGTTTTGAATCGAATTTTCGGTTACGACTTCACGGAAAAGAAAAACTTGATGCCGTGACAAGAATAGCTTATATGTCGTCAAGTAATTAATTTCTAAAAAATGGAAAACGCTGTTCGATTCCAAATTATGTTCAGCTTGGGCTTGAATATGCAATAATAATAATAATAATAAATGCAAGCTTGATCTCAGTTAGCACGAGTCTGCAGAAAAAACAAAAAAAGAAACACCATGTAAAATGCATTATGCCTTTACGGTGGACATGTGAAAGTCCTGTATTGATGTTATAAGCAATTACTTTTGACACACATTTATACTTATTCTAGTGAAAGACATGTTTTTTACTGGCCAAACCCGATTTGGAGCCACATTAGATTAGCCTAGGCCAAAATATTTTATCCTAACGCCAACTATATAAACTAGTTTTTCCTACGCCAAACTTGTTTATCTAAATGCCCGTAGAAAAAACTAGTTTTTACTAGGTTAGAGGGTAATCCTTCATTTTCCTTTCATACTTTACCATCAAACCCTCCAAAAGTATTCAGGGAATCGCCTTATCAGAAAGAACCTATAACCAAAATTTGAAGCAAATCCGTAAATTCTGCGTTAAAAACCATTTATCTAAATTATTGGGGGGGGGGGGTTTACCTACATTGCCCTTTCTTTTACACTTAAACAATAAACATCCACAACTAATCCTGGAGGCGCCTTATCAGAATAATCTTATATTTAAAATTTCAAATGAAAACTGATAATTCTGCATGATAAATACATTTCTCTAAATTAACGGTGGGGGATTAGCCTCCTGTTCGCCCCCTTTATTCTTATCCAGTGAATGTCCAAAACTAATCAGAAAAGTATCTTATCAGAAGGAACCTACATCCAAAATTTGAAGCTAATCGGCTATTTCTATCAAGAGTTATAGCGTTATGTACATTCGTACGTACACACGTACATGCATGCGCACGTACATACATACAGAACCTGTGAGCCCTTTATTTCCCTGGCTTTGATACCCGTGAGCTAAAAACACGCAAAATTACATTGGCCTAGGATAAACTAGATCAGCCTAGGAGAAACTAGAATGTTGGCGCTGAGGCGGTCATTGAATTCAATAAAATCACGCCAAATTGAATTGGCCTAGGATAAACTAGATCGGCCTAGGATAAACTAGTTCAGACCAATAAACAGCAGGCTAAAGTAGTTTGTCCTATAAAAGTTAGGCCAAACTAGTTTGGCCTAGGAAAAACTAGTTTGTCCTATAGGCCTTAGGATAGACTAGTTTGGCCTAGGAAAAACTAGTCTATCCGATGGGCGTTAGGATAGACCGGTTTGGTCTAGGAAAAACTAGTTTATCCGATGACCTTTAGGATAGACTAGTTTGGCCTAAAATCGGGTTTGGCCTGTAACATATATATATATATATAAAGAGTCAGAAGACCATTTTTATATAAACAAGTCTACTTCGATTCGCATTTTGATTTTCCAGAAACCTAAACTACAAGGATATTTACTAAATTCGTTCTAAAAGGCGACGGTTACTGTAATATAGACATGTACTGTTTGTGTGTGTGTGATATCGTGCAATTTTTTCACACCCTGTTGGCGTGATATCTCCTCCCATTTCCCACTTGCTTTAAACGCAATCAGTCCCGGATAAATAATTCGACAGGAAAAAGGGTGACATGCAATAAAGCGATCAAACGCATTTTGTTAAGAAGTGTTAGTCAAGGAATAGATCAAAAAATGGGTATAAACGACAAATTTATAGAATCGACACCTGACTAGAAATTATCTAATGCACGGATGGTATCGCGGTAAAACAATAAAAATACTAAGCGATAATTTACCGTTTATCTGTTTTCAACAGATTTCACTGTGAAGCTCATTTTGTATTGTGTTTTTGTCTTGTTTCTATAGAAATACTTTATGACGCAAATAATAACGATTTCATTACTTCTTTGATAGTTTCCTGAACAGAATGGGATAGCAGAGTTTATAGACCGTCATATCTTGAAACTGCTCAAACATGCTCAAGGGTGTTTTGTTGAAACATGCTTTGTTGAAACATGCTCAACTGCTTTGTTGAACATGCGTAAAACGTTTTGACACATTTACAAATTCATTTTTTTTGACGGAAAGATGCAAAATTGGTAGACCTGGCTTCGGAAGCGATTTCAAATCAAACTTAGTTACCCATTTTATGATAATCAAATTACCTACCCAGTTATAGACTATTTTGATCGCGTGATCACGCATTTTTTTTCTTCTTTCATTGACTGGTTTTTTCTGCTTTCGTCGGAAAAAGCGGTTCAAAACGTCACTTTCACAACTTGTTATGAAATATCTGTTGCATTAAAAAAAAAAAAAAAAAAAAAAAAAAAAAAAAAAAAAAAAAAAAAACAGAAAAATGAGTGCGATTCGATAAGTTCTGAGTAACAAACACCTGGTAGTTTCATGCATTTCCGAACAAAAATATATTAAAACTTATGTCACAAAGCTGCCATTTTTGATTTAAGAACACCCTTAAGGGTGTTTTCAACTGATTTGCTGAACATGCGCAAAACGCTTTGGCACATCCACAAATTCATTTTTTAAGAGAAAAATATAAAATTGCAAAATATATATCGGTGCAAAATATATCGGTCAAAAAAAAGCGCGAAATTGAGTGTAGTACTGACAGGGGCGCACATAACATTTCGACAACTATCATGTATCCAAAGTACAGTATATCATTACTGGACCACAAGAAATTTCGAACTATCCGAAGTTCGAATTATGGTAAGTATGAAATTAAAAAAAGCTTAATATGGTACTTTTACAAAGGAATTAATGTTATAGTCTTTTTTAAATATATTTCGTCTATTATCATTGGAATATTACTTAATAATAAATTAGAATGTATAAACACTTAAAATAATTAAATGATTAGAAACAAGCACAATGAAAGAAAAATTTGAGATGTCACTGATGGACAGACGGGGCACTAAGAAAGGGGATATCAAATGCATCGGATTATATGCATACTCCTTCGGAATTTATATTTTCACAAAAATCAAAGAAAGAAAGTTATTCAAATGATCTGAAATCCGCGAGAAAGAAAAGAAAAATGAAAAATCGGAATTCTCGTTAGTTCGAATTAAACGATGTCAAGAGAAGATGAGTTCGAATTAATGAAAATTTTTAACGTTATTCTGCCATTGAAATTTCGGGACTTTCTGTTTAGTTATTCGAGTTAAGCGAAGATTCGAATTATCCGATTTCGAATTAACGAGAGTCGACTGTATTTTTAAAACTTCGTTATACCACGAACGCATCTCATTTGCTACGTTTGGCGTGCAATTTTCGTTTTAAATGCCGCAGTATTTACACTCAGTCTTTTTTTCATAATCTTTAGTAACATCGCCATGCGTGGATAGTTTTTCCTCCGCATCCAATGTTGATAATTATTTTTTAAGGGTGTATTTCGATTCAAACTGCTTGTTTTCCGATTTATTTTTGAATTCGTTTTTTCTCTCAAATGCACCAAACTTTCAAAATCTCTTATTTAGAAAGTGCACAAGGTGCCGTGAAGGTCAATTCTTTGATAAGTGCACAAAATATTGCAAAAAAAGCAATCAAAAACGGCAATTTGAACCGATTTTTCCGAAATGGGAGATAAGGGAACGAAAAAAAGGGTCTTCCAGAGAAGTTAATTGCTTAAAAATCAAATTCTAATGAATGGAGCGTAAAAAGACATCACACGGCACCTCATACGTCCCTTCAAGAGTCCCCTCAGCAAGATTAATGTTTCTGCTTTTAAAAATGTGTCTAAAATTGTATCGGAAAATTTCGAGCTGCTGAAGGTGGAAAAGCGTTTTTTCGAATACACCCTTAAACGGTTCCAAACTTAATGTAAGTCTTGCAATTTCTCCAGGAATTATACCGTGAATTTCGATTTTTCTTTACTTTGACTTTTGCAAATTTGTAATTTCGTTTCCGTCAGAGATTTCAAAACGCGCCCAATTAGAACGTTATAAATGGTTGCGTGTAAAACGCAAAACTGCTTGGTGCAAAGAAATCCACTTTTTGCTCTGACCCTAACATAAAATGGTGGCGTTCAAGTCTGGAAGGGGGTTGTTAGCACCTTCCGCTGAAAATTGCCTCTTGAGGGTATATTCGAAAAGCGCTTTTCCACCTTCAACAGCTCAAAAATTTGTCATACAATTTCGGACACATTTTTAAGGGTGTATTCGAAAAAACGGTTTTCCATCTTCAACAGCTCGAAATTTTCCGATACAATTTCAGACACATTTTTAAAAAGTAGAACACATGAAACTTGCTCTGGGGATTTTGGAAGTGACGTACAAGGTGCCGTGTGATGTAATTTTTCGCTGATTTAATTAGAATTTGATTTATAAGCTATTATTTTCTCAGCGTGACCCTTTTTTTCGTCACGCCCCCTCCCGCTTCGGAAAATTTGATCCAAAACGCCGTTTTTGACAGCATTTTTTGCATTTATCAAAGAATTGATAATCACGGCACCTTGTATAGTTTCTAAATAAGAGAATCGGAAAGTTTGGTGCATCTGAGAGCAAAAATAAATTTAAAAATAAATCGGAAAATAAGCAGTTTGAATCGAAATACAGACAATTTTGTGACGTAAGTTTTAATTTATTTTTGTTTGGAAATGCATGAAAATAGCGGATGTTGTTGTTCAAAAACTGTCGAATCAAACTCAATTTTTTTTCAGGCACAATAGGTTTTTTAGAACAAGCCGTCAAAGTTGGTTTTTTGAATTGCATTTCCCAAAGAAAACAGAAAAATCGGAGAAAAAAGCATGATCACGTGAACGAAATCGCTTATAACTTGATAGGTAATTGAATGATCCTAAAATCCGAATTTACTAAGGAAAAAAAAATCGAGAACAAACACCTTTAGTAACTAAAACTTACCCAAAAGGGGGGGGTTGTGGCGTGAAAATCGGTAAAGCGCAAATTTGATCGTCTGCCATCAGCTAACCTTCGCAATTACAGATAAAGGTTTGTACGTGACGGGCATTTAAACTGCACGCTGGACATGTCGGTCACGGTTTGGTGGACACCAGGACAGTTCGCGCTTCTAGTAAACGGTTCAGGAAAAATTGCGGGGAGCTGCTTTCTGTGAAAGAAAAGATTGCAAGATATCAAAAAAAAAAAAAAAAAAAAAAAAAAAAAAAAAAAAGGAGTAAACAAGAAAGAAAAAAATATAGATTATGAAACACTTTTTTAATAATGTAACAAAACTTTGCTATCTAATAGTCCAAGAGCCGAAAGCACAAAATCCTAAGTCATCGACCACAAGAAACTAATCGAATACTATGAGAAGATTTTTTTTTAGGTGCGTTCGTAATTATGTAAATACGTAGCACCTATTGTTGTCGCTCAGTCTGTCCGTCTGTCTGTCCGCATATAACAACGCAAAAACTACCCAACAGAATCGTTTGAAATTTAAAATACATAATTATAACATAATTTTGTCGAGTCATTGCAAATTTTATGAAAATCGGGTGGATAGATTAATTACAGGGACAATCAAAAGGATTCCGTTACATTACGGTCAATGGGGAAAAAAGTTTCAAATGCATTTTAATCGTTTGAAATTTAAAACATATAATTATTGCGTAATTTTGTCGAGTAATTTCAAATGTTATGAAAATCGGATGGATAGACAGTTACAGGGACAATCAAAAGTATTCCGTTACATTACGGTCAATGGGAAAAAAATTTCAAATGCATTTTAATCGTTTGAAAGTTAAAACATATAATTATTACGTAATTTTATCGAGTCATTTCAAATGTTATGAAATTCGGATGCATAGATCATTTACACGGACAATCAAAGGTATTCCATTACATTACGGTTAATGGGAAAAAAGATTCAAATGCATTTTTATGATGTTACACTCATTCGAACATAATAGAATTGGCACGAATCTATGAAATATATACTAAAATATGCATTCTGTACAATCTGTGATGCAAAGAATTTTTATTATTAAATTACAGGGCCACACAAAAGTATTCCCCTGCATAATGCTATACGGGGAAACATTGTTTGGGGCGTGTTTTAATTATATTCAACTATTTCATATTTTATGAATAAGATATAGGTTTTTGAGGTGTAATAAAAATTACTTCCTGCATATTTACAGAAACACAAAGATTTCGACTACTACACTGTATCCGAAGTACGCTCTACTATATCAGCAAGATCTGAATATTTTTAAAACTTCGTTATCGTACGAACGCACCTCATTTGCTACGTTCACGTGCAATTTCCAACTTGTTTTTTTTACTATCTTATTTGTATTTCGACATTTTTAAAGACCTTTTTTTTCGCATTGGATTGCTTAGGTCCCTCTCTACATTGCACCATTTTTATTTTTTTCAATTTCGGTGTGAGATGTTTCTTACAGAGTTATTTTCCCTTTCGTAACCGGTTTCGAAAATGAAAGTGTCATTCGAAAAAAAAAATTGTAACTTAAGGGTGTATTTCGATCCAAACTGCTTACTTTCCGATATATTTCTGAATTTATTTTTGCTCTCAAATGCATCAAATTGGCAGATTGTCTTACTTAGAAAGTACAGAAGGTGTCGGGATTGGCGATTCTTTGATAAAGGCAGAAAATATTGCAAAAAAAGCAATCAAAAACGGCACTTCGAACCGATTTTTCCGAAGCGGGAAATCTGTGGACGAAAAAAAGGGTCCTACTGAGAAGGTAATTGTTTATAAATCAAATTCTAATGAATTGAGCATAAAAAGACATCACACGGTACCTTACCCATCACTTCAAAAATCACTTCAGCAAGTTTCATATTGCTACTTTTAAAAATGCGTCTGAAATTGTATCGGAAAATTTCGAGCTGTTGAAGGTGGAAAAGCGTTTTTTCGAATACACCCTTAACCTTCCGTCTACCAGACAAAACACCCATTTATCTACGGCAACACCTAATTTTAATTCCAAACTTGCAAACGGCACCAGTAATATTTTAATATAATTTTGCTTTTACAATGAAAGCTTAAATTAAGGAATTCGTAATATCTAGACAAGTCCTTTATAAATTCCGGTGTCAATCGACAATTTCTCATTTTACCATCGACACCAGAAATATTGCTGTCGGGTCCAATGGACCCGTCTGGTAGACGGAATGTGAAATCGAATAAGTAAAAAAAGAGCGGTGTAGAGATGAACCTCAGCTATCCAAAGCGAAAAAGAAAAAAAAAATGTTGAAATGCAATTCAGATAGTGTAACCTTTCCACAGGTTTAGCATTAACTCATATGTGTCTTCGCAAGCAGGGACAGGAACCTTATAGTCCTTGAGCCGACCTCACATAACCCTAAGCCATCGAGAGCAAGAAAAAACTCTTTAATTTATGGAAGAGTAGGCATAGGGGAATCTAATCACCCACGTCTGACGGAAATGAAGAGGTGCTTAAGCCCAACATGGATACCAATAGTGGTTGACTCGTAGGTTTAGGATTGTGTTTTCCTGCGCCCAGTTTTCCGTGTTTTCATACTTTTGAATGTAGGACAAACACAATGCTAAACCTACGAGTCAACCACGAGTGGTATCAATTTTTGGCTTATGCACCACTTCACTTCCATGCATTATTAGATTCTCCTATCGCTACTTTTCTACAAAATAAAGGATTCTTGTGCTCGATGACATAGGGTTTTGTGCGATCGGCTCTTGTACTTTTCCTTTAATCCAAATTAAATACTTTCTGGCAAATCCATGAAGTCGTTTTCATTCCTACTTGCATAAAATGTACAATCATTTAGATACTAAAAAATATACAGCCTTTCTATATTTCCTGTTAGAGACCTTTAAAAAAAATGGAGTCCAAATTGTAGTTTCAATTGTCAAAGAAATATGAAAATAGTGTATTTTTATATGAAAAATAAACGTCAAACCCATTGATAGACCTTCATGAGAACATCTCTGTTTTCGACTTTCGCTTTTCTTCTCTTATTCCAACCCTCTAGCGGAAGCAAGGAAAAAATATCAAACCACCGACACGGGATAGATTTAACAGGAAAATTATACATATTAAGGGTGTATTCGAAAAAAAGTTTTTCCACCTTCAACAGCTCGAAATTTTCCGATACAATTTCAGACACACTTTTAAAAGTAGAAACACGAAACTGGCTGAGGGGATTTTGGAAGAGATGCAGAAGGTGCCGTGTGATGTCATTTTACGCTCCATTCTTTGGAATTCGATTTATTGACAATTACCTTACTGACAATTACCCTTTTTTCCATTCCCAGATCTCCCACTTCGGAAGAATCGGTACAAAATGCCAATTTTGATTGCTATTTTTTGCAATATTTTCTGCATTTATCAAAGAATCGACAATCACGGCACCTTGAGTACTTTCAAAATAAGACAATTTGCCAGTTGGATGCATATGAGAGCAAAAATGGGTGTAAAAATAAATCGGAAAATATGCAGTTTGAATCGAAATACACCCTTAACAGGAAAATTTTACATATTAAGGGTGTATTCCGATTCAAACTGCCTATTTTCCGATTTATTTTTAAACTCATTTTTGCTCTCAAATGCACCAAACTTTCAAAATCCCTTATTTAGAAACTGCTCAAGGTGCCGTGAGGGTCTATTTTTTGGTAAACCCAGAAAATGTTGCAAAAAATACTGTTAAAGTTGACAATTTGAACAGAAATTTCCGAATTTGGAGATATGGGAACGAAAAAATGATCGAACTGAAAAAACAATTGTTTATAAATCAAATTCTAATTAATTCAGAGAAAAATTACTTCACACGGCATCTTATACATCACTTCAAAAATCGCCGCAGCAAGTTGTCATGTTTCTAACTTTTAAAAAGGAGCCTGAAATTGTATCGGAAAATTTCGAGCTGTTGAAGGTGGAAAATCTTATTTCGGAATACACCCTTAAGGGTGTATTTCGATTCAAACTGCTTGTTTTCCGATTTATTTTTGAATTCACTTTTGCTCTCAAACACATGAAACTCGTAGATTCTCTTATTTAGAAAGTGCACAAGGTGCCGTAAAGGTCAATTCTTTGATAAGTGTACAAAATATTGCAAAAAAAGCAATCAAAAACGGCTATTTGAACCGATTTTTCCGAAATGGGAGATAAGGGAACGAAAAAAATGATAAGGTCATAATGATAAGGTAATTGTTTATAAATCAAATTCTAATGAATGGAGCGTAAAAAGACTTTACACGGCTCCTCACACGTCCCTTCAAGAGTCCCCTCAGCAAGTTTCGTAAGTGTGTCTGAAATTGTATCGGAAAATTTCGAGCAGTTGGAAGGTGAAAAAGCGTTTTTTCGAATACACCCTTAAAGACACCAAAGTGTAAGAAGAGATGGTCTCGAGGTCGACCGATTAAGGGGACAAGGAACCTTTGAAATCATATTTTTTTAAAATTTTTAAAATTGCACTTTAAATATTATTCAAAGATACATTATATGCATTATAGCATATATTTATCACAAAAGAAATGTAAAAAAAAAAAAAAAAAAAAAAAAAAAAAAAAAAAATGAGAAAAATAGGGAATTTTTTATAATATTATAGATTTAACGAGAACTTTTCAAAATATCCCATGCGCATTCCATATCAATGAAAATCTCCAATATTATTTATTCAAGTTTCATTTATATATATAAATAAAACTGAGTATTGAATTTTATATATCTGAATATAAAGGTAAAAAAAAAAAAAAAAAAAAAAAAAAAAAAAAAAAAAAAAAAAAAATATTTTCTAAATTTTTTAAAATTTGGAGCATTTTTTAATCTATTTTTACTATTAACTACCTTTAACTTTTACAGGTATATTTATTTTCCAAAACCGATGCACAGTTTTATGACATATATTATGATAAATAACTATAAAAAATTTTTAAGCATTCATAGAAAAAATAATGCGCAAGGAGCATTTAGAAAAGTTCTCGTAATCTAAAATATTACAAAAATTTGATTATTTTTCTCAAAAAAAATTTTTTTTTTTTTGCTTTTTTTTGTGATAAATATATGCTATAATGCGTATAATGTATCCTTAAATACTATTTAAAGGGACGGTGGACGTTAAAATTTATCTTTTCTAATTTTCATCATAACAATATGAAATTTTGTGCATGCATACATTTCCCCAAATGTATATAGAACACCTTTAAAAAAAATTCCAATCTTATGAAACTTTTTAATTTAAAAAAAAATTAAATTTTAAAACGAAATTTTAAAATGCTCCTCGTGTCTTAATTTTTGAGATATTTTCTTGCTTTTGCGCTTTTATCATTGAAAACTCTGTTATAAACAAATTTGTGTATGATTTTTTAAATATGTTGAATAATTAATATTTTACAGATTTTTTTCTAAATTCCATATTGGTTTTCATCAAAATTTTGCCTTTTAATAAGTAAAAAATCAAATTTGACTAATCTTAATGAAGACTAATTTTAAAAAGCTTACACAATTACTTTCTAAACAGTGTCAGGAAACTTCCTTATTAATTTCATAAATATTGCTCAAAAATTACGACGCAAGAAGCATTTCAAAAATCTAAAAACGCTAAAAAGTTAGTTTTGAAAAAAAAAAATAAAAACAAATTTAAAGTATATAAATACACTTACCTTTATTATTTTCATTTTAAAACCTTCATAAATTGTATTTGTATAAGAAAAAACTGTTTTGGCATTATTATACCACAGAAATAGACATTTTTGCGAAGATTTTGTTATGGACGATTTTACTCAAATAAAAGGTCCACTGTCCCCTTAAAGCGCAATTTCAAGAAAAAAAAAAAAAAAAAAAAAAATACGTGTGGCACTCGGGAACTGCCGCGGTAAAGCTATTGCATAGCATTTTTTATCAACTTATGCAATTATAATTATTTATTTTTTATTTATGCAGTTTTTTGTCTTTGATATTAATTCAAGTTAAACATTTTGAGCGTGATGACCGGTAACAATTATTTTTCTTGTATTGAACAAATAAGAAGTTAATATCGTTTAAAATATTTTTATTATATTACAATACATGTAGGGTAATCAGGAATTTTTATCATTGAAATTATACGTTTATGGTAGCTGAAATAAAAATATAAGTTTAAGACTTGATATTCTCAAAATATCTGAAAAATACCGCATCAATGTCTGACGAAGTCTACGGAAGGATACCGTGCCGAAGTCTGCCAAACTAAAGCGACGTTAGCTGGAGTGTTAGGTGTTTTTTCTCGTTACAGAATTTCTAGATTCTTTCGCCGCGCTCAAAGCCCGCGATAAAAGCTATGCAATACCATAATAAATTACAAACAAAGTTTGGCAGATCGATTAGCGAAAATTAGATCGAGAGTTATAAGCATTTTAAATTTCCCGAACCTCACCGTGGGGGTCTCCTGTCACCAAAAATTAACACTGTCTCATAATAAATTACCAAACAAAATTTGGCCGCACTACGAAAATTAGATCGCGAGTTATAGCCATTTTAAATTTTTCGACCCTCATCATGGGGGATCTGCTGTCACCAAAAATTAACACTCTCTCATAATAAATTACCAAACAAAATTTGGCCGCGCTACGTAAATTGATCGCGAGTTAAAAATATTTTAAATTTTTCGACCCTCACCATGGGGGATCTCCTGTTACCAAAAGTAACACTGTCTCATAATAAATTACCAAACAAAATTTGGCCACGCTACAAAAATTAGATCGCGAGTTATGAGCATTTTAAATTTTTCGACCCTCACCGTGGGGAAGTCTTCTGTCACAAAAAATGAACACTCTCTCATAATAAATTACCAAACAAAATTTGGCCGCACTACGAAAATTAGATCGCGAGTTATAAGCATTTTAAATTTTTCCACCCTCACCGTGGGGGGTCTCCTGTCACCAAAAGTAACACTGTCTCATAATAAATTACGAAACAAAATTTGGCAGCACTACGAAAATTAGATTTCGAGTTATGAGCATTTTAAATTTTTCGACCCTCACCATGGGGGATCTCCTGTCACCAAAAGTAACACTGTCTGATAATAAATTACCAAAAAAAATTTGGACCTGCTACGAAAATTAGATCGCGATTTATAAGCATTTTAAAATTTTCGACCCTCACCGGGAGGGGGGGGTCTCCTTTCACCAAAAATTAACACTGTCTCACAATAAATTACCAAACAAAATTTGGCCGCGCTACGAAAATTAGATCGCGAGTTATAAGCATTTTAAATTTTTCGACCCTCATCGTGGGGGGCCTCCTGTCACCAAAAGTAACACTGTCTCATAATAAATTACCAAACAAAATTTGTCCGCGCTACGAAAATTAGATCGCGAGTTATAAGCATTTTAAATTTTTTGACCCTCACCGTGGGGGTCTCCTGTCACCAAAAGTAACACTGTCTCATAATAAATTACCAAACAAAATTTGTCCGCACTACGAAAATTAGATCGCGAGTTATAAGCATTTTAAATTTTTCGACCCTCACCATGGGGGATCTCCTGTCACCAAAAGTAACACTGTCTGATAATAAATTACCAAACAAAATTTGGCCGTGCTACGAAAATTAGACCGCGATTTATAAGCATTTTAAATTTTTCGACCCTCACCATGGGGGGGGGGGGTCTCCTTTCACCAAAAATTAAAACTGTCTCATAATAAATTACCAAACAAAATTTGGCCGCGATACGAAAATTAGACCGCAAGTTATAAGCATTTTAACTTTTTCGACCCTCACCGTGGGAGTCTCCTGTCACCAAAAATAACACAGTCTCATAATAAATTACCAAACAAAATTTGGCCGCGCTACGAAAATTGATCGCGAGTTATAAACATTTTAAATTTTTCGACCCTCACCTTGGGGGGGGGGGGGGAGGTCTCCTGTCACCAAAAATTAACACTCTCTCATAATAAATTACCGAACAAAATTTGGCCGCGCTACGAAAATTAGATCGAGAGTTATAAGCATTTTAAAATTTTCGACCCTCACCATGGGGGGGGGGGGCCTCCTTTCACCAAAAATTAACACTGTCTCATAATAAATTACCAAACAAAATTTGGCCGCGATACGAAAATTAGATCGCGAGTTGTAAGTATTTTAAATTTTTCGACCCTCACCGTGGGGAGGGGGGTCTCCTTTCACCAAAAACTAACACTGTCTCATAATAAATTACCAAGCAAAATTTGGCCGCGCTACGAAAATTAGATCGTGAGTTATAAACATTTTAAATTTTTCGACCCTCACCTTGGCGGTCTTCTGTCACCAAAAATTAACAGTCTCATAATAAATTACCAAACAAAATTTGGCCGCGCTACGAAAATTAGATCGCGAGTTATAAGCATTTTAAATGTTTCGATCCTCACCATTGGGCGGGTCTCCAATCACCAAAAGATACATTATCCTACCTTATTTTATCTTAAGACGATTCTTTTCTATACACATTCTATCAGGAATTTTTATCATTGAAACTATAGATTTATGGTGACTGAAATAAGAAACATAAGTTTGAGACTTGATATCCTCTAAATATCTGAAAAATACCGCGTCAATGTCTGCCGAAGTCTACCGAAGGATACCATGCCGAAGTCTGCCGAAGTGAAACGACGGTAGCCGAGTGTTAGGTTTTTTCGTTACGGATGTGTTAGAATATTTCTCGCTACGGAATTTTTGGATTCGGTCACCGCGCTCAAAGCCCGCGATAAAAGCTATGCAATAGCTTAAAATATTTTAAAGGTCCCACACTCGTCACAGAAAAAAAACCCGGATGATAATGTTAAATCTATGGGGGTATTCTTTTTAAATGTCTCGTTCAAATTTTAATATTTTTACAGGGTTTTTTTTTTTTTTTTTTTTTTTTTTTTTTTTTTTTTTCCGCAGAGGGTAGCTGAGGTGGATCTACAACCGGGATCAGACAAATGAGTCCTATTTTAAACCAGAAATGTAAGAAGGTGCCGTGTGATGTCTTACAATTACATTCTCAGCATGACCCTTTTTTTTCGTTCCCAGATATCGAGCTTCGAAAAAATCAGTTGGAAATGCCGTTTTTGATTTCTTTTTTGGCACTATTTTCTTCATTTATCGAAGAATCGACAGTCTAGGCGCCTTGTGTACTTTCCAAACAAGACAATTTGCCAGTTTGATGCATTTGAAAGCAAAAATGAATTCGAAAATAAATTGGAAAATAAGCAGTTTGAACACTACGCTTCCGGCTGACATGGAGCATTAGTTTTCTGTTTTATAATAAATGCTACTCTTACATAAAATAAAAGATTTTTTTTTTTTTTTTTTTTTTTGCTCGAAGACATAGGGCTTTCTGTGATCGGATCTTGGACTTTGAAGGTTTTGAAGTAAAATAATTGACAACCACATTCTTAAAACAATTTTTTTTCGATATAAGCCATTTCAAATTATTATCAGACTTGGTTTTTAGTGCTATAACTGATCCATTAACATGCACGCACTGTTTTCGAGTCAAATGATCCCATTTTAAACTAGAAATTTTACTTTTTTAAAACGCAAACAAATATTTCATAGAAACATGATAGTATGAAAAAATGTTTCTAGCTGAAAACCTTTTCCAAGAAGATAATTGGCAACTGGGTTCTTAAACAATTTTTTTCGATACAAGCCATCTCAAATTGTTATCAGAGTTGCTGTTTAGCGCTGGAACTGACCCATTAACTCGCACGCACTGCAACACTTTCTCTGTCGACAGTGACTTTCGTGAGCGACACTCAATTACGCACTCGTTAGAGTGCTCAGCTGTCGTCGTCACTCACGCACTCATCGCGTGATGTGATCGACCAGTGATTGCTGTCGATGTGATTTCGTCACTTCGCTGAAAAATCTCAAACACAAAAATCAACACATTTCAGAACACTTTTTGTCCCAAAATTCACAAAACACCTTCATGTGTTGTAAAGTATTTTTTGTGTGGTGATTGTATTCTTAATGTTTTGCTATCTGGAAATTTGTTCTAAAAATAATGTTCCCTCATAGCATGCATGATCACAGTGACGTGAGTGTGAGTCGCTTTGGTGAGATCAAATATGTGACCAAAATGCCACCACTCAGTGACGTCGCATTGTGACTGAGATGTGACTTTCATAAAAATCTGTAGAAAATTACAAAAATTCTTCAAAACATGTTATTTACTTTAAAAAACATGTTTCTGGCAATTTAAATATCGTCGCTTTTGTCACAGTTTCGTCACAATGTTAATGTCAAAGTAGTCACAAATGACGCATTTTTCGCAAATTTGTCACACCGTGACTTCACATAGTGGTCACAATGTGACGTCACAAACGAGCTCTAAAACGGCCATAACGACTTCACATTTTAATCACTGTGATTTCACATCGACGATCGATAGTCACAAAGTCACAATCTGACTTCACAACGACGTCGCAGTGACGTCACCATGCCTTACGGGTTGTTAAGAGCCCACAATAGTCACAGAAAAAGTACACAAAAAGACCCGGATGACCGTGTAAAGTCTATGGGAGCGTTCTTTTCTAATATCTCGCTCAAATTTTAATATTTTTGCATGATTTTTTTGCACAAGATAGCTGAGGGCAATCCACAACCGGGCTAGTTTTTACTTTTTCGATTTCGGTTATATATTTTTTATATGACGATAGTTTCAGTTTCAGAGCCGGTTTAAACCGGTTTCGAAAGTTAAAGTAATTTTTTAAAGAAAATCTGAAACAAAAATTGAAAAAGTAAAAACTAGCCCGGTTGTGGATTGCCCTCAGCTATCTTGTGCAAAACAATCATGCAAAAATATTAAAATTGGAGCGAGATATTAGAAAAGAACGCTCCCATAGACTTTACATGGTCATCCGGGTCTTTATGAGTAATTTTTCTGTGACTATTGTGGGCTCTTAATAATGTTGTAAATAGTGTTGATGAAAATAATTTCTAAAATAGTGTTGTGCTGCATTTAACAACACATTGTAAACAGCACACAATTTAAAACACTATAAAACAACACAAGTGAAACACTTTCAGAACACTCTCTACAGGGTGCCTTTAAAATGACACAATTTTAAAAATAAATGTTTCGAAATATGTTTTGCAAACACATTTTCTCTTGTCATTTTTAACAACACTTTTAGCACAGTCTTTTTATTTCGTACAACACACATTCGCAACACAATCGAAAAACTATTTTAGTCCGAAGTGTTGATTTTTATGATCAGTTAAGGGTGTATTCGAAAAAACGCTTTTCCACCTTCAACAGCTCGAAAATTTCCGATACAATTTCAGACACACTTTTAAAAGTAGAGACATGAAACTTGCTGAGGGGAATCTCGAAGGGACGTATGAGGTGCCGTGTGATGTCTTTTTACACTCAATTCATTAGAATTTGAGTTACAAACAATTATCTTATCAGTAGGACCCTTTATTTTGTTCCCAAAACTCCCGCTTGGGAAAAATCAGTTCGAAATGCCGTTTTTGATTGCTTTTTTTGCAATATTTTCTACATTTGTCAAAGAATCAATAAAAACGGCACCTTGTGTGCTTTCCAAATAAGAGATTTTGAAAGTTTGGTGTATTTGAGAGCAAAAATGAATTAAAAAATAAAACGGAAAATAAGCAGTTGGAACCAAAATACACCCTTAAGTGTTGCAAAATTGTTTCATGCATTTGCACTGTATGAGTCAAGTTAAAATAAATGATTGTATCCATTCTTATTTCCTCTATGCTTCATGTAAATAACTTGAACGTTCTTTTCTCTTTGTATCCGGGTAACAGATCGATTATGGGTTACCCAAAACCCCTCTTTATTAAATCCTGCAAAGCCAGTCTTTGTACCTGTATAAACACAACAATTATTATCATCCCTCTTTCACAAGAACATCTTTGAATGGCGTGTGTAGCAGCGCCCTATTATATCATAGGGCGTTGGAGGTAAGTTTAGGGTTAGCCTCCTTTCATGTGTCGCTTTAATTAAAAGGGTGACCATCGGTCAAAAGATAAAAGGCCACATTTGTTTGAAGTGGACCTCTTTTGATGAAGATGGAGTGTTTGACCCACAAAATCAAAAAAGCTGGATTGTCTCTCATACACAGGATGGTAAATTCTAATCTGATATTATGAAATTTAGTGGGAACTATGCAAAACCTCAAATACAAAAATAAAAACTTTTTGTTTCCAGATCTATAACGCAGTAATGTGCTGATTTTTGACAGAAGTGCTGATTTTTGTGTGCAGTTAGTGTTGAAAAAATATTTCATGCATTTGCAGTGTAGGAGAGATACACTTAATAACGATATCCTTTAAACACTTATTTGTGCACAATCCTCGCTTTCCCTCTATACTCCCATAAAAATTCCTCAATTTTCTTTTTCCTTCTTAAAATGAAAAATAAAAGGCAGATAAAATTCCATCCTTTCTCTTGTTAAAAAAAAAAAAAAACTATTTCTAAAACAGAGTAACAAAACTAACTTAGCATTTTTAATTGTTGCGGTAGCCATTAATAAAACTGGGGGCGGAAGAAGAAAAGAAATATCCCCCCCCCTTTTCACAATGGGTGTTAATGAGACTTAAAGCCCCATTTAGAAAACTTTTTTTGTTAAACTTTGGAATGCGCGAAAAATAAAACAGAAACCACAAATTTATCCTTATGCATGTGTTAGGTTAAGATATAAAAAAAAGAAAAAATTGGCTTGGATTCTTCACTTTTATCTAATTTGTGGCATTTTTTTCCCTTACAATGGCATTAAGATTAATGAGTGAACGTTTTTTGTTAATTAGGAGGAGATGTTCTATTGTTTTAATTATTATTTAAGGAATGTGACGCTAAAGAAGTAACTAATTTCGCTCATTAGCGTTGGGAAGATTTTTTGTCGGATAAATTTAATGCCTTTTTTTTTTTTTTTTTTTTCTATATTTTGTTTAATTTTAAAGTGAATTCATTTTGCCTTTTTTGAAATACCAAAACCAACCTACATTGAAAATTCTCAAACACAAAAATAAAAACATCTTGGAACACTTTTTGTCCCCATATTCACAAAACACATTAATGTGTTGTGAAACACTTTTTGTCTACTGATTGTGTTCTTAAGGGTTTCTTCGATGCAAAGTGTTTTTTTTTTTTTTTCCGATTTATTTTTAGATTCACTTTTTCTCTCAAATGTACCAAACTTTCAAATTCTCTTATTTAGAAACTACACAAGGTGCCGTAAATGTCGATTCTTTGATAAATGTAGAAAATTTTGCAAATAAATGCTGTCAAAAACGGCGTTTTGGACCAAATTTTCCGGCGCGGGAGGTCTGCGAACGAAAAAAAGAGCATCCTGAGAAAATAATTGCTCATAACTCAAATTCTAATTAAATCAGCGAAAAATTACTTCACACGGCATCTTCTACATCACTTCAAAAATCACCCCAGCAAGTTTCATGTTTCTACTTTTAAAAAATGAGTCTGAAAACGTATCCGAAAATTTGGAGCTGTTGAAGGTGGAAAATCATTTTTTCGAATGCACCCTTAATACGCTGCAAAGTGTTGCTATTCAGAAACGTGTTCTAAAAATAGTGTTGTTAATTGTGTTGAAATAGTGGTGTAAATAGTGTTGAACAGTTTCTTAAAATAGTGTTGCACTGCCCAACACTTTGTTCCACAAATTGTCAACACCACACAATTTAGAACACCATAAACAATTTTAACACCATTTCGTAATTTTTAACAACCACTTTTTGCACAATCTGTTGTTTAGTATAACACATTCACAACACAATCGAAATCGATTTTCATTAGAAGTGTTGATTTTTATGTTGCAAAAGTAATTCACGCGTTTGCAGTGTTTATCTTGGATTTGTTCCCAAATCCAAACTGTCCACTTTCTGACGCATTTTTAAATTCGATTTTTAATTCCTAAACGCATCAGTTTGATAGGGGACCGTTCAAGTATTACGTAAGCATATTTTTAGTTATTTTGTACCCCCTCCCCCCCCTTGTAAGAAAATATAAGCAACTGCTAGACCCCCCCCCCCCCCTTTGCTTACGTAAGATTTTATAACAGCAGGGTGGCTACAGAAATGATGAAAAAAAGTTCCCAGATTATCTGTATCAAATTTCCCTGATTTTTCTTAAAAAACATATAAGGTATTTTTTAAACATATGCTGCTTTAGCGTATAACACACTTATCCAGCTTGCAAACATCTCTTTTGGGAGAAAAAAACAAAAATTGCACAGTAATTAGCAAAGGTATTATGATTTATTCATAATTATTACGGATATGCAACAAAAGTTATGGCAGTGCTTCAGATAAAAAAAATTGCTAATTTCATCAAAGAATCACTTGAAATAATTGCTAATTTTGACGTAGGATCGAAGAAAAAACACGAAATTTTGTCAAAAGATTTTATAAAAAAGTGCTCATTTCTTCAATGTTTTGAGAAAAAAAGTGCAAATTTAGTCAAAAGATCATCGAAAATTTGTCCTAAAGATAAAAAAAAAAAAAAAAAAATGCAAATTTCATCCAAGGCTTGCATAAAGAAAAAAAAATGTGAATTTCACCAAAGATTTGTGTAAAAGCAAGTATTTAGTCAAAAGATTGTGAAAAACGTAGAAATTTCATCTAAAGATTGTGAAAAAACATGCAAATTTCATCTTAATATCACAAAAAAATGCACAAATCTCGCCTTAAAATCATGAAAAATGCACAAATTGTGTCAAAAAACATGCAAATTTTGTCAAAAGATTGCAAAAAATATGCAAATTTTGTCAAAAGATCACAAAAAACATGCAAATTTTGACAAAAGGTCACAAAAAACATGCAAATTTTGTCAAAAGATCACAAAAATCATGTTCCAATTTTGTCAATAAACTGAAAAACACACCAATTTTTTGAGGGAAAAAAAAAACACAAGAAACATGCATATTTTGTCAAGAACTCGCAGAAACCGTGCAAATTTTGTCAAAAGATCGCAAATGAGCTAACTTATGAAAATTTGGGTTTATAGGACAATTTAGCTTTCATGCAGACAGAAATCTCTTGGCAGCAATACGTTTTTTTTTTTTTTTTTTTTTTTTAATCACATCTTATTATTGGTTTAAACGTAACCTGTTTCGCAAAGAATTAATGTTGTTGGTAAGGTGAAAACAGAAAAAATTTTGCACAGAGAAAAGTTTCCCTGATTTTTGAGTATTTTTTTATAAAGTTCCCTGATATTTCCAGATTTATAAACTTCCCTGATTTTTCCCTCATTCCCTGATTTCCAGAATCTGTAGCCACCCTGGACAGTTTATACATCAATACTTCTTGACTTATAAAAAGTTACCAATGAATTACATTATTAATCCTACAAATTTATATAGGCACATAGGGATTGTGATATCAAAATATATAAAATGGTTTTAATATATTGTTGCTTATTGCATTAAACAAATCACAGAGTACAAAATGGTTTAGATATATTGCTATTTATCACATTGAACAAAAAAAAACAAGATATACAAGCAGTCTTAACTTACTTAGGCATCACAACTAAAATTTTTGACATGAATCATACAAACGTCAGACTTACCTAAAATAAAGTCAACTGACCAGTTAACCTGGCAACAGAACCCAGCCACACCGGTTCCTGTGTTTTTCTAGTCTTGCAATGTACTTGACTTGGCACACAACTTAACAGACAACAATGAAAACAAAGGGCGAGTGAGTGATGCGGGCCACGCGACTGCCGATGGATAAGCAAAGAATAAAATCGAAAATAAATGGTGAATTTCGAACGGACTGTAGAACGCTCTTTCCCCATCATACTTTGTTTGCTTGTTGAATTTGAACTGCAGTTGCTTCGTTGTTTAATGCTTACGTAAGAATTGTCGTGACCCCCCCCCTCCCCCTTTAGTGCTTACGTAATACTTGAACGGTCCCTAGATGTCAATATTCCAAGACTACGTAATCGAATAGCGCTTCCCATTTTCGTAATAAATCTGGGGAATATATTGTGAAAGAGGACGTGTGGATTTGGTCCCAATCCCAAATCTTAGTAAGCATAACAGATTTCGGCACTTGAATGGTAATGCATGCAATTTTTCGCGAATTTTCGTATAATAAGTAGCAGTTGAAAATGTCAGAAACTAGTCGTTGGGGGGGGGGGGGGGGCACCGTAATACTTACCCATCATAATATAAAATATGAAAATAAAACGCGTGTCTGTGGCAACTCCAAAATAAAATTTGAACGCATAAATAAATAATTTTAACATACAATAATGCTCCATTAATGAATTGCTGATAAGCCAATTTTGACTAATTATATAAAACGCCGAAATACTCCAGTAGTACCGGATTGCGTAAAAGAAACATCCTTATAATTCACAAAAGAATACTCATATTAACTAAAAATTTACTGTGTTGGATTAAGCGTCTCATTTCCAACGAAAATATACCTGTGAATTGAAATTTGAATGAAATACAGGGTCATGAAAAATCGAAGAATTTCGAAAACAGAATTACACATATCTCGACAACTAATAATCCGATCGACTTCGTTTTTTATGCGAAATTTGTGTTATTTTATTGCCTTTTACGTACAATCCTTAAAATAAAAAATTTCGAAAAAATTTCAAGTCTCTATCCCAATTTGTTCGGGAGATAGAGCGGTTATGACAGACAGACAGGCACACAGACGGACGGACGGCAAATTTTTTTTTTTCCTAAAAATATGTTTTTCGGAATTTCCAGTATCTGAAACGTGTAAATCCGTCAAAAAAAATTTTTCGATGTTTCAAAACGATTGCAAGACTTACCCTATACTACGTAATGATGGGTAAGTAAAATTCACGTTTGTTGGGTTGAACGGGTGCGGACGATGAGAATACGCATAAATACGCACTTTATTTTGAAGCGTCATTTGAGAAATGGAGAGATAATAATTCCCCCAGTGCGACTTTCACACGAGAGTATTTCACGCCGTTTTCGAGAGTATCTCAGCCGTGTCCTCTCTTTCTTTTTCGGAGATCACGTTTTTCATCATCGTCACGTAATAAAGATACAGATATCTCTACTTTTTATCTCTGCCCATTTCCCTATCCTCTGATGGCAGTGGCTACTTCCCATAGAAAATGTAAGTTCTTGTAAGGCAGGACCCGATATCGGAATAATGTCTTAATCTAACAAGATTCATTAACTAAAAATATGTATACTAAAATAAATATACAGGGTGTTTCAAAATAACGTGGACAAAATGATATGACAAATCAAGCATACAACAAGGATAAACAAGTTGGAAATTGCACGTGAACGTAGCAAATGAGGTGCGTTCGTACGATAATGAAGTTTTAAAAATATTCAGATCTTGCTGAAATAGTAGAGCGTACTCCGGATACAGTATAGTAGTCGAAATCTTTACGTTTCTGTAAATATGCAGAAAGTAATTTTTATTACACCTCAGCAACGTATATCTTATTCATAAAATGTGAAATAGTTGAATATAATTAAAACACGTACCAAACCATGTTTCCCTGTATAGCATTATATAGTGCAATACTTTTGATTGGCCCTGTAATTTAATAATAAAAATGCTTTGCATCACACATTATACAGAATGCATATTTTAATATATATTTCATAGATTCATGCCAATTCTATTATGTTCGAATGAGTATAACATCATTAAAATGCATTTGAAACTTTTCCCCCATTGACCGTAATGTAACGGAATGCTTTTGATTGTCCCTGTAATTGATCTATGCATCCGATTTTCATAACATTTGAAATGACTCGACAAAATTACGCAATAATTATATGTTTTAAATTTCAAACGAATAAAATACATTTAAAACTTTTTTCCCTATTGACCGTAATGTAACGGAATATAAGATTTGAAATATTGTGTGTGTCCCTGTAAATGTCCCTGTACTTCCTATTATGCGTTAAATATTAAGTCTCAGCGGTGTATATTAATTTTATGATACTTGAAATCGTTTAGCATTATTAAAATACATCGCAAACAATTCCCCTCTTTATTATTGTGTAATGGAATTATTTTGAGTGGCCCTATAAATGAATAATAACTATTAATTTGACTGCATATTTTACAGAATACGTAATTTAGTGCACTTTGCGAATCCATGTAAATTTGAACAAGTTTGACAGGGTGTAACACCTTTGAATTTCATTTTAAACGATTTTTTCCCATTGGCCGTAATGTATAAGAAAACTTTTGACTATCCCTGTAAATAAACTAATCATAGTAGAAACTTCATTTTCAATAGGGTTCGTGCTAGGCTAAATATCAATAACACATTAAAATTTCATAGCAATCGGAGAATATTTATGAGAGTTACAGCGCGGACATCAGACGGACAGATGGCCAGACAAACCGAATGCATAAACACTTTTCAACTTTGTTGGAAAGTGTTAAAAATAAAGAATACTGCCCAGTTAAACTGATGGCATTGAGCTCACAGGCTACAAATACTAATTGTACATTAAAGCCTTATATTTTCAAGGGTTAATTCCGTTAAAAAATTAAGAAAGGGAAACAGCTCTCTTCTTTCCTCTTTTTTTATACTTAATCATTGAACCTCCTATACTATCAAAGACATGCTTTATCATATAAAAAATCTATATCCAAAATTCAGAGCAAATTAGATAATTCTTAATAAAAACCCATTTAGCATTTATATAATTTAAAAGGAGTTATCCCCCTCTTTTATACTTAACCATTAAACTTCCAAAACTATTCAGAGATTTGAACGAAATCTGAAAATTCTGCTTGAAAAACCCATTTATATAAATTAAGGGGGGGGGGGGCATTAGAACCCCTGTTCCCCCTATTTATACTTATACAATGAACACCTAATAACAGTCACTGAATCGCCTCATCTGAATGATCCTAATCTAAATTTTGAACGAAAACTTAATTCTGCATGAAAATCCCATTTATATCAACTAACGGGGGGGGGGGGATTAGAACCCCTGTTCCCCCTATTTATACTTATTCAATGAACACCTAATAACAGTCACGGAATCGTCTCATCAGAATGATCCTAATCTAAATTTTGAACGAAAACTTAGTTCTGCATGAAAATCCCATTTATATCAACTAACGGGGGGGGGGGGCATTAGAGCCCCTGTTCCCCCTATTTATACTTATTCAATTTAAACCTAATAACAGTCACGGAATCGTCTCATCAGAATTATCCTAATCTAAATTTTGAACGAAAACTTAATTCTACATGAAAATCCCAATTATATCAACTAAGGGGGGGGGGGATTAGAGCCCCTGTTCCCCCTATTTATACTTATTCAATGAACACCTAATAACAGTCACGGAATCGCCTTATCAGAATGATCCTAATCTAAATTTTAAACGAAAACTTAATTCTGCATGAAAATCCCATTTATATCAACTAACGGGGGGGGGGGGCATTAGAACCCCTGTTCCCCCTATTTATACTTATTCAATGAACACCTAATAACGGTCACGGAATCGCCTCATCAGAATGATCCTAATCTAAATTTTGAACGAAAACTTAATTCTGCATGAAAATCCCATTTCTATAAATTAAGGGGGGCGGGGCATTAGAACCCCTGTCCCCCTATTTATACTTATTCGATGAACACCTAATAACAGTCACGGAATCGCCTCATCAGAATGATCCTAATCTAAATTTTGAACGAAAACTTAATTCTGCATGAAAATCCCATTTATATCAACTAACGGGGGGCATGAGCCCTCCGTTCCCCCTCTTATACATATCGAATGAACTCCAAAAACTAATCAGGGAAGCGCCTTGTCAGGATATACCTACATACAAAATTTCAAGTGGATCCGATATTTTTATCATGAGTTATCGCGTTACGCACATACGCACATACATACAGAACGGACGGGCACATAAGCTCTCAGGCTATGATAGCCTGTGAGCTAAAAAAGGGAGGTAATTTCATCCTTTCTCTTGTTAAAAGGGTGTATTTCGATTCAAACTGCTTATTTTCCGATTTATTTTTGAATTCACTTTTGTTCTCAAACGCATCAAACTTGCAGATTATCTTATTTAGAAAGTACACAAGGTGCCGTGAATGTCAATTCTTTGATAAATGTAGAAAATACTGCAAAAAAAAAGGCTATCATAAACGTCATTTTGAACCGATTTTTCCGTAGCGGGAGATCTGTGAACGAAAAAAAGGGTCATGCTGATAAGGTAATTGTTTATAATTCAAATTCCAATGAATGGAGCGTAAAAAGACATCAAACGGCACCTCATACGCCTCTTCAAGGATCCCCTCAGCAAGTTTCGTGTTTCTACTTTTAAAAATGTGTCTGAAATTGTATCGGAAAATTTCGAGCTGTTGAAGGTGAAAAAGCGTTTTTTCGAATACACCCTTAAAAACCAAACTGTTTTCTAAAACACAGTAACAAAACTACTTAGCATTTTTAATTGTCACGGAATCCATTAAGAAAAGTGGGGGCGGAAAATGTGAAAAGGAAAAAAAAATATGCTCCCCCCCTTTTTCTTACCTCCCCCGTTTCACAAAGGGCGTTAATGAGACTTAAAGCCTCATTTAGAAAACTTTTTTTTTAAACTTTGAAATGCGCGAAAAATAAAACACAAAACCGCAAATGTATCTCCATATATGTGTTATGTTAACATTTAAAAAAAAGAAAAAAGTGGCTTAGTTTTTTAAATTTTGTTAAATTTGTGGCATTTTTTTTTAACTATAGCATTAAGGTTAATGAAAGACCTTTTTTTTTTCTTAGTTAATTAGGAGGCGGTTCTATTGTTTTAATTATTATTTAAGGAATGTGACACTAAAGAAATAATGAATTTCACTCATTAGCATTGTGAAGGTCCTTGAAAGAAATAAAGTTTAATGTTGGGTTTTTTCCTGGCTTTTTATTCAATCTTAAAGCGACCTCATTTTGCCTTTTTTAAAAAAGCAAAAGTATATAACATATATTTTGATTTTTCTTTCTTGTTACTTACCCATCATACGTAGTATAGGGTAAGTCTTGCAATCGTTTTGAAAATCGAAAAAAATTTTTTGACGGATTTACACGTTTTAGATAGTGGAGATTCCGAAAAACAAATTTTTAGAAAATTTTTTTGCCGTCCGTCTGTCTGTCTGTCCGTCTGTCTGTCTGTCTGTCTGTCTATAAACGCTCTATCTCCAGAACAAATTGAGATAGAGACTTGAAATTTTGTATGTAGTTAGTATGTAAGATATGTAAGAATGGGACGAACCCTATTTAATATCAGCAACCTCGATTATCCGGAACTATTTTTTTCGGACTCTCGAAAAATTCGTTCTGATGATAGGTACATAAAAATTTTCGAATTTTTTCGTTCTAAGGAATGGACGTAAAAAGCAATAAAATAACACACATTTTGCATATAGAACGAAGCTGATCGGATTATTAGTTGCCGAGATATGTGTAATCTTGTTTTCCACATTCTTCGATTTTTCATGACCCTGTATTTCATTCAAATTTCAATTCAAAGGTATATTTTAATTGCAAATGAGACGCTTAATCCGACGCAGTTAATTGTTAGTTAATAGAATTATTATTTTTCGAGTTATAAGGATGTTTCTTTTACGCAGTTCGGTACTACTCGAGTAGTTTGGCGTTTCATATAATTTGTCGAAATTGGTACATCAGCAGTTCTTTAATAGAGCATTACTTATGTATATTAACAATATTTAAATTTTCTTTATGAATTGTAATGCATTGTATAAATAGTTTTCACATGTTTTACTTTCATATACGTATCCATGATGGGTAAGTATTACGGTGGCCCCCAACGACTAGTTTTTTAACTATTTTAACTTTAAAACATATTATATTTACTAATTATGAATTGGACAATTGCACTAATAAATTACACTTAAAATATGTGCTAAAATAAATACAGATTGACAAATGGTACACGCTTAAAAAGGATATATTTAAAATACACTTAACGGTGTATTCGAAAAAGCGCTTCTTCATGTTCACAGCTCGAAATTTTCTAGACAATGTTTCAGACACATTTTTAAAACTAGAAAAATGAAACTTTCTGAGATGATTTTCGAGGAGACGTAGAAGCCCTCATAGCATGCATCGTCACAGTGACGTCACAATGACGTCACTGTGTGTCACTTTGGTCACATCACATCTGTGACGAAAATGCCACCACTCAGTGGCGTCACATTGTGACTGAGATGTGACTTTCTTAAAAATTTTTAGAAAATTACAAATATTCTTCAAAACATGTTACTCACTTTAAAAAACATGTTTCTGGCAATTTAAATATCGTCGCTTTTCTCACAGCTTCGTCACAATGTTAATGTCAAAGTAGTCACAAATGACACACTTTTCGCAAATTGGTCGCATTGTGACGTCACACTGTAAAAACTGGGTTCTCAAAAATGAGTAAAAAATACTCAATTTTGAGTATGTCACATACTCAAAATAGCTCCGATGCAAATGTACTCAAAACTGAGAAACACATGTACTCATTTTTGATCACATGGTTGTCTTCAAATATGAACCGGTATGTATTCATTTCTGATCCCATACATGTATTCAAATTTGAACTTATATGCTAATTTTGATCACATGGAAGTGATCAAATATGAACTGGTATGTACTCATTTCTGATCCCATACATGTATTCAAATTTGAGCTTATGTGCTAATTTTGATCACATGGATGTGATCAAATATGAACTGGTATGTACTCATTTCTGATCCCATACATGTATTCAAATTTGAGCTTATGTGCTAATTTTGATCACATGGATGTGATCAAATATGAACCGGTATGTACTCATTTCTGATCCCATACATGTAGTCAAATTTGAACTTATGTGCTAATTTTGATCACATGGATGTGATCAAATATGAACCGGTATGTACTCATTTCTGATCCCATACATGTATTCAAATTTGAGCTTATGTGCTAATTTTGATCACATGGATGTGATCAAATATGAACTGGTATGTACTCATTTCTGATCCCATACATGTATTCAAATTTGAACTTATGTGCTAATTTTGATCACATAGAAGTTTTCAAATATGAACCGGTATGTACTCATTTCTGATCACATACATGTTTTCAAATTTGAACTTATTTGCTACTTTTGATCACATAGAAGTGCTCAAATATGTATTCATTTTTGATCCCATAAATGCATTCAAATTTAATCTTATTATGTGTTAATTTCGATCCCTCAAAAGCAGGATTGATATGGTTTAAACCAACTGGTTTTTTTCTCAAAAGGACAAATAGGTTTTTTTAGAAGAAAACTAGCGACATTTTCTCTTTTTTTTTTATATATATATAATTTACATTTTTCAGATTACTGGATAGAAATAATTTCTACCTTTGACACATCATTTCAGCAATAAGCATTATAGATATGGTGTTTTTAAGCCATTTATATTATGTATAGGATTAATATCGGTATGTATTGGTGGACATATCTATTGCTCTAAAGAAAAAGCCTTAAACATGTGAATTGATCAACAATAAAATAGTTTTAAGATCAAAATGTGAAGTTGAGTAAGAGTATTCAAAAATTGGATGATAGTTATTCCATTTTAATAATAACAATCTTTTTTTTTTTTTTTTTTTTTTTTTTTTTTTTTTTTTTTTTTTTTACTTTTTGAATTTAATGACCAAAAATGTTGATTTCATATTATCACTCAAAAAACAAAATCCAAGAATTATTCAAAATATATTTTTTGAATAACTATGGAATTATATTTATCAAGCTGCATCCAAATGTTTATAATTATTAATCAAGAGATTGTTTAAAAAGATTTCTAGAGTATCAATGATTCACTGTGTAGAGCAGTTTATTCATTGAACACAAGATTGTTTGCTAAATACTGTTTAAATTAAAATATGAATTTTTTCAATATTGTATATAAATTCACTGGATTATTTAATTTAAATTATTGTAAAATGAAGTTACACAACTTGCATTAAAATAGGCAATTTTACATACTCGTTTTTGATGAGACGTTAATGTATCCGATACAGAATATGTTCATTACTGACTATGCGTATGTTTCAGATTGAAGATTTATTATTCATTTTTAAAGTTGATTTTGTGCCAAATGAGAATATGAAATAAAGCATTTAGTTAAAATATTTTTTTCCAAGTATAAGTTTGAGTAGACTGAAATTTCCCTTTCATTTCAATGAAGAGAAGATGCATATTGCATGAAAAATATTTTTCCTTTACTGACATAAATATGCAATTTAATCTAAGTACCTGTCCAATTTGAAAAATAATATTCAGATTTTTCCAGCAATTCCTGTATCACAATTCTAAATATACTTTAAAATGAAAGTTACAAATTTTGTTAATAATGTGGTGAATAATATAGCAAAAGGACATAGTTCCAGCATAAGAGGATCTCCTTCAGTCATGAATCTCATAAACTAAAGAAACAATTCCTGTTATTTTAATTTTGTGAAGCATAACTTTTTTCGAAAATGTTCAACAATTCTTCATAATCAAGTTCTTAGTTTCGTAGTAGACGAATTACACTTGTAAGACAGTGTTTTGTCTTTTTTTAATACAGTAAATGCAATTTTAAATCCTTAGAAAATTTATACATTGAGACTTCACTCACACAAAACCTATTGCCTAATATTAATCTTATTGCATATATATATATATATTTTTTTTTCTAGGGGTCTGTCTTTTGTCTATTTTTATATTTCAGTATTTTAAAAAATATATATATTTGAATTAAATTGGATGGGTTAGAAATGGTTTATATAAGGAATATTTGGAATTAAACTTTGTTACAAGTTAAAATTTTAATTTTCTAGTTTTTGTATCAGATTTTTCACAAGTTCTTGACCTTTTGATATAATCTCAAATTCAATGAGCAATGCATGGCTATGTCTGAACTGTTTACATTCCATCATGAAGACCAAAAATGGTATTTTACTCATAAGCCTCTATCATAAAAATAACTTTGCAGCATTAGACCCCCGCCCCCCCCCCTTAAAAATAATAATAATAAATAAATAAATAAAAATAAAAAAATAACACTTGTTAAGACTTGTAAGCTTATGCTAAACCAATGGCAAAAGTTTCTTTGTAATATGACTTTATATATTTTTTTCCCAATGGATAGATGAGGTCAATCTATATATTTACCTTCTTTTCAATTTTTTTTTTTTTTTTTTAATCTAAGTAATTTACTTTTTTGATATTGGTTCTAAGTTATCAAAAATAAAACAGAAATTTAAAAACTAAAGAAGGAGGTGAATTGTGGGATCAACCTCAGCTATTCAGAAAAGGATGGTGTGTGTGTGTGTGGGGGGGGGGGGGGGCTGCTTAAAAAATTAAAAAAGAATTGAGATTTGTAATCATTTATAGTAAAAAAAATATAATAATAATAATGAATTATACTATATAATGGGTATAATAATGCAATGAAAATACCTTATAATGAAATCTCACATAAAATTTAAATTTTTCAGAATTAAGATCGCTTTTCATACAGAGTTATACATTAGAACATGAAATATTGTAATTACATGTATATTTATTAAAAATTTTAATATTTTCAAAGTTTTTCTTGTTAAATGTCACTTTCACCCAAAAACATGTGCTTGGCAATGTAATGATTGGCATTTTTCAAATAACTACCATAAGTCAAGGCATCCATATAAAAATCTCTGCAAAATGATAAAAAACAACAACCATATTAGAGATCAACCTTAGTATGGAAATCGTGCTGTGAAAAGATACGCACTATTTTGGTTAAAAAAAAAAAAACAATATCTTTATAGGCTTGAGTGGATATTTTCAAGAGTGGAATATCCCCTTTCTAAATCATGCATTACAAAAAGTCATATCACATTACAATAAAACCCATAATAGATAACTTGCTTCAAAGAGGTTCCCAGCAAAACATGACTAGGAAAATCCCTGATCAAAATCTCGACAAAATCTCTGATTTAATGAACGGACACAATTAAATTTGCTACTTATTTTTACAATCTTTTATCATAAAAGTGATTTTTTTTATGCAATTCTTCTTGAAATTTCTCATACTTCCCTCCCAATACTTTGATAAATTTTGCATAAAAAAAAATTCCAAGATTTTTTGACTTTTTAGAAAAAATTCCCTGATTTTCTACGATGTTGGGAACCGTGATTAAGTAAAATATAAGTTACAACAAATCATATCAAGAAATGTTTAAATATGTTTATTAGTTTATGTATATTTCAAAGTTTTACAGATTCATATCTGAATTATAAAAAGATACATCAGGAAAAAATAGATGAATATACATCACAATATTTGACAAAACAATATTTAAAATAACATTACCATTTCATAATGACATTTTATACAATTAACAAATAATATTACACATATTATTTGTAGCCACATTGATTTAAAAAAACATTGTAAGCATTAAAATTTTTGACTAAACAATGTTTAACATAACATTACTATTCCATAATGACATTTTGTACAATTAAAAAAAATCATCACACATATTATAAATAGCCACATTGATAAAAAATAAACATTGCAAACATTACAATTCTTGACAAAACAATGAAATGAAAGATTGTTCAAAATTTGATAGTAAATAACATAGTGAAACTAGTAAAAAACCAAAAAACCCAGTAGCAGGAAGTTTTATGTCTGTGACAGTAGTAAAAAACAATATTTTATTATTTAAATACGGTTTCTCAAATTCAAATCAATTGTTGAAAACTTTTTAAAACCTTTGGTTAAAGGGTTTTTTTTTCCCAGGTGAGCTTATTTTAATTATTAAACATTTTAACAGAAATAATCAATAAAAAGTATTATGTTTTTATTTACTGAAATTTTCTGAAAGAGTTCAAGAAAAATTTTATGATGGTCTGCCATGTTCTCAGCCAGTTGATAAGTTTCTGGCAAAGAAATCACTGGAGCCACTAAAGTATCAATTATTGTCAACATTACAAGGAACAACTGCCAAAATTCATTGTCATGTGGAATTTTGTCACTAATTAATAAGGGTAAGTTCCTAATTAATGACCACATTTGAGACGAGCTTTGGCCATAAGAACCCTCAAAATTGAATAATTTATCTCAGTTTATTGGAGTAGGTTTACTGCGGATATCGCATTTACCATAATTGAAATTCATTATACGATCATTTAAAATTGTAAGAGTTAGAAATTTGTCTTTAAAAATATACTGCTTCAAAATTAAAAATGTTCCCATGGCACACCAACCTTCAAATAAATCATGCATAATATCCACAACTAAATTAGTTGTAACATGTCAATAACCTAATTCATTAAGAGAGCAATGAGATTTAACACCACACATTGAGGTTGTCATATTTCCAACAATGACACCATTAACATATGCATCATGGCTATCTTTGTTACACAATAGACTAATGTCTTCTTTTATCATGTTGTGCATAATATCTTTATGGACAAGACAAAACCTACAACAATTAGCTGAAAAACTTTCTACTAAGCCAAACAACTTGTTTAACCCTAAATTGTCTCCCACTATTTGCCACAGTGCAATTTTATGCATCTTTCCTTTAAACTGAACACTCCTTTCCAAAAGCACCTTCAATTCTTGAATAAGTGGATCTAAAATTGGTTGATAACCATACTTTTCGACATGAGAGCATAATGAATATTTGTAATAAAAATAGAATCTAAAGAGGATTGCAGTGACACAGGTATATCTTTAATGGTAAAATAAACAAATCCCAGTTTATGGATACCAGTATGGGATCCCAGTGGATTTACTATCTCAACATCATCTATATATAACTCTCAATAGCTATAGTGTCCATAGAGGATAAAACTGGATTTGAATAATAATAAAATCCATCATGAATACTATTTAAAGTAGTGCCTCTTATGCTTTTGTTGCATTTGTAGTTTTCAAACATGTTTATAAATCTATCAACAGAAATAATTTGTTTTATCATCAATCCAATTGAAATGTACCGGAAAGTTTCTTTTCTGAGAATTTGGCATGGAACACCATTTTTATCTAATTTTTGTTCGTACCGTGAGCCAAGAACAATTTTAGTGGGGTTAACAAAGCAGCCATTTTCTTTTAAAGTTGTTAATATTTTATATTTAGAATCAAATTTTGAAAATAACTCGCCACAATAATCAAATTTTTCTATAAAAGTTTTCGTTTGTTCATCAGTATGATCGACAGACTGGTTTATAAATTTCATTGTCTCACCTTTTAAATAATTTACTGTATCCCACATCAAATTTGAAATTTTCTTTATTGATGAAATAATACTTTTCAAAGGAACCCCACTATTGCTACAAGCTTCACTGCAATACTGCACATCATAAAAAGTTCCCTAGCATTTTGTTTTTTATTTTGAAAAATTTTTGAAGGGGAGTTTACGTCAGAATTAATAACAAAGCCATCATCTGACTGACTGAAAATTCTTCTACCTGTTGGCTTTGTGGTGGTGCTGATGTTTCATCTTTTGCATGGAATCGCTCTAAGTGTCTCTGATAATTATATAGCTTCCTAAATGATTGCTTACAAAATCTATCATAACACATGTAATGTTCTACGACCCAATGACGATTCCTAATATGCCAACAGAGATAAGAAGAACTGAAAGATCTTTTGCAAAATGTACAAAACATTTTATAAACACTAATTTTGCTAAAATTATATACATAAAAGAAATAAATAATTGCAATACTGTGAAAAATTGTTTAGCCTATAATTTTAAACAATAACTTAACAATCAGGGTTTGTGATTTTTTTTTATTTTTTTAATAAAAATCAAAACAATCTGATTTTTTTTTTTTTAATGACACATTATTTCTATTTTATGACTTTTTGTTTAATTTAAATAATGTAAATTTCACATACATAGACATGCATGTTATGAGTATTATCTATTAATAATATTACACAATTTACATAAATGATTAATACTATTTCAAAATAAAATTTTAGGCTATGAAAAAAATCTTGAAACTACATATCAGTTGTCAAAAATTAATCCAACCTTCAGTATTTTAATTAAAATAAAAAATCTGCAACACATAAAAATTTTATTAAGTGCTGACTGAGAAGAATGAGTTTAACTGCTGCCATCAAAATACTTAAGGCCAGAAGACACAAATTGAGGTGTCATCACTAATCAATTGACTTCTCAATTGTGTTGAAATTTACACAGGAAAATATTGAATAGCTATTTTATTTTATTTGTGGAATATCTATCATCTTATAAAACAATAACTATTTAAACTTACTAATGAGAACTTGGAATCCCTAAATAAAAATTCAGTCAGAAAGAATACTACAGTGTTACTGTACCTGGCTGCTTTTTTATTAGGGGATTCCAAAGACTCATCAGTAAGTTTAAGAAGTAATTAATCACAAGTTAATCAGTAAGTTCAGTGTTTCATAAGATAATAGATATCCCACGAAATAAAATAAGAGTAAATTGCTATTCAAAATTTTCCAGTGAGAATTCTACCACTAGTGAGAAGTCAGTCAATTAGTGAATATGTCACAATTTGTGTCCTCTGGCCTTGAGCATTTCGATGGCAGCGGTTTCACAGTTTTATCTCTTGATTTCCAATTTCTGAAAGTACCAAACCAAAGACGGAAAACATTTGTTCTATGGAAGCAGATAAAACTATTGCAGTAAAAAGCTATTTGATCATTAATTCTGTAAGTTTTTTAGTATCAGCCTTTTCAATAACTATAACAAAAATACCTTCCACCATTCTAAAGGGCTGAGATATTAAATTATATTAAATTAAATTATATTAATTATATTAAATTAAAATTAATAAATGACTGATTCAGATTTTGCTCAAATCTTAATACAACAGGCATTACCAAAGTACAGCACATAAAGTCATACAATTTTATTTTACTTCGACTTGCAGAAGTTTTTTCAAAGTACTAATGAGTAAATATTCAAATATTTAATATATTTCTGCTTAGATTTCTTTACTGTTGCAAGATTATTTTATAATTTGATTGAAATGAAATTTGAAAGCATTTTTTTTTTCTAAACTTTACATTTATTTCACTTTTTTACAAAGCTTAAGCTTTATTGTTCTGAAAGTTGCTTGATTATATATATTATATAAAACTAAATTATATTAAAGCCCATTATTATGTTTGTTTACATCTTAAATTTATTAAAAAATAACTTAAAAGAAAAATTGATTTAAATCAATGATTTTTTTAAAATCAATTGATTTAAATCATGATTAAAATCAAGCTGATTTAAATCAACGAACCCTGTGAACAAAATTTTAAAACAGGATTCTTACAATAAAAAAACAAGGCAAAATATAAAAAAAGAAAACTATTTAAAATTTACATAGATATTATTTTTCAAGTCTTTTACACATGAAAGAACATCACTGTTCAAGTCACATTTATAAAATATATTTTAAAAATACCACACATTAGAACAGTAAGGTGTGAATTCTAAATTCAAAATGAAATGCAACTTGAAGCAAAGATTAACACCTTTAAGTAAAGAAGGCACTTCTATGCTATGACCTTCAAAAATGAGAAATTTGTTGAGGCTTGCACCTCTCTTCGATAACAAGGATGAATGGTTCCTTCTTTTGGCCGTCCAACAGACTATCTTCTTTCATAAATTTTTCTTGCCCTTCTCCAACCTGTAAGTAATGAATCAGTTACTTAAATGAAAAGAATAAATTATTCCCCCCCCCCTTCCCTGCTTAAAATTTGTTGGTTCATAAGCAATTATTAACAATAAATGCAGAGAGCAAACAAACTGACATTTAACATTAATTCTTAGGAAGTGGTAATTTCCTTATCAGATACAGTAACTTTTTTAATGTCTTATCAATTTTATGATTTTTTTCTATTTAAAAAAAAAAAAAAAAACCATCAGTTTTGTTGATGTGTGAAAAAATTACAAACTTTGTTCAACTGCAGAAATATCCCATATTTTGCCTGTTTATTGTGCGACTGTAATTGATCGGGTGCAGAACAATAGAAAATATTGTCATTCGAACAAGGAAAAATCACAAGTTGTGTTGATCAAGTTCCAAAAAATGGCGAATTTCATTGATCGGACATGAAAAATATAACACCAATTTTGATGATCACGAAAAAAAATTGCTAATTTTTTCAATGGTGCAAATAAAAATTGATTGGCTATGAAACAATTGTGACTTTCACCAGTTTCTCGTTTGAAAAATAGCGAATCTCATAAATTTGCTACGGGAAAACAATGCAGATTTCGTCAATTAAGACACAGCACAAGACAATAAAAACCTATCATGAAAAAGGTAATTTTATTGATATTACCTGTTGATCATTATTTTTACGGGGAGGATTTTAATGCCGAACAGTGTTATCCTGTAAAAATATTTAATATTTAAAAAAGGGTTGGAATTTTTTTTTCTTTTTTTGCCTATGGTTACCATAGAATCATTAGCCAATAAATTTTGAGGGATTCTATCTAGCATATATTTTGAACTTTAGCTCAACTTGTATATATCTTTATTTTTAGAAAATAAATAATGCAGTACCACATACCGAGACAACTGGATGAAGTGATCAAGAGACTGAGCACTTGTCGGTCCAATTTGACTTTTTGGAGTCAATTTTCTTAAGAACGGCTTGAGGCAATATCAAAGGCAACAGTACAAGACCACAACAAATTTCTGAAAAGAAAAAAAATGCAAATATTAATAATAATGCAAGTAATATACATTGAGAAAACAAATTTAATCTCCCAAAAAAAATTAAAATTAGCATTAAAGCATTAAAAAATTATTAAAGGATAAATGATTGTAACAGTTCTACATTTAGTTTTTTTTCTTCTGAAAATATTGATTTTTAGAGCTTCCTCTTTTTTCCAGCGCTTTTTATACTTGTAAAAAAAACTTGATTTCTTTTCTTTAAAAAAAAAAAAAAAAAAAAAAAAACCAATGGAGTAAATTCCGGTGAAATTTGCAATATTGTCTTTGATCATTTCATGATAGTCACAATTATTTCCCCACAATCATAATAGGTAATGTTTTTCTATCTCAATTTTTTGCCGAAATCTGCACTTTTTCACTGTGAATATTTGACAAAATTCACATTTGCTTTCTACGGAATCACTAACGAAAAATGATGCATGGACTAAATTTTGCAAGTTGAAAAAAATGAGTTTTGCAAAAACTTAGTTTAAGAAAGATTTTTGCAGCATTTTATTTTATTGGTTTTACATTTAAATTTTACATTTAAATCTTCAAATTGGCCACGAATGGGAAGCAAAATAATTAAAATTACTAGCTTATCAGATTTTTAGGCATTTTCCTAATATTTATACGATATTTAATATGCAATAGCCAATTTATCTGTTATTATATACAACCAGAATTAATTTTAAAAAAATATTTTTTTATAAATCAATACTATATTCTTACTTTCAGTAGGATTATTAAATTTGATGCACTTCCAAATTCAAGGCACAAGCTATCCCTCTTTTTCTCGTCATACAGTAACTTGTATTCTGCATCAATCTTAAAGAAATTTAAAACATATAAGAGTACAGTTCAGCAAAAAGCAACATATATAAACATTCTTCCAGTCACTTTATTGTACACCACACTAAATTATTACTATCAATGTGAATCAGAACTTTGATGAAATTGCATTTTCTTGCCACCTTTTGATGAATTTTGCAATTTTTCAGCAGACATTTAACAAAATTTGTGTTTTATCCTCAGTGCTTTGTAGAAATTTGCATTTTTTAGCCACCTTTTGATGAGTTTTGCAATTTTTCAGCAGACATTTAACAAAATTTGCATTTTATCCCGAGTGTTTTGTAGAAATTTTTTTTTTTTTTTTTCACAATTTTTTTACAAACTTGCATTTTACCCCTGATTTTTGATGAGATTACCATTTTTTCTGCCATCATTTGAAGAAATTAAATTGTTTCTGCGACACTTTAGCGAAATTTGCATTTTTTTCCGCAACTGACGGAATTTGCATTTTTCCCTCGATTTTTTGATGAAATCTGCATTTATTTCTGTGATCCTTTGGCAAAATACAATTTTTTTTCATCACATTTCCATGAAAGCCATGTTTTTTATTCAAAACATTGATGAATCATGTTTTTCCATGACCTTTTGAAGCTATTGTAAAAGAGTAAGTTTATTTGTGTGTTTATAAGGGTAATTTTTGGAAATACTGAATCAATTTCAAAAGTAATGATGACAAATTGATGATGAAAGCTTCTTTTCCAACCTAGGTTATGTTTTATATCAAGATCTCTATAACTAAAATTTACTTAACTAAACTACTTAACTAAAATCAAAATATTATACTGAAGAATCTTTTATTATACCATTCATCTTTTTATTGAAGAAAACACTATATTATGTCCAAGTGCGAGGCCCTTGCAGCACTTGTCGCACAACCCAAGGACTGGTTTATTTACTGATTCTAGCAAAAAAATTAAGTTCTCCAAAAATTAAAAAAGGTTTCCAAGAATATAAAAAAAAAATCCTATTACTTATTGAAATGCTTTAAACCATATATTGAGACATTTTTGTCATTTCATCGCATTAGTATCTCAAATATTACAATTTTTCAAAATTATGATTAGCCCCCTAGAAATTTCGTGCCCATGGTACGGGTCCCCAGGTGCCTGTGCGATAGTTAGGTCCTGGCTATGGTCATTAGTGTTGGTTCTAGATAAAAAGGGTCAGCGGGCAGGAATTTTTCAAAAAGGATACAGTGTACCCTTGTTCCCCAAAAATATCCTGAACTGGTTTGTTTAATCCCTTATAATTTGCAATATTTTCCCGGGATAAATTGAATTGTCACAATGGCGAATAGGAAATGTAGCCTGACAAGGGAAGGGGGGGAAAAGATTCATCCCAAAAATATTAATATTTTGTGTTTTTAATAGTTAAAAAAAAAAAAAAAATGCAATTTTTGCTTTGGAACTCTATATTTTCCCCCCACGGGAGAAGAGTGCCTGAATTCAGCACAGTTTAAAACAAGTTTCAACTTTGTATTTCGCACATATTATGAATGCATGTAAGCATGCATAGGGGCGTAGCTACTGGGGGGGCGTAGGGGGGCGTCTCGCCCCCCTAATGTCGGCAACTTCGATGACAGTCGGCAAATTCTAGGTAGTCAGTTTCAATCGATACCACTGTAAAACACCCGTTTTTTTTTTTCAATTTTACATGTTTTTACTTAAAACATACACTAAAAAACACCAATCCTTAGTATTTTTCTAAAGGATTTCTTCCGAAAATCCGAAGTTTGCCTCACCATTTTTCGACTTCTCGTGACTGCTAAAAATAATTTGGAAAAAAAAAAAAAAAAAAAAAAAAAAAAAAAAAAAAAATCGGGAAAGATTATTTTTTTTTGAGAATTTGCAGTAGATGAGTAGAGTTCTTAGTAGATCAACTAGCATTAAAGATGATGACGACTTCGATGAAGATATTCATATTTTTTCGTGTGCATGGACTTAACCTAGGAGTGGCAACAATCACACTTCGGCGACTATGTACCGTCCGAAAAAGACTGTTTATTGGACGAAAGGAAAGTTGAGTAAAAATGTTCTTTATTCTTATTGGACAGGAAAGCCACTATACAGGCCTCATTGAGTTTGTGGCTAAAATTCTAGGATTGGACAGAACTCGATTATCATATTAAAATGCAACTGATCTGCCAAAGCCATAACTTGGTGAAAACAACTGTCAAAAACTCTATTTTAGTGGTCAATTGGAAGGTTTATCGCTGTATTTTCCTGCTCCCAGTCGTCTATGTTTTTCATATCTTAGGGTACAAGATAGAGACTTGCACGGGCCCGGGCTTGATCCGAAGTCCGCAGTCGGCCAATCGAAATAAAGACAATTTTCAAACGGGTCGGGTAGGCAGAATTAAGACATTTTTATCAACGGGCTGATAAACGAAAAATACGGGCCATGCCAACAAATAAATTAAACGGACCAGCTAGGCCGGTAAAAAAAAATTAGTGGGCCTGCCGGCCCGATCTAAAAGAGTAGGCAAAACCGGTAAAATATTCCCTAGTTTCAATGAATATGATTTTCGGGAGAATAAGTGTAAATGTTCGTCATGAACCGATGCTAGTTTGATAAATCAATACAGAAATGTTGCATGTCCACCAAAGAAGTCGTCATCAGGCATGGTGTCTGAGCTGAGTTTCTTTTTTCTTTAGCAGACTCGTGCAGTGCTGAAATCAAGCTTGCTTTTTTTCTCAGTGAAGTCGAGACGGGCTGGAACTGTTCTTAATTGTTCTCAGGATGTATAGTGCAGACAAATAAAATATTAAAAACGATAATGTTCTGTTAAAATAATCTTTGGAAATATATCGTAAGGTGGTCCAATGTATTGCTAAACAGCACATTTTTAAACTACTTTTAACTGTAAAGGCTTAAAACTGACAAGCCTGACTATTGAAGCGATTTTGAATCCAATAGTAATTTATATATATATATAAGGTTGTCAATAAAAGATTCTTGTTACGGCTTCAGGTTTTTCTCCTTTTTCGTGATGTCGGAACTGGAAATTCGTTTCAAGACGCTTTCTTTAACACTATTTTATCTAAGATGCATTGCCTTTACCAAAAAATAAATAACGTCATTCGATTGAATAGTTTCTAATGAGAACACCTGCCAATCTTATGCATTTCCGAAAATAAATGAATTCAGAAGTGTGTCCAAAAATAGCCCTTTTGTTTTGGGAAAACTTTAATAAATGTCGGAGAAATATTTTCACAAATCTACTTTTTATTAGACAGCTTCAAAAGTATTCTAAACTAAATTATTATTATTTTTATTATTTATTTATTATGAATCCTTATTTGAATGTTGAAACGTCTAGGAAAAGTAGTCATTAATGTTGCTTTTATGTACTTTCTGTCGTGCGAACGCATCATAATATACTGTATATACTGTAAAATATACTGTAAATTTATTATATAAATATGCATGCAATATTGTTAAAGGAATCTTAATTGTAGTTAAGACAAAATTGTGGGGTTTTTTTTCCTTACAGAAATTGAATTGGGACAGATCGCGCAGGGCGGGGCTGTGTACTATAAATATAAACGGACCAAACTTAAAATTTTTACATTGGATAGGCCGGTCCAAGATAACTATCATTCGAGTCGGGACTGGGCCTGAAAATTCTGGCCGATAGTGAAATTCTGGCTCTAATACAGGAAAATTTGATGATAAACCTATCGATCATTGACGAAAATCAGGTCTGCAGGTGGCACTAAGAATGACTTTGGCAGACCAGTTGCATTTTAACATGCGAATATTGAAAATTCAGCCGTCAATTCGATGTGGTGATGATCCGTGCAGCTGATTCTCAGTCTGATGGTGTTTGTTTATCTTCTAGATATCCGCAACTGATGTGACATAGGTAAAGTTCAATGAAATGGGTTGAATAATTGAATCATTTAGTCGATTATTTACGTCTAAAGCCGATTATTGAAAAAATTGACCTGTCTGTTGAATAAAATGTTTTTTTATCCTTTTAGAGACTAGAGCTAGAGATCCACACGGGCCATAATTTTCAGGCTCGATCTGTTTGAAAAAAATCTTGGCCCGGCCCTAAAAAGAAGTTGGAATTTCACCCGAAACCGACCCGCAAAATTCCAACTCAGTCCGATTGAATTCCTACTAAATAGTGATTTTTTACTTGTATGGAGAAGTTCTGATTAAAAAAAAAATACCTTAGAATTTTTCTAACGTTTATGATCTTCATTTATATAGAAATGACGTAGTTTATGTTTAAAATGAACCGCTGTTTGCTGTATGTAAATGTTTCAGTTATCCTTAATACTATTAATCCGTATTCCATGTATTGGAAATATAAATATCTTAAAAATGGTATACAGTAAAATCTTCTAAAACGGAATCGCATAGGAAAGAAAAAAATCGTTATAGACATGTTTCCTTCTTAGCAGGTATAAAAATCCCTGTCGGCTGGGCCTATAGGCGGAGGTAGATTTCGAAGATTGCTCATTTCAACAAATATATAAATATATATATATATATATATATGATTAGAGATAAACCCAGTTTAATAACTTCATTTGGTTGTTTATGAAAAAATTTTAATTTCATTTTTCTGAAAAAACTGGTTTTATCAGAATCTTCTTAAGAAAAATTCAGCTCAAATGCCCATTTTGACAACCTATTTTGAAATAGATTCTGAATTTATTAAAAAAAATCGACCAAAACAGTACATTATACAGCTCCTAAATAACAAAAAACTGTCAGTTGAATGCATTTGAGAAAAAATTTGAATTTAAAAATGAGTCATAAAATAACCGATTTGTTGTTTGAATACATCCTTAATTCTATAATCATTATTGCTTCGGAAAATTTTGTGCGAAATACTCACTTTGACAGCATTTTAAAAAATATATTCTATCTTTATCAAAAAACTGGCCAATACGTCACAGTATATAGTTTCTAAATAAGAGGATCTGTAAATTGGATGCGTTTAAGAGCGAAAATGGATTTTAAAACGAGTCATAAAAAACGCAATTTGCTATGTGAAAACTTCCTTAAATTTTCAACGCATAGACTTCGGGAAATGCTGTTCAAAATATCCTTTTTGGTAGCCTTTTTCAAAACATATTCTGTCTTTATCAAAAAACCGATCAATGCATCACATTATATAGCTCCTAAATAAGAGGATCTGTAAATTGGATGCATTTGAGAGCAAAAATGGATTTAAAAACGAGTCAGAAAAAAAAACGCAATTTCTTATTTGAACACTTCCTTAAATTTTCTGTCACGATGATTTCAGAAATTTCTGTTCAAAATCCCCTTTTTGGTAGCCTTTTTTGAAATATATTCCGTCTTTATCAAAAAACTGACCAATGCATCACATTATATATTTCCTAAATAAGAGGATCTGTAAATTGGATGCGTTTGAGAACAAAAATGGATTTAAAAACGAGTCAGAAAAAAACGCAATTTCTTATTTGAATACTTCCTTCAATTTTCAGTACCGATGACTTTCGGAAATTCTGTTCAAAATACCCTTTTTGGTAGTCTTTTTTGAAATATATTCTGTCTTTATCAGAAAATTGACCAATGCATCACTTTATACAGTTTCTAAATAAGAGAATCTACCATTTGGATGCGTTTAAAATCAAAAATGAATTTAAAAATGAGTCAGAATATAAGCAGTTTGGATTTGAGGTTTTTTCTCCAACTCCTATTTTTGTTTAATTTCTTTTTGCTATACGAATTGGTCCTATGAAAAACTTGTCAATATAAAAGTTGTAGATATTTTTGAGAAGATGTAAAATAAATTTAATAAGGTTTGATATCTTAAAAATTGACGGAGTTATGGATTTTTTTCTTTTTTCAGCGCCCTTTTTCTTTTCTTTTTTAATTTTTTTCGTCGGTAAAAGTTGGTCCTATCAAAAACTTGTAAGTACAAAAGTTTTAGATAATTTTAAAAACATTTACAAAAAATTTAGTTGGACTTGATATCGTAAAAATTGACGAAGTTATGAATTTTTTTCTCTCAAAATCCCTGTTTTTTTCGCCCCTTGAGCCCACTTCTAAATTTATCAAAAATCTGTCATGCATATACTTTTGGCCCATTTTTAAGAAGTAATATAAACTTTAAACCGATTCGATATCTACTTTAATTAAGAAGTTATGGCGTTTTTTCGGTTTTCACAAAAACGTCCCCTATTCCGACCCCCTTGGTCCGATTTTGCCCATTAACGAACTTAGCCAAGATTTTATCCCCTTTGATTTTATGTACAAGTTTGGTGGAGATTGGTGAAGAATTATAGAAGTTATCGTGTCCATAAAAAAGTGAGATATATATATATATACTAGCGGACCCGACAGACGTTGTCCTGTCACAGACAGACGTTGTCCTCCCTGGCACAGACTCCAGAAAATCAAATAAATGTACGTAAATATAGTAACACGCACGATAAACACTACGCTCTTAATTTAATATCTTATTACAATTATGTAAGAAAATTATTTTTCACTCTTCAGCATTTTTTGAAGTCGGTTCAATTTTTGATAGAAAAGTTTATTTTTCTCTTTGTTAGTTAAAAGTTAACGATTTTCTGAAGTCGGTTAATCAAAATTATAATACAGGAAATATTATTGTAAAGCATACACGTTTGTCAGCAGTGGGGTTCGAACACGCGATCTCTTTCTTCAAGAAGCTGAGCCTAAATCTGGCGCCTTAGACCGCTGCCACATTCCGTCCGCACTCCATTCATCGAACTTATTCAACACTTTTAATTAGCGGAAAATCACTAACTATTAGTTTTTGCCTAATTACAAAAAAAGTACTGAATCAAATTCGATGAAATGTGAATCTAAACCATTCTCAAATCCACTGGAACACATACACAAAATTTCATTAAAATCGGTCCAGTCGTTTAGGAGGAGTTCAGTGACATACACACGCAAAGAAGATTTTTATATATAAAGATAAGCATTGAAAATATGAGGTTTTTGCGCCGAAGACAACGCCAAATTAGGAAAATGTGAATTATCTCAGAAACTACTGGATTTAAACGAATTTGCTTAGTACCATTCGATTCAGAATGAGAGAATGCACTAAAATATGTTATCAGATGAAAAATAAATACAAAAGCTTATTTTTAAGGAAATTTTTAAAAGTTCGTTCATTTTTCTACTCATCTTAGGGGTGGAATTTTCGAAAATCCTTTCTTAGCGACAATCGATGTTATAAGAAGTATTCTTACCGAAATTTTCAAGATTTTTGGTTCGGTAGATTTTTTTGTGCTGTGATTAATACGAAATCATGACCTTCTTTTATATATATGGCACTTTTAATTAGCGAAAAATCACTTATTAGTTTTTGCCTAGTTACTAAAAAAAACTGAACCAATTTCGATGAAATGTGAATCTAAACCATTCTCAAATCCACTGGAACACACACACAAAATTTCATTAAAATCGGTCCAGTCATTTAGGAGGTGTTCAGTGACACACACGCACAGAAGATTTTTATATATAAAGATAAACATTGAAAGTTTCAGAATTTTGCGCCGAAGACATTGCCAAATTAAGAAAATACGAATTATCTCACGAACTACTGGATTTAAACGAATTTAGTTAGTACTATTCGATTCAGAATGAAAAAACGCAGTAAAATATGTTATCAGTTGAAAAATAACTACAAAAGCCGATTTTTATGGAATTTTTTAAAAGTTCGTTCTTTTTTCTATTCATCTTTGAGGTGGAATTTTCGAAAATCCTTTCTGAGCGACAATCGATGTTATAAGAAGTATTTTTACCGAAATTTTCAAGATTTTTGGGTTCGGTAGATTTTTTTATTCTGTGATTAATACGAAATCCTGACTTTCTTTTATATATACAGCACTTTTAATTAGCGAAAAATCACTTATTAGTTTTTCCCTAATTACTGAAAAAGTACTGGCCCAATTTCGACGAAATGGGAATCTAAACCATTCTCGAATCCACTGGAACACACACACACAAAATTTCATTAAAATCGGTCCAGTCGTTTAGGAGGAGTTCAGTGACATACACACGCAAAGAAGATTTTTATACATAAAGATAAGCATTGAAAATTTGAGGTTTTTGCGTCGAAGACATCACCAAATTAGGAAAATGTGAATCATCTCAGAAACTACTGGATTTAAACGAATTTGCTTAGTACCATTCGATTCAGAATGAAAGAATGCACTAAAATATGTTATCAGATGAAAAATATCTACAAAAGCCGATTTTTAAGGAATTTTTTAAAAGTTCGTTCTTTTTTCTACTCATCGTAGGGGTGGAATTTTCGAAAATCCATTTTTAGCGGCACTCGATGTTATAAGAAGCATTTTTACCCCAATTTTCAAGATTTTTGGTATGGTAGATTTTTTTGTGCTATGATTAATACGAAATCCTGACTTTCTTTAATATATATAGCACTTTTAATTAGCGAAAAATCACTAAGTATTAGTTTTTGCCTAATTACTAAAAAAGTACTGAATCAATTTCGACGAAATATGAATCTAAACCATTCTCGAATCTACTGGAACGCACACACAAAATTTCATCAAAATCGGTCCAATCGTTTAGGAGGAGTTCAATTACATACACACGCACAGAAGATTTTTATATATAAAGATATAGATAGATAGATAAACTGGTGCGATTGCAATAGGTAGTATTTCTTACGAAATCTACCTAAAATGTATTATATTTTACCCTCACATATTATTGCAATAATTTTGTATGGATGAAACGCAATTTTCAATTTAAAACATTATTCCGCCATAGGCAAATACTTTTTTATACGTTTTACTACATTTTAATGAGCTTAGAAATCTACGATTCTTTAAAAAGAATAAATTTTTATATTTAATTGAAGAATAAAGGTGATTTTAAACTGTATGCTTTTTTTGCAAAAATTTTTGGCTCAGGCCAAATTTTAGTGATCTTTCAACAGACCTGGCTACGCCGAGACAATGATTTTCATATAGGCTAGCTCAAAACTGGGACAAAATATTTTGGCCCGTGAAGGCTAAGAAGAATGAAATCAGTCCCGGCTCGGTACGGAAAAAATAAATTAGGCCCGGCCTGATCCGATCTTTCAGGAAAAAAGTAAGTCCCTATCCCAGCCCGACCTAGGAAGAGTAATAAAATAAATTTTGATTTAATCCTTTTTAATGTAAATAAGTTTACTGTAAATAAATTCCAAGTAACTTCTTACTAAAATTTCAACTTGTTTAATTAATTTGGATTCGAATTTCCTGCTGTACTATCAGCAATAAAATAAACAAATTTTCATTAATATGAAAATACGCAACTGGAATATTTATAGCAATATAACGTAAGGGGTAGTATAGAATGTCCATCTTTAAATCTATCTTATAGTCTCCTCAATAAGTGTAAAATATTCGATGTTTTAAAGTGAAAAATTTAACACATTAATGGCCAAATTATTTTCTTCAATAAAAATGAAATTTTTGGGTTTCCCACCACTTTTAAAAGAAGAATAACTTTGATCTTAATTTATTGAGGTCTCTTAAAAAATAGTACTTATTTATCTTTATATTTACTGGTGTGAAAAGTGCTTTTTTGTAATTGTCCCTAAAAAGGGACGCTATGCACTAATGAGTTGATCTCGGTGGGTTGGATGTTGAATTTTATATAGAACATACAGGGTGTCTTAAAATGAATTAACTGATTTAAAAATTCAATAACTTACAAATGGTCGCAGCTAATTAAAAAATATTTGCAGAAGGGTTAGGTAAGATGTGAGAAGTGTTTTTTACAGCGTTTCTCGACTTAAGTTTAAAATAGAAGAAATACATGACATTGCTAGCAATGGTTGTTAAATTGGGGGCCGATATATTGTTTCTCTTTACTCTCAGTCTTGTTGCGACAAGGAGATTAAATATATGAAATGACTCTCAGTTTCCAATGTAATTTTGTTATTAGGAGTCCACTGCATATATTTAATCTTTTTCTTTCACACCAGAATTGAGAAAAGAGGCCAAAAGAGCTCAGATTTAGCGCCTGTTGCTAACAGTACCATCTATCCCCGCTATTTTAAATTAAAATCGAGAATCGCGGTAAAAAACTCCTGCTATCTTACATTCTTACATAACACTCTTGTAGGAATTTAATTTTACAGCTACCACAATTTGCAAGTTACTGAGTTTTAAAATCAGTCAATCAATTTTAGGACATCCGGTAGATGCATATATACAAATACAGAAACATACTTTTAAAGATAAACATGTATATTTTAAGTTAGTCGGCAAAATCGTCATTTACGCCCCCCTAATGAATTCTACTTAAATACGCCCCTGAGCATGCACATTTTGCAAATAATTCTGCATTCAAAAATGAAATATTAATTATAATTAATGGTGTTATTAGAAAAGAGTACTCAGGGTTTATACAGAGTTTTGTCAAAATTTTGTCAAAAGATAGCGAAAAACCGCTAATTTTGTCATATTTAAACACGAAAAAATGCAAATTTCGAAACGGAAGCGCCCAAAAAAAAAAAAAAAAAAAAAAAAAAAAAAGCACATAGTTCATAACGGGAGTGGAATCGCCCCCTCTTTTCTCCCACTTCCATTGTAACCTTTTAGAAAATTTGCTGTGATCTTTTTTTTTTTTTTTTTGCTTAGGATCACTTCTGTGATTCTGTCAAATTTCTTTCCAAAATTTAGAAAAATTAAGGTAGTCATTTCCGAAAATAAATAAAGAAAGATCGGTCGTTACTCGAAAAATCAGGGCCGTAACTACCGCCGGGGCACTGCCCCAGGGCCTCCAAGCCTGAGGGGCCCCAAACTGATGGTTAAAAAAACTATTGATTTTAGTTTCTAGTCTAACTTCCTATAAAATGTCCAACACCTAGCTAAATGTTAATAATTAAAAAATAATAATAAATAATAGGGATGCACCGAAAAGTGATTTTGGCCGAATACCGAATGCCGAATACTCGGCCGACAGCTGAACCAAATACTGAATATTCGGCAAGCCGAATAGTAATTGTTGGGCCGAATACCGAATATTCGGCCAGCTGAATAGTAACTATTCGGCTTTCCAAATACTTTTTATATTTCAAAGTTTAAAGTTATTAAAATGTTACTTTTAATTACTAGAATAAATGTTTTTGCATGTCCGTCGATATACTCCATTATGTTTTGCATGCAAAAGCAACTCTATATAGTATAAAGAAGAAAATATGGACTTCTGATCGGTTGAATAATATAAAAAGAATCTAAAAAAAATCTAGAAAATCTTTCTTCTTTTCTATTAATAAATACATAAAATCGAAAAAAAAATAATCAAAATCCATCGTTCGAATGGTTTTTATAAACAGAAACATACAATTAAATTACATAAACTCAAAAATGAACCAAAACAAAACGCTCTTTAAAGTATTCCACCAATAAGAAGTCCGTATTTTCACCTCTATGCTAGCTTCAGTGGGATCGGCAAAAATTCCGTCGTCGCCAGGTGCCTGCCGAGTAGGGTTGTGCAATTCTGCTTTTTTTTTTTTAGTCATTTTTGGACTTATCATACTGTGTATGTTTAAACAACAGCGTGCAAAAGAAAAAAAACTGCATCTGGGGCAAAGTGTTAATTTGCTCCGGGTGCGAGGGGCCTCACTAGTTTGCCCCAGGGTCCCCAAGATTATAGTTACGGCCCTGCTAAAAATCTTACATAAAATGTATCACAAATTTTGACAAATAATCGAAAAAATATCATTTTCTTAAATTAGTGAAAAGAATCATCAATTTTGTTTTTGGATTGTGAGAAAAAAATCGAGTTTTGTCAGAGGATGGTGAAAAGATGCAAATTTCGTTCAGGAATCACAAAATAAAACAAACAAAAAAGAATTTTGACAAAAAATTTTGAAAAAAAAGGGACATTTCATCAAGAAAACGGAAAAAACGACAAATTTCGTCGAAAGGTCGCGGATTCCCGTGGCACTTTGATGAAATTCGTGCTTTTTATATGTTGCATTTTGACGAAATTTGCGTTTCTTCAACGGCCCTTTGGCGGAAAAAAAAATCTCACTTTTTTCTGTTTTCAGATGACAATATTCACTTTTTGTCGACGATCATTTAACGAAATTCGAGTTTTTTCCACGGTCCTTTGACAAAATCCTTTGGTCCTTTCGCCTAATTCTTTGCGTAATTTATGCGCTATAGCGCGTCCGCATCATCGCTGAAGGGCTGTGTTTTTTCTAATGCTGGGCAAGAAGGGCGCTAGTTTTTGGATGAGGGGCAAGAGCAGGTGCGGATCCATGGGGGGGGGGGGGAATCGCCCCCCCAAACCAGTGTTGAATTTAGACTTTTTTCCAGAAGGGATTTCTGCGACTCTGTCAGAGACATTCCATTTTTCCAGAAAAAACGCGAATTTCGTTAAAATGTCACTAAAAAGAGCTAATTTGACAAAAATTGCATTTTCTCTGCTATCATTTGATGAAAATCGTAGGTTTTTTGCGATCATTTCACGGAAATCGTGTTTTCTCAATCTTTAGGCAAAATTTGCGTCTTTTCCACGATCCTTCGATTAAATTCACATCTTTATTGCGATCCTTTGACAAAAAGTGTACCTATTTTGTATTTGACCAGAAATAGCATCTTTTTTTGCGATTATTCGACAGAAATAGTGTCTTTTTCACAATGCTTTAACAGAAATCGCGTCTTTTCACGATGCTTTGGCAAAATTCGTATCTTTTTCACAATCCTTTGACAAAAATCACGTTTTTCCTGCAATCATTTGATGAAAATCGTGGAATTTTTTGCGATCATTTGACGGAAATCTCCTTTTTCTCGATCCTTTGACAAAATTCGCGACTTTTCCACAATTCTTTGAAAAAATTCTCGTCTTTTCCACAATCCTTTGATTAAATTCACGCAATTTTGTGCTTTTTTACGAACCTTTGACAAAAATTGCATCTATTTAGTATTCTTTGACCGGAAATAGCATCTTTTTCGTGATTCTTCTACGGAAATAGTATCTTCTTCGTGATTCTTCTATGGAAATAGCGTCTTTTTTGCGATTCTTCTATGGAAATAGCATCTTTTTCGCGATTCTTCTACGGAAATAGCATCTTTTTCGCGATTCTTCTACGGAAATAGCATCTTTTTCGTGATTCTTCTACGAAAATAGCGTCTTTTTCGCGATTCTACTACAGAAATAGCGTCTTTTTTGTGATTCTTCTACAGAAATAGCGCCTTTTTCGCATATCTTCTACGGAAATAGCATCTTTTTCGCGATTCTTCGACAGAAATAGCATCATTTTCGCGATTCTTCGACAGGAATTGCATTTTCCTGCAACTTTTTGCCAGAAAATTCATCTTTTTTTGTGATCCTTTGACAGAGATTGCGTCTATTTCGCATTGTCTGACCGAGATGACATCTTTTCCACGATCTTTTAACAGGAATTGCGTTTTCATCACAAGCTTTTGATAAAAATCATGCCTTTTTTTCACAATTCTTTGATGATATTGGAGTGTTTTTCGCGATCTTTCGACAGGAATCGTGTTTTTTCCGCAAGCTTTTGAAGGCAAATGTGTCTTTTTTTTGCAGTCCTTTGGCAGAAATAGCACTTTTTTCCATGATCATTCCACAATTTTTTTTTTTTTGGGGGGGGAGGGCTATTTTTTGATGAAAAGCGCGTGTTTTTCACTATCCGCTTCCATCCTCGGAGATTTTTCCGTCTTGTTACCATCTTCGGGAATTTTTAAGAGACAGAATTCCGTCTCAGGACGGAAAAAAACTTGCACCCATGCGGAAAAGGGAGAATTTCGTCAAGAGGTCACGGAAAAAGCGCTAATTTTGTCAAAGGGTTGGAAGAAAGGTAGGCAAAGAATCATGGAAAAAGATTGAATTTGCACATAGCATCGCTGAAAAAGCGCGAACTTCAACATAAGATTGCTGAAAAAGCGGTAATTTTGTCAAAGTACCGCGAAAAAGTGCGAATTTCGTCAAAGGGTCGCGGAAAAAATGCGGGTTTTGACAGAGGATCGTGTAAAAAACGTGAACTCTGGCATTGGATCGCTAAAAAGCGCGTATTTCGACATAGGATCTCTGGAAAAGTGTGAATTTTGTCAAAGTGTCGTGGAAAAATCAGCTACTTTTCTCAAAGGGCTGCAAAAAATTGCTAATTTTGTCAAAGTATCGCAGAAAAGAACCAATTTTGTCAAAGGATCGTGGAAAAAACCCGAATTTTGACAGAGTATTGTGGGAAAAAAGTTGAAATTCGTCAAAAATGCAAAAAAAAAAAAAAAAAAAAAAAAAAAAATGTGAATTTCGTCAAAGAGTTGCGAATTTAGTCGGAAGATCACAGAAAGCATTTCATTTGATTATTCATTTAATAATAACTGTACAAAGAATGATTTCATGAACAGAAATTATGACTATGTTGATTCCCCTGTGGCAGAATTTTTTAACTGTGTCTGCGACAAGCCTCATTAATATCCAATTCTGTCTGCAACCGCAACGCAATATTTTCTTCGAACTGTATACACATTTACATATCATATGTTTAGGAAAAAGAAAAGACACTGTAAAATGAATATATCACAAATCAGGTATTCTACATATTTTATGTATAATATTCTTAACTACTCCATAGATGCATATAAAATAAGGTCAAAAAACAAAAATTAATAAATCAGCATTGGAAAAATTGTCTAGCATATTTACTGTAATATATAATAAATAAATTGTCCCAAAATTTTGTTTAGACATTTGATAATTGAGTATCAAGTTAAATTGCTACAATTTATATCAATATATCACAGATTTAAAACTATAATTAAATCAAAGTATTGGGTAGGGGGGTGGGGAGAATTGTACACATATGCTTAAATATTTCTAAAACCGTATTTTGTGACCATGCGCCGCACCCACCGTAAGCGCCGCACTTACGAAAATACATCAAAATGTTAAAAATTGCGTTATATTCCGCGTTTTTTTTACATTTGTGAAATGAATCCAATTTCATGGCTGCCAACTTCTACGCCTATTTGAAGTCAAATAAACATGTTAGAAGCAGAAATTTTAGTAAATGATAAACAATATTTGCTTTAATGCATAACATTGAATATATTTAACATACATTTTATTAAAAAAATGTTGTAGTTCCAGACATGTTTATGTGATTTAAATAGGCGTAGAAGTTGGCAGCTATGCAATTTCAAACTGCTTTTACAAAATAGTATATTTTGTATATTTTTTACGATAAAATTTAATTTAAGTTCGGGCAACCATTTTTTGTGAATTTTTTAATATGATTTTTATAGTTTTTCTTCCATTTCACGGAGATTTTCCGAAATTCGAAACACGAATCCTGTTTAAAGAATAAATCTAGAACAGTAATTATGTTCTCTGCAATTTTCGTTTTTTTTTTAAATTTAATTTTAGCTTTTTTATTGATTACGTTTTAATCCCCCCCCCCCTCCTCCCACCACTAAATAATAATAAAAAAAATTATTTCACAATTTGCAGTGATTTTTTATATTTATGAAATGCGTTAATATTAATTATAAAAATTACTATAACTACATTATTATCTTATCCTTATCAAAATATAGCAAATTTTGTCCTTTTTTCAAAAGTTTCTCACATTCATCAGCGATTTTAGACGTGTTTTGTGGTAATTTTTAATGTTTGTAAAAGGAATCCAATTTAAATTTTTTAACCTAACATTTCGTTCTGCGATTTTTAAATTTTGACACAAAAAAAAAAAAAAAAAAAAAAAAATCGCGATTTTTTTTTTTATTTTTGCAATTTTAAAAATTTTTGTTGTGACTCCCGAATATTTAAATTTAAGATATTATTTATTGAAAAAAATAACACCCTTTTTTATTCAAAATCATTTGCGTACTTGTGCGAATTGTATTCTTTTAAAAGTAAAAGGAGATCCCAATAAGTCAAAAAGTTTTGGGTTGTTGAAAAAAAAAAAAAAAAAAAAAAAATCGAGCAGCAAATAGAAAAAATGAACTGAAAATTAATTTTTGTTCTTCTACTTTTACTTTAAAAAACGAAAAAAATATTTTATTTTCGTTATGAATAGACCGATTTTATTCAAATTTTCAGCAATTCTCAATAATAATAAATTAGGCTGTATACCAAATTTTTATTAAAATATATTTAAATTTTATGAAAATTATATATATCCATTAAAAAGTCCACTCTTAGATTCACTAGATAAAAAAGTCTCATTATCATGACATGGTTGTTTATTTAGCTGCGAGAACTCGGACCTGGCTGCAAGCACATACGATTACTTTTTACGGTTAGAAGTCGGCGTGTTTTATGTTTGCTCGCAGGTGGCGAGCGAACTTTACTTTTTCCAGTTCAACTTCAATCACACTGTAGGACAAGTACCTTTCTCTTAAGTAAGGTTGAGATAGTTATCTCTTGAACCATTGTAATATGCCCGTATCGTATTGTCAATAAATTGCAGAAGAAAAGAGAAGAAAGGATTTCCTGGAATTCAGTTGAACTTGAGCAAAATACACGTGTGCTCGGAGACGCCGTGAAAATCAGATAAGCTTCGTTCTATTGATAAATGTTTTGCTATGCAAAAAAAGAAACAGTTTAAAACAAAATATTTAGTGAAACAAAATAGAAAACTATTTAAAACAAACTTTTTTTTTTTTTTTTTTTTTTTTTCACAATAATACTTTATTTTTCATTAAATTTTCATTCAAATTTTCTTTTAATGTTCGTTTGCGTTATAATGAAAGAATAACTTTAAAGAATGAAAGCCTGAGGAATTTAGAAAAACACTTGTCATTCTCGGGTGATTTTCCAATTGAAAATACAATCGGTATCAGTTATTTATATGAGAACATCCGCATGCAATATAATGGAAAACATTAAATATATATATATATATATATCTAGCTGGCACTTCAAAATTATACTTCAATTTTGTTCATTTTATTTATATTTGCATTAGCTAGCAGAGATCGGTTTTTACAAAGGCCGCTTTTTACTTATACGATTCCCTTGACAGGGATACTTTCACTTTCGAAACCGGTTCCAAAAATAAAAGTATCCAAATAAATAATTTAAAAAAATTCTGTAAACAAAATTGAAAAATTCTATGTAGAAATTCACGTTTTTTTTCCCCCTCGATCTTTTGACAAATACGCATTTTTCCACGGTCCTTTGAGGAAATTCTCATTTTTTTCTGTGGTCCTCTAACGAAATTTGCTTTTTTTTTTTCCCATGATCCATTGATGAAATACTTTCCCCTCGGTCTTAAGACGAGATACTTTCTTTTCATAGGATCCTTTAACAAATTTCATTTTTTTTTATTTTTTTTTCTTTAAATAAAAGTATCCAAATAAATAATAATAAAAAAAAAATCCTGTAAACAAAATTGAAAAATCTATGTAGAAATTCACGTTTTTTCCCCTCGATCTTTTGACGAAATACGCATTTTTCCACGGTCCTTTGAGGAAATTCTCATTTTTTTCTGTGGTCTTCTAACGAAATTTGCTTTTTTTTTTTTTTTTCCCATGATCCATTGATAAAATACTTTCCCCTCGGTCTTAAGACGAGATACTTTCTTCTCATAGGATCCTTTAACAAATTTCATTTTTTTTTCTTTTGAGCGTTTTCAAGTTTTGGACAATTTTTTTAAATTTTTCGTTAGTGCAGCAAAAAGTGTCCGACAATTACGGACAAAAATTGTCCGACAGTTGCGGACAAAAGTGTCCGAAAGTTGCGAACAAATTTTTTGTAATTGATTTCATTAGTACAGACAAAAACTGTCCGCCATTCTAAGCACGTGTTCTACGGAATGACAGTTGATCTTAGCGGCCGCACCGCAGAACGCAGAGCTCGTATGCTCTCGGAAAGCGCAGATGAATGAATTTAGAGGCGGGGATTTGGCGTCCGGATCAGGAGAACAGATGCGTGGCGCCGTGCGTACTGCCGGGGAAAAAAGTTGTCCGCAATTTTTGGACATTTTTTTTTTTAAATTTTTCGTTAGTGCAGACAAAAAATGTCCGACAATTGCGGACAAAAGTGTGCGAAAGTTGTGGACAAACTTTTTTAATTGATTTCATTAGTACAGACAAAAACTGTCCGCAAGAGATTTTCTGTGTCCGCGACTATGTCGCCGTGTTTCTGCCACGGGGGTTGATTCTATGTTTCTTAGTATCGCCCCCCCCAAAACAATCCCCTGGATCCACCCCTGGGCAAGAGGGATGCTGTTTTTTAAACTAAAGGGCAGGAAGGGCGGCACGCACCCCTGAAACCCACTGGGGGAAACTCTGCAAAAAAATTTAAGGACTTGCCACTTTTGTTGTTATTTATGTGGCATGCGCTTGCACACCCCAATTTTTAATGCCCCATTTGGAGAGAAGAACATTTCAAACAAATTTTTCTCTATTAGAATCTAATTATTGGTAGGGCCGTACCGAGTACTCGGTATTTACTAGGTATTCGGCATACTCGGCCAATCTGCCGAGTACTCGGTATTCGGCCAAAATTTGGGCCGAGTACCGAGTACTTACCGAGTAGTTGTAAGGATTTAATTTCTAAGCATTTATTATCATTACAATGAGAAATTATTTGGCACAATACATTACAAATGAATAAATCAAAGTTTAAAGCACTAAAATAGTTAATTTCTTCTTGCAAGCTAGTTTTGGTCGCCATAGCATACCATCATATTCATATTTTGCACTGATGATGGTATGCTATGGCTACTGAAACTAATTTGCAAACAGAAATAAAATATTTTGGTGCTTTAAATTAAATATTTTTGATTTATTTATAATATTATTGAAGACAAATGAATTTATAACTGATCTGTAAAAGTTATTTGAATATAAATGTATAATATTTGCAATTATTCAAAAAATATTTTATTTAATACATAAAAATGTTTATAAAATATGGAAAAGTTAAAAAAAGGACACAAATGCAAATTCTTCCCTCCAGTTCACTTTTAATCTGCCTTTCATTGTACCACAATTAAAATGACCGAAACTTTCTTTTTCCAAATAATGTAGGAATGTTTTGTTTTAATTGGTAGTTTAACTCCTAATATGGGAATTATTCATTTGAGCTCATCAAGTTATGATTACTCTGAATGAAAAAACAATTTCATTACACTTCACAGTAATTGCTACTAAAATGTGATTAAATTTATCTTACTTTCAGCAACATAAAGGCAAAAAAGCTGTTTTAATTCATACAACATTTTCAATATTATATTTTGAGCTCCATCTTATGGTTTATTATAGTTAATTACTCTAATAATTAATCTTTTTGGATCCAGGCAAGGAAACAACCTTTTCAAAATTTGAGTTTGCAACTATATGGAATGGTCGAAATCCTTCTACAATGTTTCTAGCTATAGCTAGCATGTCTAAAATAGCCTGTTAGGCAATAAGCCTGATTTTATTGTAAGTTGCATATTGTGAATAATGCAAGCTTACATCATTACTTTTAACATCAGTTCTTTGAATTATTCAAAATTACAGCAACCAATAATCATTCTTGATACAGATTTCCAGTATCAAAAGGAATTTGTAAATTGAAGAATCAGTTAATTTGCATTGGTTGAATTTAATTTTTATGTATCACTTTTATTTTCCATTTTTTAAAAAATAATGCTACTGTTTTAAACTGTTTGAAATTAAAAAAAAATTATCTTTAAAAGATGTATAATTACATTTCAAATTAGTTAATTAGAAATTATTTAAAAATTAATTAAAAAATATATGATTATATGTTAAAGAAGTATGCTTATTATATATACACAGACATGTTACTCTTAAAACTCACATCATGTGCATCGATAGTTCTTTGTTATGCCCAACTACTCGGTACTCGGCCGAGTAGTAAATGACTGAGTACTCGGTACTCGGCCAAAGTGCTACTCGGTGCAGCCCTAATTATTGGTGCCGAAAATGCAAAGAATTCACAACCTTGGTGATTTTGTATGTTTAAATAAACAAGTAAATACAATCAACTTTCCTATGCAATGACCAATGGTCATACACACAGAGATCAGTGAAACTCGAAACACTTATTACATATATCGAATACAACTATAAAAAAAATTTTAAATGTAAAAAAAAAAAAAAAAATGCTAATGCAATATACGCGAAAAAATATAACTTTTGAATTTATTCTTTTAGAGCATAAGTTAAAGTGTCCTAAAGCTGACATCTAACAAATATTTAAAGCATTACTTATTTTCTAAAACAATTTAGAATGAGTTTTTCTTTCTTCTTAAATCAAAGATATCTTGGATTTGGAAAATTGATAATGCTTTAAATATTTGTTTTACTTAAAGATGTCAGTTTTAGAGCACTTTAGCTTAATCACTTTCTTTGAAGGTGAATGTTGTCCATGACTTACATAGAAAACTGATAAAAACACCATTATTAACACCCCTGTAAGATACTACTCACCATTATATGCTATTGAATATGTTAATTAAATTATGTACACATACATTTAAATAAAATATAGATCAAACTATTTACAACAATAAAATCTACTTTTGGGTTCCATAAAAAATTGGAATACAAATGATAAATCACAACAGTATTAAAAGCAAAAAATATTGATAAAAAAATTTATTGAAAAACTACGTAGTAAAAAATGTATGGAAAGAAATTTGGGCTAAATAATAATATTAAAATCAATTTCTTATGAATCTATTTGCAATTTTTGTTATCTAATTTGTCTAATTTCTGCAATTCTTTTTTGTTTGTTTGCAGACTTAATGTTTTCATTTCTAAGTAACGAGTCTGTACGAATCCTGGCACTGAACAACTATTTAGTCAAGTTTTGGTACCATCCCCGGAGAATTGCAGTTTGAAACAAAATAAAATAACATTAAAGATGGCAGAGTATGTGCGAGAGCAGAATGAAGTTAAAATGTGACATTAAATAAACACTTTCAAATAATAATAATTAATAGTAATTCTAATATAAATCTTGTGGATTGATTATTATTGTTATTATCAAGGCTAACTTATCATAATATCATATTATGATAAGTTAGCCTAAATCATAATATAAGTTAGTTATCATATTATGATAAGGGGGCCTTGGTTATTATGATGCCAAATGATGTTGGTACACGTGATACATGACATGCATTTCCTTCTCAAAAATTAATAAGAGCATTTTTTTAGCAATTATTAAATTACTTTAAAATATTCTGCACAGTTTAATTTTTACATTAATATTAACAACATCAAAAAACAGTTGATTACATCAACAATAAAATAGTATTGAATAATGAACAGAGAGTACTTACTTTCGAAGTTTTCAGAGAATGAATCGCGTTGTTCTTCTAATTTCTTCTTAAATTAATCCGTAATTCGCTAAAAATCATTTTAACAATTTAAATTTTTTAAGAACACACAAATAACTTTAGACAAAAATAACTTAATTTTCCGAAAACAATAACAAACACAAACATCATACCGGTAGCGCGGCTGAATACGAATACGATCGTAGACGAAGCACTCACAACAGAATGTAGCCTTACGCGTTATAGCGAAAGCTCGATAATATAGTTCCTCCCAAAGAAGAAAAATGTAATATTATTCTTTTATTTCCAGGATATGTTGCATTGTTTTTCTCTTAATGAATAACTTTTATGCTGTTATGAATGAAGTAAATCTTAACAAAGTACAAACTTATCATTTCGTTTGGTTTTGATAGCTTCCGATGGCTCAAAGCTGAGAAAGCATAAGGTTCATTTTTGATCCAAATATACTCAAATCGATATGAGTACATCAATATACTCATTTTTGAGTACTTCATTTTTTACAGTGCACAAAAAAGCTCTAAAACGGCCATAGCGACTTCACATTTTAGTCACTATGACTTCACATCGACGTCACGTGACGTCACATCGACAATCAATGGTCACAAGCCACAATGTGACGTCACAACGACGTTACATTGACGTCACAATGTCTTACGAGAGGTGCCGTGTGATGTCATTTCACTCTCATTTCATTAAAATTGGATTTATAGACAATTACCTCTCCCTTTTTTTCGTTCCCAAATCTACCGCTTCGATAAAATCGGTTCAAAATGCCATTTTTGATTGCTTTTTTTGCATTTATCAAAGAATCGACCCTCACAGCATCTCGTGTACTTTCTAAATAAGACAATTTGCCAGTTGGATGCATTTGAGAGCAAAAATAAATTCAAAAATAAATCGGAAAATAAGCGGTTTGAATCGAATTACACCCTTAAAAACTCATCAACGTTTCATTCGCTTCTGCGATCGTCGTCAAGATACAATAGAAAAATGTTAAATGCAATTTAAAATGTAAACACATACGTCCACGGGCATAGTTGAGATGAGAGTGCGTAAACAAGCTTAATTAATTACACCATATTGTGCCAGATTTTATGAATGGAGTATGATAAATGATCGTTACAAGCTCGCGGCCCGAGCTTAGTGATTTAAGGGTGTTCTTAAATCAAAAAGGGCAACTTTGTGACACATGCTTTAATTTATTTTTGTTCGGAAATGCATGAAAATAGCATGTGTTATTATTCAGAAACTGTCTAATTGCACTCATTTTTCTGTTTTTTAAAAAACACAATAGATTTTTCATAACAAGCCTTCAAAATTGACACTTTTGAGCATATTTCCCGGCGGAGCAGAAAAAGCGGTCGAAAAGGAGGAGAAAAAAGGGTGATTACGTCATCGAAATTGCTTATAATTCGATAAGTAATTTAATTATCATAAAATGGAAAAATAAGTTCAATTCGAAATTGCTTCCATAGTCAGGCCTTCCAAAATTATATCTTTCTGTTAAAAAATGAATTTGTAAATGTGTCAAAACGTTTTTCGCTTGTGGAGCGGATCAGTTAAGAACATTCTCAATGGGTTCTAAAACTTTATTGAGATATGGAATTATAGTTATAGCTCAAAATTAATCTTGACCCTTCATTTGAAAAATATAGTCTTGCGAGAGATGTACCGAGTTTTGACTGTACAATATCTCTTTTATGCTTTTAAAATCTCTTTGAAAATTTTTGTTTAGTTTCGCCAATGTATAACAAGCTTTCGTTATTTGCGAGGATAACTGGAATTTCAAAGACATAGATTCATCAATGTTTTCCATAGTCAGTCAATGCGAATTCGCATCTTTCTCCTTTTTATAATACCCTTTCACGGCACGATTTTTTTTTTAAATATTTGAAATCTACCGATCGTAATGTGAAAAATAGTAAATAAATAAATAAATAAATAAATTTCAAATTTTCAGCTAAAGTTTGATGTTTTAGGGTCTGTACCCTGTATACTATTGGAAAAAGTCTTTCTTCATAAGAATTTGTTTCCAAAGTGCCACGAGATGGCAGCACTACAAAAGTGTTCTCCAGAAAAGAAAATGAATTCCCTAAAAAACATTCCATCTGACGTCACATTTACTACGAACTTGTTTTTTTTTTTTTTTTTTTTTCTTTTATCTACCTTCAGAAATGATTCTTCGCGGGTGATGTTGACATTTTCCTCAAGCTGTTAATTCGGAAGCAAAACTGTCAGCTCCGACAATATTTCTGTTTAAGGGTGTATTCGAAAAAACGCTTTTCCAACTTCAACAGATCGAAATTTTCCGATACAATTTCAGACACATTTTTAACAAGTAGAAACATGAAACTTGCTAAAGTGATTTTTGAAATGATGTGTAAGGTGCCGTGTGATGTCTTTTTATGCTCAATTCATTAGAATTTGATTTATAAACAATCATCTTCTCAGTAGGACCCTTTTTTGCGTACCGACATTTCCCGCTTCGGAAAAATCGGTTCGAGGTGCCGTTTTTGATTGCTTTTTTTGCAATATTATAAGTAGAAACATGAAACTTGCTGAGGGGATTCTTGAAGGGACGTATGAGGTGCCGTGTGATGTCTTTTTACGCTCAATTCATTAGAATTTGTGTTACAAACAATTACCTTATCAGTATGACCCTTTTTTTCGTCCTCAGATCTCCCTCTTGGGAAAAGTCAATTCGAAATGCTTTTTTTTGATTGCTTTTTTTGCAATATTTTCTGCATTTATCAAAGAACCGACAATCACGGCACCTTGTGTTACTTTCCAAATAAGAGATTTTGAAAGTTTGGTGTATTTGAGAGCCAAAAGTGAATTCAAAAATAAATCGGAAAAACGGCACTTTGGATCGAAATACACCCTTAACAGCTCGAAATTTTCCGATACAATTTCAGACACATTTTCAAAAGTAGAAACATGAAACTGGTTGAGGGGATTTTGGAAGAGACGTAGAAGGTGCCATTTGTGATGTCATTTTACACCCCATTCATTAGAATTGGATTTAGCAACAATTACTTTCTTGGTAGGACCCTTTTTTTCGTTCCCAGATCTCCAGCTTCGGAAAATTCGGCTCAAAAGGCCATGTTTGATTGCTTTTTTTTTTTTTTTTTTTTTTTTTTTTTTTTGCAACGTTTTCTGCCATTATCAAAGAATGGACCCTCGCGGCACTTGTGGTACTTTCTAAATAAGGCAATTTGCCAGTTCGATGCATTCGAGGGCAAAAATGAATTTAAAAATAAATCGGAAAAAAAGCAGTGTGAACCGAAATACACCCTTAACCTAAAGGTCAATACTTTAATATAAACATATTCTACACTTTTTCAAAAATTCTTATCAGTGTATGATTTTAATTGCGCTATTTCCAAAAATGAACCATTTCCACTTGTGAAGAATTTTAAAGTCGCTAGAATAAAAATAATAAAATATATTTCAGTTTTTAGACATGCTTTTATTTTATATAAAATGAAGCCATTGGCCACTAAAGAATTTTACATAGATAATCCAGTATTAAGGGTGTATTCCGATCCAAACTGCCTTTTTTCAGATTTATTTTTAGATTCATTTTTGCTCTCAAATGCACCAAACTTTCAAATTATCTTATTTAGAAGCTATACAAGGTTCCGTGATTATCAATTCCTTGATAACTGTAGAAAATGTTGCAAAAAATGCTGTCAAAAACGTCGTTGTGGACAAAATTTTCCGAAGCAGGAGATCTGCGAACGAAACAAAGGGTCACGCTGAGAAAATAATTGCTCATAAATCAAATTCTAAATAATTCAGCGAAAAATTACTTCACACGGCATCTTCTACATCACTTCAAAAATCGCCCCAGCAAGTTTCATGTTTCTACTTTTAAAAATGAGCCTGAAATTGTATCAGAAAATTTCGAGCTGTTGAAGGTGGAAAATCATTTTTTCGAATACACCCTCAAGGGTGTATTTTGATTCAAATTGCTTATTTTCCGATTTATTTTTGAATTCATTTTTGCTCTCAAATACACCAAACTTTCAAAATCTCTTATTTGGAAAGTACACAAGGTGCCGTGATTGCCGATTCTTTGATAAATGCAGAAAATATTAAAAAAAAAAAAAAAAAAAAAAAAAAAAAAAGCAATCAAAAACGGCATTTCGAACCGATTTTTCCCAAGCGGGAGTTTTGGGAACGAAAAAAAGGGTCCTACAGATAAGGTAATTGTTTATAACTCAAATTCTAATGAATTGAGCGTAAAAAGACATCACACGGCACCTCATACGTCCCTTCAAGAATCACCTCAGCAAGTTTTATGTTTTTACTTTAAAAAATGTGCCTGAAATTGTATCGGAAAATTTCGAGCTGTTGAAGATGGAAGAGCGTTTTTTCGAATACACCCTTAAACAACATCTATAGAAAAACATAAGTAGTTTAATTTTTTTTTTTTTTCTAAAAATATGTTTTTCGGAATCTCCTGTGCCTAAAATGTGTTAATCCTTATTATTATTTTTTCGATTTGTAAAACGATTACAAATTTATCCTATATAACGTATGATGGGTAAGTAATAAACTAAATGCTAGATAATTAAAAACACAGACGACTGACCAACAACTGACCGCTTTCTCTATTACGTGCAGCTCCTCACTGTTGCCAAAAAAAAAAAAAAAAAAAAGCCCTATAAATAATAATAATAAAAAAAGGTGTCGGGCTCACGCATGCAATAAAAGAAAGAGAGATGGTTATCTGTTTGAAAAAAGTGGCAATGTTTGGCGGTGCGTGGCAGCTAGATGTGACGATTCCGACACCTACCTTGGGTTTTATCTTACCTTGAAATTGTCCGCTTCGGTACTTATTGCCGGATGTTGGTTGGCACCTATATAGGCAGCGTGGGAGAGCGAGACCAAAGTGTTAAGATTTAGTCGCCGATAATGTCTAGTTACTGGTTTGGAATAATAACAGGGGGTTACTTGCGTTTTTAAAATTTTTTATTTTTCATTTATTGTTCACTAACATGCATGGGTATATTCCGCTGCATATACGCAAAGAAAGTTGTCAGCCAAGGTGAATGTCTTTATATCTATAAATAATATGTAAGTAGTCGTAAGTAGTCATTACTGTCTTTACAAGTTTGACGCGTTAACAAGTTTTCTGAAGCTTGTGAAAAGTCATAAATTGATCAGTAGATCACGAATGTTTTTGTCAATAATGTTGATAGCTCATATTTAAACACTCACACACTGAATAAAACGTAAGATTAAAAATTCTAATGAACTGTATTTTATTTAACTAAATCACAACTCTGCCGCTCATGGCGACGTGTTTTACAAGGCAGACGATAAACTGTATTTTATTTAACTAAATCACAATTCTGCCGTTTATGGCTACGTGTTTTACAAAACATTCTATTAACTCGCATAAACAAAAGCAGACGATAAACTGTATTTTATTTAACTAAATCACAATTCTGTCGTTCATGGCTACGTGTTTTACAAAATATTCTATTAACACGTATAAATAAAGGCAGGCGATAAACAGCATTTTATTTAACTAAATCGCAACTCTATTGCTCATGGCGACGTGTTTTACAAAACATTCTATTAACTCGCATAAACAAAGGCAGACGATAAACTGTATTTTATTTAACTAAGTCCCAACTCTGCGGCTCATGGCTACGTTTTTTACAAAACATTCTATTAACTTATATAAACAAAAGCAGACGATCAAAGTTATTGCTAAAATTATAAAGCATAAATGTGACCGGACAAATGTAAGTAATAAATTAGTAAGCAGACATTATTGTCTTGAAAATGGCGGAAATAAAGACACGTTTATAAAAGGTTTTTTGAAGTGAAATTTTCTCGGATGCTTGTTTTTGTTTGACAGTCATACATGTGCATATATACAGTTGTAAAAGCAGTAATTGATATATTGTAAATTGGAGAGTTGTAAAATTCACTGTCGGATGTCATGGTACATGAGACAGCGGTAATGTCTAGTTACTGGTTTGGAATAATAACAGGGGATTGTAAAGACTATATTTCGCTGGTGCTTGATTTATTTATTATTATTATTATTTTTTTTTTTTTCGTTTTCATTTATTTTTGACTATTATGCACGGGTGTATTCAGTTGCACCTATATTAATGTCTTTGTAACTGTAAATAATAAGTACACTGTAAAAAATGTGACTATTTTGCTGCATCGTCACTCCACCGCTTTTATAAACAAGTTGGAAATTGCACGTGAAGCGTAGAAAATGGGGTGCGTTCGTGCGATAACGAAATTTTAAAAATATTACTCTCATATATCAATCTCATAAAATTCTAAATAGTGAATTACAATTAAAACGCTCATCAAACAATGTTCTCCTTATACCATTATGTAATGGAATACTTTTGTGTGGCCTTGTAAATCAATAACAAATTTTCTTTGCACCACAAATTATGTAAAATGTATATTATAATATGTTATTTATGTTGCATATAAATTTTATTAAGTTCGAATGAGTGTAACACCATTAAAATGCATTTGAAACATTTTTCCCCATTGACCGTAATGTAACGGAATACTTTTGATTGTTCCTGTAATTGATCTATGCATTCGATTTTCATAACATTTGAAATAACTCGACAAAATTATGTAAGAATTATGTATTTTAAATTTCAAACGTATAAAATACATTTGGAACTTTTTCCCCATTGACCGTAATGTAACGGAATACTTTTGATTGTCCCTGTAATTGATGTATACATCCGATTTTCATAAAATTTGAAATAACTCGACAAAATTATATAATAATTATGTATTTTAAATTTCAAACGATTAAAATGCATTTGAAACTTTTTTCCCCATTGAACGTAATGTAATGGAATACTTTTGATTGCCCCTGTCATTAATCTATGCATCCGATTTTCCTAAAATTTGAAATGACTCGACAAAATTGTGTAATAATTAGGTATTTTACATTTCAACCGATTCGGTTGAGTAGTTTTTGCGTTGTTATATGCGGACAGACGGACGGACAGACGGATGGGCAGACGGACGGACTGAACGACCACTATAGGTGCTACGTATTTACATAATTACGAACGCACCTAAAAACGACTACTTCAGGCTATCAAGGAGCATTCTCATTGGCCAAAAGAGTGATATTCTATATAAGCGGGGGAGTGACGATGCAGCAAAATAGTCATATGTTTTACAGTGTAAGTAGTCATTGCTGTCTTTACAAGTTAGGCATGTTGACAGTCTTATGTCTACATTTATACAGGTTCTAAAGGCAAAATTGTCAGTAGACATTAATTTCTTTGTAAATATAAATAACAAGTAAATTGTAAGTAAACAGTCTTGAAACTTTCGAAATCAAGACAAGTAAAGCATTACTGTCTAAGAAATCAAGTTTTATAAAATGTTTTTTTTTTTTTTATGGTAGTTACTGATAGTCATAGTTCAAGATAGTCATATTCAATTGTGAAACAAGTCAAACTGTCTAAGTACAGGAGAACGTCTTTATAAATATAAATATAAATATAAATATAAATATAAATATAAATATAAATAATAAGTAAGTTAGATATTACTGTCTGTACAAATGACGCATATGAACAAGTATAGCAGGCTTTTTGAAGTATACATTGTTCTGATGATTGTTCTCTTTTTAGGTGCGTTCGTAATTATGTAAATACGTAGCACCTATAGTTGTCCTTCAGTCCGTCCGTCTGTCTGTCCGCATATAACAACGCAAAAACTACCCAACCGAATCGTTTGAAATTTAAAATACATAATTATTACATAATTTTGTCGAGTCATTTCAAATTTTATGAAAATCGGATGGATTGAACAGTTATAGGGACAATAAAAGCATTCCGTTACATTGCGGTCAATGGGGAAAAAAGTTTCAAACGCATTTTAATCATTTGAAATTTAAAACGTATATTTATTAAATAATTTTGTCGAGTCATTTCAAATGTTATGAAAATCGGATGCATAGATCAATTACAGGGACAATCAGAAGTATTCCGTTGCATTACGGTCAATGGGGAAAAAAGTTTGAAATTTAAAATACATAATTATTACAAAATTTTGTGGAGTCATTTCTAATGTTATGAAAATCGGATGTATAGATCGATTACAGGGACAATCAGAAGTATTCCGTTGCATTACGGTCAATGGGGAAAAAAGTTTGAAATTTAAAATACATAATTATTACAAAATTTTGTGGAGTCATTTCTAATGTTATGAAAATCGGATGTATAGATCGATTACAGGGACAATCAGAAGTATTCCGTTGCATTACGGTCAATGGGGAAAAAAGTTTGAAATTTAAAATACATAATTATTACAAAATTTTGTCGAGTCATTTCAAATGTTATGAAAATCGGATGCATAGATCAATTACAGGGACAATCAGAAGTATTCCGTTGCATTACGGTCAATGGGGAAAAAAGTTTGAAATTTAAAATACATAATTATTACAAAATTTTGTGGAGTCATTTCTAATGTTATGAAAATCGGATGTATAGATCGATTACAGGGACAATCAGAAGTATTCCGTTGCATTACGGTCAATGGGGAAAAAAGTTTGAAATTTAAAATACATAATTATTACAAAATTTTGTGGAGTCATTTCTAATGTTATGAAAATCGGATGTATAGATCGATTACAGGGACAATCAGAAGTATTCCGTTGCATTACGGTCAATGGGGAAAAAAGTTTGAAATTTAAAATACATAATTATTACAAAATTTTGTCGAGTCATTTCAAATGTTATGAAAATCGGATGCATAGATCAATTACAGGGACAATCAGAAGTATTCCGTTGCATTACGGTCAATGGGGAAAAAAGTTTGAAATTTAAAATACATAATTATTACAAAATTTTGTGGAGTCATTTCTAATGTTATGAAAATCGGATGTATAGATCGATTACAGGGACAATCAGAAGTATTCCGTTGCATTACGGTCAATGGGGAAAAAAGTTTGAAATTTAAAATACATAATTATTACAAAATTTTGTCGAGTCATTTCAAATGTTATGAAAATCGGATGCATAGATCAATTACAGGGACAATCAGAAGTATTCCGTTGCATTACGGTCAATGGGGAAAAAAGTTTGAAATTTAAAATACATAATTATTACAAAATTTTGTGGAGTCATTTCTAATGTTATGAAAATCGGATGTATAGATCGATTACAGGGACAATCAGAAGTATTCCGTTGCATTACGGTCAATGGGGAAAAAAGTTTGAAATTTAAAATACATAATTATTACAAAATTTTGTGGAGTTATTTCTAATGTTATGAAAATCGGATGTATAGATCGATTACAGGGACAATCAGAAGTATTCCGTTGCATTACGGTCAATGGGGAAAAAAGTTTGAAATTTAAAATACATAATTATTACAAAATTTTGTGGAGATATTTCTAATGTTATGAAAATCGGATGTATAGATCGATTACAGGGACAATCAGAAGTATTCCGTTGCATTACGGTCAATGGGGAAAAAAGTTTGAAATTTAAAATACATAATTATTACAAAATTTTGTCGAGTCATTTCAAATGTTATGAAAATCGGATGCATAGATCAATTACAGGGACAATCAGAAGTATTCCGTTGCATTACGGTCAATGGGGAAAAAAGTTTGAAATTTAAAATACATAATTATTACAAAATTTTGTGGAGTCATTTCTAATGTTATGAAAATCGGATGTATAGATCGATTACAGGGACAATCAAAAGTATTCCGTTACATTACGATCAATGGGAAAAAAGTTTCAAATCCATTTTAATGGTGTTACACTCATTTGAACATTATAAAATTGACATGAATCTATGAAGTATGTACTAAAATATACATTCTGTACAATCTGTGATGCAAAGAATACTTATTATTAAATTACAGGGCCACACAAAAGTATTCCACTAAATAATGTTATACGTGGAAACATTGTTTGGGGCGTGTTTTAATTATATTAAACTACTTCACATTGTATGAATAAGATATACGTTAATGAAGTATAATAAAATTTACTGCAAATTTACAGGAACACAAAGATTTCGACTACTATACTGTATCCAAAGTACGCTCTACTATATCAGCAAAATCTGAATATTTTAAAATTTTGTTATCGTACGAACGCACCTCATTTGCTACGAATCACGTGCAATTTCCAACATGTTTTTCTTTTTTTTTGGGGGGGGGGGATGGGAATAGTACATGTACATTTATATGAAGGTAATTGTTTATAAATCCACTTCTAATGAATGGAGCGTAAAATGACATCACACGGCACCTCGTACGTCCCTTCAATAATCCCCTCAGCCAGTTTCGTGTTTGTACTTTAAAAAAATGAGCCTGAAAATATATCGAAAAATTTCGAGCTGTTGAAGGTGGAAAAGCGTTTTCCCAATGCCCCTTCAGGAACACTACTAACATAAATATCCTATCACGTGATTTTTGTTCTTGTCATTTTAAGGCTGTTCTTAAAAAGGGCAACTTTGTGACATATGCTTTAATTTATTTTTGTTCGGAAATGCGTAAAAATAGCAGAGGTTGTTATTCAGAAACTCTCTAATTGCACTCAATCTTCTGTTTTTTTTAAAAAAACACAATAGATCTTTCATAACAAGCCTTCAAAATTGACGTTTTTCAGCACATTTCCCGACGAAAGCAGAAAAACGGGTCGAAAAGCAGGAGAAAAACGGGTGATCTCCTGATCGAAATAGCTTAGAACTGGATAGGTAATTTATTTATCATAAAATGGAAAATTAGGTTCAATTCGAAATCGCTTCCATAGTCAGGCATTCCAATTTCATATCTTTGTGTTAAAAATTGAATTTGTAAATGTGTCAAAACGTTTTTCGCTTGTTGAGCGAAGCAGTTAAGAACACCCTTAAGGAACGCTACTAACATAAATATCCTATCACGTGATTTTTGTTGTTGTCATTTTAAATCAAAATATAGCCTCAGTTTGAAGATGAGAGATAAATTCGTGCGTGCGAAGTGACTTCAACTTGAATATAAATCATAGAAAAGGCATAAACATATCTAAGAGGGTAAAACAGCAAATTATAAACCACGTGAGCGTCACAGGCGTAAAACGCAAACACACTAGTCTGAGCGGATGTTGTACAATTATGACAACACAAGGAAAAAAGTGCAACGATTTTTACCTCTAAATTTGCGTGTTTGGGAAAACGCAGAGGCATGTTTTACTCCTAAACCAGACAAATGTTGTCTAGTTACAATGGGTTATACATTAAGGGATATTTTCGGGCGACATTTTTCACGCTGGAAGTGGGAAATTGACAATTTCGTTTTTAAGGGTGTATTTCGATTCAAACTGCTTATTTTCCGATTTATTTTTGAATTCATTTTTGCTCTCAAATGCACCAAACTTTCAAAATCTCTTCTTTGGAAAGTACACAAGGTGCCGTGATTGCCGATTCTTTGATAAATGCAGAAAATATTGCAAAAAAAGCAATTTAAAAAGGCATTTCAAACTGATTTTCCCCTAACGGGAGTTTTGGGAACGAAAAAAAGGATCATACTGATAAAGTAATTGTTTATAACTGAAATACTAATGAATGGAGCGTAAAAAGACATCACACGGCACCTCAGACGTCCCTTCAAGAATCCCCTCATCAAGTTTCATGTTCCTACTTTTAAAAATATGTCTGAAATTGTATCGGAAAATTTCGAGCTGTTGAAGGTGGAAAAGCGTTTTTTCGAATACACCCTTAAGGCCCAGGATTACCTTTTAGTCGCTTACTTACGCGATTTTCTGTTTTATTTTTTAACGCGAATTATTGTGCAAGGTACACTGTTAAAAAAAATCTTTAAAAATACTGCACTGCAAAAAAAAAAAAAAAAAAAAAAAAAAAAAAAAAAAAAAAAAAAATTGAATGTAGATTTTGCCATTGCAGAATTCAGTTTCGCCTCCGATTAGGAAGAAAAAATCGATAAAGGTTTTTTAGAAGGGCGACCCCGTTTAGATTGCAATGAACTAACTTCATTTTTCTTGTGTTTATCAATGCAATAGCATACAGAACGGCGTGAAATACCCAATTGAATAGCAATTTCTCTCTGAGACATTGGAATTGCGGAATAATAAAGAGATACAATTTGACGTGCTACTTCTTCATTCACTAGATTCATCAAAAACGGATTTTTTCTTTAGTTTAAACGCTTTTTTACAGACTCTGAGAAAATGGAAATGCATTTTAACAATAAAACGAGTGGAATCCGGTCGAATTCGACAAATGAAATGTTTAAAAGACCCGATCGATTTGGTTTTAAAAAAAGCAAAAGTAATTACATTATTGGTTCAATATATAATAAATATATTTCCAAACTTAATGTCGAGTTTGCCAGTTACAATTTTGCATGCAAATATTCGCACATCTTCAGTTAAAATTGTAATCTGAGTGCCGGCGAAATCCAGAAATTTTATTTTATATGCACTCACAGAAAAATAGTTTTATTAAAAGAAAACTAATTTCATTTTTACTGTGACATTATTTTCCCTAACTGGAGTCATCTGAAAGTTAAATCTCAATCTCAGCTTCCATAATGAAAAGAAATATTGAAATGTAATATAGGGTACTACCAGGTTATCCCGTCGACCAAGAAATTATCACCAAATTATAAGATTAAATGCCAATAATGAATGATTGTGAATGTCACATTCAATGACATTCAATACGATTCATGTGTTTAAAATGTCATTAAGTGATTTTTATTTCGACTTTATTAATATTTTTATTAATATTCTACTAATTATTTGTTTTTTCGTTATTTAAAATAAAAATTATGTCAATATGTATAATTTGGCTATTAGGTTGGCGATTTGTATAATTTGGCGAAATTGGTCGACGGGATAACAGAGTAGTACCAAATATCGTTATGAGTAAAAATGCGATGTTTTAAATAGTGACGTCATTTTCTCTTCAAATGTTTTTTAAAAGTTACTGTTATTAGTAATATGAAAAAGTCATCCGTAACAATATTGTAATTCCCATTTATCTCGTTGCTGAATGCCATCATTTTCCTCATTTGAATTTTTTCTTATTTTGCTTTAGACATTAATTTTTATTATAAATTAATTTTTATTATTTTATTTGCATTATTAATATTATTTCTCAGTAAATATATATATATATTTTTTTTTTTTAATCTCAATTAATGCATAATTATACGCATTTTGGAAAATACATTTTTATTATCGAGAGAAAAGCTAAACTGAGTTGCCACCCATTTTAAAGAAATATCGTAAAAAGCATTTAAAATTAAAAATTAAATATAAAAATGGAAATAAATAAAAAAAATAGCTAAACTGGGCACAACTACAAATAAATAGCTTTCATTTAAAAAAATAATTATCAAAATCGGTTCAGTAGAAAATTCAGGGCTGATGACACGACATTTTTTGCTTGTCTGAAAGAAAAAGCATCGGAAACTAAAAAAAAAAAAAAAAAAATGGAAATTGTGTTGGTAAACGTGACACGAGATTTACTCTTTTTAAACGGAAAATCTTTTGTAAATTCCAGAAAGAAATCCGAATCATTTATTTATTTATTTTGTGATAAGAGTTGCTCCTATCAAAAACTTGTGAGTACAAAAGTTTGAGATAACATTAAGAAAATAGATATAAATAAAAGGAATAGTTTTATTATGATTTCTTTGATAGATTTTTAATTTTGTTTTACTAATTTTTTTAAAAGGTTAATGTTTATTAGCTATCTTTAAAAAAAAAAATGTTTTATATTATAAATAAAACAAGTTTATTTTACAATTGGTACTGAAAATGTAAGATGTTATCATGACCGAATTACTGAGACTGAAAATAGTTTTTTGTTGCAGCGGTTCCACGCATCGACCTCGCTTGGCACAAGAAAATTTCTCTTTGTTTCAGGGACTTTAACTTTTGTTTTGGTACTATCTGTTGGCATCAATATAAATAAAAGAATTTTGTTTTGAAATTTAAAAAGAAAATAAAGCAGGGTGTAATATTATTTTTTTCATTTTTAACAATTCCATGGTATAATTCAAAATTGTTCTTTAATAGGTATAAGTAAAATGAATATTTTTATTACAATTTCTTTGATAGAATTTAAATTTAGTTTTATTAATTTTTAAGAGGTTTATATTTACCAGTTTTTTTTTTTTCAATTTTGTATTTATAAATAAAACAAGTTTATTTTTCAAGGTGCAATGAAAGTCATGCCGCATTACTAAGATTATTATTATTATTATTATTGTTATTATTATTATTATTATTTTCGTATTCTTCAATTAAATTACAATTTTGTTTACTTTTCAAAATCATATTAAAAAGCTACTATGCTAAAAATCAAAATTTTATCCGCTTTGATATAAGTAACATACGTATAGTGCATGGCATTGTAGGTACATTGCTTACATTTTAGTGACATTTTATAAGTAATGTAAATTTCGTTTACAATACAAATAAATTTCAAGTGGATATAAGCTAAGCGCTTAAAAATTTGAATAATTAAATTAAAATTTTTACTCAAGAAACAGTAATAATTTTGTTTTTCAATAATACAGAGTGATTAATTTACATAGCTGAAGTTTTTAAAAATTAATTTTTATTTAAATCAATGACTCTTGCTTCTGCAAGTTTTCTTTCAAGAAACTATAATTTTACCAAAAAAGCGCTTTCATTTAGATTAACTGCTGATAGATGTTCCAAATTCATATTTAAAAACAAAACCTGAATCTTCATTAAAATGATCTAAATATAATTATCTAATCATCTAACCTAAATATAATGATCTAATAGATTATTTAAATGATCTAAATCTGACTAAAATGTTCGAACTAGGAATCTATCTTATATCCATCCTATGACTTTCGTTATTGAGATTCATTACTTATTTATAAAAATAATGTATTTTAAAATCAAATTAAACTTCAATATTTAATTTTAATGTTTCGTGAAATCATCAGAAATTGTTTTTCACTTTGATATTATTATTACTAGTACACCGAACCCGGGGTTTCCGGGTCACAGAGTAAACTTTTTTTAAATTGAAAAGTCTAATAATTTTTTCCTACGTAATATGCTTTTTAAACTGCCAACTAATTCCAAACAGCAGTTTTACATAAAACATATTAATTATGCAATCATATAAAGCTTTGAAAATTATCGGTGCTTCCGTATTAGACGCAAGATAGAACTTATTAGTGAAAGTTTTTGCCAAAGAATAAAATTGCATTCTTTCAGCTTTTAAAACCAACTAAGAAAATATGATACACAGATATTCTTTAAAATATATTTTCGTAAAGTTTTATTGATGTATCTTTTGTAAAGTAAGTTTGCAGTTTGCAACGAACTAAAAGTCATTAAATTGATAGATAAAAACGAAATAAAACCAACAAAATTCATCGGGTTTTATAGCCGACGATATTTTGACATAACAGATTTTTAATTACAATTTTTTTCAGTTGCTATGAAAAAATGACAACTAAAATATACAGTGATTTGTTATTTTCCATGGAGAACAGAGATAAATGGAGGTGCAGCATGCGATTAAAACGGTTTAATGGGCGTTATTTTTCCGATTTTTCTAATTTAAGTCTCTTATTCGGCTCAAACAAAACAATCACGTGGAACAGAGATCGAATTATTTAACATCGTTTTTTCTCTAAAAGAAAAAGATCTGATTATATTTTATAATTCTAAAATAGCGTTTCATTGTATTATGAATTAAATCTGTATCGCTAAAAGTTTTCCTTTTTTGCGAAAGCACGCAGTTGTGTTTGATGCAATGCAGGGAATTTTAGGGTTACATTTTTGGCGTCATCTCCAGCCACTAAACTGCATCTCTATTCTTTTTCTTTTTTTTCCTTTATTTCCCACATAAATGCGTATTCAAATTGCCACTGTCAGATAAATTGAACTAAAAACTACAAAAAAATTAATATCTCAAAAACAAATTGAGATACAGTTTTCTAACAAACTGCATTTAAAAGTGCAATTTTTTTTCTATACGATGGTATAAAGGTTGAAAACGTGCTATGTCTAGAAGTTTAAAAATTTGCAATAGCGAAAATTGCAAAACCGAATTTTCATCGGAAAGTGTTGCCATTCAAAACATGGCGTATGCGTTACGCACAGATACGTTTGGCCTTTATTATATAGATTGTTGTAATAAATGCTGCTATTTGTTTTGCCCAATTGTTGAGCTATTTCATTTATTGAATACAAAGTAAAAGAAAAAAAAAACATCATTTGTTATTGTAGAAATCTATGTTTATTTCTAAAATGTGTTTTTCTACTCTATGAACCTTTCAATAAAAACTTCATTCTGTTAGTATGAATTCTTATGAAATGAAACGCAGATCAAAATTCCGTCATTTTTGACTGGGGTCATTTTTAAGGAATTGGATATAAGGAAAAGGAAATTTTTGTAAAAAGACGACCGAGAAATTAATTTGAATGCATCTAATCGAGAACTGGTGTCAATTTACAGAAAGTCTCGGAAGGATTTTTTTTTTTTTTTTTTTTTTTTTTGTGTGTGTGTGTGTGTGTTTGTGTTTTTACAGAGTTTTATAACATTGTATACTATACATCTTCACCTCTTTATTAACAACTCCATTATTCTGAATCACCCGGTGTATATATTACCAGCAGTAAATAAATAAATAAACCAACTTATATGGGCCCGAGCCCACCCAATAATTTTTTAATCATAGAGTGCTCAATATCTATTGTTCTAGTTATTCATTTTATTATTATTTTATCATTCATCTTTCTCTTTAGACTGAAATTCATTTTGTCAATAACCATGTGTTTTCATTTTTCGTATGATACCCATAAATCCCATGTTTAACTTTGTGCTAATTCAGTTTGTAGCCATGTTCACGATATCATGACATTACAATAAATATGAGTGTCTCTATAAGGAAAAACACATGAGAATATAATTGAATAAAATTGAAATTTTAACAAAACATGATAGCTTGACTTAAAATTCTCACCATTCACCATCTGTCAACCCTTTAAGGGTGTATTCGAAAAAATGATTTTCTACCTTCAACAGCTAGAAATTTTCCGATACATTTTCAGACTCATTTTTAAAACTAGAAACATGAAACTTGCTGGGGTGATTTTTGAAGTGGTGTAGCAGATGCCGTGTGAATTAATTTTTCTCTGAGTTAATTAGAATTTGATTTATAAGCAATTATTTTCTCAGGATGCTCTTTTTTTCGTTCGCAGACCTCCCGCTCCGGAAAATTTTGTCCAAAACGCCATTTTCGACAGCCTTTTTTTGCAACATTTTCTACATTTATCAAAAAATCGACATTTACGGAACCTTGTGTAGTTTCTAAATACAAGAATTTGAAAGTTTGGTGCATTTGAGAGAAAAAGTGAATCTAAAAATAAATCGGAAAAAAGGCACTTTGGATCGAAATACACCCTTAAGAAAAAACAAACTGGTCGCATCGTTTTACAAAAATATTTTTAAGCCCACCCAATATTTTTGAGCCAAACCAGTATTTTTCAAAAGTTGGCGCCACTATATCTGACCTTGAGAGGCGTAACGCAGAGACCCAAACAGATGTTGTTCAATTATACCATGATAATGGCGCAAATGCAAATAAGGAGTGCAACGATTTTTAACACAAAGTTTGCGTGCTACGCAAAACGCAAAAAGCATTTTTCTCTCTCTATACCTAAACCAGAAAAATGCGGTCCAGTGACAATAGATCATGCATTATGGGTTACTTTTTTTGGGCGACACTTTTCTCGCTTGCAGCTGAAAACTAACACTTTCGTGTTTTTTTTTTTTTTTTTTTTTTTTTTTTTAAGTGCCAAGTGCACCTTTTATGTGTTGCGTCAGTTGAGCGATTATCTTTTTTCATTTTTAGTTTTTTTGTCAACGCAATTTATTGTGGCTGTGTTATGCACGAATCACTTTTTTGACACCCTCGTGCGTCGAGGATTTTGTTGTAATGCATCGGCGAGTTTATTAAAGACATAATGTCGTGATCGACAGTTCGTTCCTCTTTCGGTATGTGCGAGTGTCCTTTTTTGTAAAACCGATACTAGCATAAATATCGATATGTGAGTATAAGATGTGAAAGAAAGTTCGGCGCTCTGAGTGGTGTGCATAAAATGTGTAGAAATATTTCAGCACGTCATTATCTCTTATGGGTGTATTCGAAAAAACGCTTTTTCACCTTCAACAGCTCAAAATTTTCCGATACAATTTCAGACATATTTTTGAAAGTAGAAACATGAAATTTGCTGAGGGGATTCTCGAAGGGACGTATAAGATGCCGTGGGATGTCATTTCATGCTCAATTCATTAAAATTTGATTGATAAACAATTACCTTATCAGCATGACCCTTTTTTTCGTTCACACATCACCCGCTTCTAAAAAATCTGTTCAAAATGCCGTTTTTGATAGCATTTTTTGGCAATATTTTCTGCATTTATGAAAGAATCGACAGTCACGGCACCTTGTGTAGTTTCTAAATAAGAGATTTTGAAAGTTTGGTGCATTTGCGAGCAAAAGTGAATTCAAAAATAAATCGGAAAATAAGCAGTTTGAATCGAAATACACCCTTAAAGTGGTATTTAAAAAAAAAAATTTTTTTTCTTATAAGAATTTTTCGTTCCACTCATTAGAACTTCATTAAGAAACAATTATTTTCTCACTGTGACCCTTCTTTTTAACACGCTTTTTGTTATTATTATTTTTTAATTTATTTATTTGTTTATATATTTATTAAATTATTTTTATTAATTAATTAATTAATTTTACTTTTAATTTATTTATTTTTTATCTTTTATCTATTGATTTATTGATTTATTCATTATTTTTTACTTATTTTATATATTATAATACCATTGAAAGTAGACAATATTCACTAATTGATTTTATCAATAAACCATACCGAATAATTTGAATTTAATAAAAAATGAAAAAAAAACCCATTGAAACGAGGAAATCTAAATAAATAAATAAAATGAATACAAATGAAATTTGTTGAAACCAAAGCAGATTCTTCAGGTCCCAAGTGCTTTGGAACTACAAATGAAGTGTGTGGTTTCATCTACGTATTAGCCATGAAAAAGCAAAATAATACGAATTTGGTTCTACCAACACACAAAAAATCATAATACTTTAACGAAATACCAAGTAATAAACAGTGGAAAAGGGGGGAAAAAATAATATTAAAACAGTAACTAACTACAAATGGTATCAGTCACAAAATCACAATCGTAACCCTATTCTAGCACGTGGCATTTCATAAACTGTACATTCATAAATAAATTCCATATAAAGTTAGATAACAAAATATTAAGAACAAAAAACGACTTATCTGTTGATCACTACAATTATAATCTCATTAACGGCCATCAACATAGATCGTAAAGAAGACTTCTCAAAAAAAAAAAAAAAAAAAAAAAAAAAATGATACGTAAAGCACGATTGGTGATTATACCAGCTACCATACGCCAAACACGGGAAAAAAATCAACTCGCTCCTAAGACGCGTCGTAACTTAGTCGCCAAATCAATAGGGTTGTTCTATTCAAATAGTCAAAGCCAAACGCGCCAACTAACTAGATAAGTAAGTTAAACAAATCCAGCTAAGATTGAAAGCGATACAAAATATTGAAGACAATAAAAATAGTTTAATAACTGGAGCAGTAAAAATAATGTTAAATTACAAAAAAGAGTTAAGATTGAGTAGAAACTAGAGTTAAATCCACGTGTAGACTACAAAGTCACAATAACAAAGAAAATGCTGAATTGGAAATATAATTGAACAGGAGAAAAATTAATAATCGATCATAACATAATATTAAATTAATAAAATAATTAAAAGTTGAATTAAGTAATTACATAAATATTAACATATACCTTAGAATACCATTTTATTACATTAATCAATATATTTATTTTGATTTTACTCTGTTAAAACTCAATATCTTAATATAGAATGATAAAAGATTTAAATTTTTTTTTCAAATATAATAATAATAATAATAATAATAATAATAATAATAATAATAATAATAATAATAATAATAATTAAATTAATAAATGTAATATAGCTTATGAATAAATGTACCCTATATATGGAGTAGTGATATAGTACTCAATTAAAATTTAATTGTAAATGATTCATATTGTTATAATACTATAGATATAACTAAACAAATATCCATATATTGGTGTCAATTAAACTCTATAAAAATATTTTAAAATAAATTTCCCACTCTCATTTTTTTTTCTTTTTTTAATATTAACTTTTGCATTTTTATCCAGACAACATCGCATATATAGAACCATTAGATAATACTACAAATCAACATAAATTACTGATCAAACAGAGTAGTTATCAAAATTTGGAATAAAATTGGAAATGTGGTATTTAGCTCGTTATCAAGGGCAATGCTAAATAGCCACATTAATTGCGATTAATTTCTGAATGGAAATCAGGATAGATCTAAAAAGGATTTCCATATTGCTTGATTAATCGCAAATGAGAACTCAATTCAAAGAAAAATATTAGATAAATAATAAGACCATAATAGAATTATCAATATATTTTGCATTGGGAAAACTATTTCAAAGAAAAAATATTAGAAAAATAACTAAACTGTAATTGAATATTCATAAAGATAAACTTACAAGTATAAATCGCAACCATTAATCGCTATATATATGCATATATATATATATTTAATTATTTTTTCTTATTTTTTATTCATTTATTTAATTATTTTTTATTATTTTTATTTTTTTATTTATTTTATTATTAATTTATTTCTAATTTATTTTCATTTTATATATTTATTTATTTATTATTTACTTAATTATTTTTTCTTATTATTTATTTATTTATTTAATTACTTTTTCTTATTTATTTTTATTTTTATTTATTTATTTATTACTTACCCATCATATGTAGTATAGGGTAAGTCTTGCAATCGTTTTGAAAATCGAAAAAAAATTTTTGACGGATTTACACGTTTTAGATAGTGGAGATTCCGAAAAACATATTTTTAGAAAAAAAAAATTTGCCGTCCATCTGTCTGTCTGTCTGTCTGTAAACGCTCTATCTCCCGAACAAATTGAGATAGAGACTTGAAATTTTGTATGTAGTTAGTATGTAAAAGGGTACGAAGCCTATTTAATATCAGCAACCTCGATTATCCGGAACTATTTTTTTCGGACCCTAGAAAAATTCGTTCTGATGAAAGGTATATAAAAATTTTCAAATTTTTTTGTTCTAAGAAATGGACGTAAAAGGCAATAAAATAACACACATTTTTCATATAGAACGAAGTCGATCGGATTATCAGTTGCCGAGATATTTGTAATCCTGTTTTCCACATTCTTCGATTTTTCATGACCCTGTATTTCATTCAAATTTCAATTCAGAGGCATAATTTAATTGGAAATGAGAGGCTTCATCCGACGCAGTTAATTGTTAGTGAATATGATTATTATCTTTGGAGTTATAAGGATGTTTCTTTTACGCAGTTCGGTACTACTTGAGTAGTTTGGCGTTTTATATAATTTGTCGAAATTTGTACATCAGCAGTTCTTTAATATAGCATTACTTATGTACATCAACAATATATAAATTTTGTTTAATGTGAATTGCAATGCATTGTATAAATAGTTTTCACATGTTTTATTTTCATATACATATCCATGATGGATAAGTATTACGGTGGCCCCCAACGACTAGTTTTTATTATTTTTTTAAACCTTTCACGACGAGAGCCTTTTACAATTTTTTTTTTTTATATTTTGTCACCGGTTTTTAAAAACAGTAATTTGGGCATTATTAAATCGAGAAAATGCTCCGATTAAATAAGGCAAATTTTATAATAAAATTTTATAGTAAAATTTTTAGTAAAAAATACCAGTAAAATTTTATAGTAGAATTTTACTGGTGGGAATGTGCACTGTAAGAAAAAATAGTAACGTTCTGTGTAAATTCAAGAAAGGTTTCTCCTTTTTAAAGGTTTCCAGAACACCGTAAAAGTTTCCTGGGAAATTCAGGTTTTCTTATCTGAAATCTTTGATAATTACAATTGGCAACAGCATAAAGCTGATGCCGACGCCATAGTTGTTTGTTATTGTGTGTCATGAGTGAGCGAGTCGAAAATGATTTCCTTATATGAATGCTGAAGAATCATTGTGAAGTACCACAGGTGTGAATAAAAGAACAGAGTATAAACATTTCAATCTCTGCTGTTGAGACCTTTCAGGGGAAAATGCTAACCCCTTCTGATAGAATGCAATACCCCTTCGGCGAATACGAACAATGGCGCGCACGAAAGAAACGCATTTGTGAACCTCGTGGTATTCTAAGACTCTAGTCTAATTGGGATTTCTTCGGAGAGCTGGTTAATTTAAATGAAACATATATTAATCAGTTTTTCAGAAATCCTTGTTGGACATAAAAAAAAAAAAAAAAAAAAATATTTCGTGATACTTCATCATGCCATCGTATTCATACCTCAACTAAAGGAAACGCAAAAGGGTAAGTTTTATTTATAAAATATAATATTCCATTTTTTTTCGCTAATGTTTTTTACATGCTATATTATTTTAGGAACAAATTTGGTTTTTAACAAATATTAATTTTATCTATGTTTTAATGAGTTTCAATTTATAAAGTATACATTTATGTTTGAAACGTTAAATTAATGTTAATCCATATTTACGCTAGTTTTTTTTTTTTTTTTTTTTTTTTTTTTTTTTTTTCCCGTACATCGATATAAAATGCAGTTGTATAGATTGTTAGACTCTGTGTTTTTACGCATTTTATTTTCTTATGTATATAAAAAACTGTATAGTATATTTTTATTTTTTTATAGAATAAATAAATAAATAATGGTCCCATTAATATTTTTTCTTATTATTGCAACTATCGTAAATATTAAATTTTTGATAAAACACACTGAATTAAGATTTTTTTATAATTACTTTTTGTCAAAGTAAGTTGAACAACGGCTGTTCTTTTTCAAAAATGGATATATATAAAATTCGTTAAATTGAGTAAAATTGAGATTGCCCTATTTCTAATGCGTTTTATTGATAATCATTTATAACCAAAACAAAGCTTTAAGAAAATTCTGGAAGAATATTGATACATATTATTGTATTTACAATTGTTTTATTACATTGTTATATATTAATTTTTTTGTCAAAATAAATTGCATAACGGCTATGTTTTTTTTTTCTTTTTTATGTGTATAAAATTCGTAAAAAAAAATTGAGATTATACTATTTCTTATGTGATTTATTGCTAATTATTTATAACCAAAACAAAACTTTAAGAAAATTCTGGAAATATACAAGCAGCAAATTCGCAAAATAAAATTTTAACGAATTTAAATATTAAATGAGCCTAAATATTACGTGGAAGTAAAAAAGCATGCAATGTTTGAAGATTTTTCTAATTATCAGATGGAAATATTTAAATATAAACCGATAAATTTAAGAATATATTTTAAAGGACGCGTAAAATTATTTAAAATATTTATTTTTGTTTAACAAATATATTATTAACTGTTGTATCATTTAAATGATTTATCCGGTGATTATGATCTGCTGTAAGATATTAATCTTACAGCAGATAATTTCGAATGATATAAAATCATACATAAATGATCACTTTAATTTCACCATACAGAAAAAAAAAGTTATCAGAAATATTAAATATGCTTCGAATGTTTGTTTTGGATGTGTGTTTGTTGTGCACAATTTCCTTGAATTAGAACCTTATGAATTTTACCTTATGAAGAATAGAAAATTACATAATGTTTTCGTATAATTTTATAATGTTTTCTTAACTTTTCAAATCATTCGATTTGAAAATAATATTTATCTTATTTACAATGTTGACAGCATGAGAAAGTCTGTTTTTAATTACATTGAATCTATGAAAAATAACATAAAATAAAAATCCCGGATATTAATTTTATGCATATGAATTTAAATTGGCTAAATAATTAAAAATATTTTTCAAAAGTAAACAAAGAAAAGAGTAATATTTTTAAATACTTGAAAATGGATTAATATATTTTGGCATCGAATCTAATGAATGTAAAATAATAAAAAATAATAAATAAATAAATAAAATACATAAATAAAGAATAATAAAATAAAATTTAGTGAAATCTAATATATGAAACGTTCCTGATTGTGAAAATAAATCCAGAAATGTTCCTGAGAAGTAATAGGCAGCTGAGTTGCCCATTATTTATACATAACGTTTCTGGAAAATAACAGAAATCTTACTGAATACTTCTGAAACGTTCCCCAGAGAAGGCAGTAAGGTTCCTGTGAAATATCAGTAATGTTTTTGTTGTCGACAGGAACGTTCCTGGTATTTCACAGGAACCTTACAGCCTTTTATGGGGAATGTTTCAAAATTACACAGTAAAGTTCCAGTCATTTTCAAGAAATGTTTCTTGGAAATAATAGGCAACCCAGCTGCCCATTTTTTCCCAGGAACGTTTCTGAATTTTTTTTACAGTGTGGATAGATTCTTAAGACTTTTTTTTGGCACGTATATGTGTTGCTCGTTTCCAAGGGGTTAATATTATTATTTTATTATTATTTTTATTTTATTATTATTAGCTTCACCTGTGAGCCTGTGTGTGTGAATCTTTGAACGTTACTCACACCCACTTTAAGGCATAGGATTAAATAGAAACTTTGCACACTTTTTGAAAACCGTTGTACAATTTAAAAAGTCGCCGCTTAAAAGAATCAAAATCAAACTAGTCGTTGGAGGCCACCGTAATACTTACCCATCATGGATATGCATAGCACAATATATGAAAACATAACACATGTAAACAACTTATAAAATGCATTACAATTCCAAAATAAAATATAAACGTATTTTTAAGTATTTTTAACACATAATCATGCTCTATTAATGAATTTCTGATAACCCGATTTCGATAAATTGTATGAAACGCCAAACTATTCAAGTAGCACTGAATTGCGTAATAGAAACATCCTTATAACTCCAAAGATAATAATCATATTCACTAACGGTTTCTTGTTGAAATAAGTATCTCATTTCCAATTAAAAGATATCTTTGAATTGAAATTTGAATGAAATACAGGGTCATGAAAAATCAAAGAATGTGGAAAATAGGATTAGAAATATCTCAACAACTAATTATCCGATCGACTTCGTTTTTTATGCTAAATTTGTGTTATTTCATTGCCTTTTACGTCCACTCCTTAAAATAAAAGAATTCGAAAATTTTTATATACCTTTCATCAGAACGAATTTTTCGAGAGTCCGAAAAAAATAGTTCCGGATAATCGAGGTTACTGATATTAAATAGGCTTCGTCCCATTCTTCGTCCCATTCGTCCATTGTATGTGCTTAGTAAAGCACATACAAAATTTCAAATCTCTATCTCAATTTTTTCGGGAGATAGAGCGGTTACAGACAGACACACAAAGGACGGACGGCAATTTTTTTTTTTTTTTTTTTTTTTTTAAATATGTTTTTCGGAATCTCCAGTGTCTAAAACGTGCAATTCCGTCAAAAAAATGTTTCGATTTTCAAAACGATTGCAAGACTTACCCTATACTACGTATGATGGGTAAGTAAAACGCCGAATAAACGGATCAAAAGCAATTTGGAAAAATTAACAGTCACCTGATATCTTAGACATATGACAATCACTGAAAACACATATGCTAACCGTATAGCTATATGAAACCGAAAAAAAAAAATTAATCTTTTTAGTTAGACCTGATATAAAAGCGTGTGTTTTAGTTTTTAAAACTATTTAGCAATTATTTCGTTTCCAGCACTCTTGCTTTTTGAAATTGGTTTCAAAATGCCCACTTTGGCAGCTTGTTTTACAATATATTTCGCTTTTTTTTTTAAAAAAATTGACCCAGATTACACTGTAAAAAAAAGTTGTAATTTTCACAGAAAAAAATTGTATTTTTTACAGGAAAAAACTGTTTTGAAGAAAAACAGTTCTTTTTTGTAAAAAATACAGTTTTTTTCTGAAAAAATTACAATATATAATTTTTTTTTTACAGAAAAAAACTGCTTAAAAGAAAAACAATTTTTTACTGTAAAAAAAATTTGAATTTGTAATTTTTACAAAAAAATCCATATTTTTTGTTTGACAAAAAATAATTGTTTAAAAGAAAAGCAATTTTTTACTGTAAAAAATATGGATTTTTGTATTTTTTACAGAAAAAAACTGTTTAAAAGTAAAGCAATTTTTTACTGTAAAAAAAATTGGAATTTGTAATTTTTACAAAAAACCCCCATATTTTTGGTTTGACAAAAAATAATTGTTTAAAAGAAAAAACAATTTTTTACTGTAAAAAATATGGATTTTTGTATTTTTTACTGAAAAAAACTGTTTAAAAGAAAAACAATTTTTTACTGTAAAAAAAACTGGAATTTGTAATTTTTACAAAAAAATCCATATTTTTTGTTTGACAAAAAATAATTATTTAAAAGAAAAAAGCAGTTTTTTTCTGTAAAAAAATGGATTTTTGTATTTTTTACAGAAAAAACTGTTTAAAAGAAAAACAATTTTTTACTGTAAAAAAATTGGAATTTGTCATTTTTACAAAAAAAAAATCCATATTTTTTGTTTGACAAAAAATAACTGTTTAAAAAAAAATTGGAATTTGTAATTTTTACAAAAAAAAAATCCACATATTTTGTTTGCCCCAAAAAAACTTTTTTTTTTCTGTAAAAAATATGGATTTTTGTATTTTTTACAGAAAAAACTGTTTAAAAGAAAAAGCAATTTTTTCTGTAAAAAATATGGAATTTGTAAATTTTACAAAAAGAAATCCATATTTTTGTTTGAGGAAAAAAAAACTGTTCGAAAGAAAAAAAATTTTCTTCTGTAAAAAATATGGATTTTTGTAATTTTTACAGTAAAATTCATGCATTTTTTATCCGATTTAGATTAAAAGTAAAACAGTATTTATTTTTCTTTAAGGGTCTCAAATCAGAGAGGGCAATTTTATGACTTAAATTTATTTTTTATTTTATTTTATTTTTTTTTTTTTTTTTTTGCATGAAAGTAGCAGCTGTTGTTGTTCAGAAAGTTCCTAGTCGCACTTATTTACCCATCTTTTTCTTTTTTTCTGCAATGGCAATAGATATTTTAGAAAATGTTGTCAAAGTAGGCGTTTTGAACTGAATTCCCGCGCGGAGAAAGATTAACCACTCAAACATAGGAGAAAAACGTGTTTGTCATGCGATCAAAAACGCTTGTAACTGAATAGGTAATTTATTGATCCAATTTTAAAAAGCACTTTCAGTTTCGAAACCGGTTTTAAAAGTGAAACTAACTTTGTAAAAAATATCTGCAACCAAAATCGAAAAAGTAAAAAAGGTGCGCTATCGGCATGCACCCCAGCTATCCAATGCAAAAAAAAAAAAAAAAAAAAATATTCAAAATTATCAAAATGCGAAAGAGTTACTAGAAAAATGCTTTCCCATAGGAATAGCATTAGCTTGCGAGCGTCTCCTCGAGCGAGGACAGGGGCCTTACCCCTCCCTCCTCCACCGCTCTCTAATTTAAAATATCAAAATTTCAAATGCACCTATTTATTTATTTATTTATTCAGCATATTGACTTATAAGCCTGCTTATAAATCATCATCAATATACAGGGACGAAATAGATGACGCAAGGAAATTTTACAACAACACGAGAAAAACACAACCGGAACACAACACCACACAAAAAGTGTTTGCAATGGAACCAGTGGGATTCGAACCCACAACCTCCTATGCTCGCAAGTGATTAGCGGCGAAAATAGAGCAGTTGCAATCAGCTGATTTACTTTTCATCCGCCAATCAAATCTTCGCGTTTGAACTCCAGTCACACCCATAATCCTCTCAGCTACCAATCACAGCTGCCATTTAACAATTGTTTGACCTCCAATAGTTGATTTGTGACGTCATATGAAACTGTCCTACTGACGTCACTTCATCTGGTTCTCAAACTCAAGGCAAATGTGGAGTTTTCCACTTGTAAACATAGTGAGTTCCGCTACATTTTTCAAATTCTTTGAAAAATAATGCAAGAATAAAAAAAATCAAAATTAAACTGAAAGACCACACGTGCTTTAAACGGCAAACGAGGTGTTATGACGTTCTGTGTGGGCTCCATATGTGTACAAGTCGTTACTGGGACGTAAATGCAAGAGGTCTATACCTACACTGTAAAAAAATTGATCCTTTTGCTGCATCGCCACTCCCTCGCTTTTATAGAATATCTCTCTTTTGACCCATGAGAATGCTCCAATAATAGGGTGAAGTAATCGTTTTTTATAAAAGCAATGGAGTGACGATGCAGCAAAAGGGTCAAATTTTTTACAGTGTAGTTGTTTGTTTTTATTTCTTTATTTATTGAACACATACATCTGACTTGGGCATTTGACATGAAAGCCCATTTATAAATCATTGTCAATATAAGGAAAGGGCATGTTTACAAACAAACGCTTCTTTCAACCAATCTACCAACTACGCGATGATTACAGGATCGCGATCATTACAGGAAATCATGCTGGCGACGTTGACCAATCATACAACAGAGCTTTTAATCGCAGACAAATCAGACCAATCAGATCGCCTTGACTTCTTGTGTAAAGTAGGAGTCTTAAAGACGGGCAGGAAATTACTGTGGATCCACAGTAGTTTTGTCCACAGTGACGTCAGCTGCCCTTTCCTTATACAAGGACGGGATAGCACAAGGAGATTTACATCACTAGAGAATTACAGCCAGAAGTTTACACTGTAAACATTTTTACCCTTTTGCTGCATCGTCACTCCCCCGCTTCAATAGAATATCTCTTATTTGACCTATGAGATGCTCCATAATAAGGAAAGGGCATGTTTACAAACAAACGCTTCCTTCAACCAATTTATCAATCACATATTTGCTTTAGCGATCATTACAAGAATCATCATGACGACGTTGACCAATCACACAACAGCGCTTTTAATCGTAGACGAATCAGAAAAATCGTAGACCAATCAGATCGTCTTGACTTCTTGTGTAGAGTAGGATCTTAAAGACGGGCAGAAAATTACTGTGGATCCACAGTAATTTTGCTCACAGTGACGTCAGCTGCCCTTTCCTTATAGGCTGAAGTAATCGTTGTTTATAAAAGCGGTTAAGTTACGATGCAGCAAACGGGTGAAATTTTTTACAGTTTATTTTTATTTGTTTACACATAAATATATGTCTGACTGATGTGCTTGACGTCGGGTGTCTGCTTACAGATCCCTTGCGAGGCTAACGAGAAAGACAGGCTATTGCGGTTCGTCCGAAGTACCTTTTTTTACAGACCGCTAGAATGACGTAGTGGTCTATTCGCACCCGCATTGGTGTATTCGACCATCACGTGACTCCAGCGGTCTGTAAAAAGAGATAAGTAAAATGCACCACGTTTGCCTGTCTTTCTCGTTACCCTCGAATTCGACCACAGTGACGTCAGCTGCCTTTCCCTTATTTATAGAACACTTAGGCTGGTATTACGGTGCCTCGCTCTGTCTTATCTTATGCTCGATCGTAGGATAGGTGTTCCTGCGATCGATTGTAACTTCGTATTACGGTGCCTCAGCGTAAGTCCTCGCGCTTAAGTGTAAGTCCTCTTGCTCTCAGCCATCAGAGGCCGTAGTCACTTTTGTTGTGGTTGCGCGCGCATCCATTTGTGTTCAAACTTACGACTGCTTTCGAGCTGCCTTAAGTTACGCTGATACCGTAATACCGTTTGCGCTTTGTTTACATCGAAAGTCTCTACGTCGATCTTAAGTGAGGCACCGTAATATCGCCCATACATCCGACTTGTGTGCTTGATATGAAATAGCCGCTTATCAGTCATCGTCGATATAAGGAACGCCACACACCAAGGAAACATGCGACAAAAATCATGAGACAGGAGACGAATTCTACTGTGCAAACCGGTTTTTCCTTTGTTAACAGGGAAAATTTGTCTCGTGTCTCGTGGTTTTACGTTAAATATCTCACTGGTGTGTGCGTTTCTTAGGACGATATAGCCACAAAAAATTTCCCTACACAAGAGAAATACATCACAGACCTGCATAAAGAGTATGCGACGGAGCCAACAGGAGTGAACCCGCAAGACACTTATGCTCACAAGTGATTAACTGTATCGTGTCATAACCATTCAGCCTCAGTGAATCCAGAATCTTTCTTTTTGTTTATTATGCATAAATGTCAACAATTTCCGGCGAAAGAATTTAACAGGGGCTTCAATGGTCGAGTAATTAAGGCACAACGGCAATAATCGCTTGCGAGCGTATAGTCCAAGAGCCGACTGCACAAAACCCTAAGTCATCGAGCACAAGAAAAACTCCTTTATTTTATGGAAGAGTAGTAATAGGGGAATATAATCATCCATGTCTACCGGAAGCGAAGTGGTGCATAAACCAAAAATTACTAGTGGCAAAGAGTGGTGATATAGACACAATATGCATGCCCATACTCAGACAATAGAAGGCAGTTGACGCTCACCCTGGGGACCAGCTTTGGGCTTATGGCCCCTAAGCCCAGAAGAGCTCATGGTCACAGAGGGGCGTGCGAAGAGAAAATTGCGCCCGGATCAAAGTTCCAATTTGGCGCCTTCCACCCAACATTTTCTTGTGACAAATCAAAAGTGACGTTGGTAGTATAAACTTGGCACCCCTTAAATTTTCGCTCCCGGAGCAACCGGCACTGAATTCTGAAATAAAAGGGAAATTCTACTGTACGACGCAAAAGAGTTAATTTTCTTTCCTTTGAGAATGTGAACAAAGGAGATGATTCTTTTTTAAGTTATGATATTTCATTTTTCGATTTTCCCAGAGTAGCAGTGTGGGGAGTAGTGTTTGGAAAAATATTATAAAATATTGAGATATGATCTAGAAACACTCAATTACGTCCTTTTCTGATGAAAATTTTAAAACACACGCTTTTTTGTGCAAATAGTTTTTTGTGAAAGGGGAAAAATGACAAAGACTGGTTAATCCCTTCAGAGGTGGTGGGATATTTAGACGCTTTCGATCGTGACGTTAGATATGATGTTTAGTTTTGATACTGACTCCAAACAAATCGTTGTTATGCTGGATTTTCTATTTTTTTTTTATACTATCGCCATATTTTACAACTATATCTACAGATAAGAGTTTTAATACTTTATATGCAGTGGTAACTGTTTCTTCGATTTATATCTAATGAGAAATGAAACATAGCAACCATTTGTTTGGAGTCAGCATCCAAGCAAAATGTCATATCTGAGGTCACACTGAAAGCGTCTATTATACTCCACCTTATTTTAATCAAGATTTGAACCAGAAACTTTAGCAAATCTTATCTTGATAAATTGAGCGGGAAAATGATCTTAAGACTGTTTATTATTATTTTATTATTGTGAGATGAAAGTTTTCGAAAACTATGGTGTGAATTCCACATTTTATAAACACAATTATTTGCCCGTGAAAGGATTAAAAGGGAAATGCATTATGTAGATTTTTTCAACTCTCTATTTAGATAACTTTCATAAGCTGCTTATACATATTTTTTAACATTCTCCGCAATATCCATTAGAGGTATGGAGTGTAATAAAGATATTTTTAAAAAATTACCTACAGAACTTTTAAATTATATGAAATAAAGACGAATAAGAGATAATTAAAAAAAAAAAAAGATTTTTTACTGTCATAATGATTTTGTATTAAATTCTATATAATCATAACGTTAATATATATTAGACTGATGTATACATGATAATGTACATATTATATGTATAACTGATAATGTTAGCAAACTTCCATGTCATACCAATGTTTGCAAAATGCATCTACGATTTCACGAAGCCTCTCTATAACATACATTATACATAAGCCGTATACATATTTCAAAACTTATATTTATGTCATTTACTTATCATTTACTTGACAAAATATTCGTGACTTATATGTCGTATTGTCACTGATACGTCATATATACTTCATATATGCAGGGGCCACCAAATTTTTCAAAGCTAATTTTTCAGAGAAAAAAAAAAATCAATCTGGATAAAAAAAAAAAAAAAAAAAAAAAAAAAAAAAAAAAAAAAAAAAGAAAAGGAGAGAAAGAAAAAAGATTGCGAAACTGTTTATTTCTTACTATATTATAATTATCAAATCATAAAACATATTTTGAAATTCAAATAGTCTCGAGTGTAGTTCTACATTGATAAATGACAAAATTAATTGATTATATCTATATAATAAAATAGTCTTTCATATGGATATGGGTAGCTAATTTTAATTTAATATTAATAGTGTTTGATTTACTCAAAGTTTTCATTATAAAATTTCAAAACATTTTAGTGTTACAAAAAATAGATTAATAAAAATGGCTGAGTAATAGGGGGCTCTCTGTGTGACGTCAGCCTTCCTATATTTAAAGCGGTTTTATGCAAGTCCTGCATATATGATGCATATATGTCTAAGGCCCGCCACACACTATAGAGACATGCGTCAAAAATCGTGCAACATGACGCAGTCAAACCAGTTTTTTCTTTGTTATCAGGGTGAAACTGTCGCATGTCGCACGTTTTTTCATTCAATGTTTCACAGGCAATGGCGGATCTAAGGGGGGGGGCGATGGGGCGATCGCCCCCCCCCCTTGGGCCCATAAATGTTTTCAAACCAACATGAGAGATCTTCATGGAATAGGACTTGGGCTGAATCTCAAGGTCGGCGCGGCGCGGCCCGACCCGGGCCGCACCAATTCATGAATCAGGCAATGGCGGATCTAAGGGGGGGGGGCGATCGCTCCCCCTTGGGCCCTTAAAGGTTTTTAAAACAACATGAGAGATCTTCATGGAATAGGACTTGGGCTGAAGCTCAAGGTCGGCGCGGCCCGGCCGGAGAGATGGCGAAGGGATGATCGCACGCCCTCGGATCGAGCTGAGTCAGGTCTTCTGACTTTTAGAGCCGGGCCGTGTCCTGATCTCTAATTTACTGACGATTTGGGTCGGGCTAGACTTGTTTTTCTTCCATGTCGAGTCCTGCCTGAAGTCAGTCTTCCTAAACGTCTGTATTAGAGATGAGACAGTACTCGGACCCGGACTCATTTTTTCTGAAACGTATAAATTTTATTTATCAATGAATTGAAAATATTAAAAGAACTTTTTTCCCATTAAAGCATTATTTATTCCTTTTCAAATCACTATATTGACATTTTGATTAGAATGAAGGGGAAGCAGAAATTGTGTTTTTTTTCTGTTTTAGCTTTAGAATGTAATTTCAAAAGTATATTAGTCACTTCTACAAACCTATTTTAGCCATTTCCGACGATGTTCTGGCGCCAACAAAAAAGCGGGAATAATGAATTTGTCTGTAGTTTGGTTTTTGTATGTAGCAGAGGTTATTTTGAAATAAGGTTGTTTATTATCATTATTATTTAGACATTTAATGCGAAGAGGTTATTTTCTTCTAATTTTAGTTTGCTTTTGACGCATAATTTAGATTACTACTGTACACAGCGTACACAGATCGTAATCGCTTTTCATATGTAAATAATTGTTGCTTGTTTGTGAATTCGGACGATGCTGAAGTTGTTACTCTGCAATTTACGAAGTCACTTTTGGTCGTAAGTAAATTTAATTTCCATATTATTCTGATAGAAAGCAATTGAGCAGTGTTTCCTTTATTTCTATAAAAGCATCGGAATTTAAAACTTTTAATTTAATGTTATTTTGTGTGTCACGCCTATCCCAAAAGATTGTTATGAGGAATGAAATGGTTATAGTTAAAAATGTGCACTTTTTTATAGAAAATTGATAAATGTTGTTCAATTCGACAAATAATCGACAATAATTTCTACAAGTTTTATGCATTTATTCATGAAACACACTACATTAACATGTCCATAAAATTTTCTTATTTAAAATTTCTTCTGAGACAAAATATGAGAATTTTTTTATGTATAAAGTACATTTTTATTTTGTACCAAACTTTTCGTTTGATAATGTTAAATTTAAATTTTCGTTTAAGAGTAACATTTCCATGTAAAATGTAGTTTAAAAATTATAATTTTTTTTTTTGGAACATTTAAAAAAAATATTATGCATTTTTTTCATCTACTGTAAACTTTCGTTATCGGGTTTCGGGCTCTGATGAAACAAAATGTTTCGGGTTCGGGCGGGTTCGGATTTAAAATCGTCGAGCTCGGTTGGGACCTTATTTTGATAAAAGAGTCCGAACTCATGTCTTGTCTGTACTGATCAAAATTTCCAAGTCGAGGCTCGGCCCTGAGTAAAAGCTAAACGTTTGTTCCGTGTCCGACCCAGCCTGTATGATAAGCATTATTGGCCCGACCTTGATTCGTGCAATTCTTCACTCCGAACCCAATTTGGGCTGGCATCTTACTTATTTATTATTCGTAAAAAATATATTTATGTATTATTTATTTAGCGAAATCTTAAGAAATACATTTCTAAAAATTTACTTTTGTTTTTATTGTAGAGCTTTACTATTATGATTTATATTATAAGTAAAAGTTAACCCGACCTGCAGCAAAAAAAAAAAGCCAACCGGACTCAAACACAACCCACAGAAAAAAAAAATGTAAGTTAACTGGGGAAAAAAAAAACAGACTAGCAGCAAGATATAGTAGTCAACCGGTCTCAAACCGAACAAGTAGCAAAACAGTAGAAGTTAACCTGACCCGCTGCAAAAAGTAGAAGTCAAACGGATCCAAATGCGAACCACACAAAAAGTGTTAGTGTGAAAGGTGTGGAAGGCGAAGGGGGCGGTCGTCTCGGGTCCGGAAATTTAAAGGACGTCAAATTTATACTACCAACATCATTTTTGGCCTGTCACAAGAAAAGTCGTTTGGGGGGAAGGGGACAAACTGATGAAACTTTGTTCAGGCGCAGTTTTCTCTTCGCACGTCCCTGATTAGCTAACACGACCAGCAACAAAAAATAGAAATCAACTGTACCCAACTCCGACCCGCTGAAAAAGAGAAGTCGACCGGACCCAAACCCGACCCGCAGGAAATATAGAAAATAACCGGACCCAAACCCGACCCGCAGTGAAAATATTAGCCCCGACCTGCGCATTAGATTCCAGTCTCCCAATTTTTAAAATCGCCCCCCCCCTTGAGGACTCTCCAGATCCGCCCTTGTTCACAGGTGCGTGTCGTGCCATATGCTACATAAAATGTCATATATGACTTTAACGTTAAATGTGTCTTATAACTTTGGCTATGAATATTGGCCGTTCAAATTCTATTTGCCAATAAATTGTGTAAATGAAATTCATTTTTTAAGTATGTTTCTACTTTACAATTTCAAATGTTAGTTTTTAGACATTTTTCATTTAAATTTTGTAAGTAATCCATACTTCAAAATTATAGTAATTAATAAAAGATATTCATATATGAATCTCTTTTCATTAATTCTGTTTCTGTTCATAACGAAACTGAAAGGAGAAAAGAAGAAAAAGAACAAGAACCTTAGCTCCATGGAAAGAAACCCCATCCTTGCACTTTTACGAAATCGTAAATTGGCAACACGTCGGCGAATCGAGAATCAAGTTTGTTTACAACACCGTACACGCGGCGCGGGATTCATGAAATTGGAAATGTAAGCATTATTGTGTAGTACTTGGCTGCTTTCGTTATCACGATTTAAAAAGTAAGTTTTATTTTTATTGTTTAGTTTTATCTTCTATTAGTTAATTTATAATGTTATATTCATCGCATACTCATGAAAAAAATAAATAAATAGCACATAGACTTTATTCTTTATACGCAGAAAAATAGAGTAGATAGACACCCCTTCGATGTTTTTGGTTTATAAAGAAATAACCAATAAAAATATAGCTTTTATTATTGTTTCATAACTCCCTTTTGCCTGTTTTATAATATTCCATTATTGATGATACTTTTAATCAAATTAATCAGGAAACAAAATAATGTTTTGAGTTCCGCAGTTTTTCAGATATCTTAATGAACATGCTAAAATGTGGCTTCGTTTAATAAGTTTATATATTCTTTATTTTCTTGCAAAATTCGAATGTTATTTTTAGTATACATTGGAAACCTTTAATTTTATTTTATAAAAGTCAATTATAAAATTTCATCTATTTTAAGTTTTAAGAGGGCTATCATTCTGTGATATTTAATTAGTTATTTTCCAGTAATGAACACCCCATGTTGACATTGCTAAAAATGCAATTTCAGTAATGTTTATTTTGCATAAAAAAATTTGCTTAAATGTAAACCTAAATAATCTGCTTTAATTTTTAAATTATATTAAATAAAATGTTATAATACCAAAACTTTTTATAAATAGCTGCTTGTGCTTTTCAATTATTTTATCTGATCAATAAAATTTTAAAATTTATCCCCTGTTTTTCTGTTTTAAATGTTTATCTCTGTTTTGTAACTTGTATACACTGACAATCAAACCAGCCAAAAAGCAGAAAATAATAAATATATATTTTAAGGGCACAGTTAAAGAGGAGTTCCTTGGCATGAGGCTTAATACCTCACTATTTAAAATAAGTTACAAAAGGTGTTAAACACCCCCCCCCTTTTTTTTGCCTTAAATGTTTATAATTCCTCTCTAACAAAAACTAATAATAAATAAAAAATGCAAAATAAAATAACAATATGTAACTAGTTTCAGTATTATGAGACTAGTAAATCTGCTGATCAGCAGCCTCAAACATCAGTTCTACAGTTTTATTTAGAAATTATCAGGTAACCAAGAAAGTTCATGCGGTTCTCATCAGACATAAAATACGACCCACACAACTGCTGTTGTGTGGGTCGCTGGGTTGCCTGTTTGTAACTGCTGTTCCTGCAGGTGATTATCCATGGCCAAAAACAAGTAATAGTCCGATTGGGCGATGTCTGAGGAGCAAGGTGGCTCAGACAAAACTTTCTAGCCTAATGTTTTTATCACGTCCCTGGTCGCTTTGGCCATATGAGGTCTGGCGTTATCCTGGAGGAGAAGACCTCCTCTCCTGTTGACCAGCACTGGTTGCTTTTCAAGCAAAGCAGCTGAAACCCTTTTATCTACGACGAGTAAACTTCGGCTGTGATTGTTTTCGCACTTTCTAAGAATTCATAGTGAACTATACCAGCGCTAGTCCACCAAATACACAGCATTATCTTTTTTTGATGGATGTCCGGTTTAGCATCAATGAGACGGAACCAGAAGTTGACCAATGATGTTTTCTCTTTCGGTTATCATACATTACCCATTTCTCGTCGCATGTCAATGTCTGATCCAAGAAAGAGGCTTTGTTGTGGCGCGACAGCAATGACAAACAGATGTTCAATTGTTGGAGCTTGTTTTCCTCGAACAGGACATGAGGAACCCACTTATCAAGTTTTCATGACATCCCAAGGCTATGAAGATGCGATCGGATGGTTTAGTCAGATACTCCAAACCTTTGCTCAAGCTCCTGGCATGTTAGATCAGGATTCTGTTTGATTTCCTCTTCCAGCTAGACTTTGTCTAAGATGGATGGACGACCAACTCGGGGCTTGTCTTCGAGGCTCTCGTCTCCGGACGAAAATCTGCTGAACCACTTTTGAGCGATCCGTTTACTCACTGAAGTCTCTCTAAACACGGAGCATATTCTTCTAGCGGCCTCTGCAGCTTTGTTTCCTAATTTGAACTCGTAGAGCAAAATAGGCCTCAAAATCTCCTTTGTCAACGACATCCTATGTCAACGGTTGTATTTTCTACAAAACTGATATCAAAACGTGAAATACGTTAAACAACTCTCTACTAATTGCAATTTAAAGGCAATGTACAGAAATGATATCATCAGAATCAGTATGACCACGCCTACACAACAAAAGTAGTTGTTCTCAAAAACCACACAAACTTTCTTGGTTACCTGATACTTTATTTAGCATTTAAAATGCCCAACTTATAGCTCATTTCTTTCATATTTGTAATATTACTACAAATAATATACCTTTTAGTATCTGAAAGTTTAAATATTAAAAATAGTGAGACAAAATTATGTACTAATTCTCCAAAACTTTTTTTTTTTTTACTTAAATTATTACCTTTTAACCCACTTTTCTCATTGTCTGATATATTGATAATATTTGATTGAGAGATATATTTTTAAAAATTTCATAAATGAGGTTATGTTAAAGAATAAATTTGGCTCTTGATATATTCGTCCAAAATCAGTATTCGATGCATCCTTTGTGAATATTAAAAGTTTTTGGCTTATATGAACCTGTGCTTCTGTTAAATAAAACTCTACTCAAGAAAGAGATTTAATTAAATGCTGCATATTGTTTTTAAATGTTGATTTGTTGTTGAAAAGCAGTAGCGGTTGCATTTTTGAGATTCTAAGATAAAAGAGTATTTTTTGCAGCACAGATTTTGAGTTTGAGTATTATACACGGGACAGTTTTTTAATTGCACTTCTGTCTTTAGTCCACATTTGAAATTATGATAGCCATTATCGTTTCAAAATTCCCAAGAAATATGCAAAACACACGCTTTCTAGATTTCTGTTAGTTACAAATGTCCCATTTTGCATTGTATGATCTTGATTATATCTGAAACAGAGATAATATCCTTATAAATATCCTCAAAAACCTATGAAAAAGTAATAAGAATTATACTTAAAAAAAAGTAGTATAAAAACATAACATAGAAAGCTGTTTCTGATTACGATTGAATAGTTCCAATGTTCCTTTTTCTATGTGTTTCATAAAAGTGAAAAAGAATGCACCGTAACTCCCCCTTTTTCAAAAATATTATTACATCTTTTCCTCCCTTTTTTTTTGGAGGCTAAAAGTAAAATTAGGTACCACCTATTTTTCATTCTGCTTTGTGCGCATAGCCATGGATGTAGTGGATGGTCTAAATTTTTTTTAGACCATCGGGGGAGCAAATTTTCCCGATTGGTCAAGAAAAAATCGCGAGTTTTTTCAACCAGGCATGGAAAAATCGCAGATTTAGTCGGATGGACACGAAAACTCACACATTTCGTTGATCAAGCAAGAAAAAAATCATAAATGTTGTTGTTCCTCGAAAAAATTGCAAATTATCATCGGATGGAAAAATAGCATATTTTCTCGGTTTATCGCATTAAAAAAAAAGTGAATTTCGTCGATAAGGCAGAAAAAAATCGCAAACTTTGTCAATCAGAGACAAAAAAAAAAAAAAAAAAAAAGCAAATTTTACTGATAAGACACGGGAAAATCGTGAATTAAGTGATGATGCGTGGAAATATTGCAAATTTCGTTGATCAGCTGCTGAAAAATCGTGTTTTTGTCAGTTTATCAAGCGAAAAAAATTGCGAGTTTTATCTTGCCGCATAAAAAAATGCAGATTTCGTCAATGTTATTACAAAAATCACGAATATTGATACTCGGTCGAAGAAAAATGTGTATTTTGTCAATTTACAGCGAAAAAAGCACACATTTTGTAAATCAAAGACCGAACAATTGCAAGTTTTATTGATCGCATTTCGCATAGCAAGTTTCTTTGGTCAGAGATGGGAATATTGCAAATTTTGTTGGTCACACACGGAAAAATTGCTAACTACGTCAATCAGACTCGAATAAAATCGCGAATTTCATCGATCATGTGGAGTAATTCCGCGATTTTCGTTGATTGGCTTTGCAAAGATCACGAATTTCGCCGATAGGCTTCGTAAAAATCGCAAATTTTATTGATCGGCTTCGTAAAAATCCCGAATTTTGTCGATTAGCTTCGGAAAAATTGCAAATTTTGCCGATCCGAATCAGAAAATCGCGAATTTCGTCGATTAAGTGCAGAAAAACCACAAATTTCGTCAATCAGGTGCAGAAAAAATGCGAATTTTGTTATTCAGTCGCATTAAAATCGTGTATTTCGTCAATCAGGTTTGGATGAATCGCCAATTTCGTCCATCATGCGAAGGAAAATTGTGAATTTCGTCTATCAGCTTTGCAAAAATCATGAATTTCGTCTATCAACTTTTTAAAAATTGCGAACTGCGTCTATTGACTTTGTAAAAATCATGAATTGTGTCGATCGGCTTCATGAACATCGTAAATTTTGTCTATCGCCTTTGTAAAAATTGCAAATTTCGTAGATTAAGCGTGTAAAAATCGTGAATTTCGTTGATCGGCTTTGTAAAAATCGTGTATTTCGTTTATCAAGCACTGAAATATCATGAATTTTGTCGATTGTGCGAAAGAAAATAGCAAATTTTATCAGTGGACTTTGTAAAAATCGCGAATTTTATTGATCGGCTTCGTAAAAACGAGAATTTCATAGATTGGGTTCAGAAAAACGCAAATTTCTTTGATCAGGCGCATTGAAATTGGAAATTTTCTCGATCAGGTGCGGAAAAATTACAAATCTCGTCGATCATGCGCAGAAAAATCATGAATTTTGCCAATCATACGATGGAAAATAGCAAATTTCATAGACCAACTTTGTAAAAATCACAAATTTTATCGATCGCTTTGTAAAAATCTCGAATTTCGTCGATCGGCAAGGTAAAAATCGCAAGTTTTATCGATCAGGCGTGGAAAATTTTAAAATAACGTAGATTAAAAAAAAATCTTGTTAATCGGCTCCTTCTCTCTCCTTCATTCATAAAATTCACATTTTTTGGCACCAGCCATTTATGCTCTTTTTTTTAACACATTTAATAAAACAAAGCATAATCTCCTCAATTATGTCAAGGATCTTAAATTTAGAAAATAATCCTTGCTATATCTGTCATATATAAAAATTTAAAAACTGCTGATATATCCTTAACTGAATTGGGTATTTTGGCTGGGTAAGTGAACTTAAATGGGTACCCCCCCCCCCACCCCCCAATCACACACATACACTCTCCTCTGAAACCACATATTTTTACCACATGTATTAAGCTACAGATCACCTCCTCTAACTCGAATTCTCTCCATGTTATTAATGTGGCCCTCGACCACCAGGGTTGGCATGATTTAAATCAACTGATTTAAATCAAGATTTAAATCAACTGATTTTTTTAAAAAAATCATTTGATTTAAATCAATTTTTTGCAGTTTCACATGAATGCACATATCAAAGGAAAATTTTGGGTAAAAAGTTAGAAAATGTATTAGATAACGATAGAATTACAAAATTTAAAGCAAGATATGAACAAACTATTAATGGCTGTCATTTTGCTGGAGTTTTATTAAGGTTCTTTCTTTTAAATCAAAATGAAATGAAAATTAATCTAAGGAAAAATAATGAAGATTTGGCATTCATTAAAGAAGATTGTCCAAATCTTCTCACCACTGTAGCACATTTTCAAGCAAAAAACGGCCCATTCCAAAAATTACATATTGCTTGAGAAAAAAGTTTGATATTATGACAGATTATCATTGGCAGGAATCCTTTTATGTAATGGGAGGTAAAGAGAGAATCATTGAAATTGAATTTATTTACCAAATAACAACAACCGTGGCTTCATCTATTGGAGTTAAAAGACAATTTTCTTCTTTTGGAGTAGTTCATTCAAGCCTTCATAATAAATTAGGAGTAGACAAAGCTTCTAAATTAGTGTTTTTGTTCAAACAATTAAATCCCTGATTTTTTCCTATTTGCTTAAGAAATATAGAAATAATTAATTTTTATCCCTTAATAAATAGCTTGCATTAAATGAACATTAGACTTCCTCAAATCCACACAGCTTGGGACCAGAGGTTGTGTGGATTTCTGGTCATGGGTTTGTTTACATTTTTAAACAGTAATTTGATTGTAATTAATAATGCAACTGAAGTTAATGAATGTTTATAATATAGTAAAACATTAAAACAATTATGTAAGTTAATAAACTATAATAATAAAAATTTAGATAATTAAAAATTATTAAAATATTGAAAGCAACAAAGATGAAGTAAATAATCAATAATGTATAACTAAATATTTATTATAAAGATGAGATGCATTTTTTCCTAAATTATTCAATGGAACTTGCCCCATAAAGGTGCACTATTAATTCACATCAATATCATAAAATGATAAAATATAGAAGTTTTATTTCAGGTTTAACCAAACTCAACAATAAAAAAAAAGCTTGATGAATGTATAAATGCATTTTGCAAAAAGATTGTAATCACCACTGATATTAGCAATACCTTTGAATTTTTTTCAGGAATAAATTTATTCTTCCTTCATGAAAAAGCATGAATTTAGCAATATTAATGAAAGTTACAGATTAAAATATACATAGAATTGATATAAAAATAAAGTCAAGTTTTGTCCCTATACCTGACCTGAGAGCTTCATTGTTTACATCTGTAAATTATGCACAGATTTTAAAGAGTTGTGGATATTAGGGCAGCGGATTTGAGGGAGTCTACTGTATTTAATTTGTTTTTAAAATTTCATTTACAACATATTTAAATTTATTTCTTATTTGTTATTTAGTATGCACAATTCAATTAAAAAATAATAGAATGGCTTTAGTTTAAAGCCTAGATGTTTAATTATTAGTACCAATCAGTAACTAGAATATATTTTCTTAACTATATAATTATTTCTTATATTATTTTTATAAATTATAATTTATTCTTTTTTAGTTATTTATTATAAAAAACTGCTTCATGTATTTGTATTGTAAAAACATAAAAACACAGTCATTAAATATAGGATTCTAAAAAAATCAAATAAATCTGATTTAAATCAAAAAAATCTGATTTAAATCAAATAAATCCGATTTTTTTGATTTTTTTAAAAAAATCATGATTTTTTTCCAACCCTGTCGACCACCCAGATATGTTTGAAAGTGGCCCTTCTCTTCAAAAGGTTGTGCACCCTAGTATAGAGCAATGTTTAAGAGCTGGTAGAGATTAGCATCATTTGTGTAGAAATTAGAAACCCAGTTCATAATCCATTTATTTAGCAAGAAATGCAGGGTATTAGCAAAATCCGTGGAGCTTTCTTATGAGTAATGATTGAAACCTTGTGTATTTTATTGTATCCCTAATTTTCAATGCAAAAAATTTTCATTGTACTGTGTTCTTTCATCTTTAAAAATTTTACTATGATTTTAAAAAATATTTTGCATAAATCTAACAATTGTTTCTTAAATAACGCATTTTAAGATATTGTAACTCTAATATTGTAAATCTTTAAATTAGGGATGCACAACCTGTGGCCTGCAAACTTCGTCAATTTACAACTGGAAAAAATTGCAATTTTTGTACATAGGTGGCGGAAAAAAAATCATAAATTTTCTCAGTTTTATGGCCAAAAAAATAAAATTTCGTCAGTCACTTAAGAATAAGAAATTTCATAGATAGAGTCCGGAAAAATCGTGAATTTTGTCGATGAGGCTTGAAAAAATTGCAAATTTCGTTCATCAGGTATGGAGAAACGCAAATTTTTCCCATAAGGTGCCCCCCCCCCCCCAAAAAAAAAGCAAATTTCTCCGATTGAGCATGGAAAAATTGTGAATTTTGTGATCGGACAAGAAAAAATTGTCCATTTTGTGGATGATGCATGAAAAAATTGCAAATTAAATACATCAGGTGTGGAAAAAAATCACGTTTCCTTGATTTATCCTGTGTAAAAAACACAAATTTCATTGATCGAGAACAGGCACGAAAATATCACAATTGTCCTTGATCAAGGACAAAAAAAAAAAAAAAAAAAAAAAAAATCTCAAATTTCGTTGATAAAGCACGGAAAAATTGAAAACTTCAATGATAGGCTGTGAAACAATCGTGAATTTTATCAGCTTATAAAGAGAAAAAAATCGCTAATTTCAACTTGTTGCATAAAATAACGCAGATTTGTCAAAGTTAGTTAATAAAAATTGGGAATTTTGTTGATTGGCCACTGAAAAATGCTCATTTCATCAGTTTAAGGCGAATAAAAGTGAAAATCTCGTCGATTGAACATGATAAAATTATGTATTCTATTGAAGGAAAATCGCAAATTTTTTTGATCATGCTAAGAAAGGTCGAAAATTTTGTCGATCGGCTTTGTAAAAATCGCAAATTTCGTTGATCAACTTCATAAAAAATCACATGTTTCGTCAATACGTTTCGTAAAAGAACGTGAATTTCGTTGGTCAGACACAGAGTAAATGCAAATTTTATTGATCATATGAGGAAAACTTAAGGATTTTGTCTACAGATTTGTAAAATTTGCAAATTTTGGTGATCAGCTTCCTAAAAATCAAGAATTTTGTTGATCGGACGAGGAAAGATCATGAATTTTCTCGATCTTCTTCATAAAAATTGTGAATTTTCTTGATCTTTTTCATAAAAATCGTGAATTTTCTATATCAGCTTCGTAAAAATTGTGAATTGTGTAAAGAAAAATTGCAAATTTCGTTGATCAGCTTCGTAAAAATCACTAATCAGGCGCAGACAAATTGTAAATTTTCTCGATTGGCTTCGTAAAAACCATGAATTTTGTGGATGAAATGCAGAAAGAACATGAATTTTCTCAATCGACTTCATAAAAATCGTGAATTTTCTCTATCAGCTTTGTAATAGTCGCAAATTTCATCGATTCTGTTCAGAAGAATTTCCTTGATCGGCTTTGTAGAAATCGTTAATTTTGTTGATCAGGCGTGGACAAATTGTAAATTTTCTCGATTCATATAGGTGGTTATCATTTTTGCTCATCATTTTTTGCAGTATTTAAAAATAGTTCTATATCAAAGTTTTGTGTGTTTTTTTATATATAGGAGAGAGTGAGGCAGCAGTGTCAGATAATACAGATGAACATGTGAATGCTGTTTACCGACAGTTTTGATGTTTTTTACCAATTTCCTGAAATTATCAAGATTCCTGGCAGAGAATTGGCACATCGCAGATTTTTGAGTAAGTCTGCAGACTTTTTTTCAGCTAGAGAAAAAAAAAATTGCTAGAAATTATTTCTAATGTGCCATGGTACAGTATTTTTAGGTTGCTGTTGTATTTGAAATGGTCAGTTACCTGCACAAAGGATATAAATTCTAAAGAGGGTGGGTCTTTCTAAGGGAACCTAACTCATATTTATGCAAGGAAATCTGAGGTTCGAAGAAAACCACAGAAAATTCCAAGTGAATAGGCCGACGGCTGCAACTGGATTTGAACCCAGCTGTCTACCAGTTTCAAAGGCAAAAAATCTCAGCCAATGATGGGACCTGTATTTTTTGCAAGAAGCGCCCCGGTGCATAAGAGTTTAATACTTAAAAATATTATAAGTGAGGCAGGTATGATGCTTTTTCCCCTCCTCTTGCCAGGTCCGGTAGCAGAAACATTGTAGCATCGAAGTGGGTGCTGCAATGTAGCAGTTTATAATAGGCTTTGCAGATTAATTTAATGAATTAAAAATACATTTTGTGTTAAAAAATAGATTTTAAGTGTTGATCTTTCAGACATGTTACTTTTCCGTGGAAACGCGGAATTCCGCTTTTTTGGTGATGAATTTTATTATCCCTGGGATCGATGCAAATATGCATTAAAATTTTTTGACATTTTTATGGGAAGGGGGGTAACGTATGAAATACAACCAAAATGCAAGTGCAAACCACTTCAAATTACGCAAATTCCTTTAAAGAATTGCAAGAAAAAACGCATATTTTGACGAAAGATTGCGGGAAAATGTGTGAATTTTGAAGAAAAATAACTGAAAATTTGCAAATTTTGATGAAGAATCACTGAAAATATGCACATTTTCTGAAAGATCAAGGAAAATATTCGAATTTTTTATAAACATCGAGAAAAATAAGCTAATTTTCTCGAAAAATTGCAAAAAATACACAATTTTTCTAGAAAGAGAGTGGGAAAGACCTTTAATTTCGCTAAAAGATGATGAATATTTGGAAATTTCTTTGAAAAAACTGTGAAAAAAGTGTGATTTTCGTTAAATGGTTGCAGGAAAAAGCTAATTTCATAAATAAGTTGCTGAAAAATGCAAATTTCGTCAAAACACTGCAAAAAAATACAAATTTCATCAAAAGTCCGTGAGGTCGTGAAAGTTCAGCTTTTTTCTTGCAGAGCCTGTACCATGTCTGTCTTTTAATAAAGTTTTAAATATAGCTTATTGGTACTCGATTCACATATAACTATAAATTTTAGTTGTGAGTGGCAATATAGGACCTAGGATGGGCACAGCATTTTTTTGCAGAAAACTTTAAAGAAATTGAGTTTGCAGACAGTTTTTTATCTGAGTCTGTGGGACAGCAATCTTCAGTTGAAAAAAATATTGATCTGTATGAGCTTGCATTTTTACTAAGGGAAGTATTAATTCAAAATTAAATTTTCTACGTATACTTTTATCCTTTATTTATATTAATAACTTATTTATGCATAGATGTAATCGTTTCTTTATATATGGAACAATCCATAATTTGAAATAAACTTAAAAGCAGCATTTTTGTTTATTCACAAGAAGTTTAACACAAAACAAGGAAATGGGGAGGGACCATTTTATCTACTCAAAATCTGGCACAGATATCATATGTGCACCATATTGGTCTGATTTTTTTTTTTTTTTCCTATGCCTGTGTCATATGCATTGGGGGTAGCTTTTGGGTTATAATGCAATTGCTGCCGATGTGTTGTTATTTTGCTTGATATGGTAACCTGAATGTTGTTGTTTTTCTTTTATTTATTATTTAATTGCATAAAATCTTCTGTTCTATAGTTATTAAACCTTTTTTTTAATATATTGCTGTTCCTTTTATGTATATATGTAACTGGTGTTTGAAAAAGGGGTTTTCATCGAATTGGCGTTAGAAAAAAAATCATGTTACTGTAATGCATATACAGTAGACTCCCTCAAATCCGCACAGCTTGGGACTAGAGGTTGTGCAAATTTCTGGTCATTGCTTTGTTTACATTTTTTAAACAGTAATTTAAGTGCAGTAAATAGTGCAATCGGAACTATAATGAATGCTTACAATATAATAAAATATTAAAATAAGTAATAAACTAAAATAATAAAATTTTAAAGTTATTAAAGCACTAATAGCAAAGGTGAAGTTAATAACCAATAGTGTATGATTAAATATTCATTATAAAGATTAAATGCATTTTTCCAAAATAATTCAACAAAACTTGCTTCATAAAAGTACATTACTAATTCACATCAAAATCATAAAATAAAGATTTTTTTTTTTTTTTTTTTTTTTTTCAAGTTTAGCCAGATTTTAATAACCAAAAAATCTTGATTTTTGCATTAATATATTTGGTAAGAAGATTGTGATTACCATTGATATCAGAAATATCTTAATTTTTTTCCAAAAAAAATTATTCTTCCTTCATGAAAAAAACATGAATAGAGTATTATTAAGAAAATTACAAATTAAAAATTATATGGAATTGGTACAAAACTAAAAAAATCAATTTTTTTCCCGATATCCAAACTGAAAGTTTCATTTTTTACATCCATAAAATATGTGCAGATTTCTGGTTTGCGGATTTGAGGGAGTTTACTGTATAATATTTGTCCCCAATCATCCTATCTGTCATCATGTGTCCAAAATTCTTAGGGTCTGTTTTGATTTTTTCAAAAGTAAGCTTATATTCTAAGCATGTGAAAGTTATGGAAATAAAGTTGTTTAAAGTAGACTTTAAATAGGAAATTTCCATAATGTTCTTTTGGTAAAAGATATGTAGGAATTGATGGACAATTCTTGAAAATTTATCAATTGTAAAAAACACAACTGAGATGTTTTTTAAACGATTATTAAAATAATTGTTCTTACAAGTTTATAAAGCAGTTTTTAGCAAATACATGGTAGCTGAAAACAGATGGAATTAAAAAACAAACCAAAAGGAGACTATAATGGAGTCGCAACAGTGGAAAATTGTGATCATGTTTCCCGATTGCAAAAGTCGTTAAATGGTAAAGGGAGTTTTAAGTATAAAAAATTAGAATTTTTTAGCAATTAGCCACAAAATAATTAAAGAAAAAAGAATCAAAAGCAGCCCTAGTAGCAAGAACATGAATTAAAAGGATAATAAATGGAATCAAAATCTTTTATTGATTTTAAGTTTTATAATTTCCCCATTATTAAGACTATTGTAGGGATGCACAACCTTTTCAAAAGAAGGGTCCTTTACAAATATGCCTGGGTGGTCGAGAGCCACATCAATCACACAGAGAAAATTCGATTTCAAGGAGGTGATCTGTGGCTTATAATTGGATTAAAAAAAAAATAATAATAATATGGTTTCAGATGGGAGTGGAAAGTTATCCCTTTAAGTTTGCGTACCCAGTCAAAATATCCAATTCAGTTAATAAGGATACATCAGCATTTTTTATGTTTGCATCTGTAACAAATATACAAAGGATTATTTTCAAGATGTAATAATATTCCTTGACTTTATTCAGAGGGTAAATTTTGTTTTACTAAAAGTGATAAAAAACAAACATAAGTGGCTGATGCCTTCCATGCCTTTTTTTCCCATGCTTGATCAACAAAATTCCTGATTTTTCTGTGCCTGATCAACAAAATTAGCAATTTTTCTATGCCAACCAGTTTGTGCCATTATGTACAAGTACAAAGAGCTTTACAAAACTGATTAACAAAATTCACGATCTTTCCACTTCTAATCAACAAAATGCAAAATTTTTATAAAGTCGATCGATAAAATTCTGATTTTTACAAAGCCAATCGATGAAAATCACAATTTTTAAAAAGTCAATTGACAAAAATTGCGATTTTTACAAAGCCGATAGACAAAAGTCTTGATTTTGACAAATCGTCAAAATTTTCGATTTTTCCTCACATGATCAATAAAGTACACTATTTTTTCGTGCCAAATCAACCAAATTCTTGATTTTTTCACACTTGATTAACAAAATTCTCTATTTTCCCATACTTGATCAACAAAATTCATGATTTTTACCAAGCCACTTGAAAAATTTCACAATAAAACAATTCCCCTATCAACAAAATTTGTGATTTTTATGAAGCTGATTGAGAAAATTCATGATCTTTTAGCACCTGATCAACAAAATTCTCGATTTTTATGAAGTCAGTTGACAAAACTTGCTATTTGTACAAAGATGATCAACAAAATTAGCTATTTTTTCACATAATCAATGAAATTTGAAATTTTTATGAAGTAAATTGATGAAATGTGCAATTTTTACGAAGCTGATCCTGAAAATTCTTGACTTTTCATTCTTGATATATAATATTTTCGAGTTTTATGAGGCCAATTGAAAAAATTGACCATCTTTTAGCGTCTGATCTACAAAATTCACCATTTTTATGAAGCCGTTTGAAAAAAAATCACACTCCTTCCGCACCCTATAAACAAAATTTGTAATTTTTATGAAGCCAGTAGACAAAATTTGAAAATTTTCAGCGCCAGATCGCTGAAATTTGCGATTTTACAAATTCAATCAACAGAATTTGCAATTTTTGCAAAGCTGATGGACAAAATTCATATTTGAGCATGGCGTGTGCGTCTATATTATACTACTGTAAATGTGCTCTGTCTTTTAATTTTTTTTTTTTTTTTTTTTTGGCTATAACAATTTATTGAATAACAAAAAAAAATCATATTTATTTTCTTTTAATACATAAAAATGTATTTTCTTTAGATAAAAAAAAAGTTTATGTGCAACATATACAAAGGTGTTATTCTGGTCATGCTTGCAGCGAACACAATTGTTCTGGGCCCAATCTATTTTATAGTATAATGAAAGAAGTGATTGTTACCACTTATTTTAAAATAGTAATATTTCATTTATTTAATTACAAAGTTAAAGCTGCTATCACTTTTCAACAAATGGTAGCAATGAAGCAATCTAAAAATAGGCACCCAAAGAATTCTAGTACATTAACCATCCCTGAGTCAAAGTTAGTCACTTTATACACATATTCCACAGTCCTAGGGGCGGGGGCATGTTTTACACCTCAAGATCTCTTAGATTCCGGAATCTCATGTTAGCAAAATTTGATTGTACAGAAACCTCCTTCAAATTCATATATCATTGCAGATGTAAACAGCAAAATTTACAATTAAACTGAAAAAACAAAATTCTAACTAGCACTAAAATCAGTGCTCGGTGGCTATCACAATGTTTTTGCTAATTTTTTTGTTAATTATGTTGTTTTAGCTATTATAGTGGATTAATTACTAAATAAAATTTCATTACTTATGTGTTTGATGTAAATGAATAGTACATATGAAAAAAAAATTGCCATATTGTATCGTGTAGAATAGAATAACAACCTGTGGCCCATGGTGGGTTAACATATTGCCCGTGAATTTCATCAATTTACTTCTGGAAAAAATTGCATTTTTTGTTGATAGGTTGTAGGGGAAAAATCGTAAATTTCGTCAATTTACTGTGGAAAAATATAAAAATTTGTCAGTTGTCTAAAAATTGCAAATTTCTTAGATCAAACATGGAAAAGATGCAAAATCCGTTGATCAGATGCAGAAAAATAGCGAATTTTGTTGATGAGACTCAGAAAAATTGCAAATTTCATTCAACAGGTGTGGAAAAGTCACAAATTTTGCCCATGATGTTCGGGGGAAGGTAGCAAATTTCGCCTATCAGACACAGACAAATTGTGAATTTTGTTCAATGGATTTGAAAAATCCCACATTTCATTGATCAGGTAAGAAAAAAATCACCATTTTGGTGTTGATGCACAAAAAAAATTGCAAATTCATCAGCTATGGAAAAGTCGTATGTTTTCTCAGTTTATTGCATGAAAAAAAGCACGAATTTCTTTGATCAGACAAGAAAAAATTGCTTTATTGTCAATGATGCAAAAAAAAAAATAATAATAATAATTGTGAACAATTGTTAGTTTTTAAATTGAAACAAGCGTGAGTTTTGTCAGTTTATCAAGAGAAAAAAATTGCACATTTCATCTTGCCGTGGGGGTGGGAAAAAAAAATACAGATTTTGTCAAAGTAGATAAATATCATGAAATTTTGTTAATTGGGAGTGAAAAAATGAGTATTTCGTCAATTACATTCAAGAAAAACGCCACTTTTGTCATTGAGACAAGAAAAAAATCACAAATTTTATGATTAGGTCTCGAAAAATTTTGTTGATCGTTGATCAGTCACAGAAAAATCTTATTGATCAGCCACTTTGTTTATAAAGTTCACATTTCATTCGACACTAGCTACTTATGTTTGTTTTTTAGCACTTTTAATAAAACAAAATTTACTATCCTGAAGAAAGTCAAGGAATATTGTCATATCTTGAAAATAATCCTTGTTATATATATATATATATATATATACAAACATAAAAACTGCTGATAATCCTTACCAACTGAATTGGATATTTTGGCTGGGTAAGCAAACTTAAATTAAAAGGGTAACTTCCCACTCCCCTCTGAAACCATATTTTTTATCAAATTTTATGTCGATGGATCACCTCTTCAAAATTCTCCATGTTATTGATGTGGCTCTCGACTACCTAGATATATTTGTAAGTGGCTCTTGAAAAGATTGTGCACCCCTACAGTAGAATGTTTATTTCTGATTATTGTTATTATTTTTTAATGGATTGTGATTTTTGAAAATAAAGAATACTGCCAAAATTGAATATGTGATTTCTACTTGTGATTCTTTCAGAAAATGAATGCTAATCTAAGAGGTGTTAAGCAATGTAAGAAAAACATTGCCATTGTTCATCATGAGAGTATGAAGAAAGTAAGGGAGCCTAGAGCAGCCATTGTTTCTGTCTGCCCACAAAGCGTCGAAAGATAGGTAAATATATGCTTTTCATGTTTCAGTTGAATACTTTACACCAGTATTTCCAAATTACAAAACTTCATGGCATATTTTTATAACATTTGCAATAAATCTACCAAGAAGATTGTTTGGAAAAGAAAAGTGTTATTTATTTATTTTTTAAGATGTTTATTTTTAGATTAAAGTTTAACACAATTAACTCAGTTTAACTTTTCAACTTTTCATATTTTAGAAAACAGCTCTAATGCTAAATTAATTGATACTTGTTCAGATAATGTAAATATTTTAATAATTTAAGCAATATTCAATTTGTTTTATTAAATAAAAAAATTATTTTGATGTTTTTTTCTGAGAGATTCTATAAACTATCTCTTTCTTATATTTTAAAGTATTGAGGTATTTTAAACTTGTTGTTTAGTGTCCTCATTTATCAGTAAAATTTCATTATATTTTTCCATGAATAGCAGTCAGCAAATTTTACGAATTTTTTACTAGATTTTGTATTTTCCTACAACCGAATGTAATAAATTCTGCAATATTTCTGATTTTTTTTTTTTTTTTTTTCTCTTGATTGTCTAACTTTTCTGATTTTTTTTTTTTTTTTCCACCCAGCCTAAAAAATTTCACACTTTTTTCATGTGACTCATTGAAGAATTTTGAGCTTACCAAAACAAATCACTACTTGATAATTAACCTAAGATTTTACACTTTACTTAATAGAATTATAATTATTAGTTAGTGATTACAGAAATTATAATAATTGCAAACTAGTAGCAATTTATAATTTCTGATAATTTGCATTTTTTATTTTAATTACTAACATACAAAAATATTATAATTATGCAAAACTATATTAAATACAATTACATTATATTTATAATTATTCAAAATTAATAACTACATTTAATGTTAAATTGTCAACACCACTTAAAGTTAATTATTATTAAACAATTAATTCTGTAATTAGGAACAGCAACATAATACACATTTTTATACTTTAATTACTATGTTGATAATCAATACTTTAGTATTCATTCTAGAAAGAAATAGGAGAATGCTAGTTTCGAAAAATGACACTATTTCATGAGGATATATATTAGCAATGTGTTTAGCAATTATATAAAAGAAAAAAAAATGCATAGTTTCTTAGTATGATGAATAAAATGTCATTAATTTTAATGATTTTATGAACTACAAATGGAAAAATACAATTAAATAACATTTTATTTATTTATTTTTTCTAAAGAAATGAAGTTCTATAATTTTTTCAGGGTCTTGGATACATAAATTAAGAAAAATGTAGAATTTGGAAGTTCAAAACGGGCAAATTGTAGTGCTCTAAAAAATTGCTTAAAGCTGTTATCAGATTCACTAACATTTCAAGAGACTTTTGAGCCAACACTTGAATTCCTCCAACTTTTCACGAAATATCCTCCCAACACCCAGTGTGATAGCAAACAGCAATGTCTCCCAGCTTTTTTCCGCAGTTCCAAAAAAGTCTCCGTTGATGAGTCTTTTCACACTGTAAAAAATTTTGCCGTTAAAAAACGGAAATAGTACTGGTAATCTAGACGCCAGTACTACTTCCGTTTTTTAACGGGAAAAATTTTCCAGGAATAGTTCCGTTTTTTCACAAAATATTTCCGTTTTTTAATATTTTTTTATGCAAAAATTTTCATTTGAAAGTTAAAAGAATTTTTCAAGGACAAACTAACATCTTTGTGATTTTTATTCTTTACTTTAGAAAGACACGTTAACATCAGGCACACATATTATATACATTTAATTTAAATAACAGTGAATAAATGTGACTTACCTTCCATGGGAATCGAACCCGGGTCGTCTTCGGTCTCAGCCTGCAGTGTAATACCATTACACCATGATTACACAAAACACTTTTTCAAATATCTCTAGTTATTTCAGATGCATTTCATAAAGTAAAGACAAGATTTTGAACGCGGATTTATTTCTGTGTAGCGATAATATATGTATATATATATATATATATATATATATATATATATAAATTTAGCGTACAGTTCAAAATTATGTTTTATAGATTTTCTTTCTATAATTTCTGATATTTAGTTTTTTTTTTTTAATTTTAGCTTTATAAAGAAAAAAGTTTAGCCTTTAAGATATTACATGCATGAATGAAAGTATTAAAAATTTTTGTTTCCTCACTGTAAAAAATATCCGTTAATATACACAAACTTTTCCCTAAAATTTTACGGAATAGTTTTATTTTTCCGAGAAAACAGTAGTATTTCCGTATTTCCCACTTTGCGGTTACAAAAACGGAACTGTTCCGTTAATTTTTCCAAAACAGTAAACCTTCCGTTTTTAACAGCACATGTTATTGGTATTTTTAACCGGTAAGTGTCGTGGCGCCATCTGTATGAGAAAAATAGAGAAAAACGTTATAGCAACATTTCTCTTTTTTTTCTGTTTTAATAATAAAAAGATAGCATAATTTTACAATATTAAATTAATAATAGTAATAATAAGATTTATTAATTCTTTTTAAGTTTGATACAGTTAAGGAAAATTATTTTTTTTTCAGTATCATTTTAAATTGTTTATTTAATCACAGTACAAAAAGTGTGTAGGATATTTTAGTGAGAAAAAAATCTACTTTTAATTTTAATATATATATTTTTTAATCTATTCAAATTAAAAAGTTCGCACATAAAATTTAAAATACATCGAAATATATTACCAAAATTATTATTATTACGGCGATTACCTAAGTCATAATAATCAATAAATGTAATTAATTTTAATAATCCATATATGGGTTATTAAAATTAATAGCTACTATAATTAATAGTTACTATAGTAACTTTTTTTATTGAGTTTACAATAGATCGTCATACAAAATATTTGTTAAAATACATGCTTTTTTAAAAACTGTGTTAGAATCCTTTTATAAAATAAATAAATGAATATGAATAATATTATAATAGAACTTTAAAACTCTTCCAAAAAATTAGGAAACAAAATGTTTTAATACTTTCATTCATGCATGTTATATTTTAAAGGCTAAACTTTTTTTTATATAAAGCTAAAATTAAAAAGCTAAATATCAGAAATTATAGAAAGAAAATCTGTAAAACATGATTTTGAACTATTTGCTAAAAAAAAAAAAAAAAAAAAAAAAAAAAAAAAAAAAAAAAAACCTCTTCAAAAATAAACCCGCGTTTAAAATCTTGTCTTTACTTTATGAAATGCATCCGAAATAACTAAAGATATTTGAAAAAGTGTTTTGTGTAATCCTGGTGTAATGGTATTACACTGCTGGCTACGACCGAAGAGCTCCCGGGTTCGATCCCCATGGAAGGTAAGTCACATTTCTTCACTGTTGTTTAAATTAAATGTATACAATATGTTCCTGATGTTAACGTGTCTTTCTAAAGTAAAGAATAAAAATCACAAAGGTGTTAGTTTGTCCTCGAAAAATTCTTTTAATTTTCAAACGAAAATTTTTGCATGAGAAAAAAAATATTAAAAAAACGGAAATATTTTGTGAAAAAACGGAACTATTTCTGGAATTTACGGAATTTTTTTTCCGTTAAAAAACGGAAGTAGTACTGGCGTCTAGATTACCAGAACTATTTCCGTTTTTTAACGGGAAAATTTTTTACAGTGCTTCTATTTTGGAAGAGTTTTAAAGTTCTATTGTAATATTATTCATATTCATTTGTTTATTTTATAAAAGGATACTAACACACTTTTTTAAAAAGCATATATTTTAACAAATATTTTGTGTGACGATCTATTGTAAACTCAATAAAGATAACTTAATAAAAGTTACTATGGGTTATTAAAATTAATTACATTTATTGATTATTATGACTTAGGTAATCGCCAAAATAATAATAATTTCGGTAATATTTTTCGATATATTTTAAATTTTATGTGCGAACTTCTTAATTTGAATAGATTAAAAAGTATTATATATTAAAATTAAAACTATATTTTTTCCCACTAAAATATCGTACGCACTTTTTATACTGTGATATAAATAAACATTATTTTAAAATCTTACTGAAAAAAAGAATAATTTTACAACTGTATCAAACTTAAAAAGAATTAATAAATTTTATTATTACTATTGTTATTTTAATATTGTAAAAATATGCTCCTTTTCATTATTAAAATAGAAAAATAGGGAAATATTGCTATAACGTTTTTCTCTATTTTCCTCATACAGATGGCACCACGACACTTATCGGTTAAAAATACCAATGTTGTGCTGTTTAAAAACGGAAGTTTTACACTTTCGGAAAAATTAACGGAGCAGTTCCGTGATTCGAAACCGCAAAGTGGGAAATACGGAAATACTACTGTTTTCTCGGAAAAATGAAACTATTCCCTAAAATTTTAGGGAAAAGTTTGTGTATATTAACGGATATTTTTTACAGTGCATCCAACATGAAATGTTTCAACGAATCAGAGATAAGCAATTGATAGGAATATGTGATAAATATTAACGGCTGGTACTAGTAGGACTGGTTTTCCCACTCTTCCCCAAACTTTTTCTAAGACAATTGTAACCTTTTTCTCTCTTTGAATGGGAAAAAGTTGGGGTTAAAATCGGCTGAAAAGCATGTCGCTCATAAAGTTTATGAATCTGATAGCAGCTTAAGAAAAACAACTAGTAACTACAGAATTAATAAAAACTGCAATTATATAATTCTTTTAGATAGTAAAACAAATAATAAAACTAACAAATATTATTTGCTGCTCATTTTGCATTTATGCTGTGAATAACCTAAACTTACACAAATGTATGCATAAGTTAACTACCCAAAATCAACACATGCAGAATAAATATGAGGATTAGCCACTTATATCTGAAATCCTCAAAACAATAACCAACAGCATTATTGGCAGTCAGTAGGGATTCTCAGCTGTAAGTGTTTCAAACGGTTTTGCTGCTGTTTTAATACCTAATAACTTTTATTTGGTGTATGAGTCATTTATTCAACTTTACTGAAGAAGCTTTTGCTATATTTAACATTTTATAAAAGCATTTCTTTTTTTATTCTGTACTTTCCTTTACAATAGTGGTGCAGTCAATGTCAATCTTTCATTCTTCTTTAGCAGCAATATTTAGTATAAGTTTATTACTGAAAAGTAGAATGAGAAAATACTTTTTACTGCAAAAATTTTATTCTTGCTATATCTCTTTTTATATAAAAAAATGAATAATTTGATTACTAAAAGGAAATTATGACATTGTATGTTAAATGTTAGATTTAAATATCATTTTTTAAAAGAAATGCTTTATATATTTGTAAGATAAAAATGATGCTTTTAACAAATCTACTGCATACTTCATGTTTTTTACTATACACAGGGATTAAGCTTAGAAACAATTATTTAAATTTTCAGATGTTTTCCACAAAGATTTGGCAGACCAACTGCATTTTAATATGCGATTTGAATTTTAACTAACTCTTTAACCATGAACGCAATGAGATGATTATCTGCTCTGCTGCCTCCCAGTTTATATATGATACACAGTAAAATCCAGATCGTAAGCCTCCTTTTACAAAAGTAAAAAAAAAAATTCAATGAAGCTTATAATAATAAAGTCTTTAAAAATAAAACTATATTTCCTGTATATTTTCTCTTTCCCATTTTATTAAATAGATATTATTGTCTGTGCTTTACCTGTCTGTCTAGTATTTATTTTTTAAAATCATGTTAATTACTTTTGATATTTTCATATGTATAAAGTTTTTTTTTTCCAAAATATTGTGTACAATATTTTTTATATTTTCATGGGAAAAACATGCAAATGAACTTTTGAACTGACTATAGTGTAAATAGATATGTACACTATCTGTACATAGTGTACATAGACTGTAGTGTTCTGTTGTCAGAGTTTGTGCCTCAGGCAATCAACAATGGTCATTTTATCTTCCCCTCAAAAAAAAAAAAAAAAAAAAAAAAAAAAAGTTTTATGTTTGAAAAAGAATTTTTCTGGTTTAGTTCAAGTCACAGTATTTTAAAAAATGATAAAGCTTACAAGTTTATTTTTATGTGAATTTTTTCAATAGAAAAATGAAACTTATTTCACACTTAAAACTGAATCCTATATTTTGAGTTTTCATTGGTGTGTAGAGCTTGTTTTACTTTTCAGAAAATTCTTTGTTTCTAATTAATTGATTTTCAGTTTTGTTATAAGTTGGGGGGAGGGGGTTGTTTAAGTTTCCATGTTACTATGTTTTAGGTGTTCATCTCTTGTTTATATTAAGATAAATATCCACTTAAAGACATTTTTTTTTAAAAATATTATTAAAGTATTAGTGAATTCTAAAAGATATGCATTAGAGTAAAAATTTAAGGTTTCAAAATGCATCCTCAAGGGAGAAAAAAGAAAAACTATATCCTCTATGCTTTAATAGTCAGCCTAGTGAATTTCTGGGGTATGAATTTTTAAAAAGCCTTCAGCATATCTAACAAAATATTTACAATGTAATAGTGTATATCAATAGCAGTTTAGTTCATTATAAAATATAAAATGAAAGGAAAAATATTTCTAAATAAAAAATGTATTAGTGAAATCGCTAAGGATTTACCCAAAAATCTGTTTTTGAAGACATTCTAGAAAGTAAACAATTAGCCAGAAAAAAAGTATTTCAGGATATTAGTCAGTCATTTTTCAGAAATATATTGTAGACTTGGTTTTAAATTTTAATAATTATTGGCCCAATTGGTACATGGCCCACTACAGGTGCATTTACCTTAAGTTACTTTTTTTAAATATTTATATTTTAAATATTTAAAAGAGATCTTAAATTGACTAATTTGAAAATATGGGTTGTATATACATAAAAATTACAGGTGTTTTTGGAAGTTTATGTATATTATATTTACAAACTCTGGTTTTAACTTGAACATTCAGAACATGAAATTGGCTAGAAATTATTTCAGTATTATGATATTTTGTGTGCTAAAATGTGTCTTATTATTTGATTGTAAAAGAAAATTAGTATTTTTAGTAGTCAAACACAAATCTCACCTATATTCCCTCCCCCTTCCCCTTTTCCCAAATCCTGCTAATAGCATTTTTTTTTTTTTTTTTTTTTTTTTTTTTTTTCACATTAGAAACATTTAGATTCCCATTAGCAGAATTTTCTGTGTCAATCAGCAGCAAACCAAATATGTGACACCACAATGTCAAATCTGGCTTGCTATCATGTAGTAACACATAAAATAAATAAACTGTGTTTAAAAAGAAAGTACTATAACAATAATATAGCGTTAGCCTAAAGACAAATTAAATTTTAGCAATTTTTAATTTTTAGATTAATCTGCAATGTCTAAAATAATCTTCAGCGCCTGCTGCTGTTCTGCGCGATTTCTACCTACTGGGATTTTAATTTTGATATTATCTATTTGTTTATTTTTGTATTTAAAATGAAGTGAATGACGTGCATGTATTTTAATTGTATCAAACCTATGAACTTACATAAAAGATAAGTATTTATATATAATGAAAGAAAGGTTATATTTTTTTATGAAAAAATTCAATACAAAATAATGGAGATGAGACCAATATTTGTTCACTTGAATCTTTCACCTGCACCCAGGTTACACAAATGTACACAAATTATTTGTTATTTAATTTTTATTTTAACAACTAAAGTAAAAATATCTCTTTTGCAGATGTATTATTGGAATAAATCCCACTCACTGGTTGAAGATAAACTTGGAAGTGAAGAAAAATGATGTATATATTTGAAATTTCTGTTTGTGAATTGATTATTGATTTTTCTGTATTTTTTTAAGCTCATAATAAATGTCATAGTTTTATTTGTTTGTTTTGATGTATTTTCAAATTTTAAACTTTTATGAAACTTATTATACTTTATTTTAAAGATAACTATATACTTTATTTTTAAAATAAACAAAACTAATTTGAAATTTTAATACACATGAGGTACATAACAATTGTCAACAGTTGCCTAGTTTTTCAGCTTTTGTAATTTCAAAGAATAATCTTCATATTTAATTACAGAATTAACCTTTCAAAATTACTAGTGCCACACAATCATGGCAGTGATGCATATAATAGGGACATCTGTGGTATGCTCAAATTAAGGTTAAGATTTTAAAATATTTTATAATTTAATCTTTCTAAAGCTGACAAACAAAGGACTCTGGAAAAATTTTACAATTTGAATAATGAAAAAAAAAATAAATTTTTTTTTCCTTTCTTATCCTGTATATTTCTTTAATTTACGTGTATATCTGAACTGGGAAAATTGAAATAAATTTCCAGGAAATCTATAAAATAGATTTTTTACACATTACCTCCTGAAGTTGAGACTTCTCATTTTTTAAACTTATGCTCAACTGGAAACAAGGATTCTCATATTTCAAAATGAATGCACTGTGTTATTAAATTAGCATATCATTATTTTTAATAATTTTTAGGTGCAGAATTTGTTATTAAAGAAATAGATATTATTATTTAGGAGTAATAGATCAAATCCAAAGACTTGTGAGAGAGTTGAATATTTTACTAAACATTGCTTATCTGAGTATGGAAAAAGGTGTTTCTTATATTTAAAAAAAATGTTTTTTTATTAGAAGTGGATGCCCTCACTAAACTTGAATAGTAAATCGCACAAATGTTATATATATATATATATATATTGCAATCTTCACCAAAAAAAGTTTTTTTAGCAAAAATTTTATTTTTATGCCAAAGTTTGCCATTTGTATATAAATAAGCATACAAGGTATTCCTAAAATTGAAACATGCTTTAATTTTTTACCAATTGAAATGTGTATGCAAAGTAAATTACAGAAGAGTTCAAAATAAAGTTTAAATTATGATTGTATTGATCACTTTGTTTAACCAATTATTTTCAAAAAGTTACTTATACCATTTTTATAGGACTTCTGAGTCAAGTAAGATATATGTAGAAAAAATTTCTCCATGCTCTCCAGAGTACAACAGTAATGATTCACTTATTTTATAATAAAAGTTCTTTAAACATTATTCCTGAAATTTTATCAAATTCCAGTTTTCTAGTATTAAGAATGTTTGTTTTTAGAGCCAAGAAGCAATGAAATTTTATAAATTCTAGTTAAACTCTGTGTGTTTTGGCCATAAAATAAATCATTCTCGATTGTACTTGTCAGAACATTTGGAATACTTTTTAAAACATAATTTGATCCTCAGGGACCAGATAAAAATATAAAAGTGTAACTTTTTGAAAATCAATGGAAAAACCCTTTCATCTGCATAATCTTAAATTTTACCTTATTTTGAACAACTTTGCAATAAAATTTACAAATTTTTTGCATAAAATTTGCAAATTCTTTCTGTTAAATTTACAGTTTAACTCTGTAAATTTAACAATGTAAAACCATAGAAAAAACACAAAGCTCGTTAAAAATTACATATTTTTCTGGTAAGATTTACATATATTTCTGGTAAGATTTACATATCTTTCTCGTAAGGTTTACATATTTTTCTCGCAAGATTTGCATATTTTTCTCGTAAGATTTACATTTTTTTCTCGTACGATGTACATTTTTTTCTCGTAAGATTAATATCTTTTTCTTGTAAGATTTACATATATTTCTGGTAAAATTTACATATTTTTCTTATAAGGTTTACATATATTTCTCGTAAGATTTACATATTTTTCTCGTAAGATTTACATGTTTTTCTCGTAAAAATCACAATATATTTTTGTTTAAAAAACAGTTTATCCCTGTAAATATAACTGTATTTAACTGTAAAGAAACCAGAAAGTTCTTTACAATTTATAGATTTTTCTCGTAAAATTTATGAGTTTTCTTTGTAAAAATTACAATATATTTCTGGTATAATAACAGTTTATCCCGGTAAATATAACAGTATTTAACTGTTTATAAAATCAGAAAGTTTGATAAAATTTACAGTTTTTCTTCGTGAAATTTACAAGTATTCTTCGTAAAAATCACAAGAGTTTTCTGTTAAAATAATAGTTTATCGCTGTAAATGTAACGGTTTAAAAATGTTAAAAGAACAAATTGTCGTAAAAAAATTTGCGGTTATTCGCTGTAAATTAAACGGTTTTAAACTGGCGCAAAAGTTGCCAGTTTTTTACCGTAAATTTAACGGTTTTTTTTTTTTTTACAGTGTACGGATCTTCGTCTTATTCCGATCAGTTTTTCTGTCAGAATGACTTTCACTTGTTCCTGTGAGCCTCTAAGTGGAACCAATCAAAATATCTTATGTATAAAATAATAGCTCACTGGCAACACTGGTCTAGAAAAGATTATAGAATTCATTTTATTTATTTTAAGTATTGATATGTATGAGATAGAAGAAATTTTTGGAATTGACACATCCAATCACTTTTAATTTAAGAAAACACTTTGAATGCAGCATCGAATTGAAAAATCAATAGTAAATAACCGAGCGTTTAAAGAAATGTGTTCGTTTCATCAAAATATTATTAGCATACCTATAATCCAGCCAGAAAACGTGTTTTTAAAACACAATAATTTTATTTGACTTTGGAAAAAAAAAAGTTACAGGAAAACGTTTTGTCTAAATAGTATAAGTTTCAACGCAGATGAAAGAATATAACAATCACGTGATCAAATATTTCTACGACACGATGCTGCGACTCCGACACGAATTTTTGCGTAGTTTTTCATGTAATGCGTGTGAAAAAAGAAATATCTGAAATTACTTTCCGATAGTGTGCTTAGCCTGAAGAGGTAAAACGCTGCACGTGAAAGTACATAACATTCTATCAAATTGTTTTTGACGACTGCATAATAAAATTATTATTTGTCTGTTTTAGAAAGAAAAAACAATTGATATCGTTTTGCAGTCGAAGATCACGTGAGGCATTGAAATTGTAACTGCTAAACAAACAGAGCATTTTCAGTTCCATCAGTTATAAAAACATGTTTCGAATATTTTTTTATCATTTATGTAGTGTTATGGGTGTTCTTAAATCAAAAAGGCAACTTTGTAATAACATAAGTTTTAATTCATTTTTGTTCGGAAATGGCAGGTGATGTTGTTCAGAAATTATCGAATCGCACTCATTTTTCAGCTTTTTAAGAATACGCAACAGATATTTCAGAATAAGTCTTCAAATATGATGTTTTGAACTACATTTTCCGACGAAAGCAGAAAAAAGCAGTCGACGAAAATTGCAAGATCACGTAATCAAAATAGCTTATATTTCAGTCGGTAATTTCATAGTCAGGCATTAAAATTTTATAACTTTCTGTTAAAAATGAATTTGTAAATGTGTCAAAACGTTTTTCGCTTGTTGAGCGGATCAGTTAAGGGTGTTTTCGAAAAAACGCTTTTCCACCTTCAGCAGCTCGAAATTTTCCGATACAATTTCAGACACTTTTTTAGAAGTAGAAACATGAAACTTGCTGAGGGGATTCTTGAAGGGACGCATAAGGTGCCGTGTGATGTCTTTTTACGCTCCATTCATTAGAATTTGATTTATAAGCAATTAACTTCTCGGGAAGACCCATTTTTTCGTTCCCAGATCTCGCACTTCGGAAAAATCGGTTCAAATTGACGTTTTTGATTGCTTTTTTTTTTTTTTTTTTGCAATATTTTCTACGTTTACCAAAAAAATTATCCTTACGGCACCTTGTGTAGTTTCTAAATAAGGGATTTTGAAGAGAAAAAATGAATTCAAAAATAAATCGGAAAATGAGCAGTTTGAATCGAAATACACCCCTAAGGGTATATTCGAAAAAATGATTTTCCACCTTCAACAGCTCGAAATTTTCCGATACATTTACAAGCTCATTTTTAAAAGTAGAAACATGAAATTTGCTGGGGTGATATTTGAAGTGATGTAGAAGATGCCGTGTGAAGTAATTTTTCGCTGAGTTAATTAGAATTTGATTTATAGGCAATTATATTCTCAGGATGCTCTTTTTTTCGTTCGCAGACCTCCCGCTCTGGAAAATTTGGTCCAAAACGATGTTTTCGACAGCATTTTTTTGCAACATTTTCTACATTTATCAAAAAATCGACAATCCAGGCACCTTGTGTTGTTTCTAAATAAGAGATTTCGAAAGTTTGATGCATTTGAGAGCAAAAAGTGAATCTACAAATAAATCGGAAAAAAGGCACTTTGGATCGAAATACACCCTTAATATGTTTCTGTTATTGTTATCTAGAAATGCTTTGTTAATTGTGTTGTGAATAGTGTTGATGAAAGAAATTTCTTAAAATAGAGTGTAGCTGCACAACACTTTGTGCCCTTATTAAAAGCACGTTGTAAACACCACACAGTTTAGAACACTACAAAAGAACACGTGAAAAACACTTATAAAATATTTTTTACAGAGTGAATTTAAAATGATACAATTTTAAAAAAGAATGTTTTGAAAACGCATATTGTTTTCTTGTAATTTTTAACAATACTGTGGGATATACTCTCGCATGTGGGCATACTCTCTTTTGCACCTGAATTGGACTGTATTTACCTCCGCCACTCATTTACTGGAACTCTGCGTCGAGATTAAATAAGAAACGGAAAATAGCGAAGCTGTGTGACTAGGAGTGAAAAGAGGAAGAAAGTAAATAGAATGTTCTGAACGATGTTGATTAAAAACTAAAGTGATGATTCCGACGATTTAAAAGCGAATATTTAAGAAACTATAAAATATTTACGACGAATTGATGTTCGATAAAGATTGTTGAGAAAAATTACGAAGAATGAATCTATGTTTTATTTTTTATTTGTTTGTTTTTGTTCTGTTCGTCAGATAATAAATGTATGTGCATGTCAGAGAATAGTTTTTATTTACAGTAAGGACTCGTCCATCCTGTAATACTTTTTGCACAATCTCTTTATTTCCTACAACACATTCACAACACAATCGGAAAACTATTTCTTGTAGGGAGTTAGTTGTAATGTTTGCAACACAACTCCTACAATTGTAGTGCGCAGATAACTAAAAAGACCGTAATGAGTGAATTTTGATTATAAATCTATCGATCATTAACAAGTGAACCAACTAATGGACCTTATGCACGCAAGCTGAGGTCGAGGGTAAAATTCGTCTGCAGGCGGTATTTACTGGCGGTGTTTAGCATAGCAATCTATGGAGTGTAAAATATTAATGATTGTTTGTTAGAAATACCGGAAAAAAATCTTTGTTGAAGCAGCATATACTTAATATATTGTAATATAAATTCAAAACTGTTGTTCTGCTTGCATGAAAATTCTCTAAATTTGTAAATTTTCTATTAAAATGTATCCAGAAAGGCTGAAATCGTCTGCTAGCGATGTTTGCGCCTGCGCATTCAGGCAGTGCGGTGACTAGAATAACAGGTTAGCATACCGCCAGCTCTGGTGTGTGACGTCATGTGCATAAGGTCCATTCTGTTATGTAAGTATAGTTGGGTGTTTACTAATAAACATTTCTTTTCTTTTTATCCAAACATATAACAAAAACCTCGATTATGAGTGTGTTTCAGCGACATCATTTCTTCACTTCCCTGCCAATCCAAACGGCGATTAATAATGTAGACTAGCCATCGGTCAAGCTCGAACAGTCGCTTTTCTCGTCGAAATGCGAGGTCCGGTGTTAACCGGATTAGCCAGGCAGCCGGACAATCGCTCCATGAGAACAAACAATCCTTCAATTAAACGTAAAAGCAGTGACCAGTGTCCAGCGCGCTTGGTCATTTCTTTTGTAATCCAGGGGTGCCCAGAGAGGGGTTTGGTGACGCAAGATGAGTCATACAATTTTGTTTTGGGGGGAATTTGGAAAAAAGTACATTTTGGGGGGGGGGAATTTTTAAATTATTAATATTTCCTTCTTTTACAGTTAAAATTGAATCTTGATTTTTTTAATATCACTTTTACATTTTTTCAACCTTTAACTTCTAGAAAATATATTTTACAATTGACATTCTGTTTTTTTTTTTTTTTTTTTTTTTGGGGGGGGGGGGGGTCAATGTTAAAGTATAACGATTTTTTTGGGGGGGGGATTTGCGTCATTGGGTTTGGGGGGGAATGGTCACCACTGTTATAATCGAATTAACCTTTTCTGCTGAGTGCTGACCAAACGCAATTAGGAGGGACGCTGGATGAATAGGCGATGATTTTTGAGGGAGATGGATGGTCAGTAGCGGTCAGTTGGGAATGACCAGTTGCAATTGCAAACGACATTAATATTAATTGTGAAAAACATCTAAAGGGTTTGAAGAAGATTTAATCAAAGACGCACTATTGAAACTCACGACTCTAAACTCGTCTAATAGAAGAATGAAAAATTTTTAAAACAACTGATTGATTGAATATATATATATATATATATATAATAAGTACAACTAATAATCAATTTTATATTGATTAGCCTAGCTCTTAAGGGTATATTCGAAAAAACGCTTTTTCACCTTCAACAGCTGGAAATTTTCCGATGCAATTTCAGACACATTTTTAAAGTTAGAAACATGAAATTTGCTGAGGGGATTCTTGAAGACGCGTATAAGGTGCCGTGTGATGTCTTTTTTAGCTCCATTCATTAGAATTTGATTTATAAGCAATTAACTTCTCAGCATGATCCTTTTTTTTGTTCACAGGTCTCCCGCTTCGGAAAAATCTTTTCAAAATGCCGTTTTTGATCGCTTTTTTTTTGCAAGATTTTCTACATTTATCAAAGAATTGACAATCACGGCACCTTGCGCACTTTCCAAATAAGAGATTTTGAAAGTTTGGTGTATTGGAGAGCAAAAATGAATTGAAAAATAAATCGGAAAATAAGCAGTTTGTATCGAAATACACCCTTAAGGGTGTATTCCGATCCAAACCGCTTATTTTCCTATTTATTTTTAAATTCATTTTGACTCTCCAATGCACCAGACTTTAAAAATCCCTTATTTAGAATCGACACAAAGTGCACAATCTTTTTAATTTGCACATGCATCACGTTCGCAACAGAATCGAAGAACGATTAATGTAGTTTTTGCTATGATATTGCAGATATAGTTTTATGAGTCTGTTCTATTAATATAGAACAGCGATATTTTTTAATTAAATTTTAACAGTTTTAAAAGATTGAATGACATAAACTAAGACAGACTTGAATACATTGTTTAAAAATAAATATTCCGAAAATAATACTTGGCATCTTATATAACGTCTCTTCAAAAATCCCCTCAGCAAGTTTCCTGTTTTTACCTTTTAAAAATGAGTCTGAAAATGTATGGGAAAATTTTGAGCTGTTGGAGGTTAAGAAATTATTTTTCGAATACACCCTTAATTATTCTTTATACTTAGTAGTGATCAAAAATGATTTTGCAGAATTGTATAAACGTAGCCGACACATACTATAACAAACCAGCTTTTTAGGTGCGTTCGTAATTATGTAAACACGTAGCACCTATTGTTGTCTTTCAGTCCGCCGTGTGTCTGTCCGTCCGCATATAACAACGCAAAAACTACCCAACCGAATCGTTTGAAACTTAAAATATATAATTATTACATAATTTTGTCGAGTCATTTCAAATTTTAAGAAAATCGGATGCATAGATCAATTACAGGGACAATCAAAAGGATTCCGTTACATTACGGTCAATGGGGAAAAAAGTTTCAAAAGCATTTTAATCGTTTGGAATTTTAAATACATAATTATCACATAATTTTGTCGAGTTATTTCAAATTTTATCAAAAACGGATGCTTAGTTCAATTACAGGGACAATCAAAATTATTCCGTTACATTATGGTTAATGGGGAAAAAAATTGTTGCAAATGCATTTCAATGGTGTCACACTCATTCGAACGTAATAAAATTGATATGCATCTATAAGGTAGATATTATAATATACATTTTGCATAATCTGTGGTGCAAAGAATATTTGTTATTGATTTACAAGGCCACGCAAAAGTATTCCATTTCATAATGGTATAGAGAGAACATTGTTTGGTGCGCATTTTAATTGTAATTATTTACAGTTTTATGAGATTGCTATATGAGAGTGATATTTTTAAAACTTCGTTATCGTACGAACGCACCTCATTTGCTACGCTTCACGTACATTGTCCAACTTGTTCATTTCAATTTGATCTGAGATATAGCAGACATAATTTAGTTTATACGACATATCAATCATTTATTACTTACCAATCATTACGTAGTACTATAGTATGATGATATACTATACTACTACTATGCTATATCTTAATATATCTTATTTAAATATCAATTAAATAATCATATAGTATTACTATACATATATCTACTACTATAGTATATTGGGTTGGGGAAAAGTAAATTCGTTTTTTCCCAATAGATAGCTTTAAAGTCCCGTATCTCGAGTAATACTTACTCAATTAAGTCATACTATACAGCGTTTGAAAGGTAACAGTTTCTAGAAAATTCTAGATATAAAGATAGCGTCATCTGTTTAACCAGTCAGAAGTTATTGCGTTTTAAAAATAGAGATTTCAGAAGATCATTTTCGTCACATTTTAGTTTTTTACTTCCAAAAAGGGAAAAATTGGCGTAGGCTTATCGAAACTTGTGTGGCATTTATGGTGATCAGTGCGTAAGTTAAACGCCAAAGTCAGAATCGGTTTTCTCTTTTTCCTTCCGAAAATTTCGATGTTAAAGATGAACCTTTCCCTGGCCGGCCAATCCTTGAAAAATTCGATGAAATAATTTTAAAAACAATCCAGGTAGACTGACATATTTCTTCCCACGACATTGCTACGGAACTAAAAATTAACCATAAACCACTTTTGAACCATATAAATAAAATTGGATACCAAAGGAAACTCCATACTTAGGTTCCCCATAAACTTACAGTGAAAAATTTAATGGACAGAGTTTTCATTTGTGAATTGCTACTGAAACGGTATGAAATCGAGCCATTTTTGAAACAAATCATTACGGGTGATGAAAAGGGAATCACGTATAACAACAATGTGCTAAAAAGATCGTGATAGAAGCTTCACAAATTGTGGCAAATCCCGGATTGATGCCTACGAAAGTGATTCTGAGTGTTTGGTGGGATTGGAAAGGAATTTTCCAACATGAGCTGCTCAAACCTGGCCAAACCATCAATTCAACTATCTTCTGTAAACAACTAATGCGATTGAAAAAGGCAATTAAAAAACCCGGTCAAAATTGATCGAAAGGAAAGGCGCTGTCTTCCATCACGACAACGCTAAACCACACGCATCTTTAGTCACTCGCCAAAAACTGAAAGAGCTTTGTTGGGAAGTTTGATAAACCCATCACCTGGATCCGACGGATTACCATTTGTTCCGCCCTATGCGATTCTCTCTTGAAGGTGTTTAGCTGGTTTCAAAAAAGGCTTGTGAAAATCACCTTATTCAGTTTTTTGCCCAGAACTCTCAGAAATTCTACAGTGACGGAATTATTGTTTTACCAGAAAAATGGCAAAAAGTCATCGAACAAAATAGCACATAAATTTTGATTAGTTTTGTTTTATTTATATAAATAAATTCACTTTGAAAAACACAAAAAAAAGCGAACTTACTTTTTCCCCAACCCAATATATACTATATACACAGTCCAGTCACATTAATGTGACCACCACGTACTTTCTACGTCGACGTTAAATAACCAATCACAGGAGGCAGGTGGCAGCACAGTGAAGTTGAGGGTATATAAAGGGTGTGTGAGGGCTTCGGAAAACATTTCAATCGTTGGCGTAATGCAGAAACGAAGCGATTTATCCGACTTCCAAAAGGGCATGATCATTGGCTTTCTGGCCAAGGGTGGAAGCATTTCCGAAACGGCTGATTTTGGGAACTGTTCGCGTGCCGTCGTGGTAAAAGTGTACCGTTCATAGCAAAATAGGACTGTCCAAAATCAGCGACGTGGCAAATGTGGTGCACCACGGGCCATAGATGACAGAGGCGAACGACGGTTGCGGAGATGCGTTCGGACAGACAGACGGGCTACCGTTGAGCAACTGACCACCCAAATGAACCAAGGATCTACCAAAAGTGTCTCCCAAACTACTATTCAGCGAACATTGCTGCATCTGGGCCTCCGAAGCAGACGCCTGGTTCGTGCACCTATGCTGACTGCTGTTCACCGACGACGAAGGCTGGAATTTGCACGCCAGTACCGCAGCTGGACATCCACTGAGTGGCGACAGGTAGCGTTTTCCGATGAATCGCGCTTTATGCTCCATCGGACAGATGGACGTTGGCGTATAAGGCGTGAAACCTCTGAAAGCAAACATCCTGCAACTATTGCCGGAACGGTCCAAGCTGGAGGCGGGAGCATTATGGTCTGGGGAATGTTTTCCTGGCATTCTCTGGGTTCACTCATCATTGTGGAAGGATCAATACAAGTACGCATCTGTCCTTGCGGACCATGTTCACCCCTACATGCGCATTGTTTTTCCTCAGGATGATGGCATCTACCAGCAGGACAATGCGAAGTGCCATACAGCTGTCAGTGTACGTGCGTGGTTCGAAGAGCACGAGGATGAGTTTACCGTCCTCCCCTGGCCAGCAAACTCACCTGACTTAAACCCAATCGAGAATCTGTGGGACCATCTCGATCGGGTTGTTCGCGCCATGGATCCTCAACCCCGTAATCTAGCGCAGCTGGCCACGGCATTAGAGTCGGCATGGCTCAATATCCCAGTGAACACCTTTAGGAACCTTATTGACTCTCTTCCTACACGTCTCGCAGCAGTCCGCTCTGCGAAAGGTGGATATTCTGGCTTTTGACAGGTGGTCACATTAATGTGACTGGACTGTGTATATCTACTATACTATGATAAGTATAGTAGGGGTAGTTTTCTTGCAATCGCTTTGAAGCATCGAAAATAATCTTTTGATGGACTGACATGTTTCAGACACTGGACATTACGAAAAACATATTTTTAGAATTTTTAGAATATTTTTAGAAGAAGTTTTACCATCCGTCTGTCTTGTCTGTAACACTCTATCTCCCGAACAAATTCAAATAGACAGTTGAAATTTGGTATGTTCGTAGTATGTAGGAATGGGACAAAGCCTATTTCATATCAGTAACCTCGATTATCCGGAGCTATTTTTTTCGGACACTCATCATATTTGTTCTGATAAAAGGTGTATGAAAATTTCCGATTTTTTTTCTTTTTTAATTTTAAGAAATGAGTATAAAAGACAATAAAACAACATAAATTTTGCATAAACAATGAAGTCGATCGGATAATGAGATGTTAAGATACTTGTAATCCTGTTCTCCACACTCTTCGATTTTTCATAAACCTGTATTTCCTTCAATTTTCAATTCAAAGATACATTTTAATTGGAAATGGAACGCTTAATCTAACGCAGTAAATTGTTACTTGATATAATTATCATTTTTGGAGTTATAAGGATGCTTCTTTTACACAATTCGGTATTACTTGATTTTATTTACAGTGCATATCCATGATGGGTAAGTAGTACGATGGCCTCCCTTCGACTACTTTTTGTTTATGCAATATTTAGATGATATCAATCGACCAGTGATATATCGTATGGACGGAAATTTTTGCCATTATTTATTTTTATTATTATTGCATTTATTCTACACTGCAAAATTGAGTAAAAAGTACTCAAATTTATATTCCTCACGTACTCAAACTAGTTCCGGTCCAAAAAGTACTCAAAACTGAGAAACGCGTGTACTCATTTTTCTTTCCATGAAATGTTATCAAATATAAATCGCAATGATCTGCCCCCTGAACTTACAAATTATTGGCATTTATTTCTTGCTCAAAATTATTAACAATAAACGTTTAATTATTTATTTATTAAACAAGTTGGAAATTGCACGTGAAGCGTAGCAAATGAGGTGCGTTCGTACGATAACGAAGTTTTAAAAATATTCAGATCTTGCTGATATAGTAGAGCGTACTCCGGATACAGTATAGTAGTCGAAATCTTTACGTTTCTGTAAATATGCAGGAAGTAATTTTTATTACACCTCAGCAACGTATATTTTATTCATAAAATGTGAAATAGTTGAATATAATTAAAACACGCCCCAAACAATGTTTCCCCGTATAGCATTATGTAGTGGAATACTTTTGTGTGGCCCTGTAATTTAACGATAAAAATTCTTTGCATCACAGATTGTACAGAATGCATATTTTAGTATATACTTCATAGACTCATGCCAGTTCTATTATGCTCGAATGAGTGTAACATCATTAAAATGCATTTGAAATTTTTTCCCATTGACCCTAATGTAACGGAATACTTTTGGTTGTCCCTGTAAATGATCTGTGCATACGACTTTCATAACATTTGAAATGATTCGATAAAATTACGTAATAATTATATGTTTTAAATTTCAAACGATTAAAATGCATTTGAAACTTTTTCCCCCATAGACCGTAATGTAACGGAATCCTTTTGATTGCCCTTGTAATTGATCTATGCATCCGATTTTCATAAAATTTCAAATGACTCGACAGAATTATGCAATAATTATGTATTTTAAATTTCAAACGATTCGGCTGGGTAGTTTTTGCGTTGTTATATGCGGACAGACAGACAGACGGACGGGCTGTGCGACAACTATAGGTGCTACGTATTTACATAATTACGAACGCACCTAAAAATAAAAAAGAGACAAGAGCATTATTTGCAAGCACTTTTAAATTAATTTAAAATACTCTGATTAATTTAATATTTACATTAGTATGCAACTTTTATACCGCCATGAATGAAACAAACCAATAATACAGGGTACAAAATTATCGGTTGTTTGGATTTCATAACATACACTGGTGTCCAAAAATTTAAGCATAATTGGTAATTAAGTAATTATTTTTAAGTAATGAAAGAAATATGAATCGGAATGTGCTGAAACTCCAGGTGTGTAAACAAAATAGTACGCGTCACATATTTTCGCAAAGAGTTTTCCCCGAAATCGAACAGGGGATCGTCAACAAATTGAAAAAGAACGAAGATCTTTTGGATAACCCTGTCAAAACTAATGTAGCAAAAGCGTTCAAACTGCACATTATGATTAATTGGCTTATTGTAATGTACTGTGTTAATTTTTATAAGGATAGCATGTATACTCGTAGAAAAATTAAGGTTTTTATAAAAACAGTCCTAAGTTTTTTGCTTATAATTTGCAGAGTTCTTAATATAAAATAGTGTTCTTTTTTGAAAAAATGACAAACATCATTGTACACAATACCCTGTCATCAGAATTAAAAAATAATAAAAATTGTATGACAAATGAGCAGGTTCACTAAATAATTTTTTACTGCGCATGCGTGAACGCTATTAAAATTTCATTTGCATATTATGTTAGTTAAATGTATAGAGCAACTTTTGTGAAAGTCTCAAAAACATAGCTTAAAAATTCTGAAAATTATCGTTGATAGAATGAGATCAAAATCCTTTATTCTTTAAATGAAGCAAAAAGATGAGGGGCTGTATCCATATTCCATTGTTCAGTGCCTACACAATATTGCACGTACAACTATATTTAGGTAAAACCCCTGATTTTTTTGCTTCCTTTAGGAATAACGGATTTTGAGTTAATTCTATAGGCTCCCATTTTCAGAATTTTCAAGCTATGTTTTTGAAACTTTTACAGAAGTTGCTCTATACATTTAGCGAACACAATAGGCAAATGACATTTTGATATCGTTGACGCATGCGCAATGAAAAAGTATTTACTAAACATACTGATTTTTCATACAATTTTTATTATTTTTAAATTCTGATGACAGGGTATTGTGTACAATGATGTCTGTCATATTTTTAGAAAAGAACATTATTTTATAATAAGAACTCTGCAAATTATAAGCAAAAAACTTGGAAAAATTTAGGACTGTTTTTATAAAAACCTTAATTTCTCTACGAGTATACATGCTATCCTTGTAAAAATTAACACAGTACATATCAATAAGCCAATTAATCATAATGTGAAGTTTGAACGCTTTTGCTACAATAGTTTTGACAGGGTTATCCAAAAGATCTTCGTTCTTTTTCAATTTGTTGACGGTCCCCTGTTCGATTTCGGGGAAAACTCTTCGCGAAAATATGTGACGCGTACTATTTTGTTTTCACACCTGGAGTTTCAGCACATTCCGATTCATATTTCTTTCATTACTTAAAAATAATTACTTAATTACCAATTATGCTTAAATTTTGGACACCAGTGTATGTTGTTTCAAAATTGAGAAAGCAATGTGTTCATTTTTGATCCAAACAGTTCGATACCAAAATACTTTGTCGTGTATAACAGACTTCTCTATTCGATATGAGTACATCGACTTGCTCATTTTTGAGTACTTCATTTTTTACTTTCCTCTATCTTCAATAGAAGAAAGTATTGTAATCGAAATTTTTTTCGACTTCCGGTTTTCGACGGATTTACACGTTTTAGGGGTTAGAGATTCCAAAAAACATGTTTTTACAAAATGTCTGTCTGTCCGTGTGTCTGTGTGTATGTCGCCATTCTACCATCAAAAAGTGTATGAAGTTATGCATAGAAATGAACCAAATTTTTTGTGTATATTTCTGGCTGTGGCAATATGTCGGTACAATTTTCAATATTGTACCGACCAAAAGTATATTAAGTTATGTATCGAATTGAACCAAATTTTTTGTGTAAGTGTATGGCTATGGCTAGTTGGTTCTCCCTGAATTTGAAAATAATCCGCCAGATGGGGGCGCTGCAATCACGATTTTTGTGCCATTTTCAATATTGTACTGAGTCTATGAATTTATACAACGAATTGAACCAATTTTTTTTATGGAAGTGTATGGCTATGGCTAGTTGGGCCTCCCTGAATTTGGAAAAAAATCGCCGGAAGGGGGCGCTGCAATAGCCAATTTTATGTAGAGGTAATTTAGCCCCAGAAACCACAAGACTTCGACTGACAATGCATGTGCATAGTTTCAATAACTGGGCGAAGTTCAAATGCCCATCCCAGGAAAATATTTGCAAGCTAAGTGCAATAAGTAAAGTGTGAACGTTCGGAGATTTTGCAGAGAGAATGCCTTCCATCTGCGGTGCTGAGCAGATGTGGCCGGCTTACGCCCGTGTTTTTATCGGAACGAGTTTCCGACCAAGAACTTTGTGAAAGGGATCGGTTGATACCCATATTAACTTTAATCAGTTATGTTTCTGTTCATTTTATAGTTTATTTAGCCTAGAATTGTGATTTCATATGTACCAGTTATATAATCAAGAAGTTTTTTATTAAATATTCACTCAGTGAAATATTGGAACTGTGATTTATTTCCAACACCCGTTTTTCGTCCGCCCCACTTCTACAAATTTTGGGGGCTCGCCCTGGATGAACCAGAGGACTTGCAAGAACTTTTGATAGTAAGATAGTAATTTGGCAGTAATAGGATAAACCGTTTGACTTCCGTTGGACTTTTAACAACTTTTCAGCTGGTCGGCGATAAAATTGGATATTCCCTGCTACTCCAATGATTGCTGGAATCGTCGCTGTTTTTATGAAGAAAAGAAAGAGTCATTTAGCTGCTTCCACCGGTGTTCGGGAAGAAAACAGTGCTGTTGCGGTGATACAAGAAAAAATAACTCGTAGTGCATTTTTTTTTACGAGTCCCGAAGCTAGCGCGAGTGCAACGAATTTGTGATTTTTTGTGCAACGAATTTGTAATTTTTTGTGCAACGATTTTGTGGATTTTTTGTGCTACGAAGGGTTTATGCTGTTCAAGAACCCTCGCTGTGATTTTTTTTTTGCGAGGCGATTTTTGCGCGAGTGAAATTTTTTTTGAAGCCAAGTGATACAGGGCTGAAATGTCATAGCATTTTAAGTTTTTCAAGCCTGGTGCATTTTTTTAGGGCTTATATTTTTTAACATATACAGATATGTATTGAGATATTGATCAATCTATATCGAGTGTTTTCATAATTATTATATAGATTTGATTTGAAGTTATTGATATATTTGATGTATTATTTTTGTATGTGAGAACAGAGGATATCCACAATGAAGTAAGTGGTTTTTTCCCATAAATGGTAATTAAATATAAAACTTATAGCATCTTGCTTTTATTTTAAACATTAAAGAATTTTGTTTTGTAATGTGAGTTTATGAATAGAAAATAATTTTGCTTATATATTTATAATATTTTTATAAGATATTTTAGTATATTTGATAGAGTTTTTGTAGGAATAATGGCATATTTGGTAAGAGCAAAGAAAATAGACTTATTGTCAGTGTTAAATGAATTGGGGCTGAGTGCTGAGGAAAGCGCGACAAAAGTTCAGTTAGCCGACATAATAACCAAATCGGACGGTTATAATGAAGACATAGTCAAAAACTTATTAGACGGTCTCGTTAGCGAACGGTTAGAACAAGATAAAAATAAAGAAATAGAGGAAAACGAAAAAAAAGCGTATGAATTAAAAAAATTAGAGTTAGAACTTAGCGCAAAAAACAAATCCGAAATGATGCTTAATGCCGGAGTGAAAACTCCTGATGTTTTAAAATTAATCGCGAGATATGATACCAATGAAGAAATAAGTATATATCTCACTTTGTTCGAAAGACAAATAAAAAGATTAGGGGTAGAAAAGGAGAATTGGGTGATTTATTTGCTAGGTCTGTTACCATTAGAAATAGTTAATATAATAGGTCGCGAAAATGAGGAACTCTCGAATGATTATGATTATGTTAAACAGTTATTATTGAAAAGATTCAAGCTTAGTGCGGAACAATTTCGACAGAAATTCTTTGCCCACAGAAAAGAAAGTTCGGAATCGTGGCGCGATTACTCATTTGAACTTACGAATTTTTTAGAACAATGGTTGACAGGTCTGAACATTTCGTCTTTTGAAGATTTAAAAAACCTTCTAGTTATTGACCAAATAAGGAAAAAATTACCATCGGAAGTAAGGGAGCATTTTATTGATGACTTGCCTAAGTTTACAAAGGTCTTAGATTTTATAAGTAAACTTGATGATTATGAGGCGGCCCGTAATATTGTTAGGAAGAATTCGGAAGTAAAAAATAGCGATAGTAAACGTTTTTCGCAGAACACAGAGAATAAAAGTTTTGGCCGGAAGAACAATTTTTCCCAAAACAACAAGAACGGAGTAAGGAATAATTATAACCCTTTCAAAACTAAATGTTTTTATTGCAATGAATTTGTTTCTCATAAATCGAATCAGTGTCCTCGCAGAATGGATGGAAATAAAAGTAATCACTACGGTTTAAATAATACGAAAGCGGTGAACGCCATGAGTAATAAATTTTATCCGTCGGATAAAATTGTTAAAAGTATTGAAATTAAAGGGAAACGCGTAAATTGTTTTGTTGATAGTGGGTCAGATGTGACAATGATAAACAATGAATTTTATAGAATTTTGGGAAGGCCTAATTTAAGTAAAAATGATGTGAAATTGACAGGTATTAGTGGTAATGGAGTAATTCCTTCAGGTTTTTTCAATACTGATATAAAAATTGATGATGTTAGTGTAAATTGCGATGTGTACGTTTTGCAGGATTTAAAATATGAAATGCTTCTCGGAAATAACTGTTTGAATAAATTAAATTTCGAAATATCAAACAATGGCTTAAAAGTGACGGGTAAGCGGAACGATGAAAAAGTTACAATGTAAACGTTGTTACAAAGATACCCTTAGAAATTACAGAGATAGGCGCGGTCAAAGATGTTAAAAACATTCTCACGGTTAAATCTGACTTGCGGTTAGATGTTGAAGAGGTTCCCAAGCCTAACCCAGACTTGCGGTTGAATTCTTCAAACACGCCCATGACTGAAAATTCTTTAGCTGATTCTCATGAACTCGAATCTGTTTGCTTAGCAGAAATAGCTAATGCGGTTAATGTAAATGAAATCGATATGACGCATATTGCCGACTGCGGTTTAAGGGAAGAATTAATTAATTTGATTACGAATTATAAGCCTGAGAAAACGAAAAGTGTTGACTTGAAAGTTAAGATAGTGTTAAGCGATGACATACCAGTAGTACAAAGACCGAGGCGATTAGCGATTGCTGAACAAGAATTTGTTGATACACAAATAGGAGATTGGCTTGATAAGGGTATTATAAGAGAGAGTTGTTCAAATTATGCTGCACCAATTGTTTTAGCGAAAAAGAAAAATGGGGACTACCGATTATGCGTAGATTACAGAAAACTTAACAAAAAGATAATTAGAGATAATTATCCCCTTCCGGTAATAGATGATATTTTAGATGAGATTGGACAGAGTAAGGTGTTCAGTACATTAGATTTGAAAAATGGATTTTTTCACGTAGAGGTTGATGAGGATAGTAAAAAGTTTACTTCGTTTGTTACGAATAATCAACAATTCGAGTACAATGTAATGCCATTCGGATTAAATGTCGCTCCACAATTTTTCCAACGTTACATATATGCATGCCTTAAAGAATTAATAAGAGATAGAACGATTGCCGTGTACTTAGACGATATAATTGTCCCTGCGCAGACTGAAGAAGAGGCGCTTTCTAAATTGAAACGTGTGTTTCAGGTAGCATCAGAGTATGGCCTCGAGTTTAATTTTTCTAAATGTCAGTTTTTGAAGAGAAAAATCGAATTCTTAGGATACGTAATTGAGAATGGAACAATTCGACCTTCCGAAACTCATGTTATAGCTGTTACAAAATTTCCTGAACCAAAAGATAAAAAGCAACTCCAGAGTTTTTTGGGACTTACCGGATATTTCAGGAAGTATATCGCTGATTATGCTAGAATTGCTAGACCTTTGAGTGATCTTTTAAAAATGGAAAATGAATTTAATTTCGGACCAAGTCAAAAAGAAGCTTTCCAAATTTTAAAAAATAAACTGTCTAGTAAACCAGTATTACACATATTTAGAAAAGGGGCGGAAACGGAATTACATACGGATGCTAGTAGTTTAGGTTTCGGAGCAATCTTGTTACAAAAAGATGATTACGGAAATTTACATCCAGTTCATTTCATGAGCAAGAAAACAACGCCCGCTCAAGCGAAATATAGTAGTTATGAGCTCGAAGCACTTGCTGTCATCGAAGCATTAAAGAAATTTCGAACTTATTTGTTAGGAAATAAATTTAAAATAATAACCGATTGTTCTGCTTTTCAAAAAACCTTAGAGAAAAAAGATCTTACACCTAAAGTTGCGAGGTGGGCCTTATTTCTTCAAGAATTTGACTACCAAATTGTTCACAGAGCCGGAAATCAAATGAAACATGTCGATGCATTAAGTCGTAACACGGTCTTAACTTTAACGCGTTCACAGGATGAATTTACTACAAAATTGACTAAAGCACAAAACGAAGATGATTACATTCAAACTATAAAAACATTAGTTGAAAAAAACGAAAGTAATGATTATTTTGTTAGGCGAAATATTGTGTATAAATATGAAAACGATAGAGAGTTAATTATGGTACCAGAAAGCATGCAAAAGGAAATTATTCGTGAAATTCACAATAAGGGACATTATGCTGTTGCTAAAACTGAAGCGATCGTGAAACAGGATTATTATATCCCTAACCTTCGAAAACAGATCGAAAACGTGATAGGAAATTGTATTGAGTGCATACTATGCAACAGGAAACAGGGTAAAGGTGAAGGATTGCTAAATCCCATCCCTAAACAAGATACGCCACTTCAAACTTACCATATCGATCATTTAGGTCCGCTACCTTCGACAAACAAAAATTATAATTTTATTTTCTCTGTAGTGGACGCTTTCACAAAATTTGTGTGGTTTTATCCTGTCAAAACAACATCCGCTAAGGAGGTGATTTCGAAATTAAAAATTCAACAAGCCGTATTTGGAAATCCAGAACGTATAATTAGCGATCGTGGAGCCGCTTTTACTTCAAATGAATTTAAGGAGTATCTCGAAGATCAAAAGATAGAACACGTCTTAATTACGACAGGTATACCGAGGGGAAACGGCCAGGCAGAGCGATCACAGAAAACGCTCATAAATATCCTGAGTAAATTATCCATCGATGATCCGACGAAATGGTATAAATATGTACCAACCGTACAACGAATAATGAACAGTACGATTTCGCGTAGCACTCAGTATACCCCTTTTGAGTTATTAACAGGAGTAAAATTAAGGGATAAGGAGGATTTAAATATTAAACGAATTATTGATGAGGAACATGAAAACGCGTTCATGGAAGAAAGACTTAACAATAGAAATATTGCTAAGCAAAACATTCTAAAAATCCAGGAAGAAAATAGTAAAAGTTTTAATCGTAAACGGAAAAAAGCAAGGTGTTATAAAATTGGTGATCTAGTTGCCATAAAAAGAACCCAATTTGGGGTCGGCATGAAATTACGAATTAAATATTTTGGTCCTTACAAAGTGATCAAAATCAAAAGCAATGACAGATACGATGTCGAAAAAGTAGGCTTCCAAGAGTGACATCGACTGCAGCTGACTGCATGAAACCATGGGTTTCTACACCCTAAAATATGATGTTTTTCAAGTATTTCTTTTGTGTGTTTTTTTTTTGTTGTTGTTTATTTGTTTATGTATCGCCATATAGTGTTTTATGACTCCAAGTACATCCGTTTAACGTTATTTTTTTAGACATTATTTTATGCAAGAAAAAAAAAACTGAACTGTGACTGAAGAAAAAAAAAAAACTTTTAATAGTTTATGAACACTTGGACTAGCACCAGACTTTTTATTATTATTATTAGTTTTTCAGTGATTTAATATGGAATTTTAGTGGTTGTGTTTTGTGATTCCACTATTTTGATGAAAGTCGTATGGAGTCTGATCTGGAGCTTACAGTTGGTATTAAGCTCTGTGAGGTCACAGATAGGTCAGGATGGACGAGATGTAGAGGTAATTTAGCCCCAGAAACCACAAGACTTCGACTGACAATGCATGTGCATAGTTTCAATAACTGGGCGAAGTTCAAATGCCCATCCCAGGAAAATATTTGCAAGCTAAGTGCAATAAGTAAAGTGTGAACGTTCGGAGATTTTGCAGAGAGAATGCCTTCCATCTGCGGTGCTGAGCAGATGTGGCCGGCTTACGCCCGTGTTTTTATCGGAACGAGTTTCCGACCAAGAACTTTGTGAAAGGGATCGGTTGATACCCATATTAACTTTAATCAGTTATGTTTCTGTTCATTTTATAGTTTATTTAGCCTAGAATTGTGATTTCATATGTACCAGTTATATAATCAAGAAGTTTATTATTAAATATTCACTCAGTGAAATATGGGAACTGTGATTTATTTCCAACACCCGTTTTTCGTCCGCCCCACTTCTACATTTATGCCATTTTCCATATTGCAACACCTAAAAGTGTATGAAGTTAGTCCTAGAACTGAATTAAAATTTTTGTATATAATTATTTTTTATAAGGCAAATAGGTCCTCTCTCAATAATAATAATAAAAAAAAAAAATTGCCTATCATTCTATTGTGCATCGGCTCGTGTAAAGACGGAAATTCGTTTTAATTCCGATTAATTGATTGAAGCAGAAATTTAAGATGAAAACCAAAGTTCGTATGGTATAGAATTAAAATTATTAAAACATTAAAATGAGTAACTATTTTTCTAAATATTAAAATATACGTATGAGATAGAAGAAAGTTTTGGGATTGACTCATCCAACTAGTTTTCAGTGTATACTTATTGCATTTACTCTAAAATCAATGATCGATGATATCAGTAAAACATCTTTCATTTTTTTTTTTTTTTTTTTTTTTTTTACTTTTTGTTGTTGGCCAGAATTTGTCAACTAATGTTTATTTTATCATACAATTTTGTTGTATTATGTTCGATTCGAAACCAATATCATTTCATGTTTAGCGTGCTTATGAAAGTAGAAATAATCGCTTTATTATGCATCTTTTAAAACGAATTCAATAAAATGTTTCGTAAGGTTTCATTTTTCCAAAATAAACACCTTAAAAAAATGATTCTAGATGTAAACTTCACTGTTTAATTTACTTATATTGCAACAAAACTCACGTGATATTCTGTATTATGATGTCACGAAAACGTTAAATTCAATGTTTACTATTCAGTTTAAACATTTGCCTGGAGCTTTCTTCCAAAATCAAATAAAATTAACGTGTTCTACCATGAAAAAACTTTTCATCTCTTAAGGGTGTATTCCGAAAAACAATTTTTCACTCTCAACTCGAAATTTTCCGATACAGTTTGAGGCACATTTTTAAAACTAGAAACATGAAACTTGCTGAGGGGATTCTTGAAGAGACGTACAAGGTGCCGTGTGATATCTTTTTATGCTCCATTCATTAGAATTTGATTTATGAACAATAACCCTCTCAGTATGACCCTTTTTTTCGTTCGCAGACCTCCCGCTTCGGAAAATTTAGTTCAAAATGCCTTTTTTCATTGCTTTTTTGGCGATATTTTCCGCATTTATCAGAGAATCGATGATTACGGCACCTTGGGTACTTTCTAAATAAGAGAATTTGAAAGTTTGATGCATTTGAGCGCAAAATTAAACCTAAAAATAAATCTGAAAATAAGCAGTTTGAATCGAAATACACCCTTAAGGGTGTATTCGAGAAAAAGCTTTTCCACCTTCAACAGCTCGAAATTTTCCGATACAATTTCAAGCACATTTTTAAAAGTAAAACATGAAACTTGCTGAGTGCATTCTTGAAGGGACGTATGAGGTGCCGTGTGATGTCTTTTTATGCTCAGTTCATTATAATTTGAGTTATAAATAATTACCTTCTCAGTAGGACACTTTTTTTCGCTCCCAAAACTCCCGCTAGGGGAAAATCAGTTCGAAATGCCATTTTTTGGTTACTTTTTTTGCAATATTTTCTGCATTTATCAAAAAATCGGCAATCACGGCACCTTGTGTACTTTCCTAATAAGAGATTTTAAAAGTTTGGTGCATTGGAGAGCAAAACTGAATTTAAAAATAAATCGGAAAATAAGCAGTTTGAATCGAAATACACCCTTAAGGGTGTATTCCGAAAAATAATTTTTCACTCTCAGCTCGAAATTTTCCGATACATTTTCAGAGTTTTTGAAAGTAGAAACATGAATTTAGTAATTTTGATGTGCCTTGTTTTTGATGTTTTTTCTTCATTTAATTTTGGTTTTATGTGTATTGGTAGTCCCAAATTCGTATTATTTTCCTTTTTCATGGCTAATACGAAGACAAAACCACACACTTCAATTGTAGTTCCAAAGTATTTGAGCTTGACAATTCTGCTTTGGCTCACAAGTTCCATTTGTATTCATTTTAATTGTTTATTGTCCTCCATAAATATTTTTATGGTGGACAATTTTTCCCAAGCTCCAATTATTATGCTCCAATTTTTCCCTCCATTCAACGTGGTATAAGTTATTAAATTCAATGGTTCATGCATTATAATACAATTAATGGTTATATATATATACATACATATTATATATATATATATATAAATACTTTTATAAATACATCCAAAGTTATTCCGAGAGTACCATTAAATAAACCAATGAAACCAGTATTTTTACAATCATATTATTAAAAACAGTTGAAGTTTGAAGAGAAATAGAAGGCAGATTACCAAGTTTGATGTTTGAAGTGAAATAGAAGGGAGATTACCAAAATAATGAAAGATAAATGGTTAAAAAGACAGTAGAAGGCTTTTCTATTAAACTACTTCTTCAGGGGTGTATAGTTTAACAAAAAAGCAAAAACATCCAACCAATTTCTGTTATGAGTCGTGCTGAAAGCAAAGAATTCGACTCACAATACACCCGACTGGCTGTAAGCTATTCACATGACAGTAGGGGAAAAAAGAGAGTCCGACCTCAGGAGGAGGAGCGAGGAGCGTGGTGGTGGTGGTAGGCTCCTCCTCCTCACTCCTCCTCCTCACACCTCCTCCTCATTCCTCCTCCTCATTCCTCCTCCTCAATCCTCCTCCACAACCCTCCTCCTCATTTCTCCTCTTCCTCAACCCTCCTCCTCAATCCTCCTCCTCCTGACATCGTCTTGTAAGAGAAGGGGGTTAAAAGGATTTTTTTTTTAAATTTTAAGCGGGAATTTCAGGGAGTTAGAATTTTTAAACCATACTATAGTTCGAGGGTGTTTTTTAATTTTAAGTGGGGACTTTAAAAATTTTCGGCGTGTTACAGTACGTGTGGTATGTTTTTCGATAGACTTATGCTGTTGTTCATTTAAAAAGGTAATTAAAAATTATGGGTGAAATTTTTTCAACATACTCTAGTATGACGGATTATTTTTCGAGTGGTGATTTATTAAGAAATTTTAATAATTTAAACTTTAAAATTTTCAACAGTTTAAATTTATTTTGAGTCAAGTGTAAAAGTTAATCCAATTTAACAAATGAATCATTAAAGTTAATTTCAAATAATTAAAAATAATGAAGACACTTTAATTATTTCGGCGTGCTGTAGTATGATAGGTTGTTTTAATGTGGTAATTTTTTTCGATTGAATTTTGCTGTAGTTCATTTAAAAAGATAAATGAAAAGTAATTAAAAATAAAGAATGAAGCGACTTTTTTTTCTTTTTCTTTCTTTTTTTTTTTTTACCGTGTTCTTTGATGACGGGTTAAGCGGGTATTTGGGGACACAGAACGTTTTTTTCTGTATTATTGTACGAGTGGTTTTTTATTTTAATGTGGGGACTTTAAAAATTTTCAGTTTGGTGTAATTTAAGAATTTATATTTTTATTTTAAGCAGAAATTTTGGGACGATTGATTTTTTTTTTTTTTTTTTTTTTTTTTTTTTTTTTTTTTGTTTCCCCACTGTGCTTTTACATGATGAGTTAAGCGGGTATTTTGGGGGAAATTATTATTTTAGACTAATCATACACGAAGGATATTTATTTTTTCGAGGGTTGATGTTTTAACGAAGAACTAATTAAGGAGAGAGCATTCATGGTGAATTAATGAATTATTTTTTTAGGAGTAATTTTGTTAAGATTGAATTATTTTTACATTTTTTGAAGTTTTAAGCGGAGATAAATGTTTAATAGGGGAACTTTAAATTTTTTTGCAATGAGATTAACGCGCGCTCGTCGACCTAACCGTACGGAGCTTGTAATTTTCTTTGAATCATGTGTGAATATTGGCTTAGACTATCTTAGAAAGACTTCCACCACCTTTATCTCTATCCACCATCGTAAGTAACACGTGCTTGTAATTGAAATTTGAGAATAACAATTTTGAATATTTATTTAATGAAGCAACTTTAAAATCATTTCGAGTGTTATTTTTAGTCAACTATGTTATACACTTGATATTTTAAAATAATTAAAAAATAACTTTAAAATTTGAATGAAAAAATATGTTTTAAAATGGAATTTTTCATACTAACATTTATTCGCGCTCGTTGCCCTAACTGTTCGGAATATGTGGTTTTCTTCATGCTGTGGAAAATTTAATTGAATTGATTATTATTATTTTGTGTGTGTTGTATATATGTGTGTGTATGTATGTTTGTGATGTATGGAAATGTATGTATGTGTGTGTGTGTATGTATATGTTGTATGTATGTGCGTGTGTTGTATGTATGTATGTGTTGTATGTATGTCCATGTGTTGTATGTATATATGTGTTGTATGTATGTGCGTGTGTTGTATGTATGTGTGTGTTGTATGTATGTGTGTGTGTGTTGTATGTATGTGCGTGTATGTATGTGTTGTATGTATGTGCGTGTATTGTATGTATGTATGTATGTGAGTTGTATGCATGCATGTGTGTATGTATATGCGTGTGTTGTATGTATGTATGTATGTGTTGCATGTATGTATGTGTGTTGTATGTATGTGTATGTTGTATATATGTGTATGTATGTGTCCTACAGTTTGTAGGGTCATTTTGGGATAACAAATCAATTTTAATAACGATACTTTAATTTTTTAGGGGGTAACTTATGAAGTGACTTTTTTCATGCGGAACATTGATTCGAGTTTATTTTAAGACATGAGTATTGAAAAAAAATTCAATTTAATTGGTTTTTAAAAAATTTTCATTAATTAAAAATAATATTGTTTCAAAAATTTGTATATTTCTAAACAGAAGCACTTTAAATTAACTAACAGTATTTTTATACTAGACAAGCTTCTTGTACTGTTTTCGTTAATATTATGAAAAAAAAGTAATAATAATTGCGCTTTAGTGAATCAAGCTATTAATTTTTCATTACCTGATTTTACTATTTAATTAATATTTAAAATTTTCATGCAGGTAATAAACTTACTTTAACAGATCGCACAGCCTTGAAATTGTTCCAGCAAGAAGAATAATCACTATCTGATTTCATTACCTCACAAGCGATAAGTATGATTCATTCTTAGCTGATTTCGATAAAAAGGGGTCATCATATCTGTGAATCATAGCTTTTGCGATAGGAACCTAGTGTAAGTTTAATCTAATAAGAGTTAATAATAATCTTATTAATTACGATGTCTAATTAAATTGTCTTACAATAAAGTCATTTCTTTTAAAAATTTAGGATAAAATAATTTAAATCAAATAAGAGGCTTTTTCACATAGATTTATTTTCAATAAAACTAGACTATTTTTCTATATTTTATCAGCCAAATAATTAATATGTCATATTCCTATAGGACATATTAATTATTTGGTAAAAGTATAAACTACTCCTTTTAATTATACGACAGTTATAAACTATTATAACTGTCGTATAATTAAAAGGAATTTAAGTGATTATAAAAATAAGCATTCTAAAATTATTCCTTTTAAGTAATTCCTTTTAATTATACGACAGTTATAAACTATTATAACTGTCGTATAATTAAAAGGAATTTAAGTGATTATAAAAATAAGCATTCTAAAATTATAAGTGTTTGGGATTCACATGAGATGATTTCGTGTCATATAACATTAAGTTTTAGAAAATGCATGTTTTTAAACCCATTATATCTATTTGTGTGTCTATTTCCATGATGAAATATGGTTCAAAACATTCAATTTGACGGCATGTTCTACCATGCGCTTTAATTGAACGACTTGTGTTGGTAAAAACTAACTTTAACTTATGTCACAAAATTTAGCAGGGGGAAACATTTAAATGTGATGAAGTGAAAGCATATTTTTATGATTCTTCAAACACATATGGTTTTGTGTATAATAATATATGAAATATCTAAGTGTTATAAAATGTGCATGCAAAACCTTTAATTCTAATTTTCACATTTTATTTTTTTCAACTTACTGTTTTCAAGATGTATTAAAATTTGGAAAAAAAAATAATTTTAAAGCATAATTAAATTAAAATAGTTAAATAATATATACACATTCAACATTCTATACTCACCTAATCCAACATCATCACAAAAGCACGTCCTACTCGGTCGAAGGTTTGGGAAGAAATGAAAAATTCAATGTCCTTATCAGAAAATGTTATCAGATAATCTTATCAAAAGGTCTGTGACGTCAGAGAACATGTGACATCAACTGGTCACGTGATGTATATCACGTGACTAGTTCTTTGTTTTCTAGATTGGTTCTTATAAAAATTCATTTATTAAGTAATTTAATCATTCTATTAATTATTAATTAGTTTAATTAATCTTATTAATATTAATATTATTAATTAGTTTAATTAATCTTATTAATATTAATATTATTAATTTATTAAACTAATTGATTTAATTAATTAATTAGTTTATTTTATTAAAATAATTATTTAAAATTCTATTGTTTTCTAAAGATATATGGTAAAGTGTTAGTAAAATACTAAAAGATGTGTGAAGACCTTGTCTGTTAACTTTAAATTTGTGCATTAAATGAAATTTTCCAAGTTTTACCATACACATGCAAAGGTTTCATTTCAGTAAAGAAAAAATTTATTACATAAGTCATTGTTTTTTCCAATGAAAATGAAGAGTCTTGCATCTTAAAAATTTTGTTCATGTGTCGATAAAAGCTTTTTGGTTACTAGGGTAAGCAAATAGCTGGTTGCTGGGGTAAATAAATAGTTGATTTCGAAAAACGTTGGGTGGTTGGTTGTTGAAACTTATTAATGGGATGTTAATGAAAGGGGGGAGATGAAATAACTTAATAATTAAAACTGAAAACCTAACTCACAAAATAGTTGATTGTGAAAACAGTTGAATGGTTGGTTGTGATCACGCGATGTGATCGTGATCACGTGTGCGTTTCGAATATAAAGAATGCTTTCAAATGTGATACAACTTTGTTTCTTGAAATGTCAATTCTTGCACGGGTATAAACTTTAAAGACTCTATATTTAATAACTTCTGTCCTAAAATATCCTTCTCTCACACCATTTAAGTTAAAAACCGTTCAACACAAACTTTTCATCAATATACTAAGTAATGATTGTTCAGAATAAACACCTATTTGATAAACACTAGTACACTGCAAATTCCCAGCACACATTGAGAACACATGTGGAGCACTTTGATTGAAAAAAAGTGTTCCAGTCACCTTAATGTGTACTGAAATGTGTTCCGGATGTGTTCCACTATAAAGAAAGTGTGCCGACAGTATCCTGAAAGTGTTCCGAAAGTGATCTGCTTAGAATATTTGTTAAATCTAAACTTGGGAACACATTTAAGAGCAGATTGGGAACACATATGGGCACACTTGTGAAATCATGGCTTTCTGTGTTACAATGATGACGACCATAAGGAGTGTTGATCGCAATCAATGTGGATCTCAAGATCAATTTGGTAAGTTAATTTTTTTTTTAAATTTACTTATTTTTTGCATGCATGCATATAGTGATTATTACTTTTGAGGCTTTCATAAATTCATAAAAACCTCGAGAACAAGAATAATAGGTGCACTGTGTGTGCGTGGGGGGGGGGGTGTAACATTAACATGGAAAGGAATTTTGTGGTTAATTAATTCAATTTCATATTCAATTCCACTTTCAAATACTGATCGTAATGACGTACAGTGGTGTCAGGAATTGGGGAACTTAGGAGGAAAGAGTTGTCATGTAATTCCCCCTCCCCCTTTCACAGGGCCGTACAGAGAGACCACGTGTCCTGGTAGCAATCCAAATGCAAGCCCTCTTTCCTCTCACATCATAAATATAAATTTGCTAAGTCGAAATTTAATAAGTAAAATTACCGTCTTAGACAGGTTGTTTCCGTCTTAGGAGGTATAAATGCATAATATCCTTTTTGGTTTTCCGTATGAATAAGAATTCTGTTTTAGACAGGTAAATTTAAAAAACAGTAACTTCTGACTTTTTAATTTTATTATTTGTTAGATATTTAAACTAAAAAATAATTAACTTAAAAAAGTACGATTACACTGTTTTGCTACTTTATTTTTAAACAAGGACCGAAGCCAGGTGCTCTAGTAGAGATGGTAACAGGTGATCAGGGGCGTGCGAAGAGGAAAATACGCCCAGGAAAAAGGCTGAATTTGACGCCCCCCCTCCGGAACTTTTTCTTGTAACAGGCAAAAAATAACGTTGTGAGCATAAATTTTTGCGCCCCGTATATTTCCGCGCCCGGGCAACGGCCCCTTCTCCCCCCCCCCTTTCGCACGGCGCTGCAGGTAATTTGTACCATCTGTCAGAGTTGATTTCAGGAAAACGTCCGAGGGGGGGGGCGATCCTCCCCCCCAGAACAATGAGATGTCTCCCCGGAAGATTTGTGATTTTGTGTTTTCAAAGGCAAAAAATGCACGCCCACCCCCGTAACTCTACAATGTCCCCCTCCTCCCGAGCAACAGAAATCCTTCTTGGTAAAAGTGTCTAAATTTAACATTGTCGTCTACCCCCCCCCCCCCCCCATTTTCTACGGACTGCTCCCCAACTCCTTCAGGTTTGGATTTTTTAGTGAATAATTGAAAAATGAATATAAGTGAGGTGAAAAGATAAGTGTTATATATTTTGAGCTTCTCCCCCCTCTAGACTACATGTCCAACTTGCTAAAGTTCTTGGCACAGAGCATATAACTGTGTGGCTCTTGACATCAGGAGATTTTTCAAGTTAGTTGGAACATTTTATTACAATGAAACGTGTCTTTCCCTCAAATGCAAATGTTCCCTTAACTTAAGAGCCCATGTATACTTATAATTGGAATAAATATTGATAGCCCTTTGCTGTTTTTTCATTACATATTTTGCAATTAAAAAAATCCTTAAAGTTTTTTTTGTGTGTGTGTGAGTGGGGGGGGGGGGAGAGATGGGAGGGGGATGCGGAATTTTCTTTTTCATTTTGTTTCAAATGACAGCAGAAGCATAGCCTCACCCCTTGAGCAGATGATGGATGCAACCGTCCTTCTCCTCTCCTTAGTTACTAATGATAAACTCAGTACTTACATTATTATTAATATTATTATTATTTTAAAATATTGAATCTAAATTGTATTACTGTATTGTCCTAATTCTTATTTAGCCTAAAATGCGGTCGGTATCTTGACACAATACATTCTAAATTAAATAATTAAGAAATATGAATAATAATAAATTATAAAACTTCTAACTTGCAAAGAATGATAATTTTTTCCGAAGTACTGTAGTGGAAAGTTTTTATCAAGTTGGTGTGGCAACATCGACGCGACGCGCGGGAAATGGAAGCTGAGCTGTTTGTTTATGTTTACATTCCGACTCGGCGTCTCTGTGCAATTCGCAATTTTTATATATTTATATTAATATAAAGGTTACTCGACTTGTTTCTTTGAAAACAAGATTTTCTGTGGTACGTATTCTATTGCATCTATTGCATTTTGTTTGTCGAATTAATCAATATTCAGCCTAATTTATTTTATATAGGCACGTGATCTACATTTTATTGTGACATCTGAGTTTTGACAATAAAGGCAGGTATTCAGATATCCCATAAGGAACACACTGTTTTAAGATTCTTTAAATCCGAGTGAAATCTAAAATTCGATATTCAGATGGCATCCATATTGCGTAAAAAAAAAAAAAAAAAAAAAAAAAACGTTCGGTGTGAAAAACGTTATGTTTGCATATCTATATCTGTATTGTATGTTAATCTGTAATCTCCCGTTTTTATATTAATCAAAATGATTTTAGTAACAGTATTACAGTAAACTCTCTCAAATATATAGGTACATCTTCAAACCAGCAGTTATGTATAGTGTAAATGTTTTGTTTGCATTTTTTTTAAGAGTAGGGTCACCCGGGGTAAAATGGATATAAAAATCAGCTTTTTTATTTTTAATGTTTCATTGTAGAAATGTTGTGATATAAATTCATGTTTTTGTTCAATATTTTTGACATTGTGTATCTTAGGTCTAAATTAAACATAATTTGTGGTTCCCTTTTTTTTAAATTTTTGTGTAAAACACTATACCTATTTTACCCCGGTGTATACTCATTTTACCCCATGGTTCGGGGTAAAATGGGTATATGCTGGTTAAATTTGAATAATAAATTAAATATACTTAAATACACGATAATTAATGTGTAAACCATTTAAGAGTTTTGTACTTTCATCTTCTGAATCATGTGTAAACTTGGAAGGTGAAGGGAAGGGGCTTCAAAAACTCCCCACTTCAATTTGCTTATATTTTTTTCTTGATGTATAAAAACACTGTTATGAAACTAATGTAAATAAGATGAGAGTACTGACAAATCCTATCCTCCACCACATCAGTTTACACACATGCTGTGAATCGTGTTTCTCTTTAAAGGTATTTTTTTTTTTATTATTATTTAATGCAATTCAAAAGCAGATAGATATCAGTATGAATATCTGTAGGGAAAAATGAGAAATTAAATTACACTGGAAAATCAATGTTTAATCAAAAGCAATTCATGCAGATAGGTATAACATAATAAAAATTTACATGCAAAGTGTATACTGGCAAGGACTATTGCAGCTTGGTTGAGATAGCTTTCTGACAATTTGGATGCGTTCACATCAGCAACATCGTCTTTCTCTGGAAAGAAATAAAATAATCCAGCAGATGACTTTGTTGCAAACTTCACAGTATTTTCACCTTCATCAGGGATATCAATAATGAGACCTGTGAATTCTTGAACAGACTTCTTTACATTAAATTTTACAGGGACTCAATCGCCAATCATTGGATTCATTGCAGTGAAAACCTTTGGCTTAACTTCTATTTTATGGGTTGCTTCGATTCTTTTAACTGTTTGTACTTTTTTTTTTTGTGTGTTCCTAGTGCAAAGACTTGTAGCCACCTGCTCTGTAGTTAAAACTTCTCCTATCTTTGCTTGTACTCTCTTGCGTTTTTCTCTGAGTTTTTTTATAGCCTCGCCAGTACTAGAAAATGTGTTTTAATTTAATTTCACGATATTTTTCTTACCTTGTGTTCCTGTACATTTAATCAATTTGCATGTATTTTAATGTCACCCGAAATAGCCTAATTTATAATATAAATGATAAATTAATGATATAAGTAATAGCCTAATTTCATATAACAAAGCATAATATCAATTTAAAACATAGGATCAATAACAATTTGCCTTCAAAGGTCTTTCAACTTTGATCAATCTTCATACATTCATATCTTGACCTATACCCATTTTACCCCATATGACAAAAAACGCTATAAAATTTTTGTGAGTAAATAAATTTACTTAATTTTACAGTTTTCAGTTAGAAGAATCCTTCTTCTGTAAATATCAAACAGTTTATTCCTAAAATTCTTCCAGTATATTTTTCTGGAAAGAAGTTTTTCAACCACTAAAAACACTTTGTTCTATCTTCTGTAAAACAAAATGGTTGCCAAGCCTATTATATGTGTCGCCAGTTTGTTTTTATAAGGTTTAAGTATTGCCAGATATGTAAGCACTTTGTTCATAATTTAAATTTTTTTAAAAAATTTGTCTGGTAAAATAATAAAATAAATAAAATATACCCATTTTACCCCGGGTGACCCTATAATTTGAATGTAATTAAATATTAAAAAATATAATGATTGCTTAAAATGAGTAAAATATTAATTTAAGACCTAATTGATAATTAAATTAAATAATAAAAAATTAGCTCTAAAATGAAGCCCTATCAAGCTGTTTCATACTTTGAAATTTTTGGGTTATTGTCAACTAGTGTGTTTTCTTTTCCTGTCATTTTTTTATTTGAAATATTTGGAATTATCCATATTAGGGGGGTGTGCATATATAACTATTATCATTTTAGGGGGAAGGGGGGGGGTCTGGCACTGGCAGACGATATCTCTAGGGGGACACAGAGTTTGTTTATTGTTATCATTTTTGATCCAACCAAAATTTTCTCTTTTTTATTTGTAACATACATGGTCTTTGGTTCAAAATAGTATGTTTTTTTGCCTATTTTTATGAAAAAGCAAAGCCGTTATTGAAATTACGAAATTATTATAAAGTTGAATAATTCTAAACATGGAATTCCCCAATGTTTTACATTCCTATTCTTTATATGTGTATGCATTCATAATCGCTGTTCGACAATGCAAAATTAATATATTTGAGATGAAACTTATGTTTACTAATAGGTAAAAGAGAAAGAATGTTGTTCGCTTGTTTTGTTGATAAAAATTTCTATCTACACCCCCTCCTGTCCCTCCCCATTCATGAGCGGTAAGTGAAAGAAGACACTATTACTGTTAAATAGATTATGTTACAAAAAGCTATTATAAAATTCCTTTAAAAAGTAACTATTTATTTTAAGTGTTATTTCATATGTATTTCATACATAAGCTGATTTATATCTTATATATAAAGTTGTATTTTATTAACTTCCCTTCTTTTGAATCAATAAAACATTAAAAAAAATATTTTATATGTCACTCTAAACAAATTTAGTAAATTTTAAAAGTGAAAAAAGAAAATTTAGACATTGATAACGATATTACTATGGGGAGTGGGGTCGAAAGATGATAACATTTGATATCGGGAGGGTGGAGGGAGTCCAGATTTTCCAAAAAGTTGATAATATGTATGAACAAACCCTAAGAAGAATTATGAAATCAGAAAAAAAAATTAAATTATTACATATCAAAACTGAAACTAATACAAACAAATAAGAAAAAGCATGCGTCAAGCATATATTATGAAACACTTCCTGAAATGTTGAACAAAGCATCGTTTTTTAGATAAATAAGGTGTTAATGTCCATAGCCAAATATGGGTTTTGATACTTTTGAACAGACCTGTATTTGATCTGCCGGTTGATATATATATATATATATATATATATATATACTGTATACTGCGGAAGTTTAGTTTAGCAAGAAAACGCCTAACAAGTTGAAATTTCTCGGTATTTATGTATTAACGCCACCACAGTTACAGGTTTGGCGATTTTTAATCTACACTTAAATTTTTTTGACAAATCATAAAATAAAACACTTTATATAAAATTAAAGCACTTTCAAAATTCAAAACACTATATTTAAAAACAAAGTAACATATCAGATTTCGGTGGAAAATGGGCCAATATAGAGTCACTCCTGCTGCGGTAGCGTTAATAAGTAAGTACCAATTTCTCTTCCAGCTATTTATACTAATGTATGGAAAAATATTTCAATACTTTTGTTAAGCCATGTATAGTGTTCATTCTAGGCTATTTTTGAAAGGGTGCAACACCCTGCCCTTTTTCAAATTTGCAAAATGCACCGCTGGTTTTACCCAGAGATTTTTAATAAATATTTTATTCTGTATTATTTTTAAATTTGTGTGCCCAAAAATGTTACAATTTTTTTCATTTCTTTAGGAAAAAGAACATCAAACTATTCAATTATGGTTTAATTTAATTGTATTTTTAATTTTTATGTCATAAAATCAATCAAAATTAATATTACTTGACTTATCTTCAGTGTTCTCACTGTCGCTCGCCATTGTGCCAAATTGCTACTAAATTCTTCATTTGGCAAGCAAACAAGCGATTTGATTCGTCAAATTGCAAGTGCTCAACTTTTGCCTTTTCTTTTCTTTTTTTTTTTTTTTTTTTTTTTGTGTGTGTGTTTTTGCCTTGTGTTTTGAAGAGTATAATTTTGAAACTGCATTTGAAGTATGGACTTCTTAGAAAAGCCGAATTCTAGAAAAATAAAAGTTCATTTGAATATGACATTTTGATTTTTCAGATTCATTGTGTATGATATCATAAAATTCTGAATTAACTTAGGAATTTTTATTTCATAACATTTTAATGAGTTAAATCAGTTTTAGATTTTATTTTTCTTGATTACGCAAGATATTTAGAACAGAAATGTATAATATAGACGCACGCGGTGCGCAGAAAACTTTATGAAGTTTGCAGAAAATTTTAAGAAAGAAACAATTTTTATTTATTTACTTACTTATTTTTTTTAGTACCAAAAAATAAAATTATTCCCTCAATTTTATCAACAAATTATTTACTGTTAACGCGAATGTCTTCAAAAAAAGCATGAAATTTAATAAAGAATCGCGTAAAAACATGCATTTCACCAAAGAATTGCGTAAAAAAAACCTCCATTTCAACAAAGAATCGTTTAAAAAAAATCCAACATTTCGACAAAATACCGCATGAAAAACGTGAATTTTGTCCAAAGGCTGAGTAAAAAATGTGAATTTTGTCCAATGACCGCGTTAAAAACATAAATTCCATGCATGAATCGCATAAAAAAATACAAATTTTGTGCATGAATCGCATTAAAAAATACAAATTTTGTGCATGAATCGCTTAAATGATCGCATGAATCGTGTTAAAAAGGCAATAATTACGTTCAGAAATTGTATGAAAAGTGCAAATTACATCTATGAATCATGTAGTAAAACGCGAATTATTTTCAGAAATCATTCAAAAAACGCGAATTTTGTTGGCAGAAAGCTGAAATGCAAATTACGTCTATAAATCGCATAAAAATAGCAAATTGTGTTCATAAATCGCATAATAAATGTGAATTGCATTCATGAATCGCATAAAAAACACGAATTACGTTCATGAATTGCTCAAAAAACGCAAATTACGTCCATGAATCGCGTAAAAACATGAATTATGTCCATGAATCATCATTTCATCAAAAAATCAAGAAAAAATCCAAAAATTTCATCAAAAAATTGAAAAAAAGCAAAAAAAAGTAAATTTTGTTAAAAGATCGTGAAAAAAAAAGGCAAATATTGTTGAAAGATTGCAAAAAAGCAGACAATTTTAGAAAATCACGAAAAACAGCTGATTTTGTTAAAAAGTCACAAAAACCAGATTTTGCCAAAAAAAAATCTGAAAAAAACGTTAAATTTCATGAAAAGATCACAAAAAATGGGAAATTTCGTTAAAATATCACAAAAAAGGCAAATTTCGCCAATTTTGTTGCGTTTAAACACAAAAAAAAAACGCAAATTTTGAAAAAAAAAAAAGAGCACATAGTTTGTAACTGGTTTGGGGGCCCCAAAGCACTGAAACTTAAGGGGCGTCAAATTTATACTACAAACATCATTTTTAGGCTGTCGCAAGAAAAAGTTACGAGAGGGGAAGGGGCCTCAAATTCTAATTATTCCCCAAGTGCAATTTTCTTTTCGCACGCCCCTGATTGTGAAGCAAGAAAATCCGCTTTAAGAGCAATAAAGGCACAATTTTGAAGCAGGAAAATCAGCTTTTATAACAGAAAAATTCTCTTCTCACATTAATTTTTTTTTTTTGTGCCCCTTTGACGAAATTTACATTTCTTTCCGGTCTTTTGCGAAATCTGTCTTTTTTTTTGGGGGGGGGGGGATATTTTGATAAATTTTGCATTTTTTCGTGAATGTTTGGCAAAAGTTGTCGTTTTTTGCAAATCTTTTGACAATTTTCCATTTTATTGCGATTTTTGGACGAAATTTACCGGTTTTTTGCAAATCTTCAGATGAAATCTGTCATTTTTATCATGATGTCTGATGAGAGTTGCCATTTTTCATGATTTTTGGCAAAATTTGCCGTTTTTTGCAAATCGTTTGACAAATTTTCATTTTATTGTGATTTTTGGACGAAATTTATCGTTTATTCACTATTTTTTGAGGAAATCTGCCTTTTTTTGGAGATTTTGTGATGAAATTAAGCATTTTTTCGCGAATCTTGTTGGAAATTAGATATTATTTTGTGATTTTTTAATGAAATTTGTCGGTTTTTCACGATTTTTTTACGAAATTACTCGTTTTGTAGGACACTTAAGAGCTGTTTTTTTGCCTAATTTATGCACAATACTGCATATTTTGTCAAAAGATCAGGAGAAATATGCCAATTTTGTTAAAAGATCTGGAAAATATGCAAATTTTGTCAAAAGATTGCAAAAGAAAAAATAGAATTTTGCCAAAAAGCGAGCAAAGAAGACATATTTTGTAAACAGATTGCAGAAAATATGCAGATTTTGTCGAATGATTGGAGAAAAGTCACAATTTTGCTTAAATACTGGGAAAAAATATGGGAATTTTGTTGAAACATCATGAACAAAATGCGAATTTTTTCCAAAGATTACGAATATTGTGCAAATTTTGTCCAAAGATTACAAATATTGTGCAAATTTTGTCCAAAGATCACGGATAGTAAGCGAATTTTGTCAAAAAATCACGGAAAGTATGTGAATTTTGTTGAAAGATCGCAGAAAAATGCAGATTTTCTCAAAAAGGGATGTGAAAAAAACACGAATTTTGTGAAAGGATCATGGATAAATGCAAATTTCATTGAAAAGATTGTCGAAAAAAGTGCAATTATCGCCAGATGGTCACAAAAAATGCAAATTTTATTAAAACGCTGCAAAAAAAAATGCAAATTTTGTTAGTGGTCCATGAGGCCATGAAAGTTCAACTTTTTCTTTGCTGAGCCTGTAGCATGTCTGCAGCAAAGAAAAAAAAGGTGAATTTCACCAAAAGATCTCAGAAAAATGCAAATTTTATGAAAGAATTGCAGGAAAATGCAATTTTCATCAAAGAAATGCTAATAAAATGCAAATTTTATCACAGAGTTGTGAAAAGACGCAAATTTTATCAAAGGATCATGAAAAATTGTGAATTTCATCAATGGATTTTGAATTTAAAAAAATGCATATTTTTTCAAATAATTATGGAAAAAATGTCAATTTTTGACTAAAGATTGAGGAAATGCTAATTTCGTCAAATGTTTGTGAAAAGCAAGAATTTTTGCCTTTGCAGAAAACATGCAAAATCAAAGACGATTGCAAAAATTCATGATCTTTTGGCGCCTGATCAGCAAATTTCATGATTTTTACACACTTAAGGACAAAATTTGCGATTTTTTTTCCGTGCTCAATCAACACAATTCACTTTTTTTTTCCCCGGGCAATAAGCCAAGAAAACATTTGATTTTTCTGCAGCTGGTGAATTTGAAATTTTTTTCATGCATCATCAACAAAACTGACAATTTTTTCTTGCCCAGTCAATGAAATGTGTAGCTTTTCTCGCTTCAATCCAATCAACAAAATTTGCAACTTTTTAGAAGTCGATCAGTAAAAATTCATGATTTTACAGTGGCCATTCGACAAAATTTGCCCTCTTTCTGTTTTTAATTGACGAAATACATGTTTTTCTGTGCCCAATCAACAAAATTTGTGATTTTTAACGAACTCTGACAAAATATATATTTTTTTACACAACAAAATGAAATTTGTGACTTTTTTTCCTTGATAAACTGACAGAACTCATGATTGTTTTGTTGCCGATCAATGATATTTTAAAATTTTTTCGAGCATTATGAATAAATTTGCAATTTTTCCATGTGTTATCAACAAAATTTGAGATTTTTTTTTTTTTTTTTTTTTTTTTTGTTCTTGATTACAAAATTTGTTATTTTTTTCATGTAAGATCAATGAAATTTGCTTTTTTTTTTTTTTTTTTGTGATAAACCAAGAAAACATGTGATTCCACAAGCAATAAATTTTATTTGTATTTTTTTCATTTATCATCAACAAAACTGATGATTTTTTCTTGCCCGATCAGTAGAATATGCAATTTTTTGCGTATAACCGACAAATTCATGTCTAATCGACAAATGAACAATTTCACTATTTTCCACACTTAATCAATGAAGTTCACAATTTTTCTGTGCTCAATCAGTGACATTTGCAATTCTTAAGTGATTGACAAAATTTCATATTTCCCCACGATACATTGACAAAATTTATGATTTTTTTCTACAATCTATGCATAAAAATTGCAATTTTTTCCAATTGTAAATTGACGAAATTCACAGGCCGCAGGTTTTGGTTTTGCATCCCTAATATTAGATATATTTTACATCTAATGCAGTGCAATAATGAAGTTTAGTTAAATTGTGGCTTAATTATTGACTTTTGAATTTTTAGTACCATATATTTTTCACTGAGTAAATGTTTTTCAACCTATTTTCCTACTCAAATTTGCTAATTTCTGTCACTCTTAAGCCTTGTCATACCTTTTTTTTAAACTCTCTGTATCTGTCAGATTTTTGTAAAAGAAAAATTGTATGTATCCTTTCTGATTTTTTTTTAATGATTTTAGGATTTTCTCTTACCTATGGTAGATATATGTGGTGCCTACCCCAGACCGAAGAAAAACTGGTGAAAAAACACAGCATCATTTACGATTAAGGTATAGCTAATTTATTGTTTATTAATTTAAGTTTATGCATACATAAACTTGTGCTTAAATGTATTTTAAGAAAATGCTGCACATTTACTGTCTCTGTTATGAAAATCCTGCTCATAGGCATGTATTTAAAAGTGTATGTGGCTCCAATTACTTTTTTTTTACGGGGAACAAATGGCAGCAATTCCCCGATGGTAAAATTTCCTGAGGAAAATTTCAAGCTATGTTACCAACTAATAAATTGCAATACAGTCAAGTCTCTCTATATCAAAACTCCATACATCGAATTTCTCTATATAATGAATTTTTAGTAGGAACAGTCCCCTTTTTGCATGATTACATTAAAAACAGTCTCTATATAGCGAAATATCTATTTCCATATAACAAATTTTTTTATAAATTGGTCTTAATTTATTCAGTTTTAAAAAAGCTTCAAAATTATATGGAATCCATTTTCCATCACTTATTTTTGATTTATCATTCAGTGCTGTTTTTTTTTTTTTTTTTTTTTTTTTTTTTTTTAATATTACTTCTCTCCTTGTTCTTTAAATCCAACGAGTTAATCCCACCTCCCACACACCTTTCAACATCCTTCTCAAAACAGAATCAATTGGATTGTTACATACAGGGTTCTCGCTGTCGCTCGCCATTGCGCCAAATTGCGACTAAATTCTTCATTTGGCGAGTAAACAAGCGATTAGATTCGCCAAATTGCTAGTGCTCAATTTTTGCTTTTTCTTACTTTTCTTTTTTGTTTTCATACATATGCATATATACATATTTTTAATAGATTTGTAGCAGATAGTTGAAACTAGATTAATAACAGTCGGTGTCGCAGTTATAAAAATTTAGGTTATTTTAGAACATACGGACATAAGGGGGGGGGTGTTCATTAAAAGGTTAAAGATAATTTTTTAGTGCTACACAGCGAATCTATTTTGCTAATACTTTTTTCATTTGGCGAATGTTTTTTATTTTTAATTAGCCAAATTACTAACGTCGGTCAAATGTCAGCGAGAACACTGGTTACACATATAAAAGAGGAATCAATGAGAGGCCTTCAAATGGAGGAAAATGTGAACTACAATTTTTCATTCCTTGCTAAAATTTGAGCATTTTTTTTAAAGAGTGTTACAATTTTAAAATCAAAACAACAAAAAATTACAGATTTCTTCCTCTGAAATTAATGTAAGTCTTTCTCATTTGATTTTCATTAAGCTTTCAAATAAATGTCTATTCTTTTTTTTTTTCTTTCTTTCTTTCTTTTTTTTTTTTTTTTTTTTTTTTTTTGAAACTGCTTAAATAATTAAGAAATGTTAGATTTACTTTTAAACAATCTTATTAAATAAATTCTTAATTAAATAGATCAAAAATAATTTTTGTTCAAAATTTACACATTAAATATGATTTTTAACATCATTCTCTATACTAGGGATGCACCAAATATTCGGTATCTATTCGGTATTCGGCCATGTTACCGAATATTCGGTTAGGCCGAATATCAAACTATTCGGTTAAGCCGAATATGAAACTATTCAGCCTGCCGAATATTCGGTTTGGCCGAATATCAAAGTATTCGGCCAAATCCAATACTTAATAAAGCCTTTTAAAGAACATTTTTTAAAACTTTTCACAATTTCTACTTTTAACTGTCAATTTATAAATATATTTGAAATAATATGAAAGAAAATTATATTTAAATAAAATAGAATGTTTTTACATTATTTATTTGCTGTTTGTAAAATGTAACTTAAGAAAATTAACCATGAGAAGGATTAAAATGGTGATTTATTAGGATTCTCCTTAAGAATAAATGATGCAAGTGCAGATGCAAGTTCCTAGATTTTATTTAGTAAAAAGTCTGTTTCTTGCTTTTCCCAAATAAAAGTCTTTAAACAAGAAAGAAAAACTTTTGAGATTAGTAATAGCTATCAAGGCAGACAATTTGTGTTCATGAAACCATAATCATAATCAACTTATTGAGTCATAAGTACATTGTATTTCATCTCACTCTAGGTCAAACTTGTGTTTTCGTTTGTTGCATTAACAATAAATAAGATACCATAACTGTATTTTCAATTCGCATGCTTTGATTTCTGTAAAATATGATATGATATGTTAAGAAGGATGGAAAATGCCGCCATTTATAAGATAAGAACTATGATCTAGACATTCCTTTTTTCAGAATTAAATTGAAAGTACTTATACTTTATACTGAAAAAAATCTGTCTAGAGTTATTTAAAAAGAACAATTATGAGACGCTACAGTTTTTCTTCAACCATTTTTTGATTATTTCTCTTTGATTTTAAAATGTTTGTTTCAATTTGTTGAAGAAATCATGAAATTTAAAATTTTATTAATTAAAAAAGTCTCATAATTGTGCTTCTTAAATAAATAAAGGCAGAATTTTTTCAATACTAAATGCTCTTATAAAAAGCTCTTGTTTATCAAAATATAAGTTTCTCTTATTAAATATTATGTAAAATTGTTTTAAAAAGTAACATTTTAATACCTTTAAACTTTGAAATATAAAAAGTATTTGGAAAGCCGAATATTCGGTATTCGGCTGAATAGTTACTATTCGGATGGCCGAATATTCGGTATTCAGCTTAACAATTACTATTCGCCTTGCCGAATATTCGGTATTCGGTTCAGCTGTCGGCCGAATATTCGGCATTCGGCCAAAATCACTATTCGGTGCATCCTTACTCTATACATCAAATTTCTCTATATGACCAATTTTTTACAGGAACGATGGTTTTCATTATATAGAGACTCGACTGTTATTATATTTATGTATATCTCCACTCTGAAAAAACAGTTCAAAATAAACATTTATTGCAATAATCTGTTCAATCACAATCAAAAAAGGCTTTTTATATGTTAGTATCTTTATAGTACCTTTTATTATTATTATGTTTTCAAAGATTTTTACACATATAACTTGGTCTTAGATTGATTTATGCTCTTAAATTGAGAGCAAGAATACAAAACAGTGAGTTTGAGATTAAAAAATCTAGAAAGTGTGAATTTTACATTTTTCTGTTGAATTTAATGGCCCATAATTGTTTTGAACTTGGAACAAAAGCAAAAATGCAATTAAAAAAAGGAAAAACTTAAACCATCTGTGCTGCATGAAATGACCACTCTTTTAGCCTAAGATGTCTCAAAATGTAATTGCTGCTCTTTTTCAAAACAAATGACCAGTTTTCATTTAACTAATGCATACAAAAGGTGTCTCACAATTTTAAATGCAATATTCACCCTTTAACTGAATCACTTTCTAGAGCAGAATTTTATTCAACAAAATTATGGATTCTAAGTAAGCCAAAAATTTTTTATATTAACTTTGATTTTGATTTATAAAAATGGCTAATTGGCTTAACCAGTGATTCATATAAGAGTCAATATTATATTAATGAATGTTGCATTATAATATATACTACCAGAGTGAGTCATAATTATCGAAACAATATGCTATCTTGTTAAATATTGTCCCTTTGTACAATGCTTCCAATTGCAAAGTTTCATTTAAAAAAATGTGAAAATTTTCATAAGATAAGTTGCATTACCATGGAGGGTCTTTTTAACAAAATACAAAGATTAAATTTTTATATGCACCCCCCCCCCCTCCCCCAGGATAAAAATTCCAATTAGGAAAACTTCCCTTATTCAGGCCCGAATTATATACAAAAAATTGCATCTGCATATCTGCAAAACTCATAAGTGTTATACCCATTTAAATAATTCATCAGGTTTTAAGGGACACAAATTGAAATAGTACTCACAATTCAAGAAACAATGTTACTTTAACAGTTCTAGGAATTTTTCAAAGGCAACACTATTCCATATGAAGGGTACATTTATTTTCAAACATGGAACACACTTCTAAAAAAAGGGCACACTTGTACCTTGTTCCACCAAAATATTTTGAACTGCTTTGTTTAGAATCCCCTAAAATTTGTGATATTTTCCCAGAATCAATTAAATTGCCACAAAGTACATGGGAAAAGTTAAAAAGGGTCATTGGACGCACCGGAAATGTTTAAAAGAACCATCAGACCCATAAAAGAAATTAAAAGGGCCACCAGGTGTTGCGCCTTGATAAAACTACTTCAAATAATAATGTGATCTGCTGTGAGATTATAAGAGCTCAATACTGTTGGACACAGGATGTTGTTAGACATGGTTAAGTTTTGGAATAATATTACAGTTTATATTTTTCAAACACTTACATTTTTTAGCGATCCACATTAAATATTGTATTTGGACTTATCTTTTTAGGTGCGTTCGTAATTATGTAAATACGTAGCACCTATTGTTGTCGCTCAGTCCGTCCGTCTGTCTGTCTGTCCGTCTGTCTGTCCGTCTGTCTGTCTGTCTGTCTGTCTGTCTGTCCGTCCGCATATAACAACGCAAAAACTACCCAACCGAATCGTTTGAAATTTAAAATACATAATTATAACATAATTTTGTCGGGTCATTTCAAATTTTATGAAAATCGGAAGGATAGATCAATTACAGGGACAATCAAAAGGATTCCGTTACATTACGGTCAATGGGGAAAAAAGTTTCAAATGCATTTTAATCGTTTGAAATTTAAAACATATAATTATTGCGTAATTTTGTCGAGTCATTTCAAATGTTATGAAAATCGGATGCAAAGATCAATTACAGGGACAATCAAAAGGATTCCATTACGTTATGGTCAATGGGGAAAAAAATTTCACATGCATTTTAATCGTTTGAAATTTAAAACATATAATTATTACGTAATTTTATTGAGTCATTTAAAATGTTATGAAAGTCGGATGCATAGATCATTTACAGGGACAATCAAAAGTATTCCATTACATTACGATCAATGGGAAAAAAGTTTCAAATGAATTTTAATGATGTTTTACTCATTCGAACATAATATAAGTGGTATGAATCTATGAAATATATACTAAAATATGCATTCTGTACAATCTGTGATGCAAAGAATTTTTATTATTAAGTTACAGGGCCACACAAAAGTATTCCACTACATAATGCTATATGGGGAAACATTGTTTGGGGCGTGTTTTAATTATATTCAACTATTTCACATTTTATGAATAAGATATACGTTTTTGAGGTGTAATAAAAATTACTTTCTGCATATTTACAGAAACACAAAGATTTCGACTACTATACTATATCCGAAGTACGCTCTACTATATCAGCAAGATCTGAATATTTTTTAAACTTCGTTATCGTACGAACGCACCTCATTTGCTACGTTCATGTGCAATTTCCAACTTGTTTTGGTTATATCACTGCAGATGATGATTAATATATCTTACACCTCTTTCTAAAATGCTTTAGTGTTGACTCTATGAAAAAAGGGCTGCCGGGCAGGAATTTTACAAAAAGGGGACATTATTCTGTAAAAAGGATACACTTGTACCTTACCCAAAATATTTTGAACTGGTTTGTTTAGAATACTCTAGAATTTGCAATATTTCCCCATGATCAATTCAATTGCCACAGAGCATATTGGAAGTTTTAAAAAAGACCACCAGGTGCATCAAAAGGATTTAAAAGAGCCACTAGGCACATAAAAGAAATACAAAAGTCTGTCAGGTGTTACACCCTGCTAAAGTAGTTTAAAGTCGACACTATGCTTATTATATTTAAATAAAATTCAAAATTGTCATTAGCTAATTTTTTTTTTTTTTTTCAATATACATTATGTATCTGATTTTTTTTTTTTTTCTTTAGAAGGATGACAAATTTCAGACAAAAACTGAAGGATGTGCCAGCCTCTCGATCACCAAGTGCAATAGTATGCATTAAAGACATGCTAATCTTCTATGCCACTGTCCTGTATTTGTTAGCAATTGTTAAGTGAAACTTCAGCAAGTGTAATGGAGTTATGAATTGTACTGTTATAGATGAATTACAATTTGAAACTAAATTATCCTGTGCAATATATGTGCAAGCAATTGGAGCATTAGGAGTCTTTGTATTGGACCAGCACAGTTATAAACTTTGAAAAAAGTCATAATTGTTTAAGCCCTTTTAAAATGTAATTGAGAGATTTTAAAGATAATAAAAGTTTTGAACAAATTTGAATAATGGGCTAAAGTTTAAATTTCCATTGTTGTTATTTTTATACATAAGTAATAATCATGTGTGCAAGATCTTCGGTCTCAGCTGACTGATTTCAGTCTTGAAGAGATTTTTGACTAATAGTAAATTTTGCTTTATCTGCAAAAATAACAATAATTTTACTCTAAATACCTTTTAACCTGTTTCTTTTATTATAAGAAATAATTTTAAACCTAGAAATCATCTTGGCCATTTACATCAAGCGATTTCTAATACTCAGAAAGGTTTTTACTCTTGGCTTGGATGGGCTTTTTGCATCCATGGTAATAAAAAAAAATATTCAATATTTTTATTAAATTTCTGTGAAAACTTTTTTCTGTGATGTTATTTTATTTTTTATGCTACATATCTTTATTTTTTTACTTAATTTTTTACATTTTAATCATGAAGTATGATCACTAGGGAGATTTATGATTCCATCTGGGGTTTTGGAAAATCATAGTTAAAAAAAAAATATAATGGATCTAACAAAAAGATTTGTATAACTGTAACATAAATGAATTCCTTCAGATTTCAATTGTGGTGCTTGTTGGTAAATAGCAGATCTTGTATGATTAAGTAAATGCTTATAATTCGACTTATGAATGAATATTCATATGTATTAGGCAAAAAAAAAAAAAAAAAAAAAAAAAAAAATCTAATGGACCAAAAATTAAACAAAGCATCATGGTGAATTAAATGAAAGCATATCAGAAGAATAAGAATAATTTTTGTTGCTTGTTACTATCAGCATTAAGAATAAATTTATTTTGTTTTGATTTTGGGTTTACATTTGTTTACCACAAATTAAACAGCTATTCAAATTTTACAATTTTTTAAATACAGTAAACTCAAAGGCAACTTGAATTCAGTTAACTAAATGATCTGCTTATATTCAATTCTCCAAGTCCTGAAGCTTTTTTAAGCTAATGACTGTGAACATTTTTACTGTTTTAGTGGTGGTGGGGGGGGGGGGCATAATTTTTTCCCTCTTTGATCTATGAGTTTACTGTGTATCATGCATTTTTCAATAATTTTTTTATTATTCTAATATTTGTAATCTAAGTTTTCTCTTTTAAAAGAATAAATCTTGATCTTGATATACAAGCTTGCATTATTCAGCTATGTGTTAGCGACATATATCCACCATGTTTTAAAGTTGTCACCAGCTAAGCTAGAAGTTGCAACAAGATATGCAAATCTTTTGGGTGTACATTTGTTCCTTAAAAAATATGTTATATAGTTGGCCTTGTTAAATCTGCATTATTTGCAATTATCTATCATCTGCACTTTATTTTCAGATTTAAACAAATGAAAATTGCTCTATGAAGTTTGTAAGAAAAAAATAACAAATTATCGAATCCATATTTAGTAAATTTTCAAAGAAATGTTTAGTTATTTAAGAATTCTAATGCAGTTCATCTATTTAAAAGAACAGATTTTATATTGAAGCTCATGATCGCAAACCAATAAATAGATTGTACTAAATGGCATAGCAGATTAAACAATCAATAAAAACATTTTTTTTACTATATTTTTTTCATTATTAATTTTCTATAAATTATTAATTTCGACAATATTGTTAATTTTAATGTTTCATTTGTATGCTATATTTTCCTGCGGTATTTTTAACTTATATTAATTATTATATTGTGTATAAATTTGCTGTAAATTATTAAATTGTTTTCACATTGCAGTTTAAATTTTTATAATAATAATCAGATTCAAACAAAAAAATTGTAAACAAAACTATGATCTAAAATCCACCAATTTTTCAGCCTCAATGTTGGCCGATTTGACAGAGACAATACAATATATACTTATCTTTTTAACTGCATACTGACATCAGGCTTTTCCTGTTTAATCTCAAATTAGTTGTCTGAGCATTTAAAATATTTTATTATATTGGAGAATAACAGGAATGCATACAACATTTTGTCCTTTTAAAAGAGGTGCCCACATCAATAAACAAATTGTCTGAAATGGTTAATGTGTAAATATTTTTGGTCATAAAAAAACTTCATTGAAAATATATGTGCACCTGCAGAAACTATGTGTAAAAGAAAATTTTTTTAAATATATTCTGAGAAATGTGCTTGAATGTGTACTAGAAAAAGATCAGTTTTCCACAAGCATTCTAAAAAGTGTTCCATAAGCATTATAAAAACTGTTCCATATGTGTTCTAAAAAGTGTTCCAGAAAATGCGCTGAAAAGTGTTCCAAAAAAGGTGACAAAACGTATTCCAAAAAGTGTTCTCAAATGTGTTCTAGAAAGTGCGCTGGAAAGAAATAAGCATTCCATATGTGTTCTAAAAATGTGTTCCAAAAAGTGCGCTGAAAAGTGTTCTAAAAAAGGAGACAAATATGTGTTCCGAAAAGCATTCTCAAATGTGTTCCTTAAGTGTTCTGAGAAGTATTCTAAAAACTGCTCCAAAAAGTGCGCTAAAAAGTGTTCTAAAAGAGGAGACAAAATAAGTGTTCTAAAAAGTGTTCTGAAAAGTGTTTTAAGATTTGCAGTGTATATATAAAATATTGAAAATGAGAAGTTTGAATTGTATTGTGATTCATTTGATGAAATCGTGTGGTATACATTACATATTTCTCGATAAAGTTATGAAGAGAAAGATAAATATTCAACTGTGATAGTCTTTCATTTAAAAACAATTTAAGAAGACATGCTTAAAAATCATTACATTTGGTTACTAATTACATTGTAAGATGTGAGTGTAAAAAGTGCATATCCATTATTTGATATTTAATAGTCAAATGTTAGTATATTATATAAATAACTTTAAAATGTGAAGTTTAAATCATTGGTAAATGAATAATTTTAACGAGATTAGTAAAGAAGGATCCAACACACAATGAAATATATCAATAAATTTGGGTACTTAAACTTGTTTTTATGACATATGAGAAGAAAAGATCATTCACAGTGATGGCTCATCATGATTAAAGTTTGTAGTTATTCAAAATATTACTTAATAATAACTTGTGTTTCTTGAAAATTTTGAAAAGAATTCCTTTTTTATTTGATATATTTATTTTAATTATGAAAATTTTAATTAAACACTAATTAATTAGAAAAAATCATTTAAAAATTGTTAATTACACATTCATTACGAAAAATATTCTATTAAGTATTCAATAACATGTGTGTTTCTTGAAAATGTTGAAAAGAATTTCTATTCTATTCTATTAATAAGATTTAAAAAAAATTATATTCAGGATTTAATTAAATTCTTAATTATAACGTATTAAATAAATTAAGTCCCTTTTTAATTAAACATTATATTAATTATATTCAATATGAATGAACTCTTAATTTCAGATTTGAACCTGTCATTGTTACTAGTGAGTCAGCTTTCGGGAAATACCGTTAAAGATAAGAAAATGTTGTTATCAGACAGTACCCAACAGGCAAGCAACGATGCAGGTTGACGGTGGATAGCAGTTGGAATAAGCATATAACAGTCACTTTTAAGGTAAGAATATTTTTCAATGTGTCTCTCATTAATAGTTTTCATTTAATTTTTAATTACATAAGACATACATATTTTTCATTAATTGTTAATGAATATTTTTTACTTAATTTAAATTCATATTTTTTAAAATTACATAAGACATTTATATTTTTTACTTAATGTAAATTCATATTTTTTATTTATTTTTTTATTCATAATTTTTTTTTATTTATTTACATAAGACATTCATATTTTTCATTTATTGTTAATGAATATTTTTTATTTACAGAAGACATTCCGAGTTATCATTTATTGTTAATGAATATTTTTTAATTTTAAATTCATATTTTTCATTTAATTTTTATTTCATATATTATTATACACAAAACCATATGTGTTTGAAGAATCATAAAAATGTGCTTTCACTTCATCACATTTAAATGTTTCCCCCTGCTAAATTTTGTGACATAAGTTAAAGTTAGTTTTTACCAACACAAGTCGTTCAATTAAAGCGCATGGTAGAACATGCCGTCAAATTGAATGTTTTGAACCATATTTCATCATGGAAATAGACACACAAATAGATATAATGGGTTTAAAAACATGCATTTTCTAAAACTTAATGTTATATGACACGAAATCATCTCATGTGAATCCCAAACACTTATAATTTTAGAATGCTTATTTTTATAATCACTTAAATTCATTTTAATTATACGACAGTTATAATAGTTTAATCCTATAGGAATATGACACATTAATTATTTGGCTGATAAAATATAGAAAAATAGTCTACTTTTATTGAAAATAAATCTATGTGAAAAAGCCTCTTATTTGATTTAAATTATTTTATCCTAAATTTTTAAAAGAAATGACTTTATTGTAAGACAATTTAATTAGACATCGTAATTAAAAAGATTATTATTAACTCTTTTTAGATTAAACTTACACTATAGGTTCCTATCGCAAAAGCTATGATTCACAGATAACATGACTCCTTTTTCTCGAAATCAGATAAGAATGAATCATACTTATCGCTTGTGAGGTAATGAAATCAGATAGTGATTATTCTTCTTGCTGGAACAATTTCAAGGCTGTGCGATATTTGCGTAAAACTGTTAAAGTAAGTTTATTACCTGCATGAAAATTTTAAATATTAATTAAATAGTAAAATCAGGTAATGAAAAATTAATAGCTTGATTCACTAAAGCGCAATTATTGTTACTTTTTTTCATAATATTAACGAAAACTGTACAAGAAGCTTGTCTAGTATAAAAATACTGTTAGTTAATTTAAAGTGCTTCTGTTAAGAAATATACAAATTTTTGAAACAATATTATTTTTAATTAATGAAAAATTTTTAAAAACCAATTTAATTGAATTTTCTTTCAATACTCATGTCTTAAAATAAACTCGAATCAATGTTCCGCATGAAAAAAGTCACTTCATAAGTTACCCCCTAAAAAATTAAAGTATCGTTATTAAAATTGATTTGTTATCCCAAAATGACCCTACAAACTGTAGGACACATACATACACATACATACAACATACACATACATACAACACACATACATACATGCAACACATACATACATACATACAACACACGCATATACATACACACATGCATGCATACAACTCACATACATACATACATACAATACACGCACATACATACAACACATACATACATACACGCACATACATACAACACACACACATACATACAACACACACATACATACAACACACGCACACACATACAACACATACATACATACAGCACATGGACATACATACAACACATACATACATACAACACACGCACATACATACAACACATACATACATACACACACATACATGCAACACATACCTACATACATTCACACACAAACATACATACACACGTACATGCAACACGCACATACATACATTCACACACATACATGCATACAACACATACATACATACAACACACGCACATACATACAACATATACATACATACACACACATACATACATTTCCATACATCACAAACATACATACACACACATACATACAACACACACAAAATAATAATAATCAATTCAATTAAATTTTCCACAGCATGAAGAAAACCACATATTCCGAACAGTTAGGTCAACGAGCGCGAATAAATGTTAGTATGAAAAATTCCATTTTAAAACATATTTTTTCATTCAAATTTTAAAGTTATTTTTTAATTATTTTAAAATATCAAGTGTATAACATAGTTGACTAAAAATAACACTCGAAATAATTTTAAAATTCCTTCATTAAATAAATATTCAAAATTGTTATTCTCAAATTTCAATTACAAGCATGTGTTATTTACGATGGTGGAAGTCTTTCTAAGATAGTCTAAGCCAATATTCACACATGATTCAAAGAAAATTACAAACTCCGTACGGTTAGGTCGACGAGCGCGCGTTAATCTCATTGCAAAAAAATTAAAGTTCCCCTATTAAACATTTATCTCCGCTTAAAACTCCAAAAAATGTAAAAACAATTCAATCTTAACAAAATTACTCCTAAAAAATAATTCATTAATTCACCATGAATGCTCTCTCCTTAATTAGTTCTTCGTTAAAATATCAACCCTCGAAAAAATAAATATCCTTCGTGTATGATTAGTCTAAAATAATAATTTCCCCCAAAATACCCGCTTAACTCATCATGTAAAAGCACAGTGGGGGGGGGGGGGGGAAATCAATCTTCCCAAAATTTCTGCTTAAAATAAAAATATAAATTCTTAAATTACACCAAACTGAAAATTTTTAAAGTCCCCACATTAAAATTAAAAAACCCTAATACTATGGATCAACAAAAAAATTCTATGTCCCCAAATAGCCGCTTAACCCCTCATCTAAAATACGGTGGAAAAAAAAAAAAAATCAATCGTCCCAAAATTTCTGCTTAAAATAAAAATATAAATTCTTAAATTACACCAAACTGAAAATTTTTAAAGTCCCCACATTAAAATTAAAAAACCCTAATACTATGGATCAACAAAAAAAATCTATGTCCCGAAATAGCCGCTTAACCCTTCATCTGAAATACGGTGAAAAAAAAAAAAATCAATCTTCCCAAAATTACCACTTAAAATCAAAAAATAAATCCTTAAACTAAAGTTTACCGAAATATTTTAAAGTCCCCACATTAAAATTAAAAACCACTCGTACAATAATACAGAAAAAAACGTTCTGTGTCCCCAAATACCCGCTTAACCCCTCATCAAAGAACACGGTAAAAAAAAAAAAAAAAAAAAAAAAAAAAAAAAAAAGAAAAAGAAAAAAAAGTTGCTTCATTCTTTATTTTTAATTACTTTTCATTTATCTTTTTAAATGAACTACAGCAAAATTCAATCGAAAAAAATTACCACATTAAAACAACCTATCATACTACAGCACGCCGAAATAATTAAAGTGTCTTCATTATTTTTAATTATTTGAAATTAACTTTAATGATTCATTTGTTAAATTGGATTAACTTTTACACTTGACTCAAAATAAATTTAAACTGTTGAAAATTTTAAAGTTTAAATTATTAAAATTTCTTAATAAATCACCACTCGAAAAATAATCCCTCATACTAGAGTATGTTGAAAAAATTTCACCCATAATTTTTAATTACCTTTTTAAATGAACAACAGCATAAGTCTATCGAAAAACATACCCCACGTACTGTAACACGCCGAAAATTTTTAAAGTCCCCACTTAAAATTAAAAAACACCCTCGAACTATAGTATGGTTTAAAAATTCTAACTCCCTGAAATTCCCTCTTAAAATTTAAAAAAAAAATCCTTTTAACCCCCTTCTCTTACAAGACGGTGTCAGGAGGAGGAGGATTGAGGAGGAGGGTTGTGGAGGAGGAGGAGCCCACCACCACCACCACGCTCCTCCTCCTGAGGTCGGACTCTCATTTTTCCCCTACTCATGAAAATTAGTAGAAAGATACTCATTCAAGAAAATAAAATCAATATGACAAAATAACAATAATATAATATTCCTTAAAAAAAAGGATATATATATACTAAAATATTTACCATTACCCAAATCCTAGCAAGATTTGTAGTGCAATCAGATACAAACTACATGTTATATTCATGTTTATTTTGTACGAAATACCATTGGATTAATATACATTAGAAAATCCATATATATAATTATTAATTAAAATTAACTATTTCCATTTTATAAATGAAATAGAAAGTATTCCTGAAGTTCAATTAAAATCGAGGAAAGAATTTGTGCATACCTACAGCACCTGTTCCTGATTTTTTCCAGCCTTGAACTCAAAGTGGAAATATTATCTACTGAACATGCCTACATTTTGAAACATTAAAACACTTTATAGTTTTGGAAAAAATAAAAACATCGTTTTTATTAAACATTTGGTAAATGGTTGTTGTTTTCGGTCGAAAATGGATCGTGTGATGTCCATATTTTATTTTTTTTTTCCGATTGGTGCAGGAATGTTAAATTTTAATTCATGGTGTGGTTAATAGATGACTCTGTTATTACATAAGCTATGCTCTGAGCGCCTAAAAATGATGTTTTTACCGAATTTTATTAAAATGGATATCTGCATTATTATTATTATTATTATTATTATTATTATTATTATTATTATTATTATTATTATTATTATTATTTAGAGGAATTTTTATTTGAATAGGAAATCGAAATGTCGTCGTTAAAACAGAAAAAGTTACAAAATGGGTAGACGCAAATTATCAAATATGGGAGGTCAGACGAAGATTTCACCGATTACGAAATGGGTGACGATCACGAAAAAGGAAACAATCTAATGTTGAACCGATTAATTGTAAAAGACCATGTATTTTTCTTTTCTTTTTTAAATACAGAATGTATTTATGAGTCTTAAATTTGTTTTTGAAACTATTTTCCAAATGGTTGTTGTAATTCGTTAAATTACTATTATTCATTTATTATTCATTTTTAGAGCTTAATGAAAAAATAAAACATCGATCTCAAAACAGTTTTAAATCAAAAAATATTTTTTAAATCAATGATATTATATAGTCGTTTGTTTCTCCATAATTAGGAGATGAATGGCGTTTTTACAGCATAACGCAACAATTTTATTTGATTTTTGGCGAGAAAATTATTGACAAAACTTTTGTCTAAACTAAGTGGCTTTTAGTTTAATGCATACGTGATGATAGGTATACGTGACAGGCCAGAACAACTCGAAACACGAATTTCACGTGTTGTTTTGATGTAACTTGTGTCAGTTTATACATCTTATATCGTTTTATTGGGAAACGTTTATCGTGGAATAATACACTATATCATGAAGTATTTTATGTCTTTTTCTTTTTTTCTGTCGAATTGGCTTTTAAAAATGTATAATTAAGTGATTATTTCTAGTTTTAGAGTATCGCAAAAAACAACGGATCGAATGTTTTATATAGAGCAAAGAATGCAACAAAATTGTACATTCGATAAACAATTTTTTTTTTTTTTTTTTTTTTTTTTTTTTTTTTTTTTTTCTGTTGTTAAATGGTGGTCTGGAAAATTTCACGCGATGATAGAGACAGGGTACACTGTAAAAAAAAAATTCAAGAGGTTACTAAAAAATTTTTAGTAAATTTATATTCCACAGAATTTTTTAGTAACCATTACAAACTTTTTTTTTGCAAGCGAAACAAGCATTTCTTTTGTAAACTAGACAAAATAATTTTTTGTATAACTAACTTAAAAATTTTTAGTATGAGCCACCAAGTAAATTTTAATAATAGCTCCAAAATTATTTTTAATAACCATTATGTGGGCCCGAAGGGCAGGAGCTTCCTTCGGACTTCTGAAGCGGAAGATTTTTGGCAAAACCGCAATAGATGGCAGCACCAAACATTGCTACTGCTCCGACAGTATATTCACAATCCATTTATTAACGAGTACTTTCACTACATATATTCGGGACGTATTTGGCAGTGGCCAGTATCGAACCCGGGACCTTTTAGCCTAGAGTCCGTTACTATAACCACTATGCTATCAAGGCCACACCAAGTGCGTTTTAGTAATAGCTATTAAAATATAAAATTATTAACTCTACTCGTTGCTAACTTTTTTCTAGTAATTCTTACAGATTTTCTTGTAACCGACTAAGATTACTAGAAATTTTTTAGTAATTACAAGGATCACTAAAGTTTTTTTAGTAGATCGACCTTTTTTTTTACAGTATAGGGAAGTGGGGAAAGGTGAGAGGTTGGGAAGGGGCTACAGGTCTGCACGGGCCGGAATTTGCAGGCCCGGCCTGTAGGAAATTTATTTCGAACCGGCCCGTTGTAAAAATCAAAAGTTTGGCCAGGGCCTGGCCCGTATAGAAATCAGCGAAAACAGGCCCAACCCGTTCTGGCCCATCACAATTTCTATTATTTCTAAAAAAAAATTCAGATTTTACATGATGTACATATTAGAAATATTAATGATTACTTAGATTCTTAGACTTTCAACGTTCAAATAAAGATTCATTAAAAAATTAATATGGTTTAGAATACAAGAAAAAAAAAAAAATGAAGATTTAAAGACACCGCAACTTTTGAAGCTGTATAAAAAAGTAGATTTATGACCTACTGTCAAAGTTGGTGTTTCGAACAGAATTTCCGGAAACGACTGCATGGAAAGGGAGAATAATCTGCAACTATTTGACAAGAATCTCTTATATCTCAACAAGGTTATGCAAGTGTCTTATTCACCAAAAATGAAAAACACTATTCGATTCCAAACTCTCCAATAGTGAAGCTTGACAAATTTATACTTTACATTTAAAAATTAGTCAGAAAATGTGTCAAACATTCACGTTGTTGAGAAATGAATTTAAGAACCAACATGAAGTATATATCGAAAGATTACGTTAAGGGTGTTCTTAAATCATAAACGCAATAGATTTTTCATAATAGGCCTTCAAAGTGGACGCTTTTGAACACATTTCCCGGCGGAGACAGAAAAACCGGTCGAAAAACAGGAGAAAAACGGGTGATCATGTGATCGAAATAGCTTATAACTCGATAGGTAATTTAATTATCATAAAATGAAAAACTAAGTTGGATTCGAAATCGCTTCCATAGTCAGGCCTTCCAATTTCATGTTTCTGTTAAAAAATGAATTTGTCACTGTGTCAAAATGTTTTGCGCTTATTGAGCGGAGCAGTTGAGAACAACCCTTAACTCTTCCATTACTTTCCCCGAGAAGAATTCTTCGCTACGCCACTGGTCGTTTCATTTACAGTTACGCTAATATCTACATACCGTGTCTCACAAAAGTGATGGGACACTTGTGCTTTATAAAAAGAAACTGCAATAAAATAAATAAATAAACATGTGCAAAAGTTTTTTGGGTGTGTTTCATATTTAAAGTTAGTAACAATTATTACATAACATACATTTTGTCAAAATATTAAAATATTAATTTAGTAAAAATACAATTGTTCAGAACGGAGCAAAAAATGGCTCACATAAGTGATGGGACACTTACTTTTCCATCAAATATTTATCCAAAAATTTTACTTTTTAAAAGGTTTTAATATTTTGTTGGATTTCCTTTTACTTTTAAAACATGATTTAATCTTTTTGGGATGGATTCGACTAATTTTTTTGTGATTTCTGGAGTGATTTTACCCCATTCTTCTTGAAGCACCGATTTTAGTTGTTGTTTTGAAGAAATGGTGTGTTTGCGAATTCTTGATTCCAATTCTTGCCAAATATTCTCTATGGGATTTAAGTCTGGAGATTGTGGTGGTGTTTTTATTATTTCAGGACAATTATATAGCAGCCAGAGTCTAACGTTCAGAGCAGTGTGCTTGGGGTCATTGTCCTGGTAGAATTTAAAATCTTTATGAAGGTTCAATTTTCGTGCTGAAGATTTCAAATTTTGCTTTAAAATGTCAATATACTTGTACTGATCCATTATACTGTCAATAAAAACAAGATTACCAACTCCAGCGGACGACATACACCCCCATACCATAACTCATTCTCCGCCATGTTTTACTGTTGGTACCAAGTTCTGTTTGAGAAATTCTTCCCTGGGTTTTCTCCACACCAAGATCCTACCGCCAGAACCAAATATATTAAATTTACTCTCATCAGCAAATATAACTTTATTCCAGTAATCAGAATTCTTATTTATGTTGGATTTTGCGAAAGCTAGTCCGAGTTTTCTATTCTTTTCACTTACGAAGAATTTTTTCCTGGCTACTCTACCGTGATATCCAGCAGATCGAATTACCCTTCTAATAGTCTCAGGATTAACAATTATTCCATATAATGCTTGTAAATCAGCAGCAACTTTTGAAGCACTATTTCTTGGATTTTTTTTAATATTTCGAACGATAATTCGCTTTATTCCATTGGATAGCTTTGATGGTCGGCCAGGTCTTCTTTTATCCTGAATTATATGATTCTTTTTATATCGTTTAAAGATATTGAAAACTGTTGAACGACTCAAGTTAACTGTTTCAGCAGTTTTTCTAATAGATTTTCCACGTTCAATATGCAAATTAATAACTAATTTTCGAATTTCAGGCGAAGTTTCTTTTCGTTTAGCATTCATGGCTACACAGAGCTAAAAAACACAAAAATTCCAAAACAAACTGGAGAGAAATACTGCAGACGATTTTATAAATTATTGCCAATTGCTTTTAAGTAAAAATAAAACCCCCCAAAATATTTTTGGGGGTTTTATTTTTATTGCTTATTTCAGACGATTTTTGATGCATATATAATGGTGTCCCATCACTTATGTGAGCTATTTTTTGCTCCGTTCTAAACATTTGTATTTTTACTAAATTAATATTTTAATATTTTGACAAAATGTATGTTATGTAATAATCTTTACTAAATTTAAGTATGGAACACACCCACAAAAAAAATGTGTACATGTTTTTTTAATTTATTTGATTAGTTTCCTTTTGTAAAGCACAAGTGTCCCATCACTTATGTGAGACACTGTATAAACAAACTGTTCTCAAACAATCCAATAAAAGAATGCTGAAAGCTTCACGTCGCTGCCAATAGATGGCACTAGTATGCAGAATCCAAGCGTTGAGTTATGGTACTTCTGCCGTGAATCGGTTGGCGGAGGGGCTTAACTACGTCATCGGAGGAGGCGGGGCTGGCGCTAAAACCCACCCCTCTCGGCGACAGTTATGTCAGCAGAATTGTTGGATTCTTCGCCCTTCCAGACGGGTTTTGTACTTTTTCAGCACTACTTCGAAAAACTTCTGTTTCTGAAAAACTAACTTCGTGCTCTAGCTGTTCAGATAGATGGATGGTTCAATCGCGGTTACAGTCAGAGCTATTTCTTCAAAGCAATTTTACTGCCTGTTTTTTGTTTTATTTACTTTTGATATTCGATTTTAGGATTAATTTTAGCAGTCTTCGTAAATCTTCGATTTTCGATGTTTATTCACGATTATAGATAGAGCAATTTTTGTTTCGTAAGATTTGACAGTTAATTTTTTCTCCTTTTTCTTTTTTATAACTTACTTTTTATATGCGATTTTATGAATTAATTTTAATAATTTTCGGATATCTTCGATTTTGGACTTTATTCCCGATTATAGATAAATAAATTTTTTCCCTTTCCTTTCTTTATTTCTTTCTTTCTTTCTTTTTTTTTTTTTTTTTTTTTTTTGAGAGAGAGGGGGGGGGGGGTAAGATTTGACTAATTATTTTTATTCCCTGTTTTTTTTTTTTTTTTTTTTTCGATATGCGAGATATTATTTCTGAAAAACTAACTTCATGCTCTAGCTGTTCATAAAGATGTATGGTTCAATCGCGATTGTAGATGAAGCAATTTCTTGACATAAGATTTATCTATTGATTTTTACTGCCTTTTTTATTTATTTATTTACTCTTAATATTTTTATAAATTAATTTTAGCAATTTTCGTATATCTTCGATTTTCGATGTTTATCCAAGATTATAGTTATTATCCATGGTTATGCTTTATGGATATGGTTATTATCCATGACTATCCAAGATTTAGCTATTGATTTTTACTGCCTTTTTTATTTATTTATTTACTCTTAATATGCGATTTTATAAATTAATTTTTATAATTTCCGTATATATTCGATTTTTGAAGTTTATCCAAGATTATCGATCGAGCAATTTTTGTCATAAAATTTAGTTATTAATTTTTACTGCCTTTTTTTTTTCTTTTTACATTTAATTGCGATTTTAGAATTAATTTTAGCCTTTTTGGTATAGCTTCGATTTTGGACTTTATTCCCGATTATAGATAAAGGAATTTTTTCCTTTCCTTTCTTTCTTTCTTTACTTTTTTTTGTGTTAGATTTGACTAATTATTTTTGTTCTCTGTTTTATTATTTACTTCTCCGGTTTAGTATGCGATTTTCTCTCAATTCTCAATTTTCTCTAGCATTTCCCTCAATATTCTCAATTTTTTATGTTTATTCGCGATTATAAATAGGGCACTGTTATTGTTATTATTATTTTTATCATTATTATTTTATTTATTTATTTATTTATTTCAGAAACATTGATTTTTACTGCATATTTTTTCTGTTAACAGTCGTATTTTAGGATTCATTTTATAATGTTTGAATATTTTTGATTTTCAACGTTTATTCTCGATGATAGACAAAATATTTTTCTTTTCTTCTTCTTCTTATTATTATTATTCGAAAGATATGCCATTTATACTGTCTGTTTATTATTATTATTATTATTACTTATTTATTTTTAACTTTTATATACGATTTTAGGTTTAATTTTAGTAATTTTCTCGTATATTTTCAACGGTTATTCGGGTTAGAGTGATTTTTTTCCCGAAGATTTGACCGATTTTTATTCCTTTTTAATATACGAATTCGGGATTAATTTTAATTTTCATGTATCTTTCAATTTCAACGCAAGATAAATTTATGTAGATTACTGATTTACTGATCGATGATTTACTCGCAAATATCAATTACATCTTAGAGCATTTTTAATGCGTTTTTTTTTTCTTTTTATTCTTATTTATTTATTTATTTCTTTTCTTTTATATTTAATAGGTAATTTTAGGATTAATTTTGGTGATTTTCGCTACTATATTAATTTACGTACTTCGATTATCAACAGAAGGATAAATTTCAATAGGCTACTTTATTTACACATTGATGATTGACTCGCAATTATCAATTATAGCTAGAACATCTTTATATATATATATATAATTTTGCTTTTTTTTTTTTTTTTTTTTTTTTTTTAATTTTTAAGGTGTATTCCGATCCAAACTGCCTATTTTCGATTTTTTTTTTTTTTTTTTTTTTTTTTAATTCATTTTTGCTCTCAAACGCATCTAACTGGCAAATTGTCTTATTTAGAAAATACACAAGGTGCCGTGAGGGTTGATTCTTTCATAAATGTAGAAAAGGTTGTAAAAGAAGGCTGTCAAAAACGGCGTTTTGATCCGAATTTTCCTGAGCTGGAGATCTGGAAACGAAAAAAAAGGGTGACGCTGAGAAAATAATTATTCCTAAATCCAATTCTAATGGATTGAGCGAAGAATGACATCACGCGGCATCTGACGCGTCTCTTCAAAAATTACCTCATTAAGTTTCGTGTCTTTACCTTTAAAAATGAGTCTGAAAATGTATCGGAAAATTTTGAGCTGTCGAAAGTAAAAAAAAAATATTTTTAGGAATTTTAGCTAATTTTCGCAGTTTTCGCATAATCCTTAATTTTCAACTTAGGATAAATTTAATTGTAGATTGTTTGTGTTACAGATTGATACGGATTCGCAAATATCAATTAAGCTAGAGGAATTTTTTTCATGCGAGTTTTGCTGATATTCAGGATGAGATTATTTTATGTACACTCAGAAAAAGGGATTGATTAAAACTACAAAACATGTTTTGTTGAGTACATTTTGGTTGTTTTGGCGAATTTTTTAATAAAAGTAAAAAATCGGTTTTGTTTCTGAGACAAAAAATATTGTTAACACTCTTATAAAATTTTAACAAAATTTCATCAATTTTAGTTGAGCATTTTCAATTTGTAATTCCGTCAAAATTTTACTGTTTTTGCGAATTTTAACCCTTAAACGGTAACGTGTTTTTCGGCACCTTTAAACGGTAATCATGGGTCACTCGTGCTTAGCGCTGTAAAAAGTGGTTTAAAGTGCTTTAAAAATTCTTAAAAAATTCATGATATTACATCAACTACCCTTGAACAAGAATCAGTCACAATATTGCTGATTTATTAATTTGTTTAAACAATATGTTTAAATAAACAAATAAAAATGTGAAAAATGCACATTTTTTTTAAAAAATCATAACTTTCGATAGAATTGACATTTTTTGCTGTTTCAAACGGGAAATTGAAGATCAAGAATGGTACTTTCACAAAAAAATAAAAATAGCCAGTATAAGTTAAAAAAATGCTTAAGTTTTGGGCATATAAATGACATTTTTTAAACTTATAAATAGGTACAATTTACAATGAAATAGAAGTTTTATCAGTTTTTAATCAATTTTATTTATGAAAATGATGTTAATTATCAAACTTTATTTAATTAAACAAAAAATATAATAATAAAAAATCACAGCAACACTGATATCATCATTTATAAACAATCGAAGGAAGCCAAGAAGGAGAGCAAACTGCAATCACACCAAACAATTTCATAAACACGTGTTTGCATAAAAAGTAAGGTTCGGAAACCCAAGTGAGTGTAATGTATCGATTTTTTATGAAAAACCATCAATTCCTAACCAAACAAATTTTTTCTTACCTTACACTTTTCGTCAACGTAAATGGTAACTCTGGGTCACTCGTGCCTTTTCGAAATTTTGACTGGCTCTTGCGTCGGCTGTGAACACACTAAAACATCCGCGTTTCGGGAGCTAATAGCCTACTAGTGTACTATTTTTTTCAGGGTAGTTTAGTCCCGATCCCCACTTTCTCCTCTAAGCTACCAAGGAAAGAAAATTTGACCGAGGCACTAGTGACCCATGGTTACCGCTTAAGGGTTAAATGTGTGATCAATAGCCATAACTCTCTCATGTAATTTTGTTTCATTGACTTGTATACCTATAAAGGATTAACATAATTTTTGGATTATAAAAACTTTTGAAATTGAGACTGATTTATGACGTTATTATTACGTTATTATGAATTTCGGATGAAAATTGTGGACAGAAAATTGCAAAAAAAAAAAAATATCAACAATTTTTTTTTTTTTTTTTTTTTTTTTTTTTTTTTTTTTTTAGTCTATTCAAACAAAATTTCCATTGACTCATATTTAAACGAAAAAATTTGTTGGACCAAACAAATTTTTGTTGATTCAGAAAGCTTTTTTCTTGGTGTCCATCTGCGTTTTCATTTTCAACTGAGGATAAGTTTAATTCTTATGTAGATCTTTCATATGCGCCGATGATATAGCTCGTGGAGCAATTTTCGATAGAGTTCCACAATTAATTTGCAGTTACAGTTTTAGGAATTATCTATATTATCGTATCTGTATCTATATTATCGTATCGTATCGTATCGTATTATATCGTATCTGTGGGTAACACATTCGTCATTTTGCGAATGGCAATTCTTTGAAATTTGAAATGCAATTTTTGTATGAAAAGTTTTTAAACTTCTAAAAATCGCACATTTTTAATTTGTAGACAGTCTTATGGGGGGAAAAGTGTACTTTTAACTGCAGTTTATTTAAAAACTGTATCTCAATTTATCTTTGAGATAATATTTTTTTGTATAGTTTTTAGTACCAATTTTGTAATAATGGCAACATAAAAACTCCATTTCTATCATTTTTTCATAAAAACTGAAAAAAGAAAATTAAATTAAAATAAGTGTTGTGTGAAGGATGCCATTTTCTGATTTTTTTTTTAAAAAGCAGAAAAACGGTTTTGTAATTTCTATGTTTTAAATTTCACTGTATCGGATTTATTGGCGCTAAATTACGTTAGGGACATACGGCCTAACTAATTTTTTTATGGCGTAACTAATATTTTAAACTGAAAATAATGTTACTGTTTTTGTAAGGATGCATTATGCCTTATAAACTCCACATTATTTTTCCCTTTTGCATATGTACTGATACTAACTTTCAGGCATTATACAAAATGCTTAAGGGTGTATTTAGATTCAAATTGCTTATTTTCCGATTTATTTTTGAATTCATTTTTGCTCTCAAATACACCAAACTTTCAAAATCTCTTACTTGGAAAGTGCACAAGGTGCCGTGATTGTCGATTCTTTGATAAATGCAGAAAATATTCCAAAAAAAGCAATCAAAAACGGCATTTCGAACCGATTTTTCCCAAGCAGGAGATCTGGAAACGAAAAAAGGGGTCATAGTGATAAGGTAATTGTTTATAACTCAAACTCTAATGAATGGAGCGTAAAAAGACATCACACGCCACCTCATGCGTCCCTTCAAGAATCCCCTCGGCAAGTTTCATGTTTCTACTTTCAAAAATGTGTCTGGAATTGTAGTATCCAAAAATTTCGAGCTGTTGAAGGTGGAAGAGCGTTTCTTCGAATACAGCCTTAAACAAGTTAAAATGATGCCACTTTTAAAAGAAAACGATCATTTTCTCAGATAAACATTTTAACACAAATGCGTCCAAAAAAACATGAATTATAGCAATTTTTACTCTTCAGTACTGAAATTAGTACATGAAGTTAGGAATGCAACTATTCACATGCAAAAATATGACTAAGTTTTCAGTGAAAATGGCATTAAAAAATGGTGAATACGGATAGGTGAGTAAAGTAAATTTCGGGAAATTAAAAAATTTATTTCATGTTTAGATTTCACGAGAAAAAACTTCCATGATCGTGTCAAAGTGGAATACATTTTGTTAATAAATATTTTAATAAATATAACCAGTTATTATATACCACAATAAGACTTCATCATAATAACTGATCTTTATTACATTTTGCATATGAGATTAAAGTTTAATTTTAATAATTGGTACAACTATGTTTTATAGAAATGCAGCATTTTGTGAACTTTAGATTAAAATAATATATTTTTAGAGTTAGACTAACAAATATAACATGCATTTTTTTATGGTAACTTATTCTTTAAGTTTATTATTAATCAATAAAACAGTTCCTTCTTAAACGTTTTCTTTCGCCGAAGTTCGACGGGTTCCATCACGTTTTATTAATTTCTGATTATTTTCGATTAACACATTCGCTTCTGAAAAAAGAAAAAAAATAGAAAGAAATCAAAAGAAAAAAAGAAAGAAAAAAATCTATGAATACTCAATTTATTACGATTTTGTGGATTAGATTCAGTTACACAGAAATAGAAATAATTAAACTCCTTTTTAAATAAGAAGTCATGAGCATGACAGCTTAGAATCATGATGCATTATGGGATGTCACTGAATACCTTAGATAGGATATGATTAAATAAAATGAAGAAAACTTTAATTAATATATTTTTAATATTTGATTTACCTGCAACGATTATATACATTAAGGTCCCACACTAGTCTACTATATTTTTAGCTATCACTAGCCCCACTATATTTTTAGAATTTTTTTTTTTTTTTTTTTTTTTTTTTTTTTTTGCATAGAATAGTTGAGGACGATCTATAACCGGGCTAATTTTTATTTTTCCATTTTGGTTTCAAATTTTTTTAAAAAAAATTACCCTTTCAAAACCGTTTAAACAGGTTCTGAATTTGAAACTTTTCTATTATAAATAATATATAAATATATAAACAAAATCGAAAAAGTAAAAACTCGCCCTGTTGTAAATCGTCTTCAGCTATTCTATCAAAAAAAAAAAAAAAAAAAAAAAAAAAAAAAAAAAAAAAAACATGTGAAAATATGAAAATTTGAGCGAGATATTTGAAAAGAACGCTCCCATAGATTTTACATTATCATCCAGGTCTTTTTCGGTGACTAGTGTGGGACCTTAAATTTCAAATCATTTGGCTGGATAGCTTTTACGCTATGATATGCGGACAGATGGATGGACCAGGCGAAGACTATATAGATACTATAAGGTATTTATGTAATTACGAACGCACCTAAACAAATCGCAATATGTGCAATAAATAATAAGGTACGCTGGGGTAATAACGCCACGTTAAGGTTCTACCAATTTTCACGGCTCAGTTTTAGTTTGTATTTTTCAAACAAATACATGATTTGATACAGCAACTCATTGACTATCTGTAAATAAAAAAATTATTTAACAGATATGTATTCATAAAATGTAATGGCGTGATTTCTTGACCAATGCTATTTGGCATTATTACCCACCTATATGGGTGACAACAATCCAAAAACTAAAGCCCTTTCCAGTATTTTATCCCTTACCTACTTTTTCCATATCTCTGTATTTTACACGCACGCATGTTTGGTACATAGTAACAAAAACTGTAATTTTTACAGAAAAAAACAGTTTTGAACGAAAACAGTTTTTTTCTGTAAAAGAAAAAAGAACACTGTTAAAAATCTGCAGCATTTTATCCAGTCATTTGACCGTTTTCTACAAAAAAAAGTAAAACAACCGTCTTTTTACGTTATTACCCACCTATATGGGTAATAACGCCATGCTAACAAAACTATGAAATAAGATGGAATGATTGCATGTAGATTGCCCAATTCTAAAAATACAAACTCTACAAACTTAGAAATTGACAAATTGCATCCTAAGCTATTGAAAATGTTCAATTTTTTTGTGAAAGTGTAAGAAAAATAAAGGTGTGGTGTGGTGGAGGGGGGGGGGGGGGGGAAGGGGGAGGATGAGGCAAAATTAATATCAGACCGTGAGCTTCTTTTTGCTTAAAAAGGACCGCTTAAATATAATTATTAGAAACATTGCACAGTTTTAACTGAGTTTATTTGAATCAGTATTTAGGATGTAACTCGGCCACTGTAGGGAATCAACCGGGGTATTAATGCCAAGGATTGGCGTTATTACCCCGTTATAGTTATTGCGCTGTACATTTTAAATTACAAATTATCTCGAGAAGATATCCAAAATCTTCAACAACATTTTGAAAGTCCATGAAATGTACTGTTTAGCTCCGATATCTCGGCAGATGACCTTGGAAGAATCTATTCTTGACCGGGAGTTCCAGGGTCAAACGTTGCCAAGTACAAGTGCATAATTGGCGAACGGTCAATCCGCCAAAAAACCGGAAATAGGGATCTGTACTAAGTATCTGCAGCTCCCGTTATCTAAGTTGACAACTGTTTCAGGCGTATGCTTGTATCTGAAATTGATCGTTCTCTTTACCTTTTTGATTATTATTATTATTATTGTTACCGTTTTTTCCGCATATTCATCTTGACAAAATATCAGAGATTAATAAAAGTATTCATTCCAAGTAGCAAAATCTGATTTTGAAAGTTCCGAAACCGAAACAGAATTTCGGAAATCTTTCTATTTTCAGCCGAAAACTCATTTGAAAAAAAAAGTGATTAATGCATACATAAATATACATAATTATTAATTAATGATACGTGTTTATTAAATAGATATAATTATTGAGTAACTATAACAGTCCAAGTTGGCTGTCTGTACCTTTGACCAAAACTTTTTACTTTCATGTAAAATAGGATGCAATTAGTTCATCAATGACACAGAATTACTTTTTAATTATATGAACTTATTAAAAAATGTTTTAGGTATACATATCTCATTTTATCTTTTAAAATAACTTTTTAAAATTTGATCATCAGTTAAATTAGAACTTTCTTTAAAAAAGTATTCGAGATACTTCTAACTAAACATTTTCTATTACCGTTAAGCCTGTAGCTTTTATTGAGCATGTCAAAAACATCGTCAAAGTTCAGTTTTATGTATACTACATGCTTTATAATTTGCACTCACGTCTTAAGCCGTTATAATTCAAATCAGTGAACAATGTTAAAAATTTCCGAAAGTAGGAATGAGACTTTTGGAATACAGACAGTTTCGATCCGGCCGAATTTTCGGAGAAACTTTGAGTTTCGGCAGAAAACGAAAACGAAAACGAAAACAAATTTCTGATCAATCTTCATAGTGAGAGAGAATTAGTTATAACTCAGGATTTATTTGTTTTATAAGAATTTCAAAAAACTATTTGAAGTCAAAGTATTTCAGTAGTACTATCTTCAAATTTCACGCGTTATAAGATTCTTTTACATAATTATTCAGTTTAATATCTTTTTACCGTACAATCTTCCAGAATACAATCAAATTTAAAAGTCTATGTAAAAATTCTTAGCATGTAATTTTTTTATTAAGGATTAAGGTTTGATTATGACATCGGTTGTGTGAAATTTACAAAGCTAACATCATTAATTAAATATAAGATTCTGTCTCCGCCTCTCAATTTTTTTTAAAGGCACTATGAAAAAATCAATTAAAAAAATCTGAATTAATAATTTATCTGTTTCTGATACTTGTATATATTTTTTTAAATATATGTATCGGTAGTTAAAAGTATCAAAACATGCAGCGCCGTGCGAAAGGGAGGGCGAAGAAGGATCCGCCCTGGGCACGGAAATTTAGGGGGCGCCAGATTTATACTACCGACGTCATTACTGTCACAAGAAAAAGTTGGGAGGGGGGAGGCAGCTAATTCTAACTTTGCCCGGGCGCAATTTTCTCTTCACGCGCCCCTGACAACATGATTCAATAGAATAAATGTAAAATAGAAAATAGAGACAAATAAAATAAAATTGGAAGGAAATAAATCGATTCTTCAGTTAATCTTACGGAAAGTGCATAAAATTTGGAACTCTTTAAAGGTAAATGTAATCTTTATTGTATCTCTTTAAATGTAATCTTATACATAAAAACAAAAATATGAACGCTTGGATCATCAGAAATTCTATCTACTGTAAATGGGATAAAGAGTTAATTGTAAATGTTTTTTTAGTTATCGTGAGTGAATTTTTGTACTTAATGTGCTTTTTTTTTAAATGTTATGTGAATAAAGTCACGTGTAATAGCTGTTACTATATACAAAAATCTAACATTTTAAATGCATTTTGAAAACAAACAATAGATATATGTATACATAATGAATACGTACAAACTTAAGGTAGACATTTTAAAAAATTCAAACACACCTTTTAATTGTAAAATTGCTAATAAATTCACATTAAAATGTTATGAAATGGTCTGCATTATTTTTTATAGATAAAGAATTTCCATTGTTGAAAATATGGCTACGTGCTTTTACAGTTTCTATTTGTAAAATTGTTAATAAATTCATATTAAAATGTTATGAAATATTCTGCATTAATTTTTATGCATAAAGAATTGCCATTGTTGGAAATATGGCTATGTGCTTTCACAGTTCATTCCTATAATTATTATCATCATTTTTGTTACCAGAAGCATTACTTACGTTTTAAAATATCATAATTATTTATAAAAAGATTGCTATTGGAAACGACCACACTTAAACAACACATTTATAAATAATACATTTTCACTAAATACATTTCTGCTCATGATTGGCATTATCTAGGCTAACGCGCCAATTATGGGTGCCATTCTCCCTTGTGCCTTATAGCGTTTTACCCATTATCAAGAATAGAACCGTCCGAGACTCTCCGCTCGAAATGCCAAGAAATGGGAGTCCGACAGTACTACAAATTTATGTAATTAACAAAGTATTTCCGGATAATAAAAAAAAAATAGTCTTCACATCACAAAACGTATCTCGCAAATTTTAGATCAAGCGTTAATTTTAGTTGCTTGTAAAAACAATAAGACCTAAAAATGAAACAAATTAACTTGAAGCTGTTTCTTGCGATTTATATGACTCAAAACCCTTCTGCGCAAGGCACATGGGTGTCATTTACCAGATTATTTCATAATTATGCAAAATATTAGCACTTGGCATTATTTCACCAGACCACCTTACATATATAAATCTGTAATTTTTACATAAAAGAATTGTATTTTTTAGAGAAAAAAATCTGTTTTAGGGAAAATCAGTTTTTATCCGTAAAAGAATCTGAATTTCGTAATTTTTACTGAAAAAAGCTGTATTTTTTACATAAAAAATTACAGATATTTTCTCTAAATTAAACGGTTTTAAACGGGCTCTAAAATTGACAGTTTTTTCATATCAATTAAAACGACTGTTTTTTTTTTTTTTTTTTTTTTTTTTTATTTTTTTTTTTTTTTTTTACAGTGTAAATATTATTTGATTGTGGAATGAAAAGTAAAATAAATGAAATGGAACAATAAATATTTTTTTTGTACAACGTTTATACAATAGTAATACAGCAACAATCCAAAAACTAAAGCCCTTTCCAGTATTTTATCCCTTACCTACTTTTTCCATATCTCTGTATTTTACACGCACGCATGTTTGGTACATAGTAACAAAAACTGTAATTTTTACAGAAAAAAACAGTTTTGAACGAAAACAGTTTTTTTCTGTAAAAGAAAAAGGAACACTGTTAAAAATCTGCAGCATTTTATCCAGTCATTTGACCGTTTTCTACAAAAAGAAGTAAAACAACCGTCTTTTTACGTTATTCTGAACTTATTATTACCAATTTTATGGTCAGAATAGAGTTAAATTACGGTTATGTTACTGTTTTTTCAGAAAACGGTGAAATGACTGTACAAAATGCTGCAAGATTTTTAACAGTGAATTTTGTAATTTTTACAAGAAAAACTGTTTTAAAGGAAAGCATCTTTTTTTCTGTAAAAGAAAAAAAAGAATTTTTTAATTTTTACAGTAAAAACTGTTTTGGAGGAATACAATTTTTTCTATAAAACAAAAAATAATTTTGTCATTTTTACAAAAAAAAAAAAAAAAAAAAAAAAAACTGTTTTGAAGGAAAACAGTTTTTTTTTTCCGTAAAATTAAAAATACAGAAAAAACTGTTACAGAAAAAACTGTTTTGAAAGAAAAATTACAAATATTTTCTGTAAATTAAATCGTTTTGCACAGGTGCCAAAATTGACAGTTTTTTCCCCCCCTTCACAATTTGAGGATTTTTCTTTTCTTTACCCTTTTTTAGGTGCGTTCGTAATTATGTAAATACGTAGCACCTATAGTGGTCGCTCAGTCTGTCCGTCCGTCCGTCTGTCTGTCCGTCCGTCCGTCCGTCCGTCTGTCCGCATATAACAACGCAAAAACTACCCAACCGAATCGTTTGAAATTTAAAATACATAATTATTACATAGTTTTGTCGAGTCATTTCAAATTTTATGAAAATCGGATGCATAGATCAATTACAGGGGCAATCCAAAGTATTCCACAACATTACGGTCAATGGGGAAAAAAGTTTCAAATGCATTTTAATCGTTTGAAATTTAAAATGCATAACTAGTACATAATTTTGCCGAGTTATTTTAAATTTTTTGATAATCGGGTACATAGAACAATTACAGGGGCAATCAAAAGTATTCAATTACATTATTGCCGAAGGAGAAAAAGTTTCAAATGTATTTTATACGTTTGAAATTTAAAATACATAATTATTACATAATTTTGCCGAGTTATTTCAAATTTTATGAAAATCGGATGCATAGATTAATTACAGGGACAATCAAAAGTATTCCGTTACATTACGGTCAATGGAGGAAAAAAAATTTCAAATGCATTTTAATGGTGTTACACTCATTCGAGCTTAATAAAATTTATATGCAACTATAAAGTATATATTATAATATACATTTTACATAATTTGTGGTGCAAAGAACATTTGTTATTGATTTACAAGGCCACACAAAAGTATTCCATTACATAATGGTACAGGGAGAACATTGTTTGATGAGCGTTTTAATTGTAATTCACTATTTACATTTTTATGAGATTGATATATGAGAGTAATAATTTAAAAACTTCGTTATCGTACGAACGCACCTCGTTTGCTACGCTTCACGTGCAATTTCCAAATTGTTTTGTGTGTGTGTGTGTGGTTTATTTAATGCATTTTTTTCTTCAAAAATTTTTATTTGGCGTCCCCCACGCCCAACTTTTTCTTGTAACAGGCCAAAAATTACGATAGTAGTATAAATTTGGCGCCCCATAAACTTCCGCGCCAGGGGCGACCGCCCCCTTCTCCCCCCCCCCTCCCTTTCGCAGGGCGCTGATTATGTTACACTGTAATAACTGCAAATTTATATATGTATGATACAATAATTAGTTCAAAGAATAAAGTAATTAGCAATATTCAAATTTCTTAAACATATTCTGATAAATTATTTCAAAAAACACTAAAACTAAAAATAAATGGAAAATTTTAACTTGCTAGTATAATAGACTAAAACTATTTAATATAATTTTGATATCTACAAATGAGAATATGCGTGAAGTGGGAATTAAAATAAATAAATAGGTTCAAATAAAATACAAATTTCGTCATATATATATATATATATATGTATATATATATATATATATATATATATATATATGTGTGTGTGTAAGCGGAAAACATATGTGAAAAAAAAAATACGACTAGAAAAAAATACACGATGAATAATATAAAGACCAAATATTTGAAAATGTATATGATAATATTATAGAATAGATAATAATATATTGTATATATTATATAATATATATTATATAATATATATATAATATATATATAATATATTACTTCCTATATTTGCTATATATTATATTGCTTGCTTATAGTTGCTATTATTATATATATAATATAAAATATATTATATATATTATATTATACAGAATATAGAATATAATGATATATAATATAACAATCGATAAAATAGAATAAAATAAAATAAACAGGTGTGTATGGACTTACCATTTTCCAAACGAAAATAAATACAAATTTGCAAACATGCAAAAAATATTATGATGCAGTGACTAATAACAAATAAAAAATACCATAGGTTACTTCAATAACGTATTATAATTCTTTGACCACTGGGTGAATTCAGGTGTTACGCCACGATGGTAAGCAGATATGTAATACTTTGATGATTTTTTATTTAATTCAATGTAAAATTAATAATACATTGTAAAGTTAAGGATGTTTTTAAATCAAAAGGGACAATTTTGTGACATAAATTTTAAAGGTGTATTTCGATTCAAATTGCTTACTTTCCGATTTATTTTTGAATTCATTTTGGCTCACAAATGCATCCCTCTGGACAAATTGTCTTATTTAGAAAGGACACAAGGTGCCGTGATTATCTTTTTTTTTTTTTTTTTTTTTTTTTTTTTTTTTTTTTTTTTTTATAAATGCAGAAAATATTGCAAAAAAATGCAATCAAAGTTGGCTTTTTAAACGAATTTTTCCGAAGTGGGAGATCTGGGAACGAAAAAATGATGGAATTGAAAAAAAAATCCTTTTGTAAATGCAATTCTAAAGAATGGAGCGAAAAATGATATCACACGGCCTCTTATACAACACTTCAAAAATCATCCCAGCAAGTTTCATGTCTCTACTTTTAAAAATATGTCTGAAAATGTATCGGAAAATTTCAAGCTGTTGAAGGTAGATAATCATTTTTTTAATACATCCTTAAGGGTGTATTAGAAAAAACGCTTTTCCACCTTCAACAGCTCGAAATTTTTCGATACAATTTCAGATATAATTTTAAAAGTAGAAACACGAAACTTGCTGAGGGGATTCTTGGAGGGACGTATGAGGTGCCGTGTGATGTCTTTTTAAGCCCAGTTCATTAGAATTTGAGTTATAAACAATTACCTTATCAGTAGGACCCTTTTTTTCGTTCACAAATCTCCCGCTTGGGAAAAATCGGTTCGAAATGCCAGATTTTGATTGCTTTTTTTGCAATATTTTCTGCATTTATCAAAATATCGGCTATCACGGCACCTTGTATACTTTCCAAATAACAGCATTTGAAAGTTTGGTGCATTTGAGAGCAAAAATGAATTCAAAAATAAATCTGAAAATAAGCGGTTTGAATCGAAATACACCCTTATGGGTGTATTCCGATCAAAACCGCTTATTTTCAAATTTATTTTTTAATTCATTTTTGCTCTCAAATGCACCAAAGTTCCAAAATCTCTTCTTTAGAAACTACATAAAGTGCCGTGTTGGTCAATTTTTTGGTAAATGTAGAAAATATTGCAAAAAATACAGTCAAAGTTGCTAATTTGAGCAGAAATTTCCTAACCTGGAGAACTAGGAACGAAAAAAAAGATCGAACTGAGAAAATAATTACTTAAAATTTATATTTCTAATGAATGGAATGAAAAATGACATCACAAGGCATCTTTATACATCCGTAAAAAAGGCATACCAATTTTCGTCACGCCATATTACCAAATAGGAGAAAACATTGTGAAAAATTCATGGATTAAAAAAAAAAATAAATAAATAAATAAAATCTAAAGAAAATTATTCTATCCCCACCAGAAATTGCAACTGAAAGAAAGAAATATCATAAATAATAAAAAAGTACGACTTAAGTAACCTGAAAACATTAAGTTGCGATTATAAAAGTCTAAGAAATATTGGATATAATTCCAATATTTACAATTACAAATGTTTAAGAAAAAAAAAAAAAAAAAAAAAAAAAAAAAACAATTTTTGTTATGCCTTATCACCAAATAGAAGAAAACATCGTGAACAATTCATGGATTAAAAAATAAATAAATAAAAAAATTCCAAAGAAAGTTATTCCACCCCCACCAGAAATTGCAAATGAAAGAAAAAATATTATAAATAATAAAAATGTCTAGAATTAAGTGATTTGAAAACATTAAATAGCGATTATAAAAGTCTAAAAAAATATTTGATATAATTCCAATATTTACAATTACAAATGCTCAAAAAAATAAAAAATAAATAAAAACGCAAACAAATTTTTGTCTCGCCATATTACCAAATAGGAGAAAACATTGTGAAAAATTCATGGATTTAAAATAAATAAATAAATAAATTAGAAATAAAATTATTCCATCCCCCACCAGAAATTAAGTCCTGAAAGAAATATCATAAATAATATAAAAGTCCCGACTTAAGTGATCCGAAAACATTACGTAGCGATTATAAAAGTCTAAAAATATTTTATATAATTCCAATATTTACAATTACAAATGCTCAAAAAAATAAAAAATAAATAAAAACGCAAATTAATAGTTTGAATTAAACGAATTCAAAAAAAAAAAAAAAAAAAAAAAAAAATGAGTTCGATTTAAATGAAAATTTTTAACGTTATTCTGCCATCGAAAATTTAGAATTCTTCATGTTGAGTTCGAATCAAGCGAACATTCGATTTATCCGATTTCGAATTAATGAGAGTCGAGTTGTGAGTAAGAGTGAGTAGTTGAGTAACATAAGCAGTTGTAACAAAAAAAAAAAAAAAAAAAAAAAAAAAAAAAAAAACAACTACGTATAAAAAACATTTCATATTTATTTACTTAGAACAGGTGTCACAAATAAAAATTAAATTAAAAAGTTGACATGTTTCGGTTCATTCATAAGAACCGTATTCATAACACATAAAATCAGTAGAAAACTAAATGACACTGGATATAAATATAATAATAATAAAAAAAAAACACAAAACATAAAACATTGCGCCCCCTATGATCGTGAATAGCCATTGCCACCGCGGCATATAAATATAATAAGTTTTGATCATATATTAAATTTAATATGTATAAAATTAATATTAATAAAAGTAGAAAAACTAAATGACTCTGGATATAGTTTTCTACTGATTTTATGTGTTATGAATACGGTTCTTATGAATGAACCGAAACATGTCAACTTTTTAATTTAATTTTTATTAGTGACACCTGTTCTAAGTAAATAAATATGAAATGTTTTTTATACGTGAATGAAAAAGGTGAATTGATTTTGTTTTAGTTTTCAGTTTTGGAAAAAACGAAAGCTAACAACAGTTTTTAACAAAAAAAATTGCTCTAACCAACTCAAAATAAAATATGAATTTTTTTTAATGATAAATTGTTTTAAAAACACATAAATCTAAAATAAATGCAACACATTTTAATGAAAATATATACCACACTTATAAAGAGAAAAAAGCAGTAAATACATCCAGCGACTTAAGTGAACCGAAAACATTAAGTAGTGATTATAAAAGTCTAAAAAAATTTTTACGTAATTCCAATATTTACAATTGCAAATGCTCAAGGAAAGAAAAAAAATAGAAAAAGAAAAAAAAAAGAAAAAAGAAAGAAAAAAAGAAAAAAAACGCAAACCAATAGTTCAAATTAAAGTCAAGAAAAAAAATTCTTCGAAATCGAGAAAAAAATGAGTTCGAATAAATGAAAAATTTTAACGAATGCCATCGAAAATTTAGAATTCTTCATGTTGGGTTCGAATTAAACGAAGATTCGATTTATCCGATTTCGAATTAACGACAGTCGAGTGTAATACGAGCAGTTCTAACCAACAGAATTACTCTAACTCAATATCAAAAATAATTTTTCAAAAATGATAAATTGCTTCAAAAACACATAAATCTAAAATAAATGCAACACATTTTAATGAAAATATATACCACACTTATAAAGAGTAAAAAGCAGTAAATACATCCCGACTTAAGTGATCTGAAAACATTAAGTAGCGATTATAAAATTCTAAAAATATTTTATATAATTCCAATATTTACAATTGCAAATACTCAAAAAAAAAAAAAAAAATAATAATAATAAATAAATAAATAAATAAATAAATACATAAATAAGTAAAATAAATAAAAAAATAGTAAACTAATTTTCGTTATGTCATATCACCAAATAGAAGAAAACATTGTGAAAAATTCATGGATTTAAAAAAATAAATTAAAAAAAATTAAAAAGAAAATTATTCCACCCCCACCAGAAATTGCAACTGGAAAAAAAATATCATAAATAATAAAAAGACCCGATACATGCCTCCACCAGATAATAAAATAAACGACTAAAATAAAATAAACCGGGGAATGGTGGTGGCAACAGGAGGGGACAGCAACGACATTAGTACAGGTCAGGAGTGGAACCTCGGGCTTCAGGTATAACGTACCAAAGCTCTATCAAATAAGCTACCATGAACAGTTCTTACCAACAGAATTATTCTAACTCAATATTAAAAATAATTTTTTTTAATGATAAATTGCTTTAAAAACATATAAATCTAAAATAAATGCAACACATTTTAATGAAAATATACCATACTTAAAAAGAACAAAAAAAGGCAATAAATGCGTCCCGACTTAAGTTATCTGAAAACATTAAGTAGCGATTATAAAAGTCTAAAAATATTTGATATAATTCCAATATTTACAATTACAAATGTTCAAGAAATAAAAATAAAAATAAATAAAAATAAATAAAAAACGCAGACCAATTTTCGTCACGCCATATTACCAAATAGGAGAAAACATTCTGAAAAATTCATGGATTTAAAAAAGAAAAAAAGATCGAAAGAAAATTATTCTACCCCCACCAGAAATTGCAACTGGAAAAAGAAATACCATAAATAATAAAAAAGTCCCGATATCTGCCTCCATCCACCAGATAATAAAATAAACGACATTCGAACTAAAATAAAATAAACCGGGGAATGGTGGCAACGGGGGGGACAGCAGACGATTGAATATTAATCGCTTCCAAACGACATTTCTAGAGTGCGACATTTCGGCATATAGATCTTCATTCAATAGGAGAGTATAAAGAAAGGGAGGTTGGGTGGGGGTGACGGGTAGGGGGGAGCAGTTGCATCCTCTGGTGTGGAGCGAAGGCGCCTGATGCCCCAAAAGCGTCCCGTTTCCCCCGCGCCGGCGTTCGCACCGATACGTGGCCCTGATTGGCCGGCCGCACCGAAATAGCCAATCAAGAGAGGGAGTGAGGCCGCACCGTGCTAAAGTCTACAGCGCTGCCTTTCACACGCTGAGCCGTCGCCTGCCTCACAGGCCTTGCCAGGATCGAGGTGGCAAGCGAACGTTTTCCCTCTCCTCTTTGTGACAGAATATCGTCTGCGCGCGAAGAACAGAGGATATCATCGTCTGCTGCTGCTGCGGCCCAGAGAAATTTTGCCGCCTCAACTCGTAACGTAAACAGAGCGCGTTTTTTGGAAGATAAAAGTTTTGGTTCTTCTTGGAAATAAAATGTGTGAATTTTGACAGATTTAACAGTGGCTATCGTCTGCTGCGGTCATCGTAATATATTCATTTGTGTTTAAGAAAGTGGCATCAGTAAAATTACTGCTATAATTGGCTATTTTATCAATAAACCATGAACAAAATGAATTTTTATATAAGAAAAAAGAGAAACATGAAATATAAATGAATTATTTATTAGAGATTTAATTTTGTTTTGATTGAAATGTTAGATATTATCGATTGTACACAACGATCTTTGATGGACAAATCAAAGCCTTTGATGCCGTATGGAATTAACGAATTCAGGATTGTCCAAATCACATTATATTTTATGATAAACAGCAATTTGTGACACCAACAGGAAAAAATTACAAAGTGACAATAGTTTGTCTGCATTGACATAGGTGTTTTCATGTTAATTCGAAAGAGGAACAATAATTTTCCAATCCGCAGACGATTTTGCTAATTTGCAAAACAGAAAAGAAGTGAAAATTTTTTTAATTTGCAGACGAATTTACAAACTTAACAAAAGTGATTTTTTATCTCGCAGACGATTTTAACAAACTTGCAGGAAGTGACAGTTTTTCGATCAGCAGACGATATTTTGATTCCAGCTTGAAAGCAAGCGACAACCGCAGACGATTTTTTGGACTAACCGAAAGAAGCGAGTGGGAGTATTTTTAAATTGTGTCCATTGTAAGAGACTTGGACATAGTGTCGTCGACTGAATTCGAGAGTGTCTTCCTCCCTCCCCCCACCGATGATAATTTTCCAATCACCGAACGATATTTTTATTCCGATCCGAAAAGAAACGACAACTTTTCGACCAGCAGACGATTTTGTGGACAGAGAAAAGCCATTGGAGTTACTTTTATAATTTGTGATCAAAAGACTTGAACATCGCTTGAAATCTAGAGTGTCTTTCTCCCTCCCCCACCGATGACAATTTTCCAATCTGCAGACGATATTTTTATTCCGATTCGATCGATCAGCAGACGATTTTGTGGACTGAGAAAAACAAGTGGAGTACTTTTATAATTTGTGGTCAACTTGTGGCATAAGACTTGAACATCAGTTGAAGTCTAGAGTGTCTTCCTTCCCCCCTCATCCCCCCCGATGCGCTACGAATCGTCTGAGCTCGGACCGGGGATGGCGTATCATCCGTTCCTTCTGCCGGCCCGACACCCACCCCATCCGGGGTCCGCAGCGGACTTTTCCGTCAACTCCATACTAACGCAGCCACACTACCTCTCAGCCGCACTCTCCGCATCTTTCAATCCGGCGCTCGCGGCGGCCGCTGCGGCTTGTTACCCGCCGCCCGCGGGGGCCCTTTTCCCGAAGGGTCCCGAAGAGCTTCTGGGGGCCCCGCCCCACCTGAGGCCCCTCAGGGCCCTCGAGCCCGAAGACGATGGGGTGAAGGACGATCCAAAAGTGACTCTGGAATCGAAAGATTTATGGGATAAGTTCCACGCACTGGGGACCGAAATGGTCATCACCAAATCTGGAAGGTGAGTGTGGACCTTTATCTTTTTTATATATTTACTCTCGTTTAAAAGGTTAATAACAGCCTTGTGCAAAATGCATACGGATTGTGAAAGAAATAATCATCAAAAAGGTTGTTCAAAGGTATCAAGATCAACTGAATCTTACTTCTGTTATGCAAATCATAAATAATCTATTAAAAACATTCTAAAATAAACTATGTTGTCCGGCGAATAAATCAACAAAAAAAAAAAAAAAAAAAAAAAAACAGAGTCAAATTAAAACTGAGTAGATTTCTGCTTAGAACGTTTCTTAAACTAAACATTTAATGAAACAAAAAATAAGTATTTACAGTCCTATATACATATTTACAAAACTTTAAATCATTGGGAGACACAATGTTCCACTTTCACGTCTATTTTTGTTAATAACAGTCACATCTTTTATCATAACAAAATCGTTCTAATCAAAGCAACATTTAGTTGCATTCCTTCTGTTTACAAAATCCAGAGTGTTCTGAAAGTGGAAGTTGAAATAATGAAATTACATAGCGCATAGCGGCAATCTAACTGTAATTCTTTTTTTTTTTTTTCTTCACATTGTTATTATTATTATTAGCGATAGCGTAATTGTCACTATTGATTTGTTGTAAAAGCAGAACTCATAGGAAATTATAAGCTGTTTAAAGAGTTAAAGTTACTCTCGTTTAAAGGGTGCAAAATGCATAAGGATTATTATTAGTATTAACGACAGCGTAATTGCCACTTTTGATTTGTTGTAAAAACAGAACTCACAGGAAATTATAGAGGTTTAAAGGGTTGATTGTGGGTAACAGTCTTCTGCAAATTATTAAGAATTGCTAATATTATTAGTGACGGCGTACCTGTCAGTCACATACAGAACACTCTGATTAAGGAAAGTTCTTTAATTTAAATGAATATTTACTGAGTTTCAGCTGGATTTGTCAATGGAAGATTCCTGATTAGCATAGAAGTCGTTATCACTTTCCTTTGTTGAAGAAGTATTTCTGTATGCATTTTTAATTTGTAAACAAGGGCGAGTGTTGCAAGTACATACATAAATATTGTCTGATGAATTGAACAAATGAATAAATATATGTTGTGGACATTGTAGGGGTGTAAAATTTGTGTATATGTGTATATGTGAGTCAATTTGAATTTACCAAAACAAAAAGAAGGGAGGGACGATTTCAGCAGCACACATTTTCTTTACTACAAAACATGAAAGAATCGATAATTTCTATTTACTTTTGCTTTAAATGCTTTCCTGGCAAAAAAAAAGCTTTAATATCAAAAACTTCAAAATAGAGTAATTTAAAAAAATAATAAAATTTACTAAATATTTGAATGCGCAGACGATTTTATGAATTTGCCGGGGAAAAGGAGGAAATGAGAAAGAGGCGATGGTTTTGCAGACGATTTTTCTTCCCTTGTAAAACATGAGAGAGTTGATAATTCCTATTTACTTTTTTGAAGTACCTGGCCAATAAATAGCATTCACATGGAAAATTTTGTAAACACAGTAATTTAAAAAATACATAATTTACAAAATGTAATAATTCGCAGATGATTTTATGAATTTGTTAAAAAATAAGTAAAATTGACAGTTTTGCAGACAATTTTATAAATTTGTTATTAAAAAAAAAAAAAAAAAAAAAAAAAAAAAAGTTTTGCAGACGATTTTATGAATTTGTTAAAAAATAAGTAAAAGAATGACAGTTTTGCAGACAATTTTGTGAATTTGTTAAAAAATAAGAAAAAAAATGACAGTTTTGTAGACGATTTTATGAATTTATTAAAAAATAAGTAAAAGAATGACAGTTTTGCAGACGATTTTATGAATTTGTTAAAAAATAAGTAAAACAATGACAGTTTTGCAGACGATTTTATAAATTTGTTAAAAATTAAGTCAAAAAATGGCAGTTTTGCAGACGATTTCTTCACTGTGGAAACAGAAGAAAAAAGATAACTGTTCGATCCATTGGTAAAGATTCGGTCCCATTATTATGTTCAAATATTTCATATAGTCTTAAGACTATCTATATCATTTTTCTAATCTTTATAGGTGTAACTAAAAAGACCTCATTTTTATTTTGATTTTAAACAAACTTTTTTAAGCAACAAAGATTAATTGAAAGTTCATGTCATTACATTAACTGTTGTAGTAAGTTATTAATCCATAGTATCTAACTTCTTCTTCACCCATTTTTATTCATAAATATGATCATAATTAGTATACAGTATTTACAGGAATAAGAGGTATGTTTATTTCGAAATATTCTTTTTAGAAATTAGTAAATTGACGTATCATTTTAGTTTCTTTTCAAGAATGATTCGACAACACCTTCCAAAATAAGTGGCTCATATCTAAAAGTTTAAAATAAAAATGAAAAACATATCACGGAACGCAATCTTGACCTTTTTTTAGCACTAAGTATATAATAAGAATTTTTAAGGGTGTATTCGTAAAAATGATTTTCGACCCTCAAGAGCTCAAAATTTTTCGCTGCATTTTCAGACTCATTTTTAAATGTAGAAACAGGAAACTGAGATGATTTTGGAAGAGACGTACAAGGTGCCGTGTGATGTCATTTTTCTCTGAATTCATTAGAATTGGATTTATAAACAATTCTTTTCTCAGTTCTACCATTTTTTCGTTCCCAGATCTCCAGGTTCGGAAAATTGGGTCGAAAACGTCGTTTTTGGCAGCATTTTTTTGCAATATTTTCTACAGTTATCGAAAAATCGACCCTCACGGCACCTTGTGTAGTTTCTAAATAAGAGATTTTGAAAGTTTGATGCGTTTGAGAGCAAAAATGAATTTTAAAAAATCTGAAAAAAAAAAATGATTTTGATCAGGATACACCCTTAAAGGTTATATGTTTAACTTAAGGGTGTATTCGAAAAAACGCTTTTCCATCTTCAACAGCTCGAAATTTTACGATACAATTTCAGACACATTTTTAAACGTAGAAACATGAAATTTGCTGAGAGGATTCTTGAAGGGACGTATGAGGTGCCGAGTGATGTTTTTTTACGCTCAGTTCATTAGAATTTGAGTTATAAACAATTATCTTCTCAGTATGACCCCTTTTTTCGTTCTCAAATCTCCCGCTTGGGAAAAATCGGTTCGAAATGCCGTTTTTGATTGCTTTTTTTGCAATATTTTCCGCATTTATCAAAGAATCGACCATTACGGCGCCTTGTGTACTTTCCAAATAAGAGATTTTGAAAGTTTGGTGTATTTGAGAGCAATAATAAGTTCAAAAATAAATCGGAAAATAGGCAGTTTGAATCCAAGTACACCCTTAAAATGCGATTAAAAATAAGCAAAGAGGGATGTTAACATAGTTAATTGCATTCAAAACATCTTTGTACTAATCAAGCCTTAACCATTTATCTACCGCATTATGAATTCATGAAAATTTTACATTCAAAAGCATTTTACGTAAATTGTTTAAACTAAATTAAAAGATTTACATGATTATTTAATAAATATTTTTGAAAGATTTTAGATGGATTAATTAAATTTGAATTTACAGCGATATTGTGCAATATTTATAACCCCACTCAAATCTTTTATTTTAAATTGTTTTTTTAGTATTTTGTAGAATTATAAAATGAACAAATAGGATGTTCTTTCAACATAAATGTAGGAATATTTCCGAATAGAAAAATCACTATTTCACCTCCCTCAGCCGCCAAGAAAGCTGAAAAGCAAGGGAAATAATCTTTTTAAAAATATTTTTGTTTTGTATAACCAATCATGCTTTTGTAACAAGATAAAGTGATGTATCTGTAACTCATTCTAAACAGTATTACAACTAACTGACGTATTAAAATAATAGTAAGGTACCCTGGGGTAATAACGCCACGTTAAGGTTATACCAATTTTTACGGCTCAGTTTTAGTTTGTATTTTTCAAACAAATATATGATTTGATACAGCAACTCATTGACTATCTATATAAAAAAATAATTTAACAGATATGTATTCATAAAATGTAATGGCGTGATTTCTTGACCGATGCTATTTGGCGTTATTACCCACCTATATGGGTAATAACGCCATGCAAACAAAACTATGAAATAAGATGGAATAATTGCGTGTAGATTGCCCAATTCTAAAAATACAAACTCATAAAACTGAAAAATTGACAAATATCATTCTAAGCTATTGAAAATGTTCATTTTTTGTGAAAGTGTAAGAAAAATAAAAGTGTGGTGTGGGGGAGAGGATTAGGCAGGACCGTGAGCTTCTTTTTGCTCAAAAGGACCGCTTAAATAGAATTATTAGAAACATTGCACAGTTTTAACTGTGTTCATTTGAATCAATATTTAGGATGTATCTCGCCACTGTAGGGAATCAACCGGGGTATTAATGCCAAGGATTGGCGTTATTACCCCGTTATAGTTATTGCGTTGTACATTTTAAATTACAAATTATATCGAGAAGATATCCAAAATCTTCAATAACATTTTGAAAGTCCATGAAATGTACTACAAATTTATGTAATTAACAAAGTATTTCCGGATACAAAAAATAGTCTTCACATCACAAAACGTATCTCGCAAATTTTAGATCAAGCGTTAATTTTAGTTACTTGTACAAACAATAAGACCTAAAAATGGAACAAATTAACTTGAAGCTGTTTTTTGCGATTTATATGACTCAAAACCCTTCTGCGCAGAGCACATGGGTGTCATTTACCAGATTATTTCATAATTATGCATAATATGGGCACTTGGCGTTATTACCCCAGGGTACCTTATAATAAGAAATTTTTTGTGGTACTTATAACTACTGTTGGTAGGTAATGGGTTAAGTCAAGGTTCTTCCCCAGAGAATATGTTTGTTTATTTATATCTATATCATTTTTCCAAAAAGAAATCATGTATTTGTACAGATAAACAAAAATATTCTCTGGGGAAGAGCCTGATTAAGGCTTCAAAGTATACTACAGACAAACTTTAAAAACAGATGTGTTTTAAATAAAATTAACTATTAACATCTAAATTTAACTATTTTAATCATCTTTTAAGTGAAGCTGAACATTTTTAAAAATTTATATTATATACTTTGTGCTAAAAGTTTTATTTCATTTCCTTATTCTTTGTATCTGGAAGTAAGTTTTCTATAATCAATCATTTAAGACATACAGTCGTCCCCGCTTAAACAAATATTGATGGTTCTAGAAATAATATTCGATTAAGCGGGGTATTTGATTAAACGGGGAACATAGAAATGTAATATTTAATCCGTCATAAAAATGTAAAACAATCATCTACAGCATAATTAATTAACAGTATAATAAAATCGTTAATATAATAACGCAAATTATTAAAATAAATACAAATACTAATATAAAAATAAGTACGTAATAATTAAATTTTAGTACATACAACTATATGATTACTCTTTATGTAAGTTCATTGGAATTTGGTTAAAACTTTGCTACTTGTAATTTACGTTATTTACGCTGGCTTAAAAACGTGGTTTAAAGTGATTTGTTTACGTGAAATTTACGCGTTAACTGGAATTACGCTAAAAAAACATGGAAATATTTTTTGCAACCCTTTTTCCTAACAAAAACGCGACTAATCTTACAAAATGCAAAAATAATCCACATCGTCCAACTTATTTCACCCATTAGCAGAAAAAGGAGGGGAGATCATTTGACCTGTCCATTACATACCTACCGGTCGAAATCATAACAGAAAGAGCTGAAAATTTGTTTTCATTGTAAACGAGTCGAAAATGACAAAATGTGAGACAAAAATTAAGCGTGAAAAACATGTTTTTCGCGCAGGTTTTTAAACACTGATCACCCAGATGTTATTCGAGTAAGCGGGGAGTTTCGCGAAAAGTATTCAGTTTAAGGGTGTATTCGAAAAAACGCTTTTCCATCTTCAACAGCTCGAATTTTTCCGATACAATTTCAGAAACATTTTTAAAAAGTAGTAGAAACACACGAAACTTGCTGAGGGGATTCTTGAAGGGACGTATGAGGTGCCGAATAAAGGCTTTTTACGCTCAGTTCATTAGAATTTGAGTTATAAACAATTATCTTCTCAGTATGACCCCTTTTTTCGTTCTCAAATCTCCCGCTTGGGAAAAATCGGTTCGAAATGCGGTTTTTGATTGCTTTTTTTTGCAATATTTTCCGCATTTATCAAAGAATCGACAATCACGGCACCTCGTGTACTTTCCAAATAGGAGATTTTGAAAGTTTGGTGTATTTGAGAGCCATAATGAGTTCAAAAATAAATCGGAAAATAGGCAGTTTGAATCGAAATACACCCTTAAGCGGGGAAAAATAACATAGAACCAATGGCGATAAATTCTGTTCCGGAGAGTTCTATTCGAATAAGCGGGGTATTCGATTATCCGTTACCCGATTAACTGGGGAGGACTGTAATCGCAAAGTAACTTCCATTTTGAATCACAATAACGTACTATACACGGTTACATCACTGATTGGGTTTTCAACCAATTACAATTGAAGTGGAAATTTTAAATTTCTTTTGTATTCTTCTTTATAATTTTAATCCAATATTGGAAACGCAATAATTGAGTGAGGAAGGACCTATATTTAGGGTGGTATTTCGATCCAAACTGCTTATTTTCCGATTTATTTTTAAATTCATTTTTGCTCTCCAATGCATCCAACTGGCAAATCGTCTTACTTAGAAAGTACATATGGGGCTATAAGGGTCGATTTTTTGATAAAGGCAAGAAAATATTGCAAAAAAAAAGCAATCAAAAAATGGCATTTTGAACCGATTTTTCCGAAGCGGGAGATCTGGGAACAAAAAAGATCGAACTGAGAAATGTAATTGTTTATTAATCCAATTCTAATGAGTGGAGCGTAAAATGACATCACACGGCACCTTCTACGTCCCTTCAAGAATCCCCTCAGCCAGTTTTGTGTTTCTACTTTTAAAAATGGGTCTTAAGGATGTATTCGAAAAAACATTTTTTCACCTTCAACAGCTCGAAATTTTCCGATACAATTTCAGACATATTTTTGAAAGTAGAAACATGAAACTTGCTGAGGGAATTCTTGAAAAGGCGTATAAGGTGCCGTGTTATGTTTTTTTACGCTCAATTCATTAGAATTTGATTTATAAACAATTACCTTCTCGGCATTACCCTTTTTTTCGTTCTCAGATCTGTCGCTTCGGGAAAATCTGTTCAAAATGCCGTTTTTGATCGCTTTTTTTTACAATATTTTCTTACATTTATCAAAGAATCGACAATCACGGCACCTTGTGTACTTTCTAAATAAGAGAATCTGCAAGTTTGATGCGTTTGAGAGCAAAAAAGAATTCAAAAATAAATCGGAAAATAAGCAATTTGAATCGAAATACACCCTTAAATTGTATCAGAAATTTTCGAGCTGTTAAAAATAACAAAGCGCTTTTTTTTTTTTTTTTTTTTTTTTTTTTTTTTTTTTTTTTTTTAATACACCCTTAAATCTGAGACATTAGTCAAAAAAAAAAAAAAAAAAAAAAAGTAATTTTAATAATTTTAGTTGTTTATCACTACGAACTTTCGTAGACTAATCTCTCGGTCGATCAAATCCCATTTTGTTTTTGAAATACAAATGAAAGTAGCAATTATCTCTTTTGAAATCTTAAAATTTCTTTGATAAGATTATTTCGAATTTCATCTTCCATCAAAATCAAAACCACGAAGATCTGTATGCCCAAAGCAGCAGAACAATGTTTTAACCCATGCCTAATTTTCTGCCTTTCTGCACACGCGAGTTGAGATGGTATCGGAATTGCAGACGATCTGTAAAAATAAATGCTTTAGTAAAATTAATCTGAATTAAACAGCGATAATTAAATAATCATATTGAAATTAATCAGCGATTTTTGTTCGTTAAATATTTGGAAAAATATTTGTTGTTTTCGGTAATTAAGGGTGTATTTCGATTCAAACTGCCTATTTTCCGATTTATTTTCAAATCCATTTTTCCTCTCAAATGCACCACACTTTCAAAATCCATTATTTAGAAACTACACAAGATGCCGTAAGGGTAAACGTAGAAAATATTTTTTTTGGTAAACGTAGAAAATATTTCAAAAAATGCTGTCAAAGTTCCCAATTTGAACAGAAATTTCCGAACCTGGAGATCTGGGGACGAAAAAATGATCGAACTGAAAGAACAATTGTTTATAAATCAAATTCTAATTAATTCAGCGAAAAATGATATCACACGGCATCTTATACATCACTTCAAAAATCATCCCAGCAAGTTTGATGTTTCTACTTTTAAAAATGAGACTGGAATTGTATTGGAAAATTTTGAGCTGTTGAAGGTGAAAAATCTTTTTTCCGAATACACCCTTAACTGGGAATCTTCGTTGCTAATGCAGCATTTTTATATAAAACTTTTCTATATAATTTCTATGACAATTTCATACCATGATACTCATATCATTTTTACCCATTCCACAGTCGAAAATAAAAAAATGTATATAAATCATTACATTAAGGGTGTATTTCGATTCAAACTGCTTAATTTCCGATTTATTTTTGAATTCATTTTTGCTCTCCAATACACCAAACTTTCAAAATCTCTTATTTGGAAAGGACACAAGGTGCCGTGATTGCAGATTCTTTGATAAATGCAGAAAATATTGCAAAAAGAAGCAATCAAAAACGGCATTTCGAACCGAATTTTCTGAAGTGGGAGGTCTGCGAACGAAAAAAAGGGTCATACTGAGAAGGTTATTGTTTATAAATCAAATTCTAATGAATTGAGCGTAAAAAGCCTTTATTCGGCACCTCATACGTCCCTTCAAGAATCCCCTCAGCAAGTTTCATGTGTTCTGCTTTTAAAAATGTGTCTGAAATTGTATCGGAAAATTTTGAGCTGATGAAGGTGGAAGAGCATTTTTTCGAATACACCCTTAATGTGAATAAATTTTTAAATAATTGCTTCTGCATTTTTACATAATTATACAGTTTAAATTTTAACTATACTTTGAGATTTTTTTAAATTCCGATTAGGAAAAAAAATGTTTAATACATAATTTAATGTTTTATATATATATATATATATATACAAGGTGAGTCATAAATATCGAAACAATAGGCTATCTCCTTAAATATTGCCCCTAGACCCATACTTCCAATTGCAAAATTTCATAAAAAAAGGTGAATTTTTTGATAAGATAAGTTGCAACTCCATGGGAGTTCTATTTTAAAAAATACGAAAATTAAATTTTTATACGGCCCCCAGAGGATAAAACATCCAATTAAAAAAACTTTCCTTATTCATTCCTGAACTGAACAAAAAAAATTTCACCTTGATATCTTCAAAACTCAGAGAGTTATGACAATTTTAATAAATCGTGAGGTTTCAAGGGATCAGACACAAATTGAAATGCGTGTAATTGAAGAAACAATGTTGCTGTAATGGGTCCAGGAAACATTTATTTTATTTATTTATTTATAAAGTTGGAATTTTGAATGTTTTGTGATGGTTAACCATATAATTTGTAAGCATTATCACATCATAAGACTTCTTAATATTTTTTTCAAAAAAAAAAAAATTGAGTAAATTAAAATTGTTATAACTCAAAATATTATTTGTCGCGTTGAATTTTTTTCTTTTGATTAAACGAAAATGTCTAATTTTCAATTTTAATTCAGCATTTTAAATAATATGTATTTTAAAAAAATAAAAGTATTTAAAATAGCAATATTAAAAAAAAGTAATTTTTGTAAACAAATCATATTTTAAAAGTAAATTTTCTGAGCTGAAAAGTTACCGTAACCCACAGTTATTGACGTATGTCAGTTTAAAAATGAGAAATACTGAAATAAAAACATTTGATGCAGTGCATTTAGTTTTAAAATGGGCAAAGATGGGCTCCTAACGTTTAAATGCTGTATAGTTTCGATTTCAGGTTTTGTTCAAGTTTTGCCACTTTCACTTTCTTTAATTATTGTTTAAATGCGTCAGTTGACTTAAACTTTATTTTTTTATCACGTCGATTTCAAATTTTTTCATTGTGCTGTGACTCACAGACAGACATTTCATAAAAACATGTTTTTCGGTATCTCTGAGCACTAAAACGTGTGAATCCATCGAAAACCGGAATTCAAAATTTTTATGAATCCAATACTTTCTTCTTGTAAAAATAGAAGAAAGCAAACTTAGGTTTAAAACCTTCATAAATTTTGAAACTGAATACAGTAAAACCTCTAAATAACGGACACCTCAGGAACGCAGAAATTGTCCGCTATTCAGAGGTGTCCGCTATTGGGAAAATCAAAGATATTCAAAAAGTGCTAAGAAACGTTTAAAATTTTATTAATTGACTTTTATGTGTCCTAAAACCTCTTTTATATGATTAATCAGAAATTAAAATTATTTTTTAAGCAATGGGGCTAAATAAAACTGTACACACATTTACCCACTGTTCATTACATGCTTGTGAAAAAACCCTGTTACAAAAGTTAACTTTTGCTTGCGATTACATGTAATTTGTTTTTCAAAGTGACATTATTGGACATTATAGAGTTCCAGTCGGGGAGGGGGATTGCACTTTTTGGCTGTTAAAAAAAAAAAAAAAAAAAAATCTCAATTTTCCGAGGGGATATTTCAATGCTCTGGAAGATGTCCCTCCTTAGCAACCCCTTCAATTCAACTCTGAACGTGGGGGGGGGGGGGGATTTTCCCCAGCTCATTTATCACAAAATTCCCTGATAAATTTTGAGGCCTTTTTACTTTTTTTCGTTTTTTTGTCCTTAAAAAATACTTTTTCATCCTTTATTGCCTTAAATAGTGTCCACTATTCCGAATGTTCGTTATTCAGAGGTTAAACATACACAAATTTAGGTTTTGAGAATGGGGATTGGAAAATAGTCTGTTAAACAGAGGTGTCTGCTATTCGGGAGTGTCCGTTATAGCGGTTTAACTGTAGTATAAAGTAGATTTTTTAAAATATTTCTATGTAATTTATTAAAATATATTTCCATTGATTCCGCTAATAGAAGAGTCATTTTCGCTATTACAATATTTACTAAACTTATTGCCTGAGCCAATAAGTTTTTAAGACACTTTTAATGAGAGTTTAAGTAATATCACTTAATTTGATAACACTTTTAATAAGTGTTTAATTAGACGGTCCGTTCAATGAGTCGTGCCAGTTACGAAGTTGGCGGCAAAGTCGAAATATTGCAGACATCTAGCATATTTCATCAAAAATTAAAGCAAAAACCTATACGCTTTTATTTTATATCTAAAAGTTTAAGTGTTGTCTTGGATCGACATTTAACAGTACGTAAATTTATGGTCGATCCCTTAATTGTACTTCAAATGAACTGATTTTGCTGCGCTCAGAGGCATGCTTAAATGGTGTAAGTCAGGAATTTTGGAAAATTTTGGATATTAATATCTTTCGGGGATTTGCATATATCGAGATGAAATTTTTTTTGTTCAATTCAGGAAGGGATAAAGAAATTTTTTCTAATTGGAAGTTTTATCCTCTGGGGCCCGTATAAAAATTTAATTTTCGTATTTTTTAAAACAGACCCCCCATGGAGTTGCAACTTATCTTATCAAAAAATTCATCTTTTTTTATGAATTTTTGCAATTGGAAGTATAGGTCTAGGGGCAATATTTAAGGAGATAGCCTATTGTTTCGATATTTATGGCTCACCCTGTATATATATATATATATATATATATATATATCTATACATATAATAAAACAGTAGGACCCGGTGTGTCTGTACATTGAAGATAATTGACAAAAATGGAGTCAGGGCGATAAAAGAAAACCAATGAAACACAAAAAATTTTTTTTTGAATTTTTTGTCTGTCTGTCTGTCTGTCTGTCTGTCTGTCTGTTTGTTCGAGGTTATCTTCGTAACTACTGAATGGATTTTTATGCGGTTTTCACTAATGAAGAATGCACACTCCCGGGCAGTGTATAGGCTTTGTTTCATCAAAATCGGACAACAGACAAAAAAGTAACAAAAAGAAACAAAAGAAACTATTAGGTGCGCTGCTCACGTTTTTTAGTACATAACGTTTTTTAGTACATATAAAATCCAATAGATGTCACTGTGCGATTTTAAAACGCGCTATCGTTATGTTTTCGCCAGTCTACTTAAGTATGAGAAAGTTTCAAGCTGGCTGTCGTTCCATGTGGTTTAGTCGGTAGAACGTCAGTGCGCCATACTGATGGCCCGGGTTCGATTCCCAGCATGGAATTTTTTTTCACTATGTTGGCATTAACGCCTATAAGCAATTAAAAGAATTTGAAATATTGTATTCAAGGCGAATTTTCTCTCTGGGAAAATTTCCTTGCATTAATATGTCAGTGTAATTTTTTTTTCGATTTAATTTTTTTTTTCGAAACTTTGTTTTTCTTAAAAAATTACAGTAAATATTTGATATTTCCCAACGTTTTTTGAATGATCGACTTGCTTTTTTTTTTTTTTAATGTATGTCTGAACCTTATCTAACTACTTCTTCAAGATTTCTTTAGATAAACCGACCAGCGTAGCGGGCGAAGGCCGCTAGTATATATATATATATATAATTATTTATAAAACAGTTGTTGTCCTCGGTAAGGAACTGGGAAATCTGATCTGAATATTTTTATTGGTGGGTATTATTATTAGTATTAAAAAAAACTTAACCAAGTATTAACCAAACTTAACCAAGTATTAAAAAAAACTACAAAAAATTAATAACTTAAAAACAAATTGAGATGATAAACTTTCAAACAAATTGCATTTAAAAGTATTTTTTTTTTTCTATACGACAGTGTAAAAATTGAAAATGTGCGATGTTTAGAAGTTTAAAAATCTGACGTGCCGAAAGAAATCTTTGATTTGAAGATATGTATGTCCACAACAGCAGAACAACTTATGTTTTAACCCATGGCCAATTTTCTGCCTTTCTGCACACGCAAGTTGAGATGGTACCGTAATCGCTGACGGCCTGCAGAAAAATAAAATCTGCTTTAATAAAATTAGTCTGAATTAAACAGCGATAATTAAATCTGTGGCTTCCGGTAAGGCACATTTTTGAAAAAATTGAGATAATTTTGGGAAAATGTAGCTTTAAAAGAATACTTTCACTTGCCATAGTACTGAAAACTGAAAATCGAATACTCGAATCGAATCGACTATAGATTTTCATTTAAAAATTAGTTTTTTTTTTTACAATTTTTTCTCAATTGATAAAAACTATTTTTATGTAACTATTTTGCTCCCCCCCCCCCCAAAAAAAAAGAGTTTCTTATATCTTAATTGAATGTAGTGAAAATTATTAAGTTCTTATCTATCTTATAAAAGTAATGATAAAAAGACATTTGAAAATTTTAAATGTTATTACTCAAAATATTAAAAATCTGACTTACCTGGTTATTACCGAAAGCCACAGAAATAATCACATTAAAATTAATCAGCTGTTTTTTGGGGGAGAGGGGGTGAGGTTAACTAATTGGAAAAATACTTGTTTTCGGTAAGGAACTGGGGAATCTGAAGTGTATCTGAATCTTTTTATTGATTGAATTCCGCAACTTATTTCATTTTATTCGTTTTTTATTGTTCCAAATTTAATGTCCAAAAATGGAATACTTTTGTTTTTTATTTTATTTGTTTTCTGACTGGTCCACGTTTAATGTCTAGAAATGAAATACTTCTGTTGCCAAGATGACAAAAAATGTATTAAAAAAAACTGCAAAAAAATTAATAACTTAAAAACAAATTAAGATACAGCTTTTAAACAAGTTGCATTTAAAAGTACATTTTTTTTTCTCTATACGACGGTGTAAAAATTGAAAATGTGTGATTTTTAGAAGTTTAAAAGTTTGCAGTACCGAAAATTGTAAATTTCATTAAAAAAAATTTCATTTAAAATTTGTATATGATTAGTACAGATACAGATTTGCACTTAAAAAAAAAAAAAAAAAAAAAAAAAAAAGGTTAGGTTGCTAAGAATTTTTTTAGGAAGCTTGAGATGACCAGAAGATTTTTAATTGTAAAATTACAGATTCGGCATCTGATACGTCAAAAGTCACCCCAGCAAGTTTCATGTTTCTACTTTTGAAAATAAGTCGGAAAAGGTATCGGAAACATTTTGAGCTGTTTGAAGGTAGAAAAGCGTTTTTTCAAATACATCCTTAAACAAGAAAAGAATTTTTTCTATCATGTTTTTATCTGTTTTTATTAATCATTCAGAATCTCCATCTAATCGCATTTACTTTATTGAAAGGAAAACACAAATTCCATTTAAAATCCGGCAGTTACTTTGACAACATTTCGAATTTCATCTTCATCAAAATCGTCTGCCGAGATCTGCCACAGCAAATGTACAAACGTTTCTTACGCATGGCCAATTTTCAGAGCCTCCATGGCTCACGCGGTTTTCGAGATCTTATCAAAAGCTAATCGTAACCGTTGACGGTCTCTGCAGAGAAAATTCGTCGCGCACGGAAACATCTGAAATTATGTGTCTTGTGCCATTTTGTTAATTTTTATCGAAGTCAATCGATTATGTCCCGGTTTGAATCGAATGTGGTAAAATTTATGCGAAAATAATGCAAAACAGTTTTTAAAAATCAAGACAGGAGCTACTCAAAAGTTTTGTTATCGTTGTTATTATCATGTCTGTGTCTCGTTTGGAAAAACAATTGTTCGCTTCACTCAAGTCTCGATTTATGCATGACATGTCTGTGGGTTTTAGATGTATTTTTAGCGCTATTCTGCTATACGTTTCAGCGAGCGAAAAATTGTTACAATGTCTGGAAGCTGCTGATAAGTTTTGATTATTAAGGTGCAATGCTTTTATAAAGCTGCTAATTCATACAGTTGTAAATTGTAGATGCACTTAATACTATAATGTACAAGGACCGTTCAAATATTATGTAAGCATATTTTTAGTCATTTGCACTTCTTACCCTGATAAGAAAAAAATAAATAAATGATAGACTCCCCCCCCCCCACTTTGCTTACGTAACATTGTATTAAATACAAACATCAACACTGCTTGCCATAAAAATTACAGTTAGCGGCAATTACATTAGTAACCCAGCAAATTTACATAGACATATAAAGATTGTGCATCGAAGGAAAACAAAATCGGTTTAATATGTTGTTAGTTATTGCGTTGTTGTTAAATATTGCGTATAAAATCATTTTCCACCTTCAACAGCTCGAAATTTCCAGATACAATTTCAGACACACTTTTATTAGTAGAAACATGAAACTTGCTTAGGGGATTTTTGAAGTGACGTACAAGGTGCCGTATGATGTAATTTTTCGCTGATTTAATTAGAATTTGATTTATAAGCAATTATTTTCATAGCGGAACCCTTTTTTTCGTTCGCAGACCTCCCGCTTCGGAAAATTTGGTCCAAAACGCCGTTTTTGACAGCATTTTTTGCAACTTTTTCTGCATTTAACAAGGAATTGATAATCACGGCACCTTGTGTAGTTTCCAAATAACAGATTTTAAAAGTTTCTTGCATTTGAGAGCAAAAATGAATCTAAAAATAAATCTGAAAAAAGGCAGTTTGGATCGGAATACACCCTTAAGCAATTGATAGAGTACAAAATAGTTATTATTATAATATTTATCGCATTAAACAAAGAAACCTAAATTTAAAAGAATACAATAGCCCCTAACTTATTTAGGCATTTAAGGGTGTATTCGAAAAAACCGCTTTTCCACTTTCAACAGCTCGAAACTTTCCGATACAATTTCAGACACATTTTTAGAAAGTAGAAACATGAAACTTGCTGAGAGGATTTTTGAAGTGCCGTGTGATGTAATTTTTCGATGAATTAATTAAAATTTGATTTATAAACAATTATTTTCTCAACGTGACCCTTTTTTTCGTTCGCAAATCTCCCACTTCGGAAAATTTGGACCAACACGCCGTTTTTAACAGCATTTTTTTTGCAACATTTTCTACATTTATCAAAAAATCGACAATCACTCCACCTTGTGTAGTTTCTAAATAAGAAATTTTTAAAGTTTGGATGCATTTGAGAGCAAAAATGAATTTAAAAATAAATCTGAAAAAAGGCAGTTTGGATCGGAATATAATACCCTTAACTAAAAATTTTAATAAGAATCGTAGGAATATTATGTGTTTAGCTTTCACATTTCTAGTCACGTGTCCAAGATCTTTGAATCCATATTTCATGACGTTTTCAATATAGTGGTGGGCTGGAATGTTCCTAATTTACAGTCCTTCTTTATTATCTTAATTCATTCAACATTCAAGAAACTTATCCAAACCATGCTCTTTTGCCTTTTAGGTGCGTTCGTAATTATGTAAATACGTAGCACCTATTGTTGTCGCTCAGTCCGTCCGTCTGTCCGCATATAACAACGCAAAAACTTCCCAACCGAATCGTTTAAAATACATAATTATTACACAATTTTGTCGAGTCACTTCAAATTTTATGAAAATCGGATGGATATTAGATCAATTACAGGGACATTCAAAAGGATTCCGTTACATTACGGTCAATGGGGGAAAAAGTTTTAAATGCATTTTAATCGTTTGAAATTTAAAACATATAAATATTGCGTAATTTTGTCGTGTCATTTCAAATGTTATGAAAATCGGATGCATAGATCAATTACAGGGACAATCAAAAGGATTCCGTTACATTACAGCCAATGGGAAAAAGTTTCAAATACATTTTAATGATGTTACACTCATTAGAACATAATAGAATTGGCATGAATCTATGAAATATATACTAAAATATGCAGTCTGTACAATCTGTGATGCAAAGAATTTTTATTATTAAATTACAGGGCCACACAAAAGTATTCCACTATATAATGCTATACGGGGAAACATGCTTTGGTACGTGTTTTAATTATATTCAACTATTTCACATTTTATGAATAAGATATACGTTGCTGAGGTGTAATAAAAATTACTTCCTGCATATTTATAGAAACGTAAAAATTTCGCCTACTATACTGTATCCGGAGTACGCTCTACTATATCAGCAAGATCTGAATATTTTTAAAACTTCGTTATCGTACGAACGCACCTCATTTGCTACGTTCACGTGCAATTTCCAACTTGTTTTTTATTATTATTATTAAATTATAATTGTTTTGTTGACTAATGCTTACGTAAGAAATCCCCCTACCCCCCTTGCCTGAAAAATAGGCAAAAACAGTACCCCCCTCCTTTCCCCTCACTGCTTTTGTACTGCTTAAACGATCCCTAACGACATTTAAACTTATGAAAAATAAATTTATAAAATACATGTATTAATGTATTTTACCTAGGGGCCTAGTCGAACAATTTATTCTTCGATTATCAAATGGAGTTCACAGTATAAACAAAATAAGCTTTAATAATAAAATACACTTTAATCTATGTATATTTCTAAAATTTGACAAGTCTATTTTTTTCATAACGAAAACAGAATCTTTGTACATACTTGTACCCTTTTGTAAAAATAATTATGTATAATATAGATTTCCATTTTATGAAATAAAATTTAAAAATTTACATTTATTTTATATTGAAATTTATATAAAATGCTTTACAATAATAAATAAACGGTGCAATCATTATAAATAAAATGAAAAAGTTAAAACTTTTAAAAATGCGTTTGATAATATGTCAGAAAATTTCGAACTGTTGAGAGTGGATTTTTTTTTTTTCTTCATATACCTCCTTAAGGGTGTATTCCGATCCAAATTGCTTATTTTCTGATTTATTTTTAAATTCATTTTTGCTCTCAAATGCATCGAACTGGCAAATGGTCTTATTTAGTGAGTACACAAGGTGCCGTGATTGCCGATTCTTTGATAAAGGCAAAAAAATATTGCAAAAAAAGCAATCGAAAACGGCATTTTGAACCGATTTTTTCGAAGTGAGAAATCTGGAAACTAAAAAAAGGATCATTCTGAGAAAGTAATTGTTTATAAATCCAATTCTAATGAATTCAGCGAAAAATGACATCACACGGCAAAATCCCCTCAGCAAGTTTCATGTGTCTCTATTGTTTAAAAATGTGTCTGAAATTGTATCAGAAAATTTCGATTTGTTGAAGGTGGAAAAGCATTTTTTCGAATACACCCTTAAGGCTCTTTTCAAATCTAAACTCACCAATTCGTATTTAGAGTGATATAAAAAGGATTTTACGAAATCATCTTTATAACCAAACTAACCTTTTAAATCCTATTTATAAAGTGCTCCGGTTTTATAAGCTTTCAGGAAATGCAATAACAATTTTCGATGGCTTGGGAAAAGAAAAATATAGATATCATTACAGGGTGTTAAAAAATCCAGATATCACCAAAAAGGAAGGAGACAAAATGCCTCGATATAAAATTGAGCTTTAAAAATACCGTTTAGTTACTATCCCAAACTATCATTAACTATAGTCTATTGGAAGATTAACCTGACAGATTTAAAGTTAGCGAGCTACATCTCAAGGTATCAAGATAATAGAGAGACTTTTCATAAAAAACAATAAGAATTTTCAATGGCTTGCAGAATGAATATAATCACCAAGGTGAAATTACAAGCTATTTTGATCACGTGATCACGCGATCTTCTCCCTTTCGTCGACTGGTTTTTCTGCTTTCGTCGGAAAATGCATAGTTCAAAACGTCGACATTGGTGGCTTTTTCTAAAATATATATTGTTTAGTTTTTAAAAAGGAAAATTAAATGTGATTCGATAATTTCTGAATAACAGCATCTGCTAGTTTCAAGCATTTCCGAACAAAAATAAATCAAAACTTATGTCTCAAAGTTGCTCTTTTTGATTTAAAAACACCCTTAAGGCTGTTTTTAAATCCAAACTCACTGATTTGGATTTAGAGTGATATTAAAAGGGATTTCGGGAACATATCAGTATTTACGAAATCGTCTTTATAAACAAACCAACTTTTTAAATCCTGTTTATAAAGTGCTCCCGTTTTATAGCTTTCAACAAATGCAATAACAATTTTCGATGGCTTAAAAAAAATAATAATACCATTACAGGGTGTTAAAAATGCAGATATCACCAAATAGGAAGCATAACAAAATGCCTCAGATATAAAATTGAGCTTTAAAAAATCTTTCGGTTACAAGCTGGATATCAAACTATTATTAACTATAGTCTATTGCAGATTAGCTTGACAGATTTAAAGTTAGCGAGCTACATCGAGAGATATAAGGATTCATAAAAAACAATATCAATTTTCGATGGCTTGAAAAAAATACCATTTCAGGGTGTTAAAAAATCCAGATATCAGAAGTAGGAAGCATAACAAAATGCCTTCGATATAAAATTGAACTTTAAAAATCTTTCAAACTATCATTAACTATAGTCTATTGGAAGATTAGCGTGACAGATTTAAAGTTAGCGAGTTACATCTCGAGGTATCAGGCAAATATAGAAGGATTTCATAAAACACAATATCCCAATAATTCACGGGATTATCATACCAGAGGTTTTTGGGTAGAACTCTGCTTTGTAGCGTTTTTAGTATCTATTTTGAGATTATATTTCCTTAGAAATAGAGGAGTAACGTCTAATGATCGGCGCAAGTAATCATTATGATCATCATCACAATCATCTTTGTCCATTGGAGATATGTATTAGAGGGAGGTAACCACCTTTTGCGAATGTGTTGATCTGCAGTCTTGTGCAGCGAAGGGTTGAAGAGTATTTTTGCCTTGATGTGGTTATTTACCCCGGTGTATTAAAAAACAGAGAGATTGATTTCTGTTACATGTTTTCTGTTTTGCGCGGGTTCTGTTCAGCTCAAGGTATTCGAGAATGTGTAAAGGCAATATTTTAAGGGTGTATTCGAAAAAACGCTTTTCCACCTTCAACAGCTCGAAATTTTCCGATACAATTTCAGACACATTTTTAAACAGTAGAAACACGAAACTTGCTGAGGGGATTTTTGAAGTGATTTATAAAGTGCCGTGTGATGTCTTTTTACCCTGCTCCATTCATTAGAATTTGAGTTATAAACAATTATCTTCCCAGTATGACCCTTTTTTTCGTTCCTAGATCTCCCGCTTGGGAAAAATCGGTCCGAAATGCCGTTTTCGATTGCTTTTTTTGCACTATTTTCTGCATTTATCCAAGAATCGACAATCACGGCACCTCGTGTACTTTCCAAATAAGATATTTCGAAAGTTTGGTGCATTGGAGAGCAAAAATGAATTCAAAAATAAATCGGAAAATAAACAGTTTGAATCGAAATACACCCTTAAGGATGTATTCGAAAAAACGCTTTTCCACCTTTAACAGCTCGAAATTTTCCGATACAATTTCAGACACATTTTTTAAAGGTAAAGACATGAAACTAGCTGAGGTGATTTTTGAAGGGACGTATGAGGTGCCGTGTGATGGCATTCTTCGCTCAATCCATTAAAATTGGATTGATACACAATTACCTTCTCAGTAGGACCCTCTTTTTCGTTCCCAGACCTCCCGCTTCGGAAAATTCGGATCAAATTGCCAACTTTGACTGGATTTTTTGTAACATTTTTTGCCTTTATCAAAAAATTGGCAGACACGGCACCTTATAAAGTTTCTAAATAAAAGGTTTTGCGAGTTGGATGCATTGGAGAGCAAAAGTGAATTAAAAAATAAATCGGAAAATAAGCAGGTTGTATCGAAATACACCCTTAAAATTAGAAGTAACAATCCCTTCGACTGAATTTAAGTAGAAAATTACATTAACTGCAGTTTTATTTATTTTATTATATTACTTCACTGTGTTCTCATACATCACAATCATTTTAAATGAGTAACTGGAAAATGGGGTCATTCAAGTATTAAGTAAGCGTATTTTTGGTCATTTTGTACCCCTCTAACCCCTTTACACGAAAAAATAAGCAAATGCTTGACCTTTCCCACTTCCCTTAGCTTACCTTATATTTTTTAACATTCTAATGTCAAAACTATTAGCCAAAAAAATTTTCAGATTAATTACAGATAAATTATATTATAAATCCAGCGAATTTATATAAGTAATTGCATATACCTAATTCAGTAGAACCAAATGTATATACAAGTATACGGGACGACTGTAGCTCAATTTTTTTAGATATTATCATTTAGTCAGATTATTTTAAAAAGCATATCATGTAATTTTTGAAATATTTCCGAATGCATTATAATATCCCTTTATAATTAATATTTTTTAAAAATAGTAGTCGCAACTGAAAAATCCCCATAAATAATATTTAAGAATATACGAAACATCATACAAATTTCCTCAAAACATGACTTCTTCAAAGGATTAGTATCAAATTGATAAACTTTAAATACATGACGAGTACAAAATCATTCTGAATTTCAATTTCAATTTGGCAGCGGATATTTGTCAATTAGTGTTCATTAGCTTCACTCATTAGTCAGTATTAAACGACATTTTGGCGAATTAAATGACAGATCGGAGCATGTTGGAAACACAATCAATCGAATAATTTAGGAGAAAAATATGTCTTCTTTATCAGGAATAATATTAGGACAATCTTTAATCAAGCTGATTTTAGGGTTAAAAATTGTAATGATAAAAGCGAAATGATTTTCGTATATGTGTTTGCATAGGCGTTCCTTTAATTGTCAATTTATCTGGCCAGATTCGTTAGTAGGTTTGTAGTTTAGTCAATACAAATGTATGTTTGTCAATAAATTAATTTGTATTTGTAACTTATATTATGCGGGTTCGCTTCAAAAATCTGTTAAAGGAACGAATTAAACATCTAAATGACTCAATTATATATTTGTGGGGGTAATAGGCTTCGATATTTAACGTTTGGTTGTATTTTAATATTTTCATGGCAGTTTCTTAATTATTTTATTAGACACATGTTATGTACTGTCTTAGATTTTAATGAATTCATAATTGAAATGATGATTAATAGATATTAATAATTTTTAATTTATTAAATATAATATAATTTTAGATAATTAGATATTTGTTAGAGACTTTGAAAAAAAAAACCCTAATGGAAAAAATTGTAAACACATTAGAGTAGATCTAATTCGCAAAAATCCGTAATTCGCATTATAATTATAAATTTAAAAAAAAAAATAAGTTAGTTATTATTATTTAATTATAATTTTTTTTTTAGTTTTCTCCTTAGCTTTAATCTTATATATGACATATATGTATCATACATCAATATCTTACATTAAAAATTATCCGTAAAAAAAAAATCACAAAACGCAAAGCCATCATTTCAAATTTCTCAAAACGCAATGTGCAGAAAACATGTTATTACATTAGATTTGATGTATATTATTATGTATATGATTATTATATGATGTATATTATTGTATATTATATGTTATTACATAGATTATTTTCAGGCATATGACTTAATTTTTGAAAAATTTCCACGAATGCTTTACAATGTCCCTGTATAACTAATTTTAAAAAAAATAGTGATTGCAACCGAAAAATTCCCATAAATAAATCTTTACAAATATACGAAACAACATTCCAAATTTCTCAAAATATTATTTCATACGAGGAAATAAGCTTCAAAATGATAAAGCGCTTCTAAATACATTTATGAGTCCATTCAAAATTTGAATTTCAATTTGGCAGCGAATACTTGTCAATTAGCGTTCATTAGCCTCAGTCATTAGTCAGTATTAACGACATTTTGGCGAACAAATGACAGATCGGAGACACAATCAATCGAATAACTTACGAGAAAAATATGTCCTCGCATCATGAATAATATTTGGACAATCTTTAATCAAGCTGATTTTAGAGTTAAAAAGTGTAATGGTAAAAGCGAAATAATTTTCGCATGTGTGTTTGCATAGCGTTCCTTTAATTGTCAATTTATTTGTCCAGATTCGTGAATTAGGTTGGGTTTGTAGTTTAGTCAATACAAAGCTAATGTTTGTCAATAAGTTAATTTGTATTTGCATCCTATAATACGCGGGTTCACTTCAAAAATCTGTTAAAGGAACCAATTAAAGTTCTAAATGACTAAATTATACATTTGCGGGTGTAATACGTTTTGCTATTTAATGTTTGGGTGTATTAATATGCCTTAATTATTTTATCAGATGCAGTCATATACTATTTCAAATTTAAGGAATTTATAATTGAATGATGTTGATTAATAGATATTAATAACTTTTCATTTATTATATATAGTATAATTTTATGTACATGGGTTCTTGATAGAGACTTTAAAAATAAACCAAATAAAAAAGTCTTTTATTTTTTTATTATTTTTTAACACGAAATATAAAGCCATTATTTCAAATTTCTCAAAATGAAACTCCGCCTAGTTTGATTTTTTCAGATATTGTTGTATAGTTCAATGATGCTAGGAAAAATAATAAGTGAATACAAATTATTTTTTTACATCTCCAAATGCCTTAAAATCTTCCTGTATTACTAATATTTTATGAAATATGAAATTATGTAAAGATAAATTAATTCTAACTATAATTTCTCCCAAAACAAACACACTAAACATAAAGCAAAATTTCTCAAAACGCAATTATATATAGTTGTTTCTTTTTTCTTTTCTTTTCTTTTTTTTTTATGTTTTAGTATAGTTAGATTTAAAATAATCTAGGCATATCATGTAATTTTTGAAAGATTTAAAAATGATAAATATTGTATTTCGATTGTATAAATAATAATTCATACAATATCCCTTTACAACTAATATTTTTAAACAATAGTAACTAGCAAATTAAAAATTCCCATAAATAATCTTTACGAATATACGAAACATCTTTCCAAATTTCTCAAAACATATTTCATACGAGGAAATAAGCTTAAAAGTTATAAAAAGGTTCTAAATACATTTACGAGTACAAAATCATTCTGAATTTGAATTTCAATTTGGCAGCGAAGATTTGTCAATTAGTGTTCATTAGCTTCACTCATTAGTCAGTATATTAACGACATTTTGGCGAATTAAATGACGGATCGGAGCACGATGGAAAACACGAATCGGCCGAATAATTTACGAGAAAAATATGTCCTCCCATCAGGAATAATATTGGGACAATCTTTAATCAAGATGATTTTATGGATAAAAATTGTAATGATAGAAGCGAAATGATTTTCGTATGCGTGTTTGCATAGCGTTCCTTTAATTGTCAATTTATGTGTCCTGATTCGTTAGTAGGTTTGTAGTTTAGTCAATACAAATGTATGTTTGTCAATAAGTTAATTTGTATTTGTATCCAATATTATGCGGGGTTTTCTTCAAAAATCTATTAAAGTAACCAATTAAACATCTAAATGACTAAATTATATGTTTGTGGAGGGTAATAGACTTCGATAATTAAGGTTTGGGTGTATTTTAATACTTTCGTTTCAGTATTTTAATTATTTAGTCTTAGATTTTAAGGAATTTATAAATTGAGATGTAATGACTAGTTGATATTAATAATTTTTTTTTTTTTTTTTTTTTTTTTTTTTTTTTTTTTTTTTAAATATAGTGTTATTTTAGATACTTAGGTTTTTGATAGAGACTTTAGAAATAAACTTAATAAAAAATAAGAGTTTATAATAAAAAAATAAAAAAAATGCAAATTCGCAAACGCCTCTAATTTGCCTTGTACGAATAAATGTAAACAAAGATTTATAATTTTTTTTAGTTTTCTCCTTAGCTTTATTCTTATATATATGTATCATACATTAAAAATTCTCCATAAAAAAGTCACAAAACATAAAGCAATTCTTCCAAATTTCTCAAAAACGCAACTCTGCAGATTTGAGTTTTTAAAGATGTTATTGCATAGATGCTTTGATCAAAGGTATATAACTTAATTTTTGAAATATTTCCACGAATGCTTTGAAATGTCCCTTCATAACTAATATTTTTAAAAATTGGTAATTGCAACTGAAAAATATCCATAAATAATCTTTACGAATATGAATAATGATTTCAAATTTCTCAAAACATATTTCATACGAGGAAATAAGCTTCAAAATGATAAAACGCTTCTAATACATTTACGAGTATAAAATCTTTCTGAATTTCAATTTCAATTCGGCAGAGAGTATTTGTCAATTAGTGTTCATTAGCCTCTGTCATTAGTCAATATTAACAACATTTTGGCGAACAAATGACAGATTGGAGCACGAATGGGTTGAATAATTTACGAGAAAAATATCTCTTTGCATCAGGAATAATATTAGGACAATCTTTAATCAAACTGATTTTATGGTTAAAAATTATGTAATAATACAGCAAAATGATTTTTGTATGTTGTTTGCATAGCGTTCCTTTAATTGACAATTTATTTGTCCAGATTCTTTAGTTATGTCGGGTTTGTAGCTTAGTCAATACAAATGCATGTTTGTCAATAAATTAATTTGTAATTGTATCATATGTATTAGGTAGGTTCGCTTCAAAAATCTGTTAAAGGAACAAATTAAAGTTCTAAATGACTCAATTATATATCTGTGGGTGTAATAGGCTTCGATATTTAATGTTCTGATGTATTTTAATCTTTTCGTTTAAGTATTTGAATTATTTTATTACACGTATGTTATGGCCTATTTCGGATTTTAAGAAATTTGTAATAAAATGATGATGACTAATAGATATTAATAATTTTTAATTTATTAAATATAATATACAAATAATTATTCATTGCATAACAAACATTGGAACAAATCAAGTGAGTTACAGCTAGCTAATTTTTAGAAAAAGAAATTTCTTTAACAGCATATTACTAAGTACCAGTATATAACTAACAAGGAAGGTCTCCATTGGGGGCATACTCAGAATTTTTTGAAAAAAAATACGAATTAAACTACTCATGTAGGTAATAAAGGATCAGTGAAAATATTAACGGCGGAATTACATTATTAGATATGTAAAAAAATAAAATGGTTTGGAATAATTGGCGTGAAAAGCTGAAAGCGACGCGGGATTTGGCGAGCACTGCATTTCCTCGCCAAAAGCAGACGATTTTAACGAATCTGAAAATTGATTTCAATTGACTTCACTGTTAAAAATCTGCAGCATTTACTGCAACGTCACTCCACTACTTTTATAGAATATCTCTCTTCCGACCAATGAGAATGCTCCATAGCACGGTGAATTGACCGTGTCATACACTGTTAAAAATCTGCTGCATTTTGTTGCAACGCACTCCACCGCTTGTATATAATATCTCTATTCCAACCAATGAGAAAGCTCCATTTCACGGTCAAGTAACCGTTTTCTATACAAGCAAGGGAGTGCGTTGCAACAAAATGCAGCAGATTTTTAACAGTGTATTTTTCAATTTGGAACAATTTTAATCAATTTAAATTGTGTTTTAAATGATAAAATATATTAATTTCATTTTGTTATCAGTACATATAAATGTATATGACAAAATTACACTTAAAGTAAAGTAAAAATGCAAAACTAAAATTACTTAAACTAAACTTATTTAAATAAATTGAACATAGAGTTTTTTCTTGAAAAAGTATTCGAAGCGTAAAAGCGTATTTTTCAAAATTTCGTTTTTTCGCCAACCGGAGATAAATCGCCAAATAAACGAAATTTTTATTATTTTTTTACAGACGTTATAAGGAGATTCCGCCGAATTTTTTTATAAACATATATAACTATATGAGAAGAACATTCTGTAATTTTTTCAGATTTTTCTGAGTATGCCCATATGGAGACCTTCCTTGTAAGTACTGTCTTGATTTGTACCAATGTTTGTTATGCAACGAATAGATAACAGATAAGGCCTTTCATGTAGCTTGGCGAAACATTTACTCTTGAATTTTTAAATTTGTTTTTTAGTGTTTTTATTTTTGTATATAAATTTTAAAAAAATGTATTCAAGTCTGTCTTAGTACATCTACATTTTTCAACTGTATGAATTAGCAATTTTCTAAAAACATCGCTACTTAACAATCATAACTTATCAGCAGCTCCCAGACATTGTAACAATTTTTCGCTCTCTGAAACATCAAGCAGAATAACGCTAAAAATACATCTAAAACCCCCAGACATGTCATGCATAAATCAAGACTTGAGTGAAACGAACAATTGTTTTTCCAAACGAGACACAGACATGATAATAACAACGATAACAAAACTTTTCAGTAGCTCCTGTCTTGATTTTTTAAAAACTGTTTTGCATCATTTTCGCATACATTTTACCACATTCGATTCAAACCGGGACATAATCGATTGACTTCGATAAAAATTAACAAAATGGCACAAGACACATAATTTCAGATTGTTGTTCCGTGCGCGACGAATTTTCTCTGCAGAGACCGTCAACGGTTACGATTAGCTTTTGATAAGATCTCGAAAACCGCGTGAGCCATGGAGGCTCTGAAAATTGGCCATGCGTAAGAAAGGTTTGTATTTGCTGTGGCAGTTGATATTGATGAAGATGAAATTGGAAATGTTGTCAAAGGAATTGCGAGATTTTAAATGGAATTTGTGTTTTCCTTTCAATAAAGTAAATGCGATTAGATGGAAATTCTGAAGGATCAATAAAAAAAGGTAAACAGATTGGCATGATAGAAAAAAAATAATCATTCTTTTGTTTAAAAAATGTATTTTTAGATATTTACCATTGTAGTTATGCTGATGTAACTTATGATTTTTTTTTTTTATTGCTACATAAAAAGTACAATTAAAATAATTAAACCCTGTATAAATCACTATGAAATCCGAACAATATGCTGATTTATACAAAATTTATTAAAATAATTGTTTGTGATGGGAATATGACACAGCCCGGATAATACATAAGTGTCACATGTTTCTTTTTTAAATAAGAATGTTCATGTTTATCAACATTCGGATGCCAATTTTTAGAAAATGTTTTTGATTATTTTTAAAAAGTGATATTCATTAGCTATAAAATATTTTGGTCTTTTTGTTTAAAATATCTTTATTTTTTTTATAGTTACTTGATCCCTATTTCGTATCCCTTAACTGCGTAGGGCGCATATATACGTCTTGCTCAAATAAATGCATATTTCTGATATTAACTATCGAACAACCACTTTTTTTGAGTTAAAAATTTTGCTTTATTAACAAAAAGAAACTTTTACCATTAAATAAATGGAAGATTATTTTCCAAAATTAGTGATGTCTTTTTTTTTTTTTAAAGTCGATTTTTTTTTTCTTAAGGGTGTTCTTAAATAAACGAGGCAACTTTGTGACATAAGTTTTAGTTTATTTTTGTTCGGAAAAGCATCAAATGATGAGTGTGTTTCAATCATCAAATCATCAGTGTGTTTTTGTTCAGAAACTGTCTAAACGTACTCAGTTTTCTGTTTTTTCACAAACGCAATATAGATCTTTCATAACAAGCCTTCAAAAGTGGACATTTTTGAACACATTTCCGGACGAAAGCTGAAAACCCGGTCGAAAAGCATGGCAAAAAATTGTGATCACATAATCGAAATAGCTTAGAACTGGATAGGTTATTTAATTAACCTCAAATGGAAAACTGAGTTCAATTCCAAATCGCTTCCATAGTCAGGCCTTCCAATTTCATATGTTTCTGTTAAAAAATGAACTTGTAAATATGCCAAAACGTTTTGCGCTTGTTGAGCGGAGCAGTTGAGAACACCCTTAAGGGTGTATTTCGATTCAAACTGCTTGTTTTCCGATTGATTTTTGAATTCACTTTTGCTCTCAAACACATGAAACTCGCAGATTCTCTTATTTAGAGACTGCACAAGGTGCCGTGAAGGTCAATTCTTTGATAAGTGTACAAAATATTGCAAAAAAAGCAATCCAAAACGGCAATTTGAACCGATTTTTTCGAAGTGGGAGATAAGGGAACGAAAAAAAGGGTCTTCCAGAGAAGTTAATTGCTTATAAATCAAATTCTAATGAATTGAGCGTAAAAAGACTTTACACGGCACCTCACACGTCTATTCAAGAGAAGAGTCCCCTCAGCCAGTTTCATGTCCCTACTTTTAAAAATGTGTCTGAAATTGTATCGGAAAATTTCGAGCTGTTGAAGATTCAAAAGCGTTTTTTCGAATACACCCTTAAAGCTACGGTTAATCTTTACAAGTAACTGATTCAAGACATCCAATACGGGGCAATATAGCGTGATTTTATTATTATTATTATTATTATTATTATTATTATTTAACGAAAGTAAATTCTGATCAATAGAACTTTCATGTGGGCGAAAGGAATTAATTATAAAGACAGGACAATTTTATTACCAATTGTAATAAATTGCTGTACAGATTTTTATAGAAACCTAAATAACCTATAATATCATTTGTAAGAGATATATTAATTTCCTGTAATGGTAAGGGGAAAAAATCTAATAAGTCATTTTTTACAGATCCTTGGGCCTTTTTTTTTTTCAGTAGTGATGTTTGAACTTTGAAATAAGTATAAAATAGCCTTGTTATAGGAATGTTCTGATTTTTAATGGAAAAAAATAATGATTCATTTATTTTTTTGATAGAGGACTTGTGATCCATTATATTGTACTGTCTTGACCTTTTATAAAGGTTAAAATATTTTTAAGGAATTTTTTGGGTCTGTTTCTTTATTATATAAATACGTGTACATTCAAAAAAAAAAAAAAAAAAAAAAAAAACTATATTTACACACAGATTTTAAAAGAAAAAGAAAATATTTTTAAAAAAATTGTAATTTAACAAATTGCAACGACTATTTGGAAAATTATGTTTTTAAAGACTGAAATTTTACAAGACTTATCAATAAATTCTTTATTTAAATTAATAATAATAATAAATATCTTTTTAGGATGATTATATCGAGCCATATATTACGTATGCCGTGCATTAAACATTAAGGGTGTCTTTCGATTCAAACTGCTTATTTTAAGATTTATTTTTAAATTCATTTTTGCTCTCACAGACATCAGAATTTCAAATTCTCTTATTTAGAAACTACCCAAGGTGCCGTGATTGTCAATTCCTTGATAAATATAGAAAATGTTGCAAAAAAAAAATGCTATCAAAAACGGTGTTTTGGACCAAATTTTCTGTAGCGGGAGATCTGCGAGCGGAAAAAAGGGTCATGCTGATAAGGTAATTGTTTATAACTCAAATGCTAATGAACTGAGCGTAAAAAGACATCACACGGCACCTCATACGTCCCTTCAAGAATACCCTCAGCAAGTTTCATGTTTCTACTTTTAAAAGTGTGTCTGAAATTGTATCGGGAAATTTCGAGCTGTTGAAGGTGGAAGAGCGTTTTTTTTTTTTCGAATACACCCTTAATATTCCTAGACCAATGTAAAAAAAAAAGAAAAAAAAAAAAACAGTATGGTAAGATGGAAAAAATGTGCATTTTTATTGGACGGAGTTAGTCAAACTGACTTCTGAACGCCTCCTATTATGTACGACATGGATTAAACATTAACATTCCTGAACACATCACAAACAAATTTTAAATGAAATTTCAGTTTAACAATTTTGGAACTGACAATTTTTAAACTTCCAAATATCTCTCATTTTAAATTTTTACATCGTTGCGTAGAGAAAAAATGCACTTTTAAAGGAAATTTGTTTGAAATTTCTATCACAATTTGTTTTTTAAATTATTGATCTTTTTTAAAGTTTTTATTACTCTTTTTGTCGTCATAGCAATAGAAGTATTAAGTTGTTCGACATTAAAGTTGGACCAATCAGGAAAGAATAAAATAAAATAAGTTGCGCAATTCAACCAATTAAAAGTTTCAGATATACTTCAGATTTCCCAATTCTCTGCCGAGAATTACTCAAATAAAATTCATGAAAATTTGTTCAAATTTTATAAAAGTGTTAACTTTTTTTTTTTTTTTTTTTTTTTTTTTTTTTTTTTTTTTTTGGGCTTAAACAACAAAACCGATTTTTTACTTTAACTAAAAATTCGCTTAAAACAACCAAAATGTGTTCAACAAAAGTTTTAATAAATTCCTTTTTGTGGGTGATCTATGTGATAGCGTATTGATTTTTGATATTTGCTAGTACCGTGTTTTTCAAATATGGGATATAGCGTGACCCCTTATTTAAAGAAAGTACATTCATATCAATTCGGGGGAAAAAATGAAAATTAAAAAAAGAAAAAACTTTCTGATCAAAGCAATTAATTTTAAGACATGACCTTTTTATTACATCACTTGTAATAATTTTTATAAGTTTTTTTAGAAACATGGTTTAGTTACAATATCATCTGTAAAAAGAAATTATTAATTTCCTGAAAAAAGGAATGCAATAAATCACTTCTTACTTGCTGGTTGATATTTTTTTTCTTTTCCTGGTTTGACTTCATCAAAAAAAGTCGATTTGTATTTCGATGTTTCGATTTTAATATAAAAAATAATGATTTTTTGGTACTACTAGATTATCCCGTCGACCAAAAGGTTATCGCCAAACTATAAGATTAAATGCCAATAATGGATGATCGTGAATGTCACATTCAATGACATTCAATACGATTCACGTGTTTAAAATGTTATTAAGGGATTTTTATTTCGACTTTTTAATAATATTTGTATTAATATTCTACTAATTATTTGTTTTTTCGTTATTTAAAGTAAAAATTATGTTAATATGTATAATTTGGCAATTAGTTTGGCGATTTGTATTATTTGGCGAAATTGGTCAACGAGATAACAAAATAGTGCCGATTGTTTTTTTTTTTTTTTTTTTTTTTTTTTTTTTTTTAAGGCAGGTAATTTTGTTGTACATACAGGGTGATTCAAAAAAACGTTGACAAAATGATATGGCAAATTAGGCATACGGCAAGGATAAAATATCACATAGAAACACAGGGTCGCAAACCACTTATTGAGTCACAAATACAGGGTGTTTCATCCTAACTCCATTTGGGTTGACGGTTATAAGTTTCTGAAAAAGTGAAGTATACTATAATAAAACATTTAACAGACATTCTCACCTTTGTTTTAAATGTGATAACACCAAACAAAATTGGTAGAAGTTAGCATTATTCGCGTGACCGAAATAGCTTAGAACTTGATAAATAATTTAATTTTCATAAAATGGAAATTTAAATTCGTTTCGAAATCGCTTCCATAGGCAGACCTTCCAATTTTATATCTTCTCCGTTAAGGGTGTATTCGAAAAAACTCTTTTCCATCTTCAACAGATCGAAATTTTCCGATACAATTTCAGACATATTTTTAAAAGTAGAAACATGAAACTTGCTGAGGGGATTCTTGAAGGGACGTATGAGGTGCCGAGTGATGTTTTTTTTTACGCTCAATTCATCAGAATTTGAGTCATAAACAATTACCTTATCAATATGACCCTTTTCGTTCCCAAAATTCCCGCTTGGGAAAAATCAGTTCAAAATGCCGTTTTTTTTTTTTTTTTTTTTTTTTTTTTTTTTTTTTTTTTGCAATATTTTCTGCATTTATCAAACAATCGACAATCACGTCACCTTGTGTACAATCGAAATAAGAGATTTTGAAAGTTTGGTGTATTTGAGAGCAAAAATGAATTCAAAAATAAATCGGAAAATAAGCAGCTTGAATCGAAATACACCCTTAAAAAATGAATTTGCATATGTGTGAAAACATTTTGTGCTTGTTGAGCGGAGAAAAACACAAGCAAAACTCTAAAAACAACCGCATTCTTATAAACAAAAGCGCATTAGGGAAAAAGTTTTTATCTAAAAATCTCGGTAAAAACTTTTACCGCGTTTCACAGACCGCTGGTTTTCTCCGACCACGAGAAGCGACTACGGCTGAAACAGCGACGGGTCACACAAAATGACTTGTGCGGTAGAAGAACTGGTCTTCTCTACCACGGGAGAAAGAACTGGCTTTACGTGAAACCCGCAATTACGCTGTCCCTCTGTCTCAGATTCAATTATTTTCTCGTTGAGACGCGCGTGCTGAGCCTATTGTTAGATAATTGCATCAGACTTCGTTTTTTTTTTCCTTTACATTGAGACAATTAAACAGACAGCATTGGAAATTAAGTTACATTAATTTATGAATTTACGCACTTAGTTTTTTTAAGGGGTACTTCAGTCAAACGAAAAGTCTCGTTCGCTAATGCTAATTCTATGAAAGAAATTTATACAGATATCTTGGTCGCATTTCAATAGTTTTAAATGACTTTTATTTATTTATTTATTTATTTTGCATTGATAGCTGAGATTGATTTGAATACAGGCCGCTTTTTACTTCTTCGAATTTTCGAGATATTTTTTAATGAGGGTACTTTCGCTTTCCAAACCGGTTCCGAAAAAGAAAGTGTCATTATGAAAAATATATGTAAACATAAACCAAAAAAAGTTAAAACCAGCCTGCATACAGATCGATCTTAACTATCCAATAAAAATTAAAAAGACGAAAATTATTTAATTATATTAAAATGCAACAGAGATATCTTTATAAATATCTTCCAAGGGATTAGTATTAGAAAACGGGTCTTTTTATTCGAATAAAATAGCCTTTTAAGGCCCCTGTCCCTGGTATCGAAGGCACTCGCGAACTGCTGCTGATCCCATGGGGAGGTTATTTTCTAATATCTCGTTTGCATTTTGACATTTCTAAATATTTATTTTTACATTGGATAGTTGAGATCTATCGCCTCTTTTTTATTTTTTCAATTTTGATTAGAGATTTTTTTCAAATAGATTTTTTATAAATTTACTTTCATCTTCAAAACCGGTTTCGAAATTATTTACATTGTACGTTGTTCACATTGTTGATTATTTACAGTGTAAGGAAAGGTATAACTTCAGGAATGTGGCAGAAAATACCTACTTTATATTTACGCTTGAAAACATATCTCATCAAAATCAAACCAAAAGTCCCAAAAAACCGCAAATTAATCACAAACGTTCTAAGTTAGGGGTGAATATAAATCCCAATATGCAGGGGCCTCGTTAAGGGCGGGACAGGGGTGAACCTCCTTCCCCCCCTCACCAGAAAAACGTTTGCACATGCTGTTACAGTTGGCAAATTTACAAAATTAAATGGAAATTAGTTCAAAACTTTAATATTCCTTCTATTTCTGATAGGTTTGACGAAAGTTACCAATATAATTAGAAATATTACTAAGATTTTAAAAATAAAAACTACATTACATTTTCTAATTGCGATAACTTGGTAAAATTATAAAATTAGTTGGCAAAACGCCGAGAACTATTTTTGTTTGCTTTACACTGAGTTGGCAAATATTGAATTTTGACTTGGCAATTTAAGACTATCTCTCCTGCCAGTAAAAAATCTTTGCGAGGATCCCTGCTAATATGCATGCATTAGCGCAAAACCTATAATATTCCCTTAATATCCCTGACTTATGCGAAGCCATTAATTCTACCTCCGAATTTTTTAAACCGGGAGATACGAGGGGAGGGGAAAGACAATATATCCATTTTTCACAAGTTTTTCCTATAAAAATAGATCAAATTACACATACCTCATCAAGTTCGTCGCGCGTGATTTTTAAAAGACTTCTTTACATTCTTTTCTTTTTTTTATGTGTATTAGAAAAAATACTTTTCCACCTTCAACAGCTCGAAATTTTCTGATACAATTTCAGGCACATTTTTAAAGGTAGAAACATGAAACTTGCTGAGGTGATTCTTGAAGGGACGTAATGAGGTGCCGTGTGATGTCTTTTTATGCTCAATTCATTAGAATTTGAGTTATAAACAATTACCTTCTCGGCATGACCTTTTTTTTCGTTCCCATATCTCCCGCTAGGGGAAAATCGGTTCGAAATGCCGTTTTTGATTGCTTTTTTTTTGCAATATTTTTTGCCTTTATCAAAGAATCGACAATCACGGCACCTTGTGTACTTTCCAAATAAGACATTTTGAAACTTTGGTGCATATGAGATCAAAAATAAATTCAAAAATAAATCGGAAAATAAGCAGTTTGAATCGAAATAACCCTTAACATCTTTCTATTGTATCCTGATGACGTTTGCAGAAGCAATGAAACATTGACAATTTTTAGGTGTATTTTAAATATATTATTTTTATAAGTGTACCATTTAGTTATCTGCATTTATTTTAGTACCTATTTTTAACATGAAACTTTCTGAGGGGATTTTTGAAGAGATGTAGAAGGTGCCGTGTGATGTCATTTTACGCTCCATTCATAGAAATTGGATTTATAAACAATTACCTTCTCAGTTCGATCATTTTTTTGTTCCCAAATCTCCAGCTTCGGAAAAATTCGGATCAAAAAGCCCACTTTGACTGCATATTTAGTAATATTTTCTGCATTTATCAAAAAATTGACTTATGCAAACTAATACATGTTTCATAAAAATCCGGCTAGTTGAATTTTTTTTAAAATGAATAATGTTCCATAACTAGGTTCTCCTGATTTTAAAATTTTCTTCCATAATTCGGTACATAATTAACAGAAAATGATGTGAAACATGATAAATGCTCCCCTCAATCAAAATCTCAAATTGCTTTAAAAAAAAAATAGATGTAATTCCATATTATGAATACGCTACAAACCCATAAAATGATTTAAATCATCTTTTAAGGGTGTATTTCGATTCAAACTGCCTATTTTTCGATTTATATTTCAATTCATTTTTACTCTCAAATACACCAAACTTTCAGAATATCTTATTTGGAAAGGACACAAGGTGGCGTGATTGTCGATTATTTGATAAAGGCAGAAAATATTGCAATCAAAAACGGCATTTGGAACCGATTTTGCCCAAGCTGGAGATCTGGGAACGAAAAAAAGGGTCCTACTGATAAGGTAATTGTTTATAACTCAAATTCTATTGAATTGAGCATAAAAAGACATCACACGGCACCTTATACGTCCCTTCAAGAATCACCCCAGCAAGTTTCATGTTTTCTACTTTTAAAAATGTGCCTGAAATTGTATCGGAAAATTTAGAGCTGTTGAAGGTGGAAAAGCGTTCTTTCGAATACACCCTTAAAATACATCCGATTGCTCTTGTAAGTAGTTCTGAGTTCTGAGTTCACACGTAAAAAATTCTGTTACAAAAATGGCATCATTTATATATTATTTAATTTTAATTTCAGATAAATGTTTCGTCATTTCGGAGTCAAATATGTTTTGGCAAAAAAGTGATAAATCGCTAATTATTGATTTAATGAACTGATTTCGACAACGAATATTTCTTTTAAGCCGCATTATGCCCTGACTTATGCGAAGCCATTAATTCTACCTCCGAAGGTTTTAAACCAGGAGATAAGAGAGGGGAGGGGAAAGACAATATATCCATTTTTCACAAGTTTTTCCTATAAAAATAGATCAAATTACACATACCTCATCAAGTTCGTCGCGCGTGATTTTTAAAAGACTTCTTTACATTCTTTTTTTTAATGAGTTGAAGTTTTCTCCAGTTTCACTCCTATTTGCATAAAACCTTTTAAAAGAATAACTTAGAAGATTAAAAATGAGAAGAGAAAAAAAAAAAGATTAGAAATGACCTTTATTCCTCGTTCAGTTTCGTTTCGCCGTCTCGAATTCTGTCAAATTTTTGTATCGAGGCATCAGAATTCGCACGCGTTATTAGTTTGATTAACACATGATAAAAGTTTCGATTGAGTATTTATTACGTTTTGCTGCTTTGCGTTTTTTAGAATTTTAAGAAAAGAATTTTTTCGTCTTTTGTATCGATGAAGGTCATGCACGGTCGTTTAATTCATTCGGTCTTTGGTTATTGCTGAATTAGTTGCTTAAATTGATTCTGAAACCATCGTTGTTTAACAGCACAGTTCTAGTGATTAACAGCACAGTATTGGTTTTGTTGACCATTGTTGTTTATTGCATGAAAAGTTTCTTAAATTGATTGTATTGACCATCGTTCATTATCAGCGCAGTTCATTCTATTTGTTTTGTTGATCATTGTTGGTTACTGCATGATGAGTTTGATGAGTTTCTTAAATTAATTTTGTTGACCATTGTTGATTACACAGTTCCTTGTAATTGTTCCAGTGTATTGATTTTGTTGATCACTTCTGATTACTGCATGTAAAGTTTCTTAAATTGATTTTATTGATAATTGTTGATTAACGGCATAGTTTATTGTATTGGTTTTTTTACCACTGTTGATTACTGTATGAAAAGTTTCTTAAATTGATTTTATTAACCATTGTTGATTAACGGCACAATTTTTTGTATTGGTTATGTTGATCATTGTTGATTACTCCATAAAGGTTTCGTAAATTCCTTTTATGGATAGTTGTTGATTACCAGTACAATTCATTGTATTGGTTTTGTTGATCATTGTTGATTATTACATGAAAAGTTTCTTAAATTGATTGTATTGACCATCGTTCATTAACAGCACAGTTCATTCTATTGGTTTTGTTAACCATTGTTGGTTACTGCATGAAGAGTTTCTTAAATTGATAATTGATTTTGTTGATTAACTGAATAGTTATTTGTATATTGGTTTTGTTGACCACTGTTGATTACTGCATGAAAAGTTTTTAAATTGATTTCATTGACCATTATTGATAAACGGCACAATTCATTGTATTGGTTTTGTTGATCATTGTTGATTACTCCATAAAGGTTTCTTAAATTGATTTCATTGATTATTGTTCATTAATAACACAGTTTATTGTATTAGTATTGTTGACCACTGTTGATTACTCCATAAAAGTTTCTTAAATTGATTTCATTGATCATTGTTCATTAACAGCACACTTCATTGTACTGGTTTTGTTGACCACTGTTGATTACTCCATAAAAGTTTCTTAAATTGATTTCATTGATAATTGTTGATTAACAGCATAGTTCATTGAACTGGTTTTGTTTATTATTGCATGAAAAATTTCTTAAATTAAATTTGTTGACCATCGTTGATTAACATCACAGTTCATTGTATTGGTTTTGTTAACCATTGTTCATTACTTCATGAATATTTCTTAAATTGATTTTAAAGATTATTGTTGATTAATTGAACAGTTCATTGCATTGTTTTTATTAACCATTGTTAGTTGCTGCTCAGTTAGCAATAATCTTTGATTATAGTTCACAGAATAGTTTTTAAAATTGATTTTGTTAACCATTGTTAATTACTGCGCTGTCTTGATTATAGTTCACAGAATAGTTTTTAGCTCACAGGCTATCATAGCCTGAGAGCTTATGTGCCCGTCCGTTCTGTATGTATATTCGTATGTACGTAACGCGATAACTCATGATAAAAATATCCGATCCACTTGAAATTTTGTATGTAGGTATATCCTGACAAGGCGCTTCCCTGATTAGTTTTTGGAGTTCATTCGATATGTATAAGAGGGGGAACGGGGGGCTCATGCCCCCCGTTAGTTGATATAGATGGGATTTTCATGCAGAATTAAGTTTTCAAAATTTAGATTAGGATCATTCTGATGAGGCGATTCCGTGACTGTTATTAGGTGTTCATTGATTAAGTATAAATAGGGGAACAGGGGTTCTAATGCCCCCCCCCCCGTTAGTTGATATAAATAGGATTTTAATGCAGACTTAAGTTTTCGTTCAAAATTTAGATTAGGATCATTCTGATGAGGCGATTCCGTGACTGTTATTAGGTGTTCATTGAATAAGTATAAATAGGGGGAACAGGGGCTCTAATGCCCCCCCCCCCCCGTTAGTTGATATAAATGGGATTTTCATGCAGAATTAATTTTCGTTCAAAATTTAGATTAGGATCATTCTGATGAGGCGATTCCGTGACTGTTATTAGGTGTTCATTGAATAAGTATAAATAAGGGGAACAGGGGTTCTAATGTCCCCCCCCTTAATTTATACAAATGGGTTTTTCAAGCAGAATTTTCAGATTTCGTTCAAATCTCTGAATAGTTTTGGAAGTTTAATGGTTAAGTATAAAAGAGGGGGATAACTCTTTTTAAATTATATAAATGCTAAATGGGTTTTTATTAAGAATTATCTAATTTGCTCTGAATTTTGGATATAGATTTTTTATATGATAAAGCATGTCTTTGATAGTATAGGAGGTTCAATGATTAAGTATAAAAAAAGAGAAAAGGGGAGAGCTGTTTCCCCTTCTTAATTTTTTTTTTTCGAACGGAATTAACCCTTGAAAATATAAAGCTTTAATGTGCAATTAGTATTTGTAGCCTGTGAGCTCAATGCCTTCAGTTTAACTGGGCAGTATTCTTTATTAAAATTGATTTTGTTGACCATTGTGGATGTCGACACAACTCATTGTATTGATTTTATTGGCCATTCTTGATTATTGTATGGTCAGCAAATTGTTTGTTTATTGCTGAATAGTTTCTTAAATTGGTTTTGTTGATCATTGCTGATTACTGTATAGACAGCAAATTGTTTGTTTATTGCTGAATAGTTTCTTAAATTGGTTTTGTTGATCATTGCTGATTACTGTATAGTCAACAAATTGTTTAATTATTGCTGAATAGTTTCTTAAATTAGTTTTGTTGACCATTGTTGATTACTGCTCAGTTTAAACAATGAATTCGTAAATGTGTCAAAGCGTTTTGAGTATGCTTAGCAAAGCATTTGACAACAACCTTAAGGGTGTATTCGAAAAAACGCTTTTCCACCTTCAACAGCTCAAAATTTTCCGATACAATTTCAGACACATTTTTAAAAGTAGAAACATGAAACTTGCTAAGGGGATTCTTGAAGGGACGTATGAGGTGCCGTGTGATGTCATTTTACGCTCAATTCATTAGAATTTGATTTATAAGCAATTACCTTATCAATATGACTTTCTTTTTCGTTCCCAGATCTACCGCTTCGGAAAAATCGGTTCGAAATGCCGTTTTTGACCTCATTTTTTGCAATATTGCCTGCATTTATCAAAGAATCGACAATCACGGCACCTTGTATACTTTCCAAATAAGAGATTTTGCAAGTTTGGTGTATTTGAGAGCAAAAATGAATTCAAAAAATAAATCGGAAAATAAGCATTTTGAATCGAAATACACCCTTAAGAATACAATCACAACATAAAAATGAGTCTCAAAAAAGTATTCATAAATTTCGAGCTTTTGAAGATGGAAAATAATTTTTCTGAATACATCCTTAAATATTTTTCGTTTTTCTTTGTTTTTTCTTTAAATGTTTTATAACAAATAGAATGAAATTAGAGAGAGAACTCAAGATTGCTCAAAGACAGTAAATGAATAAGTTTTGGAAAAGGATCGCAATGACCTCAATTGTTGCCGTCTCGAATGCCGTCAAATTTTTGTTGGGAGGTATTAAAATTCGCACGCGTTATTAGTCAAATCGCACTCGATAAAAGGTTTCAACGAGGTATTCATTTCGTTTGTTTGATTTCGTTTAGAAGCAGAATTGTCTCTCTTTTTGACAACTTTGAAGGTCGCGCTTTCTGTTATAAATCTTGTCTAGAATTCAAACTCACAAGTTCAAGAAATAATTCTTATTTGTGAATGTCTAAAGTTTGCAGGTATGTACTCACAAAAATAAGTGGGTAAAATTGACACACAAAAACAGGTATATCGATGATGAAAAAAAGAATGACTTATCGATATGTGTAAAGTAGTATAAAAAATAAACAATATATAATAGTAGTATATAATAGTAGTATGAAAAATAAACAAATTAAAAAATAAACATTATAATGTGTAATTTGATGATAACTCTAAATGTATAAGTGTTATCTGATAACTCTTGAAATATACAAATTAAGGGTGTATTCGACAAAATGATTTTCCACCTTCAACAGCTCAGAATTTTCCGATACATTTTCAGACTCATTTTTTAAAAGTAAAAACATGAAACTTGCTGGGATGATTTTTGAAGTGATGTAGAAGATGCCGTGTGAAGTAACTTTTCGCTGAGTTAATTAGAATTTGATTTATAAGCAATTATTTTTTCAGGATGCTCTTTTTTTCGTTCGCAGACCTCCCGCTCCGGAAAATTTGTCCAAAACGCCGTTTTTGATAGCATTTTTTCCCAACATTTTCTACATATATCAAAAAATCGACATTTACGGCACCTTGTGTAGTTTTCTAAAGAAGAGAATTTGAAAGTTTGGTGCATTTGAGAGAAAAAGTGAATCTAAAAATAAATCGGAAAAAGGCACTTTGGATCGAAATATACCCTTAATGTGTTATTTACACAGAAATACACATATTTCTGTTTAAATTAAAATTAACACGTAAATTCTGTTAAATTAACAACACATTGTAAATTTTTACAATTTAGAGCACTATAAAACAACCCATGAAAACTTTTTCAAAATATTTTCTAGAGAGTACATTTAAAATGACGCAATTTTAAAAATGAGACCAGCCATGCACAATTGAAACAGAACAACAGAACAATAGAAAATGGTTTTAGTGAGAGGTGTTGATTTTTATGCTCAGTTAGTGTAAACACTAAGTGCAAAAGTGTTTTATGCGCTTTCAGTGGTTGTTTCTCTAAAATAGTATCCGAGTACTATTTCAGCCATACTCCGTTCTCATTCACACGATTCTTACAGTTTTTAAAGTCCATAAAACTCGACACGTCAGGGACTTAAGCTAAAAACGTGAGAGATTTCACGTCTGAGTCCGACGCGGTAATGATGTTTTAATGGCGGCAAAATACCCCCCAAAGAAGGAAACCATTTTTGCTTCTTTTATCTGCTTTTATCCCGTCATTACAGCATCTTACCAGTCTAGATCATATGCAAATGCATTGTTTTGTCGCTTAGGTATTAGCGCATAAGTCACTTTAGGTATTGTTGCATGAAGGTGAAAGATTAGGCAGATTGAAAACTTCTTTTTCACACCTCTTCGAAAGCATCCAACCATTTTTACTCGTTGGGAATGAATTCTGGTTATCATTTCGATACTGTTGGTCATAGAGTAATTGATTATTCTCATCATTTTGTAGATCTTTGCAGTAGCGCAGCCAAGGGGGTGGTTTTGGGGTTAAAACCCCTATCAGAGCTAAGGAAGATCGCTATAATTGCCGCTTCACTGTAAAAAAAAACTCCCTTACTTTACACCAAAAAGGGTGGCAACTAAGTTGCCACCCCAAGTGGTGTAATGAAATTCCACTTGTAAATAGGTGTAATGAGTCACCAACTATCAAATGGTATAAATAAACACCATTTTTAGTGGCAACTTAGTTGCCACCATGTTTAGTGTAAAGTAAGTAATATGTTTAAAATGTAATGAATCAAAACCAAACTTAATATTTAAATGTTTTGGCGCATTTCGGAATCCGCTGCTTTATTGAATCAGATTTCATTTAATAAAGTGATTCAATTAATTGTCGAAAATGCTACTTAAAACTGTGAAAGTGCGTATATTACATGGATTAATTAAGTAAAAATTGGTTATTTGAACTAAATCACTTTTCTGAGACGTATTATGCTAAAAAGAAAATGATGATTTCCTGCCACACAGATGCTCTTTGAGTTTAAGTATTATGCAGTGAATATTCTAACTAGTACCGATTCTATTAACCGGCAATCATCTTTATCAGAACTAACCCCCTCCCCCCCTTGAACCGAATTCTGGCTGCGCCACTGGAATTTTGTTATTCTTGAATGGGATATGTCGATTACTGAATTGATTATGCTCATCATTTAATAATCAATCATTTTTATCCTTAATCATTGAATAATTGATTATGTTTTTCAATGAATAATTGTATGATTGTATTAATTATTATCTGTCATTGAATTGTTGATTTTGTCGATCATTGTTAAGCATTATATATAGGGCCATCGCTAAGACTTTTTATTGGTGGGGGAGAAGACCTTAAATTGCCAAGTCAAATTTTCATATTTGCCAACTCGTTTTATAATTTTGCCAAGTTACCACACTTAGAAAATGCAATACAGTTTTTATATGTAAAAAGTTTAATAATATTTCCAATTAGCGTTGTAACTTTTGCAAATTCTATCAAAAAAAGAAAATGTACTACAATTTTTATTAAAATTTTAATTAAATTTGCCAAGTGTAACAACATTTGCGAATGTTTGGGGAGGAGGCTCCCCCTCTGTCCCCCCCCCCCTTAGCGAGGCCCCTGATTATGTAGTTCAAACAAGTTTCGTTATAAAATTGATTTTGTCGATTATTATGTAATTGATTGTGTCAATTAGTATCGTTCAATGAATTTTTGATTCTGTCGATCATTATTAGGTAATCATTTTGATACTGTTGATCATTGAATATTTGATTATGCACATCATTAAATAACCAATCATTTTTATCTTTCATCATTGAATAGTTGATTATGTTGATCATTGAATAATTATATGATTGTATTAATTATTATCTGCATTGAATTGTTGATTTTGTCGATCATTGTTAAGCATTGTATAGTTCAAATGAGTACCGTTATAAAATTGATTTTGTCGATTATTATGTAATTGATTGTGTCAATTAGTATCGTTCAATGAATTTTTGATTCTGTCGATCATTATTAGGTAATCATTTTGATACTGTTGATCATTGAATATTTGATTATGCACATCATTAAATAACCAATCATTTTTATCTTTCATCATTGAATAGTTGATTATGTTGATCATTGAATAATTATATGATTGTATTAATTATTATCTGCATTGAATTGTTGATTTTGTCGATCATTGTTAAGCATTGTATAGTTCAAATGAGTACCGTTATAAAATCGATTTTGTCGATTATTATGTAATTGATTGTGTCTATTAGTATCGTTCAATGAATTTTTGATTCTGTCGATTATTATTAGGTAATCATTTTGATGCTGTTGATCATTGTCTTAAACATTGAATAATCGATTATATTGTTTATTGAAAAATGGATTATGTTGATTAGTGAATAGTTGATTATGTTAATTACCATCGATCAATGACTTGTTGATTTTGTTGATCGTTATTAGGCATTATATATTTGAAATGTTGATCGTTGAAAAATTAATTATGTCGGTTATTGAATACTTGTTTGAGTTATTCACTGTCAATCAGTGAACAATAGTTTTTTTTTTTTTTTTTTTTTTTTTTGTCTATTATCATTAACCCTTGAATAGTTGATTATTATTGTTAACAATTGAATAATTGATTATGCTGATAACTGTTGACTACAATACTTAATTATGGTGATAATTGTTAACCATCGAATATAGTTGATTATGTTATTTATTGTTAAACATTAATAGCTATTTAATAGTTCTTTATGTTGGTCATTGTAAGGGGATCATCATTATCACTGATGACTATAACACTTAATTATGCTTATCATTGTTGATTATCACATAATAATTGTTCATATTTAAACAGTAGATTACGATGATTGTGTTAGTCCTTGAATAGTTTTTGTTGTTTATCATTAGCAAGTTCATTTTGTTAATAGCTCAATATTTTGAAGTCATTTTTTTTCAAGCAACACAACAAAAAAATAATATATACTTCTCCATAATGCTGTCTTTGGCTATCAATGTACGTTTACTTCTTCAGTTTAATATAAGTATTCTATTACAATTGCAGACATTTTTCTATGAATGAAATTATCTATACAGGACACCAGAGAATTAATAATTGTGTAAAGTAATATAAAAGACGAAAAGTGTTTCGTTGCTCAAAGCCTTTTCCAAATGCGTTTAAGGGTGTATTCGAAAAAATGATTTTCCACCTTCAACAGCTCGAAATTTTCCGATACATTTTCAGACTCATTTTTAAAAGTAGAAACATGAAGCTTGCTGGGGTGATTTTTGAAGTGAAGTAGAAAATGCCGTGTGAAGTAATTTTTCGCTGAATTAATTAGAATTTAATTTATAAGCAATTATTTTCTCAGGATGCTCTTTTTTTCGTTCGCCGACTTCCCGCTAAGGAAAATTTGTCCAAAACGCCGTTTTTGACAGCATTTTTTTGCAACATTTTGTACTTTTATCAAAAAATCGGCATTTACGGCACCTTGTGTACTTCTTAAATAAGAGAATTTGAAAGTTTGGTGCGTTTGAGAGAAAAAGTGAATCTAAAAATAAATCGGAAAAAAGGCACTTTGGATCGAAATACACCCTTAAGGGTGTATTCGAAAAAACGCTTTTCCACCTTCAACAGCTCGAAATTTTCCGATACAATTTCAGACACATTTTTAAAAGTAGAGACATGAAACTTGCTGAGGTGATTTATGAAGGGACGTATGAGGTGCCGTGTGATGTCTTTTAAGGCTCAATTCATTAGAATTGGAGTTAAACAATTACCTTATCAGTAGGACCCTTTTTTTCGTTCCCATATCTCCCGCTTCGGAAAAATCGGCTCGAAATGCCGTTTTTGATTGCTTTTTTTACAATATTTTCTGAATTTATGCAGTGGCGTAGCTAAGGTGGGGGGGGGGCGTCCACCCCGGGCGCCGAGGCCTAGGGCGCCAAATTGAGAGAAATTGTTATATACCTATATTGGGGTGGGAGCGCAAAATTTCTTGCTGGCCCCGGGCGCCAAAGAACATAGCTACGCTACTGCATTTATGAAAGAATCGACAATCACGGCACCTTGTGTACTTTCCAAATAAGAGATTTTGAAAGTTTGGTGTATTTGAGAGCAAAAATGAGTTCAGAAATAAATCGGAAAATAAGCCGTTTGAATCGGAATACACCCTTAAGGCAGTTATTAAATCAAACTGGGTAACTTTGTGACATAAGTTTTAATTAATTTTTGTTCGGAAATTCACAAAATTAGTTGGTATAGTTGTTCAAAAACTGCCTAATCGCACACAGTTTCCCGTTTTTTCTAAAAAACCATAGATGTTTCAGGAAATACTTTAAAAATAGGCATTTTAAACCGAATTTCCCGACAAAATCAGAAAAAACAGTCAATTTGAAGTAAAAAACGTGATTGTCACGTGATCCATTTTGCTTATATCTCAAAAGATAATTTAAAGAACAAGCCGTCAAAGATGGCGTTTTGAATTGCATTTCCCGGCAAAAGGGGGAAAAAGGCGAGGTCATGTGATCAAAAATGCGTACAACTTAATAGGTAATTGATGGATCAAAAAATGGAGTACTAAATTCGATTCGAAATCACTTCCGTGGTCAGGCGTTTCAATTTTATATATTTTTGTTGAAAAATGAATTTGTAAATGCTTCAAAACGTTTTGCCCTTATTGTGTAAAACAGTTGAGAACAGTCTTAAAATGAAAATGTTAATTGTTAAGAAAATCACTTTAATTACCTTTTTAAAGCGATTTAATTTTATTGCACAGCATAATTGGGTGGAAATTTTCATTACTGTTATTGAGAAATCGATCGTTTTGTAAAACAGTAAGTCTTTTTTGTCGCGTGATATTAGAGAAAATTTTCCTGGCGGAAACAATTGCGGCCTCAAGGAATTGTTGTTTGGTAAGAGAGAGTCGAAAACAACATCGAGAAAAGTGACGCGATATTTCTCCACAACAATTCGTGAGGGAAGCCATTTATATTTGGAAAGAATTAAATATTTTAAAAACCTAATCGTTGCTGATTATTAAGGTTTTCTGTAAACTAAAAGTTTCTGACATATTTTACTTTTTCTCTTTCTAACATAGAAGGTTTTGCAATAAAAAAATTTTCAACTGCCAGTTTATGACGTTTTAGAGGTCCCGAAAAACATATTTATAGTAAATGTCTGTCTATCTGTTGTCCAGCACTTACTCAAAAAATTTGGTTCAATTCAATGCGTAAATTCATCTACTTTTAATCGGTGCAATATTGAAAATGGCACAAAAATCGCTATTGTAGCCCCCCCCCCCCCTTCCGGCATATTTTTTTTCTAATTCATGGATGATCAATTAGCCATAGCCAAATACTTACAGAAAAAATTTGGTTCAGTTCAATGCATAACTTCATCCACTTTTAGTCGGTACAATATTGAAAATGGCACAAAAATCGTTATTGTAGCGCCCCTTTCGGGCAGAATATTTCAAATCTGAAGGACGACCAGCTTGTCACAGTCAAAAATATTGGCAAAAAATTTGGTTCGATTCTATGCGTATCTTCATACACTTTTTAATGGTAGAATGGCGACATACGGACACATATAACAGACACACTCACACGGACAGAGAGACATTTTGTAAAAATATGTTATTTGGAATCTCTGATCCCTAAAACGTGTAAATTTGTCGAAAACTGGAAGTCGAAAAAAAAAAATTCGATTACAATACTTTCTTCTATTGAAGATAGAACAGAGAAAAAAATATATCCACAGTTATTTGTATCAATTCATAATTACATGGCATCAACACGCTACAATATAAATCAACAGCGTAAACTGTCACTTAAACCTCATGACCCACAAGCGTTTAATACCACCCCCGATATCCCGTACACTTCTCTCTCTATAAAGGCCGAGAACGCTAATTAACCGAACATCGGAAAGATCGTTATCTCGACATCAGAAGGTTTAACACCCTCAGGGCCTGAACGCACCACCGGATTTCCCCTGGAATAAAAATCTTTTAAGCTGAAATAATTGCTCCAAGATAAAAGTGTAATTGTGCGCGGTTTTACACGAATGTGCCTGCGCGGGACAGACCCCCGCGGGGCGCGTTTTATGTACACGATCGAGTTGAGTGGAGTAGTCTTTTTTTTCCGATAAAAAACGATTTGCTTATCATTTTGCCATCGTCTCCTGATCGACACGAGATTGCCGGGCAAATTGAATATCGCGATGAAAAATCTTGCATAGCCACGAGCCTCTGGTTAGCATTTCTTTTCCTTTTCGTGCATCCGTTTTACTGTGTAATAGTCTTTGCTTTATTTAATCGCTGAAGTTCCTTACTGGTCAGTCATTGGGGTTAGCCGGAAATTGATTGATGTTTCACCCGGATATTTCCGAGTCATCCTTATAACACCAAAAATAATAATCATATTAAGGGTGTATTTCGATTTAAATTGCTTATTTTCCGATTTATTTTTGATTTATTTTAACACTCAAATGCATCCAACTGGCAAACTGTCTTATTTAGAAAGTAAGAAAGGTGCCATGAGAGTCGATTCTTTGATAAATGGAGAAAATATTGCAAAAAATGCAATCAAAATTGGCTTTTTGAACCGATTTTTCCGAAGCGAGAGATCTGGGAAAAAAGGGTCATACTGAGAAATTAAATGTCCATAAATCAAATTTTAATGAATTGAGCCCAAGATGACATAACACGGCACCTTCTACGTCTCTTCAAAAATCCCCTCAGCAAGTTTCATGTTTCTACTTTTAAAAATGAGATTAAAATTATATGAGAAAATTTTGAGCTGTTGAAGGTGGAAAAGTATTTTTTCGAATACACCACACCCTTAATAATATTCTCAACTGCTCTGCTCAAAAAGCGCAGAACGTTTTGACACATTCACATATTTATTTTTCAAAAGTGCAGATATAAACATTTCAAAGTCTGACCATGGAAGCGATTTGGAATCGGACTGGGTTTTCCATTTTGTGATTATTAAATTACCTACTGAGTTATCAGCTATACCGGCCACATGATCACGCGATTTTCTACCTTTCATCGACTGGTTTTAGACTCGTTTAGTCTGAAATAACGACTCCAAGATAAATGTGTATAATTATGAGGGGTTTACACGAGTATTGGAGAGGACTGCTTGTTGACCCCGGAGGGCCCATTTCTAACATACACGATCCAGCTCAAGTTGAGTAGCATAGTTTTCAATCAAGAGGCTATTTCATTCGAATAAAAAGACCCGTTCACTAATGCTAATCTTATGGAAGAAATGTATAAAGATATCTCGGTTGCATTTCAATATTTTGTCATGATTTTTTTTTTTTTTTTTTTTTTTTTTTTTTTTTTTTGCATTGTATAACTGAAATCGATTTGTATACAGACCGTTTTTAACTTTTTTTAACTTTTGTTTATAAATACTTTTTTAATGAGGATTCTTTGATTTTAGGAACCTGTTTCGAAAGCGAAAGCATCTTCATAAAATTTATTTTGTAACCAAAATCGAGAAAATAAAAAAAACAGCCTGCATACAAATTGATCTCAGCAATACAATGCTTAAAAAAAAAAAAAAAAAAAAAAAAAAAAAAAAAAAAAAATCATGCAAAAATATTGAAATTCAATTATACATTTCTTCCATAGGATTAGTATTAGCGAACGTAACTTTTCACTTGACTGAAGTAGCCTCTTAAAGTGATTCTCCTTTATCGTTTTGCCATCTTCGCTGATCGGAAAGAGATTGGGAAACGCATTCACCGAAAATTGAATACGATGAGAAATTGTGCGTGACGTCCAAGCCAGTCTTATTCGACTGACTTGGACACATTAATGTTGCGGAATAAATAAATAAATAAATAAATAAAACTTTTTGGCTTTTCAAGAACGCGGATCTTTATGGCACATACCCGGACGTATATTTCCGTGTGTAGAAGCATGAAATTTGCAGCTACTACCATTCAAGTGCAAGGCCGTAGCTAGAAAAATATTTCGGAGGGGGATTCGGAGCCATGGATTTTAATATTGACTTATTTTAGATTTTTTTTTTAAAGTTCTTTAAGTCTGATAATTTGTACCGAATATATTGTAATCGTTTTATTGTAACGGCGTTAACATTTTACACTAATAGTGTCCAATTCTTAAAAAATCGTAGGAATTTTAAAGATATATTAGAAACTGCACTCATTTTTTCAATGTGCCAACAGAATCCAACAATAAAGATATGCAAATGTCAATTTTAATTCTTGATTGTAGCTGATTTTAGAATTTAGGCCATCTTGATTGACAGTTAATGGCATATTCAAAGTCACCCCAGAAAAAATTTCGGGGGGGGGGGGGGAATCAAACCCTCGTTTTCCCAACATTGGCTACGGCCTTGTTCAAGTGTATTGGTATCGAATAGTTTTGTTTTCATTTTGTTTCAAACGTATTACAATATTTATTAATTATAATATTAGTATGTAGTATTTTTATTAATATATAGCAGTATTAAATGATAATATCTTAATTTAGTAATATCTTACTATTTATTACATATCAAATGTATGTACGTCGTGAAATGTTATAGTTTCCCCACTCATGACGATAGCTTAATCGAGTATCCCCCTTTTTACACATCCATAGAGACTTTCCTGAACTGATTTTTTGGGGGCACTGAAATTTAGGTTTCACTATGTCTTTGTAACGGAATTAAATAGTCTATTTAAATTTTATAGAAATTCAAATTTATAGAAATCTTGAGTGCTGATTATTTATTACCCAACAGTCACAATTTTTTTACTCATTGAAAATAATAGCTACTCTTTCACTAAAGAAAAAAAAAAAAAAAAAAACCAGAAAAGAAAGGAAGAGAGAAATAAATAAAAACAGACGGCCGGCGCTTTTAATGTCCTTTGAATTAAAAAGAAAAATCACTAGTCAGAATTTGCGATTCTAATTTGCGAAAAAAGTGTACATTATCGAATGTTTTCATAAAAAAAGAAACATTTTTTTTTTCCTGCTTGTGCAAATGTGTTCAGAATTCAAAATGAATCATTGGGCATCGAATTCCAAATTTTTCAACTTTCCGCCCCCTTCATTGACAAAACAATTTTAGATTTTTTTTCCTACTGTTGCGTAATTGAACATTTACAGACAATGGACGCTGAAAACAAGCTTAGGAAAAAAAAGCTGAGATAAGTGATGACGAATCGGTTAAGAAAAACAAACAATTGGATATGGATAATGCAATTTATTTTCATAAAAGCTGCCCATTATGAGATAAAAAGGAACGCAGTGTTGAATTCACGCATCCGCCTAATGATTTTTTCCCACAGTTATTTTTTTAGAGGACATTTACAATTTTTTTTTCCCAGTTTCTTGCGGATTCGGAAGTTTTCAATGTCATTTAAAATGTTCTGTAACTTTACCTTTCTTAGGTGCGTTCGTAATTATGTAAATATGAAGCACCTATAGTTGTCGTTCAGACCATCCGTCTGTCTGTCCGTCCACCCGTCCGTTTGTCCGTTTATAACAACGCAAAAACTACCCGACCGATTTTCTATCGAACTGAACTATTCGGCGATTGAACTATATCCAAATTAATGCCTATTATAACAGCAAGATCTGAATATTTTCAAAATTTCGTTATCGTACGAATGCTACGCTTCACGTGCAATTTATAACTTGTTTGCTTTTATCTCAATGACGCTAAAGTGACCACCTTGGTAAAGTATGTCCACCAGGCTTAAATGACCACTATTGGAAAATTTTACTTATACTCATATAAAATAATGAGAATTGTTCGATAATGTGATCACCTGTCTAATGTGTCCATTTGTGTAAAATGACCAGTCAGTCGGTCAAAGTATCCACTTATAATCAACTATTCAATAGACAACAATGACTAACATAATAAACTTAACTTTTCAATAAACAACAATGATTAACTTAACTTTTCAATGATCAATGTAATCAACATAACCAAATAACTATTAAGTGAGTATTAAATAACCATCAATGATCCATAAGAAATAAAACGACCGTCTCTGACTTCAAGTACACAAAAAAGAAAAAAAAATCATGTAAAAATAATAATAAAGAAATATTTAACGAAAAAAATACCTTATCAAAGCTAATGTCACGTGTGATTGAATTATTGAATATGTGAATGATCGAAGAACGGCACTTCCCAAAAGTTTGCAGGCTTGGTCCTCGAAAGGAATTTTGAAAGGGAATTAGATTTTTCAGAAAATAGTGTCAAAATGAGCGTTTTAAAAAAACTTTATGCAGAAGAGAAGAAAAACTAATCGAAATTGGAGTGAAAATCGCCTTGTCACGTGATCAAAAACGCTCCAAACTCGATAGGTAATGGATTGATATAAAAAGTAGAAAAATGAATTCGATTCCAGATCTCTCCCATGGTCAGGTTTTGCAATTTTATATTTTTCCTTTAAAATATGAATTCTCAAACGTGTCAGAACGTTTACTGCTTGTTGAGCAAAGCAGTTGAGAACAGATTGATCTTTTTTGATCTTTTTGATTTAAGAACACCCTTAAGGGTGTTCTTAAATCAAAAAGAGCAACTTTGTGTCATAGGTTTGAATTTATTTTTGTTCGGAAATGCATGACATGTTTTTATTCAGAAACTATCGAATCGCACTCAATTTTCTTTTTTGTAAAATACGCAATAGATATTTTAGAGCAAGCCGTCAAAGAGGGCATTTTGAATTGCCTTTCTCGATGAAAGCAGTAAAACCAGTCGACTAAAAGTAGCAAAAAGCGTGTTCACGTGATTGAAATTATTTATAACTCAATAGGTAATGGATGGATCAAAAAATAGAAAATTGAGTTCGATTCCAAATCGCTTCCATAGTCATGCCTTCCAATTTGATATCTTCTGCGTTAAGAAATGAATTTGTGAATATGTCAAAACGTTTTCGCGCATGTTGATCAGAGCAGTTGAGAACAAGATGGCGCCCAGTTCCGGGAATGTGTCCAAAACATCGGGCCAGGTGAGATCTGAGATTGGTATGTTTGAACCTCATCCATCTCAACGACGAAGCCTCACCCTTAATGTGCTTTCACACTCCATTAAAAATAGTTTTGCACAACCATCCCCCAAACCGTAAGCGCAACTTTTGGCATGGCTGCAAACAGCTAACTTGACATTTTTATACCAGAAAGACGAATCTAAGCGATAGCGTGTCTAATTTTTTTTAGACACCTGTTTTTTACAAACAGACTTAGAGCGATGCGCCGACACTATCTCCGTTTTTGCATACGTGTTTCGGATGGAGTGATGGTGTTGTTTGTCTCAGCCCGGGGACTACTTCGAAGAATTAGTCCGAACAATTAGCTGCCAAATTGAAGCATTTGTTTGCCGCTGATGAATTTTGGAGTAGTGTCAAGAATTTGAGTTACGGGGGGAACCTGTTCTCGAAAAATAAGCGGAAAATGTTTCTGCTAAACAATAGACATCTTTCAAATACATTTACAATCTTACGAATCAGTTTTAAACGTATAAGTACACGGTGATTATTTTGAAAAGGCTGTAAAAAAATTAACCACTGGTCATAAAATTCTCATATTTCAAGTGGATATATGTGAAGCTGTAGAAATTTGTTTTACAAAAAAAAAAAAAAAAAAAAAAACAAGTTGGAAATTGCACGTGAACGTAGCAAATGAGGTGCGTTCGTACGATAACAAAGTTTTAAAAATATTCAGATCTTGCTGATATAGTAGAGCGTACTCCGGATACAGTACAGTAGTCGAAATCTTTACGTTTCTGTAAATATACAGGACGTAATTTTTATTACACCTCAGCAACGTATATCTTATTCATAAAATGTGAAATAGTTTAATATAATTAAAACACGTACCAAACCATGTTTCCCCGTATAGCATTATATAGTGGAATGCTTCTGTGTGGCCCTGTAATTTAATAATAAAAATTCTTTGCATCACAGATTGTACAGAATGCATATTTTAGTATATATTTCATAGATTCATGCCAATTCTATTATGTTCGAATGAGTGTAACATCATTAAAATGCATTTGAAACTTTTTCCCCATTGACCGTAATGTAACGGAATCCTTTTGATTGTCCCTGTAATTGATCTATGCATCCGATTTTCATAACATTTGAGATGACTCGACTAAATTACGCAATAATTATATGTTTTAAATTTCAAACGATTAAAATGCATTTAAAACTTTTTTCCCTATTGACCGTAATGTAACGGAATCCTTTTGAATGTCCCTGTAATTGATCTGTCCATCCGATTTTCATAAAATTTGAAATGACTCGACTAAATTACGCAATAATTATATGTTTTAAATTTCAAACGATTAAAATGCATTTAAAGCTTTTTTTCCCTATTGACCGTAATGTAACGGAATCCTTTTGAATGTCCCTGTAATTGATCTATCCATCCGATTTTCATAAAATTTTAAATGACTCGACAAAATTATGTTATAATTATGTATTTTAAATTTCAAACGATTCGGTTGGGTAGTTTTTGCGTTGTTATATGCGGACAGACGGACAGACAGACGGACGGACGGACTGAGCGACAACAATAGGTGCTACGTATTTACATAATTACGAACGCACCTAAAAAGCATAAAAGTTGACCGATAGATGGCAGCGGATTCGTTATTAGATGCTAATTAATAAACGTGATACGCTGATGTGGCACTCTTTGATCAATTCTTATTCACCATGACAAGGTTGTGCCAACCTATACAACCCAAGGCCACCAAGGTTGTAAGAAAAAATCGGTGTTTAATTGTCCTTAGACAGAAGTGTCGCACAGCATCGTTCAATATTTTAGCATTTTTCAAATACATTCCTGAAGTAACCTATTGTCACATTGTAATTTCTAGACGCCAAATTGAAGCATTTGTGTACCGCTTATAAATTTGAAGCGCGTCAAGAATTTGAGTTACGGGGAAACCTGTTCTCGAAAAACAAGCGAAAAATGCTTCTGCTAAACAATAGACATCTTCCAAATACATTTACAATCTTACGAATCAGTTTTAAACGTATAAGTGCAGGGTGATTATAATAAAAGTTTTACTTTGAAAATACTATATATATATATAAAAAAAAGCCACTGGTCAGAATAACCTGATATTTCACATGAATACATGTGAAGCAATGGAAGTTTGTTTTATAGAAGAAACAAGTATAAAAGTTGACCGATAGATGGCACCGGATTCGTTATAAGATGCTTATTCATTAATAAACGTGATATGCTATTGTGGCACTCTTTGATCAATTCATATCCACCACGACAAGGTGATGCCACGGTCGATAAGCAAAAATCGGTTTTTAATTGTCCTTAGACCAAAGTGTCGTACAGCATCGTTCAACATGTGTGGGATTCAATATTATAGTATTTTTCAAATGCATTACTGTAATAGGCTATTGCCACATTGTATGTGCTAGACGCTATAGTATAAATATTATCTTAACAGACATTACTAGTCATGTACAAGGTGTGTTATAATTAGACTGTCAGTACTCAACCAAAATTGAAGCCAAATTTTAAAGCATGATTAAACAAGACGGTATAACAAAGGTTTCGTGAAGAAAAATTTAGTTCCAGAATTCTCCACTAGGAAAATATGTGGCATTGTTTTCTTTTATTTTGCGCAATTCTTCTTTTACCATAATATGTAATCGTCTGACAAAAAAATTATAACTATTATTTAATCAGTTTTAATGAAAAAAAAAAAAAAAAAAAAAAAAAAAAAAAAAAAAAAAACATATCTAAATTCCACATTAGTATTATGTAAAAATTCCAGTACACTTTTAGATATTAAGGGTGTATTCGAAAAAACGCTCTTCCACTTTCAACAGCTCGAAATTTTCCGATACAATTTCAGACACACTTTTAAAAGTAGAAACATGAAACTTGCTGAGGTAATTCTGGAAGGGACGTATGAGGTGCCGTGTGATGTCTTTTTACGCTCCATTCATTAGAATTTGATTTATAAGCAATAACATTCTCAGTATGACCCTTTTTTTCGTTCGCAGATCTCCCGCATCGGAAAATTCGGTTCAAAATGCCGGTTTTGATTGTTTTTTTTTGCGCTATTTTCTGCATTTATCAGAAAATCGATGATTATGGCACCTTGTGTACTTTCTAAATAAGAGAATTTGAAAGTTTGATGCATTTGAGCGCAAAAGTGAACCTAAAAATAAATCGGAAAATAAACAGTTTGAATCGAAATACACCCTTAAAGAAGACAATTATTGAGGTGGACCAGTTTCTTTATAAATAATTCGGTAGATAAAGAATTAAGCCTATTTTGATAACAGTCCTTCTTTCTTCCGCTATGTTTTAACTATTCAGAGCCAAAGATTGCTGTAGCGATGCCAACTATGCTCCACTAACTTGACATTTTTATTTCAAAAGACGGATCTAAGCGAGAGCATGTCTAATTTCTCTGACACCTGTTTTCCCAAGCAGATTGACTTCTTGCTGAAGTATCAACACCATCTTGGATATTTTAGTGCCTATGTTTGCTAGGGGGTGTAGATTGTATTTTTTTTTTTTTTTTTTTTTTTTTTTTTTCGTGATGGTGTTATTTGTCTCGGCTATGGAGGCAAGATAACTGTCTATTTCGAGCACGTGTAGTGCGAACCGAGCAATTAGATGCCAAATTGAAGTATTTCTGTGTCACTGACGAGCTTTGGATGGTAATCAAGATTTTGGGGGATGGGAATTTTTACCTTATAAAATAAAACCTTTACTGCAAGCGCATGAAACACTTTTGCAACGTTTTCGATTGCCATGCGATTCGGATAAAAATGACTTCTTAAAATTTGTCGTTTGTAGCGTACAAGTGCTTTAAGGGTATTCTTAACCCTTTAAGCGGCCTAACCGGGTTTTTCCGTGATATAACTTTTAGAAACAACGGCTAATATAATATAAAATCAATATTAAAAAAGATTTTTTGAAGTAAATAAGGTAAATAAATATGTAAGCTTGTCAAATAAAAGTTCTCATAACAATATATTTCATAAATACTATTTTATGAATTGTTAAAGGGTATCAGAAAGGACAACTTTGTGACATAAGTTTGGATTTATTTTTGTTCGAAAATTGCATGAAACGAGCGGATGTTGTTGTTTAGAAACATTCGAATAGCATTCAATTTTCTGTTTTTTAAAATACGCAATAAATATTTTAGAGCAAGCCATCAAAAATGACGTTTTGAACTGCATTTTCCGTCGAAAGGAAGAAAATCGCGCGATCATGTTATCAAAATAGCTTAGAGCTGGATAGGTAATTCGATTATCCTAAAATGGAAAAGTGAGTTCGATTCGAAATCGCTTCCATAGTCAAGCCTTCCAATTTGATATCTTCTCCGTTTAAAAAAAAAAAAAAAATGAATTTGTAAATGTGCGTTTATTGAGCATAGAAGTTGAGAACAACCTTAAAATGTATCAAATATATAGAGCAGGGCTGTCCAACCTTTCATTAGGCACGGGCGCACTTCATCAAATAGCAAACATTGAAGGGCGCCATTATTAATATGTCTGAAAATATAATAATTTATTATAGGTTGCAGGGTTGCTAGTTTCGATTCTCTTTTATATGCAGAAATTCCAAATTCACACAGAAACTTCCGAAAAAAGAATTTTTATTTTAAATTAAAAATTATTATTGAAGTAAAAATTATTATTCGGAATTTCTGCTAAGAATTCGATTTTCTGAATAAAAAAGGAAGCAATACTGGCAACTATTGTAAAGAGTAACGATATTCATACGTCTTACGATGCACAAACACCTCACAACATAAGCCATAATACCTCCTAAAATATAATTAGAGCTCGATGTAAAAATAATTTCGGAATAAAGGTTAAATCATAGTAAAATTAGAATTACATTTTACAAAAAGAGGGCATATCAAAATATTTTGTAGAAATAAAAGGCTAAAATTTAACTCTTTTTATGAAAGAAAAATCGTGTGGAACACTAACTATTTTAAAGAAAAATGTTCTAAAATGGATTTATTTTTAAATAGCTTTTAGTAACATGAAGTTATTCATAAAGTCTTTCATGAATCATTTCTAAGGGCGCCATGAAAACTTACGAAGGGCGCCATGGCGCCCGCGGACGCCGCGTTGGACAGCCCTGATATAGAGCATTAAGTAATTTAAGTGCTTTAAATCATCAGTGAATTTAAATATTATTGCAATACAACACGTTGGGATGGAGGACAACTTTAAATTTTTAGGAAGAAAAATCGATTTCACCTCTTCCCCCCTCCCCAATCAGTCAGTTTCCCCATCGGAGTCATTCCCCCACCCCAATTTAAATTCGCGAAACTAAAATGACACTATTTACGAGAACATGTTTTAGATTTAGAAACGAAACATATAGAAAGAGGAATTAAATATTAAAAAAGCCTGCGTTTTAGGAAAGTTGTCACAATTAAAAAATATACAGGGTGGGTCAAAATTTACTGAGCGATTTTAAAAGTCTATAGCTTTTATCTTTTTTTCTTACAGATTAGGTATATTGTTAAAACATTTCCCCTTTATGCTGGCCGATTTTTCGAAAACTGAATAAACTGAAATAAGTCTAAGCTATTCTTAATAAAATGAAATAAATCTAACAAAGATGAAAAAGAAAATCTTTTTCTTAATATCTAATCATATACCTATAAATGTTGTCTTATTCGTATAACCTTATATTATCTTGTTCACACTCGATGTTATTGAAAAAAATAGCTCTAAAACCACTGAAGTACATGTATATTATTTTAAAATATTTTAAAATATTTGTCTTCCTGAATTTCTCGCTCCTATCTAAAACTGTTGCTGGGATATGGTCAAATGTTTAAACATTTTTTACCCTCTTAGGCAGGAATTTTCAAAAAATTGCTTAAATACATGTTTAACTCCTTTTTAGTAAATTTATTTTCAGGAATTTCACTCTCCAACATAAAATGGCTGCTAATCTGTGTCTATATCATAAGATGTATCCCCCTCTCCCAAGTTCCATGCTACTAGGTTCAGTTGTTTGGAGTGTGCATTGATTGTGAGTCACTCAGAACAAATTCTCTTATATATATAAATATATAAATGGATAAATAACATTCTTGTCATCCTTTCAATAGTTGCAGAAAAAAGTTACGTCAATATAATTTTTTTATATATAATTTTGCAACTGCCCAATCCCTTCCCTTAAATTCTGTTGATCTGCGCATGTCTGTTCAGAATGTTCTCAACTGCTCCGCTCAACAAGCGCAAAACGTTTTGACACATTTACACATTCATTTTTCAACAGAAACACATGAAATTAAAAGGCCTGACTATGGAAGCGATGTGGAATCGAACTTAGCTTTCCATTTTCTGATAGTTAAATTTCCAATACAGTTCTAAGCTAATTCGATCACATGATCACCCGTTTTTTTCCTGTTTTTCGACTGGCTTTTCTACTTTCGTCCGGAAATGTGCTCAAAAACATCAACTTTGAAGGCTTGGTTTAAAAAATCTATTGTATTTGCAAAAAAAAAAAAAAAAAAAAAAAAAAAAAAAAAAGAAAACTGAGTGCAATTAGACAATTTCTGAATAACAATCCCTGCGGGTTTCATGCATTTCCGAATAAAAATAAATGAAAACTTATGTCATAAAGTTGCCCTTTTTGATTTAAGAACAGCCTTAAGATTTTCCGTAGTTCGGGAAGATGATAGACAGCGTGACAGCAAAGAATCTCGTAAAACCAACAAACCATACCTATCGCCTGAAATCATCTTATGTCTTAGATAAAACCACAGTCGCTATCGGACAGTCGGCAGAACTGCGCGCTTGAGTTGCTGAATGATTTTGAAGAAAACAGCATACAAACATAGATTAAAAAAAAAAAAAAAAAAAAAACTTTCCATTTTGGACGGTTTTTATATATTTTACATTATTACATATTGCTACATTTTATTTTATTTATTTATTTATTTATTTTTAAGGGTATATTACAATCCAGTCTGCTTGTGTTTAGATTTATTTTTAAGGGTTTTAGTTTTTAAAGCTAATAAGTAACATAACAAAGTCCAATGTATCAAATATAATTCGGTATTGTTTTGAATCTAAAAATTATAAATAAAATAGTAATCCTAAATCAAAATATGTTGAAAGGTGTCATTTGACATCGATAGAAATAACGTTGACAATAAAAATTTTCACATTTAAAATGGATTTTAAGGAATTTTAAAATCTTGTTGATATTCGGATAACAGGAGTTCTTACTGTAGTTCAAATTTCATCCATTGAAATTCCAAAACAAAACTAACTTAAGGGTGTATTCGAAAAAACGCTCTTCCACTTTCAACAGCTCGAAATTTTCCGATACAATTTCAGACATATTTTTGAAAGTAGAAACATGAAACTTGCTGAGGGGATTCTTGAAGGGACGTATGAGCCGTGCGATGTCTTTTTACGTTCAGTTCATTAGAATTTGAGTTATAAACAATTACCTTATTAGTATGACCCTTTTTTTCGCTCCCTCATCGCCTGCTTGGGAAAAATCGGTTCGAAATGCCGTTTTTTATTGCTTTTTTTGCAATATGTTCTGCGTTTATCAAAGAAATGGCCATCACGGCACCTCGTGTACTTTCCAAATAAGAGATTTTGAAAGTTTGGTGTATTTGAGAGCAAAAATGAATTCAAAAATAAATCGGAAAATAAGCAGTTTGAATCGAAATACACCCTTAAGGGTGTTCTCAATTGCTTTACTCAACAAGCGCAAAACGTTTTGACACTCACAAATTCATTTTTTAAACGGAGAAGATATGAAATTACAAAACATGACCATGGAAGCGATCTGGAATCGGACTTAGTTTTCTATATTTTAATCCATCATTATCTATTAAGTTATAAGCAGTTTTGGTCCCGTGATGACGCCTTTTTCTCCCTTTCGCCGGAAGATTTTTTGCATTAAGGGTGTATTTCGATTCAAACTGCTTATTTTCCGATTTATTTTTACTCTCAAATGAATCCAACTGGACAATTATCTCATTTAGAAAGTTACACAAGGTGCCGTGAGGGTCGATTCTTTGATCAATGCAAGAAAATATTGCAAAATAATGCTGTCAAAATTGACAATTGGGGCAGAAATTTCCAAACCTGGAGATCTGGGAACGAAAAAAATGATCGAACTGAAAAAACAATTGCTTATATATCCAATTCTAATGAATTCAGCGTAAAATGACATCACACGACACCTTCTACATCACTTCAAAAATCATCCCAGTAAGTTTCATGTTTCTACTTTGAAAAATGAGTCTGAAAATGTATCGGAAAATTTCGAGCTGTTGAGAGTGAAAAATTATTTTTCGGAATACACCCTTAAGGGTGTTCTCAATTGCTCTGCTCAACAAGCGCAAAATGTTTTGACACACTCACAAATTCATTTTTTAAACGGGGAAGATTTCCGATTACAAAACCTGACCATGGAAGCGATCTGGAATCGAACTTAGTTTTCTACATTTTCTACATCTATTATCTATTGAGTTATAAGCAGTTTCGATCATGTGATACCATTCAAAACGCCCTCTTTGACGGTTTCTTCTAATAAATCTAGAGTGCTTGCTTAAAAAAAAAAAAAAAAAAAAAAAAAAGGGGGGGGGGAGTGGGTGCGATTTGATAGTTTCTATGCAACAACATCTGCTAGTGTCATGCATTTCCGAACAAATATAAATTGAAATTTACGTTACAAATTTATTCCTTTTGATTTAAGAACACCCTTAAGATTTCTGAATTTCGCCAATGATAAGGGGGGAAATGGCAATGTTACAGAAAATAGCGTCGTAAAATCAACAAACCATTTCTATCTCCTTAGAAATCATTTTATAGATACCCTATCTTACCCTATCTATCATACACCCGAGTTGCTCCAACAGTCTCGTGTTGAAGAATTAAGAAGAAAAAAAATTGTCTTTTAGGCACGAAAGCGTTTTAGCCCCTGGTCCGAAACATCTCAACGACTTTATATAAATTGGCCTTGGTTCGATATAAAACTATCTGACGGAGTCAAAATTTGCATGATTGGTATTAAGTCATATTTTGCAATGTCTATCTTTTGGAGTATTATGCGTGAAATAAATTGTGGGAATTATAGAAAAAAAAGTTGGTTGGCGGTTTTTAAGTTTCTTCAAGTATGACGATAAAGATTTTGAATTCAGAGGAAAATGGTTCCCAATGTTTGGAACCAGCGCACGTTTTGTTGAAACAACAAAATTTTGGTTAATATATCCCGTAAAGCATGGTGACGTCACTGCAACGTCGTTGTGAAGTCACATTGTGACTTTGTGACCATCGATTGTCGATGTGACGTCACGTGACGTCGATGTGAAGTCACAGTGACTAAAATGTGAAGTCGTTATGGCCGTTTTAGAGCTCTTTTGTGACGTTTCACAAAGTTGTCACAATGTGACAAATGTGTCATTTGTGACTAATTTGACATTAACATTGTGGCGAAAGCGTGACAAAAGCGACGATATTTAAATTGCCAGAAACGTGTTTTTTAAAGTAAATAACATGTTTTGAAGGATATTTATAAATTTCTAAAGATTTTTAAGAAAGTCACATCTCAGTCACAATGTGACGTCACTGAGTGGTGGCTTTTTGGTCACAGATGTGATGTGACCAAAGTGACTCACAGTGACGTCACTGTGACCATGCATGCTATTAGGGATAGCCCCAATCAAATATTTTGGTTGGAATGACCAAAATATATAAATTAGACTAACCAAATAATTTTTTTAATTCAACAAAATTTTGTTTAAAATTTGGTCATTTCAACCAAATTTTTTTGTAGGGGATATATTAGGCAAAATTTTGTTGGTTCAACAAAACATTTTTTCCCGTGTGGCTTCTAAACCCAAAAAATTTGGTTGTTATATTGTGAGGGAAATGCGTGAAAAGAAAATGAAATAAATAGTGGGAATTATAAAAAAAAAAAAAAGGGGGGGGGGTTGTTTGGTGGTTTTCAAGTTTCTTCAACTGTGACAATAAAGATTTTGAATTCAGAAGGAAATGCACTGTCAAAAAAAAAAAAAAAAAAAAAAAAAAAAACCTGTAATCCTACACATGTAAAATTGCCGAAATCTGTATACTTACTAACATTTCATCTGTACGCTGTACAAGAAAAGATGTAAATGTACCAGACTAATTTTTGTAAAGCTACAGAAATATGTAACTTTCTAAACTATTCCTAACCATTAAGGGTGTATTCCGATCCAAAGTACTTATTTTCCAATTTATTTTTAAATTCATTTTTTGCTCTCAAACGCACCAAACTTTCAAATTCTCTTATGTAGAAACGACACAAGGTGTCGTGAGGATCGATTTTTGGATAAGAGTAGAAGAGTTTGCAAAAGAATGCTGTCAAAAACGGCGTTTTGGATCAAATTTTCAGAAGCGGGAAACCTGCAAACAAAAAATAAGGTCACGCTGAGAAAATAATAGTGTATAAATTAAGTTCTAATGGATTGAGCGAAAAATGAAATCACACGGCACCTTCTACGTCACTTCAAAAATCACCTCAGCAAGTTTCATGTCTTTACCTTTAAAAATGAGTCTGAAATTGTATCGGAAAATTTTGAACTCTTGAAAGTAAAAAACTATTTTTCCGAATACACCCTTAATTCCAAATCATTCCTAAAAGTAACGATTCTTGTTCCGACCTTAAACTCCGAAAAATAACTAACGTCCGAAAACAATTTAACTTCTACTGTTTATTACAGTCGGGGGATTGGAAGTATACCTTGATTAAACGAATCCGATTTCCTTTTTCTTTTCTTTTTTATCTACACAAATCGTTCCCAACGAAATCTTTTTTGAGGAACGAACACCTTTCTGCAAATAACGAATCCTCGTGGCCTCTTTTCGACGCTTTAAAATAAGCCTCAAATTGGATGCTCTGCTGCCTTTTGCCCGGTAACACCAGATCACATCCCCCGATAACAATCATGATGAAAAAAAGCGTATCGATTGGACACGACAATTCCTTATATCGATGGAGAAGTGGGTAGGCCTATAGACACTTTCGATTTCTTCTTATGCTTCTGTTTTGTTCTCATGTACACAGAATTCAGATTGTGTAAATTATGCAATTTTTTTTCTCTTGATTTTTAATTCCTTGTACTGTGATTTATTTTAACTCTTAAGGGTGTAATCGAAAAAATGATTTTCCACCTTCAACAGCTCGAAATTTTCCGATACAATTTCAGGCTCATTTTTAAAAGTTAGAAACATGAAACTTGCTGGGTTGATTTTTGAAGTGATGTAGAAGATGCCGTGTGAAGTAATTTTTAACTGAATTAATTAGAATTTGATTTATAAGCAATTATTTTCTGAGCGTGACCCTTTTTTCATTCGCAGATCTCTCGCTCCGGAAAATTGGGTCCAAAACGCCGTTTTTGACAGCATTTTTTGCAACATTTTCTGCATTTATCAAGGAATTGACAATCACAGCACCTTGTATAGTTTCTAAATAAGAGAATTTGAAAGTTTGGTGCATTTGAGAGAAAAATGAATCTAAAAATAAATCTGAAAAGGGGCAGTTTGGATCGGAATACACCCTTAAGGGTGCATTTGAAAAAACGCTTTTCCACATTCAACAGCTCGAAATTTTCCGATACATTTTCAATCTCATTTTTAAAAGTAGAAACACGAAACTTGCTGAGGGGATTTTTGAAGAGTACGTATAAGGTGCTGTGTGATGTCATTTTGTGCTCCACATTCATTAGAATTTGATTTATAAACAATTACCTTCTCAGTAGGACCCTTTTTTCGTTCCCAAATCTCCTGTTTCGGAAAAATCGGTTCAAAATGCGGTTTTTGATTTCTTTTTTTGCAATATTTTCTGCCTTTATCAAAGAATCGACCCCCACGGCACCTTGTGTAATTTCTAGATAAAAGAATCTGCGAGTTGGATGAGTTTGAGAGCAAAAATAAATTTAAAAAATAAATCGAAAAATAAGCAGTTTGAATCGAAATACACCCGAAAGCGACAGCAAGTTCCGCGTGTTGTTATGAAAGCAGGGAATTTGAGAGGATCCTTAATGAGCTTCTACAATTATCTGTTTGGCGCATTTCGAGAATCCTAATGACCTCGCCCCTAAAAATATAATCCCACTCCACTCCTTTCACACAAACGGCGGCAACTGCCAAATCTAAACCGCGTCTTAGCAAATGGGCATGATACATCATGACTAACACAAAACGTGCAATCAAAAACCAAGAAAAGATGTAGATCCTTATCTACCTTTGTGTTCTTATTTAGAAACCTCATTTAAAATGGTTTATAGTTTTTCATTTTTCCTTTAAGAGCCCACAATAGTCACAGAAAAATGACTAAAAAAGACCCGGATGACCATGTAAAGTCTATGGGAGCGTTCTTTTCTAATATCTCGCTCAAATTTTAATATTTTTGCATGATTTTTTTGCGCAAGATAGCTGAGGGCGATCCACAACCGGGCTAGTGTTTACTTTTTCGATTTTGGTTATATATTTTTTATATTACGATAGTTTCAGTTTCAGAACCGGTTTAAACCGGTTTCGAAAGTTAAAGTATTTTTTTAAAGGAAATCTGAAACAAAAATTTAAAAAGTAAAAACTAGCCCGGTTGTGGATCGCCCTCAGCTATCTTGTGCAAAAAAATCATGCAAAAATATTAAAATTGGAGCGAGATATTCGAAAAGAACGCTCCCATAGGCTTTACATGGTCATCCGGGTCTTTTTGAGTAATTTTTCTGTGACTATTGTGGGCTCTTAAGGGTGCATTTCGATGAAAACTGCTTCCCTCATAGCATGCGTGGTCACAGTGACGTCGCTGTGAGTCACTTTGGTCACGTCACATCTGTGACCAAAATGCCACCACTCAGTGACGTCATATTGTGACTGAGATGTGACTTTCTTAAAAATCTTTAGAAATTCATAAATATCCTTCACAACATGTTATTTACTTAAAAAAAACATGTTTCTAGCAATTTAAATATCGTCACTTTTGTCACAGTTTCGTCACAATGTCAATGTCAAATTAGTCACAAATGACACATTTTTCACAAATCTGTCACATTGTGACCACTTTGTGAAACGTCACAAAAGAGCTCTAAAACGGCCATAACGACTTCACATTTTAGTCACTGTGACTTCACATCGACGTCACGTGACATCACATCAACAATCGATGGTCACAAAGTCACAATGGGACTTTACAACGACGTTGCAGTGACGTCACTCTGCTTTACGGGTTATTTCTAATATATTTTAATGCATCCAAATGGCAAATTCTCTTATTTAGAGAGTACATTAATGTGCCGTGCTTGTCAATTTTTTGATAAATGTAGAAAAATGTTGCAGAAAATGCTATCAAAGTTGGCGTTTTGCGCTGATTTTTTCCAAAGCGGGAGATCTGGGAACGAAAAAATGGTCGAATTGAGAAAATAATTGTTTATAAGTCAAATTCTAATGAATTCAGCTAAAAATGACATCACACGACATCTTCTACATCATTTCAAAAATCCCCTCAGCTAGTTTCATGCTTCTACGTTTAAAAGTGAGTTTGAAAATGTAAATGTACCGAAAAATTTCGAGCTGTTGAAGGTGGAAAAACATTTTTTCCAATACATCCTTATTCGGTTATTTCAAAAGCAAAGGATCTTTGAAATAACCGAACAATTGCGGGTATTTTTTGTGCGCAGAAGGTATTGTACATTCTCAAAAAAAAAAAAAAAAAAAAAAAAATTCTTAGTTTCATGAAAAATCTACTGGTAGCAGTGCTGCTTGTATATCTCTGTCAATTAACAAATATTCGTTTTTTTTTTCCTTTGTCCCAAGAGGTAAAATATCCATCAATTGCAGAAAGGTAAGAAAAAGCAAAAACAGAAAACAATGGATTCGAACCAGCCACCAGCCACCGTTACAAGAAAACACGCTAGCAGGGTGTTGCAGTTGTACAGCAGCAAACTGCTTTGAAATAAATGGAGTCGCTTCAGATGGGTATGGCTTGATCAATTTATTTTAAAATTAATTTCGGAAAGATTTCGCATTTATTGAAAATGTGGCTGAGGTTTTTGTTACAATTTAGGTAGATTGGACAAAAATATGAGTTTTAAATATATTTACTTTATCTACCTTTGTGTATCTTTTCAGAAACAAAATTTAAATAGTTTATAGTTTCCTATTTTTCATTACGAGTGTATTCGAAAAAGTATTTTTCCACCCTCAACAGCTCAAAATTTTCTGATACATTTTCAAACTCATTTTTAAAAGTAAAAACATGAAACTAGCTGAGGTGATTTTTGAAGAGACGTATCAGATGCCGTGTAATTTCCTTTATCGCTCCATTGATTAGAATTAGATTTATAAACAATTATTTTCTCAGTGTGACCCTTTTTTTCGTTCCGAGATCTCCCGCTTCAGAAAAATCAGTTCAGAACACCAACTTTGATTGCACTTTTTGCAATATTTTCTACACTTACCAAAAAAAAATGACCATAACGGCACTTTGTGTACTTTTTAAATAAGACAATTTACAAGTTGGATGCATTTGAGAGCAAAAATGAATTTTAAAATAAATAGGAAAATAAGCAGTTTGGATTAAAATACCCCCTTAAATGCTTTAAATAATATTTCTTTTAAGTGTTATTTGATATAAAGTTACTTCATAAACTTTTGAAGGACCCTCCCCCCCCCCTTTTACCCACCTCAAATTAATTGCTCTATTCGAAGTTCGCGCAAAACCCGGCCAATTTCTCTATGCGTGTCCCTTTTTATGCACAAGACTTTGACGGGACAACTAGGTTACATGACGGGACAAGGAGTGGGACGGACCGATAAGGGGATATTCTTCCCCCTCCCCTCTTTTAGGAGTTTAGCAGTTAGGGAAGTGTCGATGTCAGAAAGCAATGTCGCCAAAGCAAACACCAAAAGTTCGATAATTCGTAGCTCCAATAAGTGCAAAGTTTAGACTGTTTAACAAATAGATAATCGATAGGAGAGGTTGGGGGCTAACCTAGATAAATTTGAAAACTTTCTCCAACTTGATGTTAAAGGGAATTAAAAAGAATGGGGTCTGTTTCAGGTTCAAATGGGATTTGAAACCCATTAATTTCGTTCAATTATCTCTGCAGAATCTGCGAAATCTTAACCTGGTTTCTAAGGAAAGAGATCATGGTTTATTTTTTTCTTCCATTAAGGGTGTATTTCGATTCAAACTGCCTATTTTCCGATTTATTTTTAAACTCATTTTTGCTCTCAAATGCGCCAAACTTTCAAAATCCCTTATTTAGAAAGTGCACAAGGTGCCGTGAGGGTCGATTTTTTGGTAAACCCAGAAAATGTTGCAAAAAATGCTGTCAAAGTTGACAATTTGAACAGAAATTTCCGAACTTGGAGATCTGGGAACGAAAAAATGATCGAACTGAAAAAACAAGTGTTTATAAATCAAATTCTAGTTAATTCAGAGAAAAATTACATCACACGGTATCTTATACATCACTTCAAAAATCGCCCCAGCAAGTTTCATGCTTCTACTTTAAAAAATGTATCTGGAATTGTATCGGAAAATTTTGAGCTGTTGAAGGTGAAAAATCTTTTTTCGGAATACACCCTTAAGGGTTTATTCGGAAAAATAATTTTCAACCCTCAATAGTTCGAAATTTTCCGATAATTTTTCGTACTTCTTTAATTTTTAAAGTTAAAGACATGAAACTAGGTGAGGTGATTTTGGATAGGCGTGTAAGATACTGTAGGATTTAATTTTCTAAGTAGAACAATTTTTTCGTTCCCAAATCTTCCGCTTCGGAAAATTCGGTTCAAAACATTCACTTTGACAGTATTTGTTTTTTACTATTTTTTGCATTTATCAAACAATTGACAAGCATGACACATTTGTGTACTTTCTAAATAAGAGAATTTACCAATTGGATGCGTTTGACTGAAAAAAATAAATCAAAAAATAAGCAATTTGGATTGGAATACACCCTTAAGTTATATAGTTATGAGCATACTTAAAAGCAAAGAATTTATGAAGTAACCGGCCAAGTGCGGATATTTACTCGGACACACATAAGTGGCATCTGTTTTCCTGTGTCCAGTACCAATCCTTAAAGTTTTTACCACGAATTCAGAATCACCCTGTATATTTTCTAAGCTTCCCCGCTAATTTTTATAATATCAGATAGAACAGAATCCTTCTATGAGAGACAATCAAGCTCTTTTGATTCTGTGGACATCAACTCCATCTTCATCCAAAGAGGTCTACTTCAAACAAATGGCGTTTCATTGACCTTTTATCTTTTGACCGATGGTCACTCTTTGACGCAAAGGAAGACATCAAAGGACTCTATGTTTGACCCCAAAGCTCACCTCCAAAACGCCCTGTGATATAATAGGGCGCGTTTACACAAGCTATTCAAAGATGTTCTCATCTGTATAGCTTGGGTTTATAAAGGAGGGAGGATGTTTGTTGTGTTTTTACAGGGAGAAAGACTGGCTTTTCAGGATTCGATAAAGACGGGTTCTAACGTATAATCGATCTGTTACCCGGATACAAAAAGAAAATGACGCTCAATTTGTTTACATAAAGTACAGAATGAATCAGAATATATATAATCGTTTATTATAACTTGACAAGTACACTGCAACTACGTGAAACATTTTTGCAACCGCTATCTGAACATAAAAATCAACGCTTCTATAACTAAAATCGTTTACGATTGTGTTGCGAATGTGTTTTACGAAATTAAGAAAATTTTACAAAAAGTGCTGTTAAAAATTATTAGAAGAGTAAATGTGTTTTCAAATCATTCATTTTTTAAATGGCGTTATTTTAAAAGCAATTTGTCATTTTAAAAGCGGATGCTTTTTACGGCAGTTATCGCGGAACAGACAGACAGACGGAAACGAAAAAAATTAAGCCTAAAAATAAACTTCTCCAAAATAAGCCTTCACTGACGTTTCGGCAAACATCTTTTTAGATTGTGTTGTACAAAATTAAAAAACTGTGCAAAAAGTAATGTTAAAACTGTTGTTAGCTTTCGTTTTTTCAAAAACTAAAACAAAATCACTTCACCTTTTTTCATTCACGTATAAAAACATTTCATATTTATTTACTTAGAAGGTGTCACAAATAAAAATTAAATTAAAGAGTTGACATGTTTCGGTTCATTAATAAGAGCCGTATTCATAACATATAAAATCAGTAGAAAATTAAATGTATGTAGAAAATTAAATATATCCAGTGTCATTTAATTTTCTACTGATTTTATATGTTATGAATACGGTTCTTATTAATGAACCGAAACATGTCAACTCTTTAATTTAATTTTTATTTGTGACACCTTCTAAGTAAATAAATATGAAATGTTTTTATATGTGCAAAAAGTAATTTTAAAAATGACAAGGGAAGAAGATGTGTTTTCAAAACTTTTAATTTTATAATTGTGTCATTTTAAAGCAACCTGTTGAAAATATTTTAAAAGTGTTTTACATGTGTTGTTTTATAAATTGTGTGGTGTTTACAATATGTTAATTAATAATTGGGGGGCAAAGTATTGTGCAGCGCAACACTATTTTAAGAAATTATTTTCAACACCACTATTTACTACTACTTCGTACACTACTTCGTTCTATCACTTCGTATTTATCGTGAACGACACTATGTGTCGACGAATGTGTTTCTAGATAGCAACACTTTTGCAATTTGTATTCAAAATGTATTCCGAGATGCGTTTATTTTTGTGTTTGAGATTTAGTAGTGCACTGAAATATAAGAATTAGTATTACAGGGCATTGCGTTACACAAATATATCATTAGAAATTATTACTTCCAATGCGCATACAATAAGCCGTCCATGTTTTTATGTGGGTCCAATTTATTTTTTTTATTTTATTATTATTATTTTTTTAATTGTAGTTTTTAATACTTTTTTGGTCATTGTGGCAACAGAAGTGTTCCATTTTTGGACATTAAAGATGGACCAATCAGAAAACGAATAAAATAAAAATGAGTTTCTGGAATTCAACCCTATAAAAAGATTCAGATATACTTCAGATTTCCCAATTCTCTACCGAGAACATCAACTATTTTCATAGTAAAAAAAAAAAAAAATACTCGTTAGTAAGTAAGAACATCTTAACGACTTATACAATTTTCCCTTAAGCACATTCCGAGACTTTAATGACCTCACCCCTAAAAATATCACCAAAATAAAAGCGTGGAGGTAAAGAGGGGGGGGGGGGTTGCTCGTTTTCACACAAATGGCGCGACAAATGCCAAATCTGAACGGCTCATCAGAACAAATGTCTCTTTGCAAATGTGCGTCGATGCATCATGCGCAAAACAAAACGGAATCTATCTCAAATCCAAAGTAGAAGATGCAGATCCTTATCTTCTGCAATCCGAAAAAAAAAAAACACAGCGAGAGTGCAAAAGATAAAGATCTGGGAAACACAGAAACCAGTCCCCAAAAGTGTCGCTGGGATCTGCCATTATGACGAATCTGATGCAAAGGAAAACACGTCTGATGATTATAATGATGAGGATGATATCTTGTTAGAACAAACTGGTGCTTTATGCAGACAGGCAGACTTGTTGTGCGTAGACCTTGAGGGTTTTTGGGAAACCGTTGAGATTGCTCCAAGATCGAAAACAAACTGAGTTTTTGACAGGTTTTTGGAAGCACTTCTAGCTGCATTCGTAATTACACTGTAAAAAAAACGGACGATTTAACGGAAGTATTACTGGTAATCTAGACGCCAGTACTATTTACTGTTTTTTAACGGAAAAATTTCAGTAAATTCCGGGAAAAAGTCGAAAAAATCGGAATATTCACGTAAAATTTTCCGTTAAAAAACAGTTAATAGTACTGGCGTCTAGATTACCAGTAATACTTCCGTTAAATCGTCCGTTTTTTTTTTTTTTTTTTTTTTTTTTTTTTTTTTTTTTTTTTTTACAGTGTATATAAACGAGGTGGAACCCTTCGAAATTCGATGAAAGAAAATCTTTGAAAAAAAAACTGTTTCATTGATTTATGAAAAATCTGCAAAATTAGTTACAGTAAAAAATGCATATTATATTGGTCAGTCTAAATTATTTTTTCCAATACACCCTTAAGGGTGTATTCCAAAAAATACTTTTCCACCTTCGACAGCTCAGAATTTTCCGATACATTTTCAGACTCATTTTTAAAGGTAAAGACACGAAACTTGATGAGGTGATTTTTGAAGAGACGTATCGGATGCCGTGTGATTTCATTATTCACTCAATCCATTAGAATTGGATTTATGAATAGTTACTTTCTCAGTGTGACCCTTCTTTCCATTCGCAGATCTCCCGCTTCGGAAAAATCGGTCCAAAACGACGTTTCTGATAGCATTTTTTTTTGCAACATTTTTTACATTTATCAAAGAATTTACCTTCACGGCACCTTGTGTAGTTTCTAAATAAGAGATTCTGAAAGTTTGGAGCGTTTGACAACAAAAAAGAATTCAAAAATAAATCGGAAAATAAGCAGTTTAAATCGAAATACACCCTTAAGGGTGTATTCGAAAATACATTTTTTCACTTTCAACAGCTCGAAATTTTCCGATACAATTTCAGACATATTTTTGAAAGTAGAAACATGAAACCTGCTGAGGGAATTCTTGAAAAGACGTATAAGGTGCCGTGTTATGTTTTTTTACGTTCAATTCATTAGAATTTGATTTATAAACAATTACCTTCTCGGCATTACCCTTTTTTTCGTTCTCAGATCTGTCGCTTCGGGAAAATCTGTTCAAAATGCCGTTTTTGATCGTTTTTTTTACAATATTTTCTTACATTTATCAAAGAATCGACAATCACGGCACCTTGTGTACTTTCTAAATAAGAGAATCTGCAAGTTTGATGCGTATGAGAGCAAAAAAGAATTCAAAAATAAATCAAAAAGTAAGCAGTTTGAATCGAAATACACCCTTAATGCAAAAAATCTTATGGAAAATCAAATTTCGCATACATCCGAGGTGCAGTCATTTCGCAATAAAAATGTGGTCGTACTTAACCAGACAACTAACCTCACCTCTCAATCTTGATCTAGAGTCACTTCGCATCACACTAAACCAAGCAGAAATGTAACATTTGGCTGAAGAAATCTTTTCAGATAGATATAAGATTCCAAATCCAATCCGAGAAAAGAAAAACAAAAACCTCTAATACATTATGACAACTGCTGAGACATAAATCAAAGCCTTATTTATTTCTTTCGGCCTTCGGTTTTTGCGAAAGTGTGTATACCTCAACCAGTGTGTGCGAAGAAGAATTCTCGGATTCGGAAATCTGCCTCTGCTCTGATGCACACGGCTTGTTAGCGACAAGTTTCTTTGTTTTTGACGGTGGAAGAGATGAAAGAGATAAGCGATATCTTTCCGAATGATACAAAATCGCTCATGTGGATTATAGAAGCTCGACGATTAGTATATAGAATGGAAATCAATGGGAAAAAAAAGAATTCAGATTTCAACAATCATTAATCATGAATACATTTGGAAAAAGGGAGACTTAGTGACATAAGTTTTATTTTATTTTTGTTCGGAAATGAATCAAACTATCAGGTGTTGTTATTCAGAAACTGTATAATCACATTCTTTTTTTTTTTTTTTTTTTTTTTTTTTTTTGCAAACACAATAGGTTTTTCAGAAGTAGTCGTCAAAGCTGGCTTTTTGAACTGCATTCCCCAACGAAAACGTGAAAGACATTGTCCGTTTTTTAGTAAACGTAAAAAATCTTTCAGAAAATACCATCAAAGTGGGCATTTTGAAACGAATTTCCGGATGAAAGGAGAAAATCACCAGAAACTTGTATAAAAACTCCTTGTAATGTAACCAAACTGGTTGTGTTAATGTAACCAAACTTGTTCTTTTAGCTGGATTAGTGTTTTATGAATCAAAAAAGGGAAAACTCATTTCGATTCTAAATCGCTTTTCTGCCAGTTTTGTACATTTACATTTATAAATAATTTAATAAATGTATCTGAAAGTTTTGCGCTTGCTATAAGCAGTTTAACTGTGAACTTGAAAACCTTCTTAAATCCTAAGGAATTGTAAGTCGCAATATATTCAGTTGGAATTATACAAAGAGATAAGCGATATCTTTCCAAATAATACAAAATTGCTCATGTGGATTAGATGCTCGGCGATTAGTTATATAGAATGGAAATGAATGGGAAAAAAGAATAAGAAATCTCAGCTCAACAATCTGAAATCGTGAATTCATTTGCAGTCTGGTTTGTCCGAAAATTTTAGGTATTCAAGTAATTTCATGACTTGTACCAATGTTTGTTACGCAATGAATATTTATTTGCACTGAAGAGGCCATGCGAGTAACTTGGAGATACGTTTGCTCTTTCTATTTTCATAATACTTACCCATCATACGTAGTATAGGGTAAGTCTTGCAATAGTTTTGAAAATCGAAAAAAATCTTTTGACGGATTTACACGTTTCAGATACTTGAGATTCCGAACAAACATATTTTTAGAAAAAAAAATTTTGCCGTCCGTCCGTCTGTCTGTAACCGATCTGTCTCCAGAACAAATTGAGATAAAGACTTGAAACTTTGTATGTGCTTAGTATGTAAGAATGGGACGAAGCCTATTAAATATCAATAACCTCGATTATCCAGAACTATTTTTTTCGGACTCTCGAAAAATTCGTTCTGATGAAAGTTATACAAAAATTTTCGAAATGTTTTATTTTAAGGAGTGGACATAAAAGGCAATAAAATAACACAAATTATGCATAAAAAACGAAGTTGATTGGATAATTAGCTGCCGAGATATGTGTAACCCTGTTTTTCACATTCTTCGATTTTTCATGACCCTGTATTTCATTCAAATTTCGATTCAAAGATATATTTTAATTGGAAATGAGATGATTAATCGGAAGCAGTAAATTGTTAGCTAATAGGGTTATTATTTTTGGAGTTATAACGATGTTTCTTTTACGGAATCCGGTACTACTTGAGTATTTCGGCATTTTAAATATAATTTGTCTAAATCGGCTCATCAGCATTTCATTGATAGAACATTACTATGTATATTAAAACTATTTAAATACGCGTTTAAATTTTATTTTGGAATTACGATGCATTTTATAAATATTGCACCTGTTTTATGTTCATATTTTATATTATGCGCATGTCCATGATGGGTAAGTATTACGGTGGTGCCCCCACGACTAGTTTTCCTTAACAACAGTTTTTTCAACAATTTTTTTAATTCAGACGTTAAATGTACATATATTGCAAGCTACGATGAATCCCTAATTATAGACAGATTCTAAAACAAAATTTGCAGGAAAATGCTGTCTCATCTTCGACTAGATATAACAAACGGGGCATTCATACACAAATTTATTTTAAGTAATATTATAATTAAGATAAGCAGACGCTAAACGTTTTTACCACGTCGGCATGATAAGGAGCATCGATTAAGACGAAGCAAAACAATGAACAAGAGCTCCATTTAAGAAGCTTGATGAGAATTTACTCCGAGGTCTTGCTTGGGGTCGTTCCACCTTTTCGATTAATCTGACAAGAGGCAGCATTGCTGTTGCCAAATTCATTTCACTTAATCCCCCCCCCCCTCACATTCACAATTCATTTTCGCATAACTTTCTTTAGACATGTCATCTGTTTACAGACTTGGTTCCTCATAAAGGCTCCTCCATAAGGGGAGAGTCGACATATACAGTCGATTCTCGTTAATTCGAAATCGGATAATTCGAATCTTTGCTTAATTCGAACTAAACATGAAGTTTCGAAATTTTCAATGACAGAATAATGTTAAAAATTTTCAGTAATTCGAACTCATTTTCCCTCGACTTCGATTAATTCGAACTGACGAGAATTCCGATTTTTCATTTTTCTTTTCTTTCTCACGGATTTCATATCATTTGAATAATTTTCTTTCTCTGATTTTTGAGAAAATTGTTCCGAACGAGTATAAATATATAATGCATTTGATATCCTCTTTCTTAGTGCCCCGTCTGTCCATCAGTAACGCTTTAATTTTTTTTTCCATCGTGCTTGTTTCTAATTGCTTTATTAGTCTATATTAGTCTCTATAAATATATTTTTTATCTATATATTTTAATTTAATATTAAGTCATATACTAATGATAACAGACGAAATAAACTAAAAAAAAACCTCTATAACATTAATTTCTTTGTAATTGTACCATTTTAAGCATGTTTTCTACTCATACTTTCCATAATTCGACCTTCGGATAATTCGAACATTTCTTGTATTCCCGACGAGTTCGAATTAACGAGAGCCGACTGTATCTCCAAAAGATAAAACAGATTTTATCCACCTTCTAAAATGATTTTCCTTTTTTTAACTATTTGGAAAAATAGTTGTTCTCGGTAGAGAATTGGGAAATCTGAACCTCTTTATTGGTTGAATTCCGCAACGTATTTTATTTTATTCGTTTTTGATCGGTCCATGTATAATGTCCAAAAATAGTATACCTCTGTTTTTTTTTTTTTTTATTATTTATTTTCAGATGGGTCCAAAAATGAAAACCAAATGATTCCAAATTGATTCCCTAGTCAGGCATTCCAAATCCACAACTTTCCGTTAAAAAGTTCATTTATGAATGTATCAAGGCGTTTAGTGCTTTATGAACAGAGCAGTTGAAAACAGCCTTGATGTATGTTGCATTTATGTATTACATTTAACTCCTTTACAACGATTAGGTGAAACCTAAATTTCAGTACCCCAAAGAATCGGTTCAAAAAGATCTCTATAGGTGTGTGCGGAGGGAGGGGGGGGGCTCAAATATTAAAATAATTGATTTATTAGTGTATGAGTAAAAATATATGCAATTATCGAGCATTTTCCTAAAAATAGAAATGATTTTGTGAGAGCGACAGGTGGGTAGGCAGCTTGAATTTGAAATAGTTAACATTTTAGCTTAAGGGTGTATTAGAAAAAACGGTTTTCCATCTTCAACAGCTCGAAATTTTCCGATACAATTTCAGACACATTTTTAAAAGTAGAGACAGGAAACTTACTGAGTGGATTCTGGAAGGGACGTATGAGGTGCCGTGTGACGTCTTTTTACGCTCAGTTCATTGGAATTTGAGTTATAAACAATTACCTTATCAGTATGACCCTTTTTTTTCGTTCCCAGAACTCTCGCTTGGGAAAAATCGGTTCGAAATGCCGTTTTTGATTTTTTTTTTTTTTTTTTTTTTTTTTTTGCAATATTTTCTGCATTTATCAGAGAATCGACGATTACGGCACCTTGTGTACTTTCCAAATAAGAGATTTTGAAAGTTTGATGCATTTGAGAGCAAAAATGAATTCAAAAATAAATCGGAAAATAAGAAGTTTGAATCGAAATACACCCTTAAGTGTGTTCTTAAATCAAAGAGGACAACTTTGTGACATATGTTTTAATTTATTTTTGTTCGGAAATGCATGAAACAAGCAGGTGTTTGTTGTCGAAAAACTACCTAATCGCCTCCATTTTTTCTGTTGTTTTGAAAATGCAATAGCTATTTCTGAACAAGTTGTCAAAAATGACGTTTTGCGCTGTATTTTTCGACGAAAGCAAAAAAAACCAGTCGACGAAAGGGAGAGAAATGTATGATCACGTGATCAAAAAAGTTGATAACTCTGTAGAAAAATTGGATGATCATAAAATGAAAAACTGAGGTCGATTCCGAAACACTTCCATGCTCAACTTTTGCAATTTTATATCTTTCCATTAAAAAATGAATTTGTAAATGTGTCAAAACGTTTTGCGTTTGTTTAGGAAAGCAGTTGAGAACAGCCTTAAGGCCCCACACTAGGCGCAGAAAAAGACCCGTATGATAATGCTAAGTCTGTGAGGGCGTTCTTTTCAAATACCTCGCTCAAATTTTAATATTTTTACGGGAATAGTTTTACATAGGATAGCTGAGGACGATCCACAACCGGTCTAGTTTTTACTTTTTCAGTTTTGGTTTCAAATTTTTTTAAAAAATACTTTAACTTTCAAAACCGGTTCTGAAATTGAAACTATCATAATATAAAAAAATATATAATCAAAATCGAAAAAATAAAAACTAGGCCGGTTGTAGATCGTCCTCAACTATCCTAGGCCAAAAGAAAAAAAAAAAGTAAAAATATTAAAATTTAAGCGAAAAAGTGAAAAGAACGCCCCCAAAGACTTAGCATTATCATCCGGGTCTTTTTCTGTGCCTAGTGTTGTGCCCTAATAATAGATAAAATTTTAAAGCCGCCTCGACAAACTAGCCTGGCAAATGACAGACGAAAACATTCATAAACAGTTTTTCTTTTTCAAGTATGTTTTACATTACATGATAACCAAGAGGCCTCAAAAACTAAACGTTGTTCGTTTTCCCACGTCGACATGATAAGGTTTAAACAATGAACAACGGGGCTCATTTAAGAAGTTGATGTAGAGGCACCCCGAGTCCCGGGTCGTTCCACCTTTGCGATTAACCTGGCATTCCTCCCTTCCCCGCACACATACTGAGCGACGTTGTTGTTCCAGGGAAGGGTGGGGGGGGGATACTACTAACGGGTCATTAGGAAAAACGCAGGGTAGGAGGATCTCTAAATTTAGGATCTTCTTCTTGCTGGCAGTTGCCGACGCGACGTTTATTTAGTGCTGTCACTACGATCATCTTGAGAGGATAGTGAGCGGTTTTGGGGAAGAGTGATGTAAGTCCACGAGAGGATGGTGGTTAAGTTGTATTATTTTTGATGGAGTAATAGCAATTTACAAAGGACTTTTTTAGAAATTAAGAATTCCTTAATTTAAACTTTCATCGTAAAAGCAGAATTTTACAAAAATATCAGTGGTGCCGTACGCAAGTTTGGAATTGAAATTAGGTATGTCCGAACTGGGCACAGTGTGCAGGAAAAGGTTAAGGATGTATTCCGATCCAAACTGCTTAGTTTCCGATTTTTTTTTTTAAATTCATTTTTGCTCTTATATGCATCAAATTTTCAAAATCCCTTATTTAGAAATTACACAAGGTGCCGTGTTGGTGGATGTTTTGATAAACATAGAAAATATTGAAAAAAATGCTGACAAACTTGCCAATTTGAACTGAAATTTCCGGGCCTGGAGATCTGGGAACGAAAAAAGTGATCGAACTGAGAAAATAATTGTTTATAAATCCAATTCTAATGCATGGAGCGAAGAATTAGTTCACAAGGCAGATTATACATCACCTCAAAAATCACCCCAGCAAGTTTCATGTCTCTACTTTTAAAAAATCTTTTGCTTTTTTGTCTGAAATTGTATCGGAAGATTTCGAGCTGTTGAAGGTGGAAAAGCGTTTTTTCGAATTACACCCTGACAGTGCTAAAACCCAATTTACCTATTGTCACAGATATTGCATCGTCAAAGTAAAGTCCGTAGTATACTTTTGAAATGCATGAATCAGGTCATATACACAAAAATGCATGACGATATCGTAAAATGCATTTATCATGCTTAGCTCAAGATAGGCTTAAACAGTTTTTGAGTGGGGTTGTGTATACATTAATCCGGATGAGTATATCTGAGCCCGGAATTTTAGAGCTCCGCTCTGGCGTGACGATTTCGATGCTTAATCATTACTAATTTGATTGACTTGTCACTCAGTGAAACGCACTCTATGCAGATTGCCATTGTTGATAAGTCGATTCTTACGTCAGTTTTATCGCCTTATTAATTATTTGGCTTAAGGAGTTGAATTGCGCACATTTATGCTCCAATCGCACTGTCATTTTATTTTGCATATGCATCGATTCTTTTTTGGGTGATTTTATTCTTTTGTGAAGAAATTGATGGAAACAGTTTATACACTGTAAAATAAAACAAGCAACGGCCAGGCTTTATTTGAATTCGAGAAGTATTATTTCCTATGATAAATGTTTGAAAGTAACAATATTTTTTTATATTACTTTTGCATCTTTATTTAGCAAAAATGATGTTTTTTGTTCCGGCCCATTTTAATTTTAGAAATGTAAATTTAACCAAATAACTAAGAATTTCCTCGGAATTTTTTATTTGTGATGTAAGACTGGTATAAATTAAAATATTTTCGATGTAAAATTATAGAAAATATTAATTAATTTTATTTGTTTACGATTCTTTTATTGGCACTTCCCATACACACAAAAAATCATAATATAATTCTTTTAAAATGCGTAAGTATCGTCTGCATAAATTATTTCACAAAATAAGAATAAATTGCGTACGCGAACACTTAATTGCGTACACTTAAAAATACTTTTATAACTGAATGTAAATAACTGAATTTTCACAATTTTTTAATTCATTTAAAAAAAAATCCTAAAAAAAGGTATTTTAAAATTTTTATAAAATAAACTGTGAAACTATTATATGGTTAAAATAAATGAGCACCGTTTGAAAATCTGAAAGCAGTTCTTGAGATACTTAGAGATAATGAAAATATATTTTACTTATTTATTTTTCATGATTTTATATATAATTACTAACTCCATGATTTATTTTATCTTCTGAAAATGTACGTGTTTCATTTTTAATTTCAAAAATACGTCCGTAATGGAAAAACATATAAAATAAATTAATTAAATTAATAACTTTTCTATGATTATTATGAAAAACAAAAATTACGTTGTGCAAATCTTCAGGTCATAATTTATTACTGCATTTGAGAATGTTATACAGTTTTTTTATTGTATTACTATGTTTTACATGAAAATTCAATATATTATTGGCAATGTTTTTATTATCGTCTGCGTTCTGTTTACGAGTTGATGGAATATTTTGTCTTCGAGAGGCAGCCATGAATGGCTTTTATTGTTATATTGTGAAAAAATACCCAGTGCACTAAAATATGTTACTGAGTTTCTAGTGACTATTAGTGTGTTTTATATGAGTATTCAACATACGTCGAATGATTAATACCTCTATTCGATACTTTCCCAATAGTATTAATGTGTTTTATATGAAAATTCATTATATTATTGGCAATATTTTTATTGGCTTTTTTCGACTGCGTTCTGTTTACGAGTTGATGGAATGTTTTGTTTTCGAGAGGTAGATATGAATGGCTTTTATTGATATATTGTTATATATTAACACATGAAGTCCTTTAAAAAACAGTCACAACAACAATAATTTTCTCATTTCGACTCATTTCATTTTCCCTCGAATCGTTCCTAATCGCAACTCATTCCAGGGGTTTTAAAATTCACAGGTTCCGGGGCGCCTCATCCCAACACAACTAATGCGCTAAACTCCTCCCACGCTTAAGCGCCTGCTGCCATCTGATTGGCTAGCCAAATGCACACAAGAAGAAGAAGAAAAAAAATTGAAAAAAAGTCTAAGGAATAACAGTTTATTTCTTACACCAACTCTCTCCTCCGTTAACTACTTTTCGCTTTTCGAAGAAACCAGAAAAAAATAAAAATAGAATAAAATAAAGAAAGAAAAAAATAAATTAGGAGAACGTGTAGATGGTGTGTTTTTAAAGACGTCTTGTAAAGTTGTCTAACCGACAGCATTGGGTGTTTTATTTTAGTCGCGGATGAAGGGTTCTTGATATGTGTGGGTTTTTTTTTTTCCTTCGTCTTTTGAAATTCCGGCGCAAAGGAATGAAATCACAGAAGGGGGCGCTCGCATCAGTTAGCTCCTCTCCCCCCACGTAACGTGATCATAAATGTCAGGCGCATTTATGGTATATTTGAGTCTATAATGTTTCCACTCTTTTTGCAAAAACATCGGCGGATATGTAACTTGACAGGGGGACATTTTCAGACGGTTATGGCATGTTAGAATTATGAAGTGAACGAGTTTGGGTTGGTTTTTTTCTTTGTTTCTTTTTTTTTTTTTTCGCCGGAAATATGGTTTTTGCAGGTTATTTTGTCTCGAGAGAGATTTTGTTAGAGGGAGATATGGATGCTTTGTTGTCACCGATTGGCTGTCAGAAGCAAGGGATGTCGGGAAAAATCACAATCTGAGGAAGAAAAAAAATTAAGGAACAGTTTACCTTTTCAAGAATTTCGTTTATTTATAAAAATGTGGTTCTGATGGTGAACTCACTTCATTTCAATGTCAATTATATGTACATTTTGAAAAGAAATTTTTTTAACTGAAAAAAAAATTTATAACTTTTTTCGAATCTTTAAACGTATACTACTATTATTTAAAATATTTATAGTTTTACTCCCCCTTCCCATTTTTTTAAAATTTGCATCTGAATTCGACATTTTATTTCAACTTATTAAACAGGTATGTTTTATTACATTTTTCTGAATGTGCTGGGCAGTGGTGTAGTCGTAAAACAAACAGTGGGTATACGCCTTAAACAGGGGGTATACGCTTAATATATATACTACAGCTTTTTTAAGAAACAGAGGGTATACTATATTCCTTTAAAATATCCAGAGGGTATACGGCGTATACTCCCGTATACCCTCTACTACATCCTTGCTTGTGAGTCTATCATCGTGTTTTCCTGCACCCCGTTTTGCATGTTTCCGCACTTTTGATTGTACTGCAAACACAATGCTAAACTCACGAGTCAACTACTAGTGGTATCCATTTTTGGTTTATGCCACCCCTTCGATTCCGGGAGACATGGATCATTCCATTTCCCTATTACTACTCTTCCATAAAGGTGTATTCGTAAAAACGCTTTTCCACCTTCAACAGCTCGAAACTTTCTGATACAATTTCAGGCACATTTCTAAAAGTAGAAACATGAAACTTGCTGAGGAGATTTTTGAAGAGGCATATAAGGTGCCGTTTGACGTCATTTTACTCTCAATTCATTAGAATTTGATTTATAAACAATTACCTTATCAGTAGGACCCTTTTTTTCGTTCCCAGATCTCCCGCTTGGGGAAAATCCCTTCAAAATGCCGTTTTTGATTGCTTTTTTTTAATTGCAATATTTTCTGCATTTATCAAAGAATCGGCAATCACGGCATCCTGTGTACTTTCCAAATAAGAGATTTTGAAAGTTTGATGCGTTTGAGAGCAAAAATGGATTTAAAAATAAATCGGAAAATTAGCAGTTTGAATCGAAATACACCCTTAAAAGTTTTTTTTTTCTTATGCTCGATGACTTAGGGTTTTGCGCGGTCGGCTCTTGGACTATTAACTCGGTCATTCCATGGTAACTTACGTTACATTTAGAAGAATTTACTGCAGTAATTTTAGTAATATAACGCTAAAAAATATTCAAATGTAAAGTTAACATGATTTGTCGATGAAACCAATCTAAGGGTGAATTTGGATGAAAATTTTCTAAAAAACGATAATGAAAATTACACTTTATATGACAACTTACATTCTGAATTTGAAAAATAACACTACTAAGTCTTGATTACGTCCACTAATAACTATATCGTAATACTAATAATATATATTCTACTTAAAAATATAAGAATTTATATTATAAAAAAACATTTTGCTTCTAAGACGTTGTAAATTAACAAAAATATTTAAAATATATTAAAACATTTTTATTTACATGTTTCAACTCATTATTAATAGAGTCATCCTCAGAATGTAAATAGAAAAATAAAAATTACAAATACAATGAACGTGAAAAACAATGAACGTTGACACATTTAATTTATTTTATTTATATTCAATAATTCTTTATTCCGTTGTTCACGTTTATTGTATTTGTAATTTTTATTTTTCTATTTACATTCTGAGGACGACTCTATTAATAATGAGTTGAAACATGTAAATAAAAAATGTTTTAATCTATTTTAAATGTTTTTGTTATTATACAACGTCTTAGAAGCAAAATGTTTTTTATAATATAAATTCTTATATTTTTATGTAGAATATATATTATTAGTATTACGATAAACTTGCATTCTTTTTCAGTAATAGCAGTTACCATAGAAAATATAACTATCTAAATTGAAGAAATAACATTAAAATTAGGTAATTTATATCTAAATTGGGCTTTGAATAAGTTTAATTAGCACCGTGTCACATTTACATTTTGAATGATTTTTGTGAGTGAGTTATATTATTAAAATTACTGAAAATAGTTCAAAATGTAACGTAAATTACCATGGAATGGCCCAAGCCCCCCTCCCCCCTCATCTATAGTGTTTCCCTTCCTATATGAATTCTTCACGCCTCATAAATTTCGGGAATATTTCCATGATGTGGGATAGACGCGAGTTTGACAATGTTAAACCAGACACTACTGCGACAGCGGTCCTATGTCAAACATCATACGCCATAAAATTTATGAGTTGGATCTGAAAATTGCCAAACACTGCACTGAGCTCCGTGAAAAAAGGGCTTTTGGGGTGGTCAGTTGGTCAAGCGAGGATAAAATATTGGAGGGGGTGGATTAGAATAGTGCGTGTGGGAAACGGGTTTGTATTTTTAACCGACTTCAAGGAGGGGGTTATGATTTCAACCTGTATGTATTTCTTGTTCACTCATAACTTACCTAAATATGGACCGATTTTGATAATTCTTTTTTTTTTTTTTTTCTTTTGTTTGAAAGTATAAAATAACCATGTGGTCCCATTTTAATTTCATTAAATTCTGATGATTAGAATTTTTTTCATGAAAAAATATGGATTTGATAAACAAAATAATGATTTGTCGCAAATCATCTTACATTGTTGCAACCGTTTTCAAATCATAAGCATATTAAAACAATGCATTCATATGCGTTAGCGCCAAGCTTGATTCTTTTTTTTAAAAGTCGGTTAGTATTTTTTTATTTTTTTAAAAGCATATTTTATGTTAAGGGTGTATTCGAAAAAACGCTTTTTCACTTTCAACAGCTCGAAATTTTCCGATACAATTTCAGACATATTTTTGAAAGTAGAAACATGAAATTTGTTGATGGTTATTTTGGAAGAGTATGTATAAGGTGCCGTGTGATGTCAATTTACGCTCCATTCATTAGAATTGGATTGATATACAATTACCTCCTTAGTAGGACCCTTTTTTTTCGTTCACAGGTCTCCCACTTCGGAAAAAATCGGTGGAATGACCCAACTTCATCAGAATTCGTACATCTTGCAATCTGTCAGTTACAATTTCTAATGAAGAAATGAGATTTAAGAAACGATTTTAAGGGTGTATATTTCGATTCAAGCTGCTTATTTTCTGATTTATTTTTAAATTCATTTTTACTCTCAAATGCATCAAACTGGCAAAATTCTGGCTTGTCTTGTTTAGAAAGCATGTTAGTATACATGGCGCTACGCCCCATATACACTACACATTATGTCTCATGGAAAATAAGATGAGAGATTTAGAAAGTATACAAGGTGCCGTGAGGGTCAATTCTTTCATAAAGGCAGAAAATATTGCAATAAAAGCCATCAAAAATGACATTTTAACGGAATAGATTTTTCCGAAGCGGGAGATCTGAGAACGAAAAAAAAAGGTTCTACTGAGGACGAAATTGCTTACAAATCCAATTCTAATGAATTCAGCTAAAAATGTCATCATACGTCTTCTAAGTCTTTTCTAAAAATCTCTACAGCCAGTTTCAAGTGGTCTCTTTTCAAAAATATGTCTGAAATTGTATCGGAAAATTTCGAGCTGTTGAAGGTGGAAAAGTGTTTTTTCGAATACTCCCTTAAGAGTGTTCTTAACTGATCCGCTCAACAAGCGAAAAACGTTTTGACACATTTAAAAATTCATTTTTTAACAGAAAGTTATAAAATTTTAATGCCTGACTATGAAAGCGATTTCGAATTGAGCTTATTTTTCTATTTTATGATAATTAAATTACTTATCGAGTTATAAGCTATTTCGATGGCGCAATCACCCGTTTTTCTCCTCCTTTTCGACCGGTTTTTCTGCTTTCGTCGGGAAATAGGCTCAAAAGTGTCAACTTTGAAGGCTTGTTATGAAAAATCTATTGTGTTTTTTAAAAAACAAAAGAATGAGTGCAATTAGACAGTTTCTGAATAACAACACCTGCTACTTTCATGCATTTCCGAACAAAAATAAATTAATGCATGTGTCACAAAGTTGCCCTTTTTGATTTAAGAACACCCTTAAGCAATCGTCCTGTGCCCGTCCCCAAGCGATTATAACACAAAAACAGAGAGAGAGTTCCCCCGCTAAAGCGTCATCGCGTTATTTCGAGAGTAAGTTGTGTTATTCGTTATTAATGAGGCGTGTAATCTGTTCTGTAAACCCATTCCTTAATGTCGACGCGGGTCGAGACAAAAGCATCACCGATGCCGACATACACAATTGTGGATGGTAACTCATCCTCATTGTTTTGGACGCATAATTACAGGCCCTTCTCTTTCCCCCCCGGGTAAAAAATTCCTTCCGCCGCATCTCTGGAATCATTCCAATTCTATGAGATTTCGCTCAGAAGCTCTCGAAAAACCCGGATGGATTGAAGCGATGGATTGATACTATCCAGTGCTGGATTTCAAAATTTTTCCACTGGATTATAAGGTTGTTCATAAATCAAACAAGTAAGCAAAATCATGCTTTAAGCATAGATTATGAAACATTTTCCAACGCTTCCTGAAATCTTTAACAAAACTTTGTTATTTAAGGAAATAAGATGCTACTGTCCATAGCCAAATATGTATTCCAGTACTTTAAAACAGCCCTGTGTTTGATCCGTCGGTTGATGTATATAATGGGGAAATTTATTTCAGCAAGAAAATGCCTAACTTGTTGAAATTTTTCTTTCAGAAATTTATACTAATCGATAAAAACATACTTGAATTTTATTGTTTAACCCTGTAGTTTACCTTGTATATTTATTATGCGTCAGGTATTAAGCTAAAATTTATTTTAAACGAAAACTTTCTTAAAACTGCTAAAATCACATTCTCAGAAATTATCACTTATAGACGTCCATGTGTTCAATTCTTTACGTGGCCCTGTATATTAGGGTGGAGCGAAAAAAATTTTTTTTTGAAAATCAAAAACGGGTAGGTGCCAAAAGTTGCCTTTATACTAGTACATCAACTGCGTGAAATTTTACCGCTGAAAAAAAATGGCTTGAGTCTGCGCTTTTGCTCCAAAAATCGAAATTTTGGGTAAAATTTGTCATTTTTTGACATTTTTTCAAAAAAATTAAAAAATTCCTACAGAGCTGGTTAGTATTTAAAAGTATTGCTTAGACCTTTATATTTATCTGCTTAACATATTTAAACTATAAAACAATATCTGTAGTCTGTATATTTGGAGCAAATATGACAACTTTTTGTGAAAAATCAGCGTTAACCTCTCTATTGGAGCATACAACGAAATGTTGTTTTGAATGCATTTCTTACCTAGCTGCTTTCAAAACTACTGTGTATATAACTCATAGATGTGGTTGCATTATACCACCCGTCTCAACCACCCAATCATCTAGGCCCAGTGTTTTATTTATGTATTAATTGTTATTTTTTTTCCGAATACGAGTATAAGTTTTCTATGTATCAAAGAATATATCTCTTCCTTGTATTCACTGACTTTGGATGATTTGGATCATGCTGGTGTGACCTGCTGCACGTATACCATGTATAACAGAAGAGAAGCTGAGTAATGTATTGGGTATGTTCTTAATTGAACCTATTAAGCAGTCTATTATCTTCATTAAAATTTCATGCAATTAGTACATTATGATTGGAAGTTCTGTTATCACAGCATTCTTTCAATCAATTACATTTTATATGCAATGATTTGCCTAAACATTGATTGTATGAATTCAATTTCTAGTATGTCATCATTTATTGAACCTATTACATTGAATATATGCTGAGAAGCTAGCTGTTTAATATTATGACGATCGTCACAGATGATTGCAAACAAAATTTGCGTGTAAAACAACAATATTTATAAAGAAGTTTTAGTATGCTTTATGTCGTTTCCTGTGTTATTCCGTAGTTTATTAATTTCTAATAAGATTTTAGATCTATTATTTAGGTGTGTAGTACATTTGGTATACCCGCGGCATAAACTTGGATTATACATTTTGTGAGTGAACATATAGACGCTGATTGCCAATCTGTGCTTATATAAAGCGGAAAATTTCATTAACTTTATGAGCTTTCTTTTGTGTGAGATGTTTTCTAAATTCCTATTCCCCATTCTTTCTGAGAAATAGCTTTCCTTATGAATTAGCTTTGCAATCTCCGACAGAAATTTCTAGTGCGTTCTGAGTATCTTTTTCTCAATTTGAGAAAATAATTTTTCAAAATTATTCTCTATTTTATATATATAAAAAAAATTGCAGTAGGAAGTGAATAGTATGTAGACAAAGATTTTCACTATTGATCCAGTGAATCCATGTAGCTTAAAACGTTTTATATCGACTTCTCTAATAATTGACGCAGAGGAAATTCACTGGAGTTGAAGTAGCGAATGATTCAATATTATACACAATTCTAAGCTTACCCCATGCAAAATGGTTCACAGTGACAAATAAAATTCTCCTAATTTTATATGAGCACTTAGTCGATTAGAATCCGTACATTCCCTCATAAAGTACTATGCATTATAAGTTTATGCCCAGGACATTTCACCATCAAATGCTGTCCACTCATAAAAAGGGGATCTAAAAGTTAATAGGAAATTACCTGGATACGAAAACACTTAGAAAACGGCATAAAACTAATGCAAAAAAAAGTTATTTACAAACGTGGTTGCTTTACACATGAAGAACAAATTTTCATTGCAATTCTCTCTGACGATCACCATTACATTAAACAGCTCGCTTCTCAACGTATAAAAAATGCAAAAGTAGAATAAATGATGGCATACTTATAGTTGAAATATCTGAAATCATCTTTGAAGCAAATCATTACGTAAAAAAATACAACTGACTGAAAAAAATGTTGTGGTAACAGAACTTCCAATCACTATTGATCAACTGAATGTAAGTTTGATAAATATAATAGATGGCCGAATAGTAATCCCTTTAAGAATATTTCCGTGCATTACTCTGCTTGTCATTTTTTTTGTATAAACTGTAAAAATATACATGAAGATAGTTACAGCAGCATGTGGATGCAAAGAACAGATGAACAAGGTGGAAGCATCGAAAACATGCCAAATTTTTATAAAGAAAATCACAAATCAATGTATAAATAAAACACTGTACTAAGATGATCGAATAGTTGGGCCGGGTGGTATAGGAAATATAGCCACCTCCACGACGCATGTCCAAGGTAGTTTTGAAAACAAGAGCTGCATTAAAAACAACAATTCGTTGTATGACCCAATAGAGTGGTTGACTGTTTTCTGACTAAAAGTTGTCTGTTTTGCTCCAGCTATAGGGAATAAACATATTGTTTTATAGTTTAAATATGTTAAGCAGATAAATATAAAGGTCTAAGCAACACTTTTAAATACTAACCAACTCTGTAGGAATTTTTTAATTTTTTTGAAAAAATGTAAATAAATGACAAATTTTACCTAAAATTTCGATTTTTGGAGCAAAAGCGCAGACTCAAGCCATTTTTTTTCAGCGGTAAAATTTTACGCAGTTGATCTACTAGTATAAAGGCAACTTTTGGCACCTACCCGTTTTTGATTTTCAAAAAAAAATTTTTTTCGCTCCACCCTACTGTATATCATTTTATCTATATTCTACAAACATTTCTTTGTAATGTGAAGGCAGTTCTATAAAAATGCATAGCTTATTTAAAACCTTATTTAAACTAAATATCAACTATAATATTTATACACACCACATAATATGCATAGATTCAGTGAAACTTTAACGCACATATTATAACTAAAATCATTCCATCCCTCCCCCTCCCCCATGGAAAAGATGCCAAGATCAATAAATGATCTTATGTTCCGAAAATTCAAATGAAATTCTGTTCAAAAATCTAATTTAGTTTTGAGGGCCTTTCACAGTTTTGTAAAAATACTAAAATAAATGTTTCAACACTCGCTTATCCTATTGGCACATAGGAAGCTAACAGGATGTAGTATTACACTCGTTACACAGTCGAATTTTTCATCATCCTATTTTTTTCTTAGCATAACATGAAGTTATTACTAACAGTTTAAGGCCCCTGTCCTCGCTCGAGGAAACGCTCGCGAGCTAATGCTATTCCAATGGGGAAGCATTTTTCTAATAAGTCTTTCGCATTTTGACATTTTTGAAAATTTTTTTTTTTGCATTGGATAGATGAGGTGCATGCCGACAGCGCACCTTTTTTACTTTTTCGATTTTGGTTGCAGATATTTTTTACAAAGTTAGTTTCACTTTCAAAACCGGTTTCGAAACTGAAAGTGCTTTTAAAAAAATATATCTGCAACCAAAATCGAAAAAGTAAAAAAGGTGCGCTGTCGGCATGCACCTCATCTATCCAATGCAAAAAAAAATTATTCAAAAATGTCAAAATGCGAAAGAGTTATTAGAAAAATGCTTCCCCATAGGAATAACATTAGCTCACGAGCGTTTCCTCGAGCGAGGACAGGGGCCTTAATGTAGTAACTTGAATGGGATGAAGGCAGGGGAAATCGCTAGCTTCAGAGCCCCATCCGCCCGCTAACCTTCTCTCAGTCTAATTTTTCTGTTAAATTTGTTCGGTTTAAATTTCTCTTATATATTTTATTTTTCCTTTTCTATTAAGATTCCAAGACATTCGGGACGTAAGTAAAGGATTTTGGCGCTATCCGTGGTATAGTAACTTGGAATAGGTACTCATTTATCTTTCTGCATGAGAAAAAATATGAGCCTCTCCTATATTTTCACAAGTCCCCCCCCCCCCCCCTCCTCTCCATTATTCACTTCTAGCTACGGCCCTGACCAGGGCAACACTGTAATACAGTCAAAGTTCTATAATCTGCACAAATTTGGGCCAAAGGTTGTGCAGATTATGGAACATTGTGGATTATAGAGTACTATGGATTATACGTCATTTTATTATTCCTAGACAGCATTCTAATTCTGTAATCAGAAAAATATGAAAAGATAAATATGAAATATATTAATTAATTTTATATGCTATCTCAAAACAATTCCTTTTTACAGTTATTTCATTAAAAAATTAATAAAAATTTAAATAAAAATTATTATACATACATATTACATATGTCCCATAATAAAGTTTTTTTTTTTTTTTTTTTAAACTGTTAATATAGTAAAATAGTTACATTAAAAAGTGTAAATGTTTTATTTTCAATTTTTTATAATTATTTGTTTTAAAAAATCATTTTTGGATCACAAATTCTTAAATTTCCTTAACTGTTTAATTCACTGTTTACATTGGTAAAGTAACGCGAATTATAGAAAATTGCGGTTTATGGGGTCGCGGATTATCGATCCTTGACGGTACAAATTTTTCCCGAAAACTTTTACATTCCTTTTAGAATGTGCGAAATCTTTTTCTACCAAAATTGCATTACCTCAAATTACATTACAAAACTAACAGGATAAAAACCACCACCTCTGGGGTCGGAAAAAAAACAGTTCTTTTTCGCTACACTTTTTTGGCAACAGCTTAGCGCCCAAGGGTCCGTATAGGAGTCTGAACCCTCCCCTATATCAAGTAACCTCGCGGACAACCCATGGGATTAAAGAATTTTTTACGAACTTTTTTTTCGTCTTCTTTTAGGTGATTTTTATGAGAAATCTCCGGGGATATAAAAACAGGAAAAGTTTTCGTTTCTAATGTAATCTGTTGTAGTCTTTTTTGTGAAATCCCCCCACGGGATATAATATTAGACTTGTTTGATGAACCCGTGTCGGTGTCTGGAATAAAATATATAATCCGAATCTCGAAAGAGCAAAACAATGGCAACAGTTGAAGGAACTAAACGTGAAAGATATTGTTGTAGAATTTTGTTGAGTGCAATTTCCATCTCTAAGTCAGATGTTTTTATTGGATTTCTTCTTTGTGGTGAGGAATAAAAATAAATAGGATAAAAAAAAGATTCTTTTGGTAGAGATTTATTATTATCGAATTTACAATTTTTTTTTTTTTATTTACATGACGCATTGAGTTAAAAGCGATTTTGATCCCTTGACAAAGACGTTTCTCACCCTTCCTTCAGTGGCTTTTTTTTTTTTTTTTCTTTTTTTTTTTTTTTCACGCGGAAATTCGGTAAACATTTGCATTTTTTTTTTTTATCCATCCATTACTCATCGAATTAGAAGAGGTTTCGATCACGTGACAAAGACGTTTCTCACCTCTGTTGGAGTGGTTATTCTTCCTTTGCTCGGAAATTCGGTTCAAAACGCCCAATTTGACAGTATTTTCTAAAACATCTATTGCGTTTAGGAAAAAAAAAAAAAAAAACGGAAGAAACAGTTTGATGTTATAGTTTCTGAACAACAACCCCGATTTCTTTCATACGAAAAAATTAAATTAAAATTAACGAATAAAAATTAAATTAAAACTTATGTCATAAAGTACTACAACTTTATGACAAAAAAAATATATATATTTTGGACTTTTTCTCTTCTTTCAGGTGATTTTTATAAGGAAAAAATAGGAAAAGTTTACTTTGTTTTATTTCTAATGTAATCTGTTGTAGTTTTTTAGTGAAATCTCCCCACGGGATATAATATTAGACTTGTTTGATGAACTCGTGTCGGTGTCTGGAATAAAATATATAATCCGAATCTCGAAAGAGCAAAACAATGGCAACAGTTGAAGGAACTAAATATTAAGGATATGGTCGTTGAATTGTTGAGTGCAATTTCCATCTTTTATAAAAAGACATTTTATTTGATTTCTTCTGTGCGGTGCGGAATAAAAATATAGGAGCAGCGCTGTAAGTGCCACAGCAAGTTTAAAAAGAAATTCTTTTGGAAAAGGAATCTTGAAGTAGGTTCAATATTTTCAAATTAAAAAAAAGTTTTTATTTTATTTAATGCTTTCACTATTAGTGTCCCTGACCAAGAACAAATTTAAAAACAAGTGGGTAAGTGTGATTGTAGATCTCACGCAGAGTTTCGTTTGATATCGCCTTCAGTTCGCCTGTGCCTAAACCTCAAAATTTTGTCACTGTATCAATAAGCGTAAATTCATTTTTTTTAAATTTAATTTTTTTTTTTTTTTTTTTTTTTTTTTTTTTTTTTTTACAGAAGTTATAAAATTGCCCGACTAAAGAAGCTACTTGGAATCGAACCGTCTTTTGCATTATTTGAAACCATCCGTGGCACATTGAGTTAGAAGCGATTTTGATCACGTGGCAAAGACGTTTTTCACCCTTCCTTGAATATTATTGTAAATTCCGGTGTCATTTCTGATTTTACTGCAGATTTTGCCCGTGCCGGAAAGGGTTAATTGACCAATATTTGTGAAAAAAACTTTCAAATAATGCCTTTTTTTTTCTTTTCGTGCCTTTTACAGAATTTTTATACCTTTAATCCTCGAGTTAGAAGTGATTCCGATCACGTGAAAATATTTAATGAAGAGTGATAATTTCTGAAATGGAATTTTGCGAACAATCTTAAGATCTTAACAATTAAAAGGAAATTTCTAAAGAACCCTACTTCATTTAAGGGTGCATTCCAATTCAAACTGCTTATTTTCTGATTTATTTTTAAATTCACTTTTGATGTCAAACGCACCAAACTTTCAAATTGTCTAATTTATAGAAACTTCTCAAGATGCCGTGGTGGTTGATTTTTTGATAATTGCAGAAAATATTGCAAAAAAGACTGTCAAAAACGGCGTTTTGGACCGTAATTTCGAAGCGCGAGACCTGGGGAACGAAAAAAGGGTTACATTGAGAAAATAATTGTTTATAATTCAAATTCTAATGAATTGAGTAAAAAAATAAATCACACGGCACCTTATACGTCTCTTCGAAAATCACCTCAGGAAGTTTCGTGTGTTCTACTTGTAAAAAATGTGTCAAAAATTGTATCGGAAATTTTCGAGCTGTTGAAGGTGAAAGCGGGTGGAAAATACACCCTTAAGGGTGTATTCGAAAAAACGCTTTTCCACCTTCAGCAGTTCGAAATTTTCCGATACAATTTCAGACACATTTTTAAAAGTAGAATCATAAAACTTGCTGAGGGGATTCTTGAAGGGACGTATGAGATCAATTCATTAGAATTTGATTTATAAGCAATTAACTTCTCTGGAAGACCCTTTTTTTCGTTCCCTTATCTCCCATTTCGGAAAAATCGGTTCAAATTTCCGTTTTTGATTGCTTTTTTTGCAATATTTTGTACACTTATCAAAGAATTGACCTTTACGGCATCTTGTGCACTTTCTAAATAAGATAATCTGCGAGTTTCATGTGTTTGAGAGCAAAAGTGAATTAAAAAATAAATCGGAAAACAAGCAGTTTGAATCGAAATACACCCTTAAGAGGTATTTTATGAAATTTCAAATGGATCTTCTCGGAGTTTTTTCTGCTACTTTTCCACATAAAAGTGACATCAAAATAGAACATTTCACTTTTTTGCAAAGACAATGAGCCTCCTAGAAACGCGACGTGTCTGCGACAGATGTCGCAGGTGTGAGCCTTACATCCAAGTTGTGACAAAACAAACACTGCCATAAAAAAGAAGTCGACGCACATGCTGTTGCCACCTACACCTTGTCTAATATTCTATGTAATTCCCCACGCAAAAAAATCATTGGAATATCGGAAATTTTTATGGAAAGTTTGCTTTCCCACACCTGCTTTACCAGGTAAACGTATAATAGTTGACATGTCAAAAACTTTATTTTTATCTTCGCGTTTCCAACCGACATTTAATGGCGATACCTGTATTTTACTTACCCATCATAACTAGCAAGGACGTAGCCATAAAAATATTTCGGATGAGGATTTGAGATCCAAAACTTTATTGTCTAATCTTGTGACTGTTTTTTACTAATTGTCAAGTAATAAGAATCTTAAAGTTTTACTCTAAATTCAGTTGATTTGAGTTGAAATAATCACTTAAGGAATTTAAACCTTTTTGTTGCAAATAAAATTATAGTATCATTTAAATGTTACAGTGATTTAATGACGTTAGTGTAAACCAAATTAACATTTGAAATTTTGTAGATATGTTTTCAAATGTTCTATTGCCAATAGTGATTTTATAATTTGTTCTGAAACATCTATTGCATTTTCAAAAAAAAAAAAAAAAAAAAAAAAAAAAATCGAAAAATTAGTGCGATTAGAATTTTTTACGTAATTTTCTAGATATTTCACAATCTGTCTAAATTGCCAGTGGCTGGTCACCTTTGGCTTATGGTGAATATAATATAAACTTTTTAGATAGAGATGGTTTTGGATTCCTGGGGTGCTATAATGGAAAGTTATGAAGGATTTTTTCAAAACTCGCATCATGAAATATTTGAAATATTGCGCACCATGAAATATTATTAGGGTATTGCATTTGTGAATAAAATCTAAGTATTTCAAATGTTGTAAGAATCGGCTTTATAATGGGCACAATAAATATCAGTGATCACGGAAAAACGCAAGGAACCTATCAAAAATTATAAAGTTACGGATATCAAGTTATATAATATCCGTATAGACGGATATAACGATAGAATGTACATAATCTCTCAGATATGGAACACAAGGTATAGTAATGAATATATGGCTTAAAAAAGATCCAGGAAAATGGGAAATATAATCTTAAATTACCATTACCTAAAATGATAAAAATTGCGACATGTACAAGAGATCTAAACCCCCCAAAAGATAACGCCTCTATCCTTAATCGAGGTCGTTTATCTGTAGCCTCAAAAATAGCTATCATCACGATTTTAGACAACCACCATTGCGTAAAGCTATAGTTAGGGTACTTCAAAATCTCGTAGATGAAGACCTATATTACTTTCTGGTGTTATTAAGAAGGGAACATAGATAAAAGGATTTAGCAACTTGGAAAATTTTGATGCAGTCTACACAGAAGCCCTAAAGCCAGAGATACGGGTATAAGCACTTGATAAAGACTGCAGAAATCCGATTTGTAAATTCTCCCTCAACCAATAATAATCAGCGATGGGCGTTTTCCGAATTTAAGTCTGTAGTTATTGAAAAAAGTAATATCAAATTCAAGATTAATTTAACGATTTTTTTAAGCTTTATTTCATTTTAGTCAAATAAGGTAAATAAAATTTATCCAGAATTAGGATTTTAGTAATGACAATTTTACGACCAGTTTTATTTTAAAAAGCTTCTTAAATCTACCACAATTGCAAAGCAGTGGATTCCTATCGAAACCGCATATTTTCCGATTTAGTTTTAAATTCATTTCTGCTCTCAAATGCACCAAACTTTCAAAATCCCTTATTTAGAAACGATGCACAAGGTGCCGTGTTGATAGATTTTTTTTTTTTTTTTTTTTGATAAACATAGAAGATATTGCAAAAAATACTGTCAAAGTTGTCCAATTTGAACAGAAATTTCCGAACCTAAAGGTCTGGGAACGAAAAAATTATCGAACTGAGAAAATATTTCTAAATAAAATTCTAATGAAGAGAAAAATAATATTAAACGTAAAATGACATCACACGGCATCTTATACATCATTTCCAAAATCACCTCAGCCAGTTTCGTGTTTTTACTTTTAAGATTGAGTATGAAAATGTACTGGAAAATGTCGCGTTGCTGAAGGTGGAAAATCATTTTTTCGAATACATCCTAAAGTCTGTAGTTATTTAAAAAAAATAATAATAAAATCAAATTCAAAATGAATTCTTTTAAGCTTTATTACGTTTTACTTTAAAAAGATAAGATAAAAACATTTAGAATTAGGATTTAAGTTCATATCTTATATGTATATATATATATATATATATATATATATATATATATATATATATATATATATATATATATACATATACCGGGTGTCCAGTAAATAACTGACCCATTTTGAACTTAAATAACAAATAAACGGTTTGAGATAATAATGCGCGGTTTGCAGTATTGTTATTAGAAAATTAATACATTTTTAAACATGTACTTTGTTAATATAGTTCATATTTCGGAAAAAAAAATATTGCGCTGGCGGTAACAGGCTGTTTGAATACAGACATGACTCTAATTTTTATAAATATGAGATTTTCGGCTGAATCTGAATCTATATGTTGAATCGACTCTCGAATCAGCTTCAGAAATAGGGTACGTTGGTTGGAAAGTGATTTAAAATAATATTTGTGAATGAACGATCTGTATTATAGTTCCTCTCCTCATTCTTGAGACTGAGATATTATTTTAAATATTATTATATTACATTAACAAAGTGCATATTTTAAAATTTATTTATATTCTAATAACAATACAGCAAGCCGCGTATTTTTATCTCAAACAGTTTTTTTTTTTTTTTTTTTTTTTGTTATTTACATTCAAAATGGGTCAGTCATTTACTGGACTACCGTTATGTATATATATATATATTCAAATATATATATATATATATATATATATATATATATATATATTCAAAATTTTATGACCATTTTTATTTTTAAAAGCTCTTTAAAGCTATAGTAATTGGAAAACAATGTATAATTGTAAATGGAAACAGATTACTTCGATTTTCAACAACAATTATACATTATAATCAGTGCTATCCTTTTGAAATACTTTTGTTGCCACGATGACCAAAAAAAGCATTACAAACTACAAAAAATTTAATAACCCAATAACAAATTTAGATGCAGGTTTCAAACAAGCTGCATTTGAAAGAAATTTTTTTTTTTTTTTTTTTTGTTTATGACAGTGTAACAATTGAAAATGAGCGATGTTTATAAATTAAAAAATTTATAGTATCGAAAATTGTCAAACTGAAATTTCTTTTAACATCTGTTTGTGATTGGCTCAGGACTATAAACTTGTCTCTAAAAGACCAGGCATAACTCTGTTATTACGTAAGCTAGGTTTTGATCATCCTAAAAATTGTATTATTATTATTATTGTTTATTTTCAATATAGAAATCATTCATAAGTCTAAAATTATAGTCTTTGAAAATATTATTTTCCAAATAGTCATTGTAATTTGTTAAATTACAATTTTTTTTCGTTTCTTTTCTTTTTATTTCTTTTCTTTTTTTTTTTTTATTTATTGTTTTATTATTATTATTATTATTTTCGTATGAAGAGTTTATGCTTATCATTTGAAAATATGTTCTCAAATTATAAAATACATAGCAGACAAAGACGTATATAAATAAGATATAAATATTGTATTAATATAAATAGTTTATTGAAATATTGAGTACGCATAACTTACCATGTTCTTCAATTGAATTGAATTGAATTTTTTCATAAAAACTTTGGAAATTTAAACTTAACTACTTCCTAATAATTACAAAAATACATGATATCAAAGTACTTAAAAAAATATATTCTAAATGTTTAATATCTATTCCGCATCAATATTTTTAAATGATAGTGACTGCGGATATTTTATGCTAATCAAATATTTATTTATTTATTTTAAACTAAATCCAAATGCCCTGAAAAAAGGCTAAAACACCAATGTAAACTAACATGCCACAAAACGTATCAATATAAATCGTGGAGTTAGGCAAAAAGGCTTAGCAAACAATGAAAAACTCATATTAACAGAAATAAATTAGTTATAAATATTTTATAGACCTTTGACTTTTTCTATAATACCTACTTAAATTCCAGCTCGTAAATCCGATTGTTAAGTTAAGATGCTCGAGAACTATATCCTTTTGGTAATGAGGTACACAAAATATATCCAAAAGCTAATCCAAGAAATCAAAAATCCCCACTGCATATACAAAACTATACACACACAAAACTGCAAAAAAGAATAAAGTACTGTTTACGAATATTTAAGAAACAAAAATAAAGCAGCCCCATAATCCACAATTTACCCGAATCTGACTTCGCGGAACAAAAAATAAGAACATGCTAAATCCGACTTCATTTTTATTGCATATTTGTTTTATGTTTGTGGCAACACAACAGCAAGAACGTTCGCGATCGTCTGCTGCCGCATAATACTAAATGCAAATCGCAGTCCCACCATGGAGAAAAGAATTTTTATTTTATTTTTCTTGTGTGCATACGGCAATTGTTATGTCTTTGCCCTTTTTTCATACAGCTTTAACATCAGGTATTTTGAAAGTGGGTGTGGCCAAAAAGACAGTCAGCTGTCAGTCATGGGGGTGCTTTGGGAGGAATTTAGAATTATTGTTGAACGCGCAAGTTTATTTATTTATTGAGTTGAGTTGTCTTGGGGTTTGCGTTTTGAATTGTTGGAGGTTCTCCCCTGTGACCGGGTTAGGTGAAGCAGAAAGCTTTTTTGCTTGCGATTGGCTGTTCGTAAGGAAATATAAAAAAGAATAAAAATCTTTCCTTATTTATTTTTTTTTATGTATGTATAGGTGAACAGAGCATTGCTTCGTGTTTACTATGTTATGAATACCTAATTTACCCAGCGTATTTCTTCAGAGAGAGTAGCACTTGAATTGGAGAGATTCTCTTTTAAATTTTTATAGAATGTTATTAAATTTTGCGGTTGCAGTTAAATTCAAGTCTCCGAACAAAGTGCGGCTTAATCTTACCCGAGTAGTTGTGTGGTTTATTTAAATCTCACAAATAAAATATTTGTGAAGTTTCGCCAGCATCAAAAAGTTTAAATGATAATAAATTACTTTGCATAAAACATGACTTTGTAAACATTAAATATGATTTAAAATTTTTGCTATCTATTTCTATATATGCAAGTAAAATCTTTTTGCAATAATTAATGTTTGTCTGTCTGTCTGTAATTCGATACAAATCTACAGTTTGAAAGCTAGAATTGTGTAATGTTACGTTTATGTATATGAAAACACGATTGAATCAGCTACAGTAATGCGGAATCGAAATAGTTAATTTCACTAAAAAATACCAATTTAACATTTTAAATTTAAACATTTTTCAATATAGCAGTTGCCATTAATTAAAAATCTACAAAAAAATTCTTACTAAAACAATTACTTCTCTTTTGAAAGATTTCTCGATTTTGAAAGATTGAATAGAAAAATAAAAAAGAAACGAAATTTCACACTGAATATTAAGTTATAACTTTCTATTGCAATATTTCCACATGAAAAATAAAAAGGAACAGAAAAATACATAACGTCATATGAGTTTGAAAAAACGTACTGAAGCACGATAAATATCTGATTATGGAAATATTTAGCAATTTTTAACATTTTGAGGTCTCTGAATTTATTTTCGCCATTATTAAATCTATCCCATATATATTCGTGCGTGTATGCATGTACAATATTAGAATTTCCACAGAGCCCAGAGCTCATTCATGATAGCGAAATACTGAAATTCATCTTTCAAAACAAACCTTCTTAAAAACCCGAAAAAATCAGGGGGCTTTAATTATTAGACACATAAAATAATGATTAATAATTAATCATTAATTAATAATGATTAATAATGATAAATTAATGATATAATGAATAATTTTACAAACATTAACGTTATGAATATTATAAAAATACATTATTTTGCAACTTTTACAACAACTAGAAGAAAAACAACAACAACAAAATAAACTGGTGATATTAAAAAATATTTTAACTATAATTAATGGATTTTTTCAAAATTTTATGATTTGTTGTGGTGACAAGAGGTATTCAGCAGTAAGCACACAAAATTTGAACTCCCTATCTTATATAGTTTTTGTGTAGGGACTCTGTGACCCATAGACAGACAGAAAAACACCCCCATTATCCTAAAGAGTATTTAACACTAACAAAAAGAATTTAAATTAGCATTCAAGGTAAAATAAAGGGCTGAACAAAAATATTCAAGCATGTTTCCATCGATTATTATAAATTGATGAAAGAGAAATTTCAACCTGCTAGACATTTTCTTGATAAACTAAATTTTCTCATTATATAGTGCATAGTATATCAACCGACAGATCAAATACAGGGCTGTTCAAAGGTAATGGGATCCACATTTGGCTATTTACAGCAACCGTATTTCCCTAAATGACGAAGTTTTGTTAGAGATTTCATGAAGTGTTGGAAAGTGCTTCATAATCTATGCTTAAGGGTGTATTTCGATACAAACTGCCTATTTTCCGATTTATTTTTAAATCCATTTTTGCTCTCAAATACACCAAACTTTCAAAATTCCTTATTTAAAAACTACACAAAGTGCCGTAAGGGTCTTTTTTTTTTTTTTTTTTTTTTTGGTAAACGTAGAAAATATTGCAAAAAATGCTGTCAAAGTTGCCAATTTGAACAGAAATTTCCGAACCTGGAGATCTGGGGACGAGAAAATGATCGAACTGAAAAAAACAATTGTTTATAAATCAAATTCTAATTAATTCAGCGAAAAATTACATCACACGGCATCTCATACATCACTTCAAAAATCATCCAAGCAAGTTTCATGTTTCTACTTTTAAAAATGAGTCTGGAATTATATTGGAAAATTTTGAGCTGTTGAAGGTGAAAAATCTTTTTTTCCGAATACACCCTTAACGCATGCGTTTTCTTACTTGTTACTTTAATTTCTGGTTCACAATATATTCATCTGACTTGAAAAGAATTAGATATGGCATTGCTGTACGGAAAATAAACGCTGAAAAAAATTAGAACACTCTTACATTTTGCTTCTGGGGGTGTTACCTCACAAAAGAACAGTAACCGTCCCCTCCCCCCCCCCATCCCAACTTTATCTTAAAGAGTATTAAGCACAAAACAAATAGCCAGATTTATGTCCTACCATTCCACACCTCATTTAGTCGTCTGCTAAGAACAAGACTGCCAAAAACAAAAAACAAAATAACTACCTCCACTGTCGGCACAAACTCAAAAGACGCGTTGTCATTCCGCGGACATTAGGCGATTCTTCAAAACGTTTCTTATCTCCGTCGCTATCATTGTATGGACGACGAAAAATAAAGAAAACGAAATATGGCGGTGTTTTTTCTCTTGCTGTAATCTAGAAAAGGATATAAACGTTCGAAAAACATCCCACCAGGAGGTGTCCGGGAACAACTGATACAATCGTCGGATCCGTGCGTTAATTGGACATCTATTGGGCAAACCTTAAAGGCCCATAACAGACCTGACCACTTCTTGCGGTTGCTCGCCGGCTCCGTTTGTTGTGGCGGCGCGGTGTTTGTTGATTTTTAATGAGGATTTGCAGGAAAGGGACGGTTGTCCAATAGAGTGGATTGCTTAGCTCCCGATTCTTTTGTTCACTCCCCTCCGTTCTATTAATGAAGAAACCGAAAATGGATTTCATACACAGACGTGCACAGAAAATTTTATGAACTTTGTAGAAAATTTTAGGAAAGAAACAATTTTTTGTAACTTTTTTAGTACAAAAAAAAAATATAAATATTCTCTCAATTTTATGTACGAACGCGAATTTCATAAAAATACCTCGAAAAAACCGCGAATTTCAAAAACAAATTGCATAAAAAATGCATTTCAACAAAGAATCGCGTAAAAACGAATATTTCGATTAAGGACCGGGTGAGAAACGTAAATTTCACCTAAAGATAGCGCAAAAACCCGAATTTCATCCAAAAAACGCACTAAAAACGTAAATTCTATCCATGAATCGCATAAAAAACGCAAATTGCATCCATGAATCGCATAATAAAATCAAATTACGTCCATAAAGCACGTAAAAAACGCGAGTTGCGTTTATGAATCACATAAAAAACGCGAATTACATCCATGAGTCGCACAAAATACGCGAATTACACCCATGAATTGTATAATAAAAGCAAATTTCGTCCATGCCAAAATAATGTAATGCATAATTTTGGTAAACATTAAATTAATTTGTAGAAAGTTTTTGACCCAACATTATGTGCAGAGAAAGTTTTTGGTTTTATACAAGTTTGCCTATACAAAAAGGCACTTCCAAGAATTCAGTTGGACGGGAGTTTATTGCAGTGTGCACGCAGCCTTATCTCGGTACCAGAAGCGTGAAACGGCCAACTGTGACTGTGCAAGATCTGATTAGGGTCGAGAAATGGATGGACAGTTCCGAGCCGGTGGACAGTTTGTTTCTCGGTGAAGAATGTGAAGTTTTCGGCTGAACAGGATCTGCATTTTTTTTTTTTTTTTTTTGCTTTTTGGACTTTCAGGTTAATTACGCCGATGGTTGTCGGGTAAAGGTCGGAGATATTTCAAAATTTCATCACTGGTCATCTTTGGAGTCATCTTTGAACTTTATGCTGCAGGAATATATGTAATCGACGCTACTTCGGAATCGTACATTGATACAATAATTATCATTAATGATTTTTTCACTTAAGTCTTTTTGCTTTATGGGACTTCCACGTTAATTACGCCGATGGTTGACGGATAAAGGTCGGCGATGCTTCAAAAGTTTCATCACTGGTCAGGAGCTTAGATTTTAGAGTCATTTTTGAACTTTATACTGCCGGAGTATCAATAATCGATAATATTTCGGAAGCGTATATCTATACCAGAATTGGCACTAATTATTTTATAGCTTAAGGATAGTGGCGCCAACTTATATGGGCCGATGGGGTGAATTCCGAACGATATAAACCTCATAGATGACTCTAATTTCTTAGTTACTGTCCAATGATGAAATTTTGAAGCATGTCCGACCTTAACCAACATCAAGAAGTGTACAACCTGGAACTCTAATAATAATAATAATAATAATAATAATAATAATAATAATAATAATAATAATAATAATAATAAATAAATAAATAAATAAAATAATAATAATTATAGACTCAAGCTCTAATAGTAAGACTCTAATAGTAAATGGATCAAGTACTTCGATATCAAGGAATCAAGAAGCATTTCTCGCTTCTTAAAGAAAATAAATGTGAAAAGTTTCAAATCAATTTTACAATGATAGTTCATATAGGTAGAAAAAACTGCTGCAATCGATGCATTTCTGATCAATATCAACGAAATTACGATTTCTTAGGTGGTCTAACATCTACATAATCTCCCCCCCCCCCCAAACTTCTTCGGCGCTAATGAGAGATATTAAATTTTCCATCTCTTAGAAATCAAATTCAAATCGAACCAGAAAAATCTACAGACTTTTACGGTATTCCGACTATATTACAGTAAGGATACAATTAAAATACGTTTATAAAACCATTCTCTATGAAAACGGTCGATAGACCGATTACTTAGCTACACAATTTTTTACAGTGCACATTTGTAAAGTCATTTTACAACAGAGATGAACAAAATGATCAGGTATTCCGATATCAAGGAATCGAAAAGCTTTTCTCATTTCTTCAGAAAATGAATGGGAAAAGTGCCAGATTAATTTTGTAAAAAAAATGCTTATATGGCGCTAAAAATCTACAATTAATTCATATCTGATTATTATCAACGAAATGAAGACTTCTTTGGTGGTCTAACTTCTACATCAACTTCTTCAGCGTAAATGAGAGATATTAAATTTTGCATCTCTCAGAAATCAAATTCAGGCGACTCCAGAAAAAAAATCTAGAGACTTATTAGCCTTCTGAAAATCTTTCTCTCAGAGTATTTATGCGTTCGTAACTCGCCCATCATCTAATTTCTTTCTCTAATTACTCGAAAAAAAAGGACTCGAGATTAATGAGCTTGACTAATTAAGGGTGTATTTCGATTCAAACTGCTTATTTTCCGATTTATTTTTGAATTCATTTTGGATCTCAAATGCATCTAAATGGCAAACTGTCTTATTCAAAAAGTACACAAGGTGCTGTGAGGGTCAATTCTTGGATAGGTGCAAAAAATATTGCAAAATAAATGCTGTCAAAAACGGCGTTTTGGACCCAATTTTCCGAAGCGTGAGATTTGGGAACAATAAAAAAGGGTCCTACTAAGAAGGTAATTGTTTATAAATCAAATTCTAATGAATGGAGCAAAAAATGCCATCACATGCCACCTTTACAAAATCCCCTCAGTTCAAGTTTCATGTTTCTACTTTCAAAAATCCGTCTGAAAATGTATCGGAAAATTTCAAGTTGTTGAAGGTTGGAAAATTATTTTTCGGAATACACCCTTAATTTTGCATCCTCCCAGAAATCAATTTTAATCGACACCAGAAAAAAAAATCTACAAACTTATTACCCTTCTGAAAATCTCTCTCTCTCAGAATATTTACGAGATATATTTTCCTAACTCGCCCATCATCTAATTTCGCACTAATTACTCGAAAAAAATGACTCGAGATTAATGAACTTGACTAATTAATGAGGAATGCGATCCCCATGGGTTAAAAAAAGAAGCTCATTTTCATTAAAAGCCAGTGGCGGGACAAAATAATTCACGAACGTCTTGTCCCATGCAAGGCGTTGCCATGGGCGACGGGTTGGCAAAACACGTTAACCAGATTACGTTAACTGTCATAATTCATCGTGTGATTTATTGGGATTACCGTGTTCGAGCCATGTTCGGCCCTTTCATTACATGAAACGCGATTTCATTTCCATCTTTTTAGGAACAAGCGGCTTTAATCGATTATTCGAGGAATTGATATCGATAGTGATGTACTAGTGTTGCTCTGGGGAATTAGTTTCATTGAGTAGAATTTTTTAAGACTTTTTGCAGGCGTATGATTTGTAATGTTCTTTGCAGAAAAAGTTAAAAAGAAATTTGCATTGCTGTAAGCGATACATTTTTAAGTGGCTTTTAATTTGATCAATTTTTAAATGAAATGATTCTTCTCAAATATATTGAATATATTTTTCTTTGTTTCAGTTAATTTTTTGACTATTCACAATAGTCATCGACATTGTATACATTTTTAAAGTTTTTAAGGTGTATTTAAATCTAAATTGCTTATTTTCTGATTTATTTTTCAAATCATTTTTGCTCTCAAACGCATCCAACTCGCAGATTCTCTTATTTAGAAAGTATATAAAATAGCCGTGGTTGTCGATTTTTTGATAAATGCGGAAAATGTTTCAAAAAATGCAATCAAAGTTGGTTTTTGAACCAATTTTTCCGTAGCGAGAGATCTGGGAACGAAACAAAGGGTCTTACTTAGAAGGTAATTGTTTATAAATCAAATTCTTATAAATGGAGCATCAAATGACCTCACACGGCACCTCATACGTCCCTCCAAGAATCCCCTCAGCCAGTTTGATGTTTCTACTTTTAAAAATGTGTCTGAAATTGTATCGGAAAATTTCGAGGTGTTGAAGATGTAAAAGCGTTTTTCGAATACACCCGTAAATTGAGGAATTTTTCAACAACAATCATAATTGACTCCTTGTAAGAAAAGAAATTTATGTGCCAATTTATGACTCTTCAGAGCTTCTGTACAAGCTTTTTTCTGGGGCTTTGTTAACCATTTTACTTTTCCACGATTATCATCAAGTGCAACTTGTTTGCTTTCTCGAACAATCCATATGAGGCAAGAGAAGAAATCTGTACAAACTTCAAAACGTCACCAAAAAATGACTTGGAGAACAGCTGTATACACGGAACACACGAAATGTGACTCATTAAGGGTGTATTTCAATTCAAACTGCTTATTTTCAGATTTATTTTTAAATTTATTTTTGCTGTCAAATGCACCAAACTTACAAATTCTCTTATTTAGGAAGTACACAAAGTGCCGTGTTGGTCGATTCTTTGATAAAGGCAGAAAATGTCGCAAAAAATGCTGTCCAAGTTGCCAGTTTGAACAGAAATTTCCGGACCTGGAGATCTGGAACGAAAAAATGGTGGAACTGGGAGATTAATGGTTTGTAAATGAAATTCTAATGAATGGGGCATAAAATGACATCACACGGCAACTTATACTTACTCTTCAAAAATTCCCTCAGCCAGTTTCGTGTTTCTACTTTTAAAAATGTGTCAGAAAATGTATCATAAAATTACGAGCTGATGTAGGTGGCAATTCATTTTTTCGAATACACCCTTAAAATCCAAAAATAAGGCCTATATCTTGATGAAACTTTCTCCACTCTCATATCATCAGCTGCAACTTGTTTGCTTTCTCGAACAATCCATATGAGGCAAGAGAAGAAATCTGTACAAACTTCAAAACGTCACCAAAAACGACTTGGAGAAACAGCTGTACGTATATACACAGGGAATGCGACTTATTAAAATCCAAAAATAAGGTTTATATCTTGATGAAACTTTCTCCGAAAACATCAGGGTTTAAATAATTAGAAATAAACATTTCTCCTTGCTCTGGAATATTCGTTCTGAAGCTATTTCGTAACATGGGAATAATAAGGTTCTAACTGCCATTTTTAAGGGTGCATTCGAAAAAACGCTTTTCCACCTTCAACAGCTCGAATCTTTCGGATACAATTTCAGACACATTTTTGAAAGTAGAAACATGAAGCTGGCCGAGGGAACTTTATGACGAGACGTACAAGGTGCCGTGTGATGTCATTTTGTGCACAACTCATTAGAATTGGATTTATAAACAGTAGGACTCCTTCTCAGTTACCTTCTCAGTAGGACTCTTTTTTTTCGTTCCCAGATCTCCCGCTTCAAAAAAATCGGTTCAAAATGCCGTTTTGGATCGATTTTTTCTGCAATATTTTATTGCCTTTATCGAAGAATCAACCCTCACGGCACCTCGTGTACTTTCTAAATAAGACAATTTGCAAGTTTGGTGCATTTGAGAGCAAAAATAAAATAAAAAACAAGTTGAAAATTGCACGTGAAGCGTAGCAAATGAGGTGCGTTCATACGATAACGAAGTTTTATAAATATCGCTCTCCTGTATCAATCTCATAAAAATGTAAATAGTTAATAACAATTAAAATGCGCACAAAATAATGTACTCCCTCTACCATTATGTAATGGAATACTTTTGTGTGGCCTTGTAAATCAATAACAAATATTCTTTGCATCACAGATTATGCAAAATGTATATCATAATATGTACTTTATAGATGCATATCAATTTTATTATGTTCGAATGAGTGTAACACCATTAACCCGCGAGTAGTCGCGACTTTTGTCACAACGTCATTAGTCGCGCTCGGTCTTTTCGCCGCTAGCCCCCCCCCCCCCCCCCCCACATACCAAATATGTAAAATACCAAATGTTTTTCACCTAATATACGAAAATAACATTACAATGAAGATATAAATTTGCAGTTTTCTGAAATTATGCATTTTATTCATGAGATTTGGAGTAATTGAAAAAAGTAAAAATGAACTCACATTAGTGATTTTTACGTAGACTCTTTCGCCAATTTCAACTTTGTTTCTAAAAATGTACCTGAAAGAAAAACAGGAGTGTCCTGCTACTTCAGTAAAGTGGTCGAGAAGGCTTCAAAGTCAGCTACATGGTAGATCTCCGTTGTATCTGTAATGTGATATAAATTAGGAGGAGATAAGTTATACGGGCGGCGAAAAGACCGACACGCGACTACTGACGGGTTAAAATGCATTAGAAACATTTTTTCCCCATTGACCGTAATATAACGGAACACTTTTGATTGTCCCTGTAGTTGAACTCATCCGATTTTGATAAAATTTTAAATAACTCGACAAAATTATGTAATAATTATGTATTTTTAATTTCAAATGTTTAAAATGCAGTTGAAACGTTTTTCCCCATTGACCGTAATATAACGGAATATTTTTGATCGTCCCTGTAATTGATCTTTGCATCTGATTTTCATAAAATTTAAAATGACTCGACAAAATTATGTAATAATTATATATTTTAAATTTCAAACGATTAGATTGGTAGTTTTTGTGCTGCTATATGCGGACGGACAGACAGACGGACGGACTGAACGACAACTATAGGTGCTACGTATCTACATAATTACGAACGCACCTAATAAATCGGTTGGTTGGTTGGTTGATTTTTGTCGTCCGATTATCTACGCTAATGGGATATAGGAACAGGGAGAGTGCCCTCCGTGGGGGTCTTTCTAAGGGAACCTAACCCGTATTTACGCAAGGTTCGAAGAAAACCACGGAAAGCTCCGAATGGTTAGGCCGACAGCCGCGATTGGGTTCGAACCCAGCACCTGCCGTCTACCAGTTGAGAGGTCCGAACCTCTCGGCCACTGGTGGGGTCCTTAATAAATCGGAAAATAAGCAGTTTGAAGCGCAATACACCCTTAAAACCTGAATTTGTAAATGTGTCAAAACGCGTTGCTGTTGTCAAGCAGAACAGCTGAGAACAGCGTTAAAGAACAGTCTTAAAACTGCCAAGTAAGATTTGGACCAACCCGTGAATGTTGATGCCAGTTATAATGTGTAAAAAGGGCTCCATCATTCTCTCAGAAATCTGAAAGGGGTTCAGATCTCAGGAAGGCCTTTAAGATTATTTCTGTCGTGTATTGAAACGGATATCCTTTTAATATAATCAAGTGAGTGGGGAAAAAAAAACTATCATGAGATTGCTTCGCCAATTTTTTTTTTTAAACCTTTTTTTGCACGAAGGTATTTTTAAAAGTTCAGAGGTATTTAAGTGGAAAACATTATCTCTCCTTTTTAAATGAGTTGGTTCCAGAATCGGTGCCAAAATGAATACCAGCAGCCATTTGCTTGGATAGAACGATGAGATATCTAATTCGAAGAGACATTAAGGGTGCATTCGTAAAAACACTCTTCCACCTTCAACAGCTTGAAATTTTCCGATACAATTTCAGACACATTTTTAAAAGTAGAACACATGAAACTGGCTGAAGGGATTCTTGAAGGGACGTATGAGGTGCCGTGTGATGTCTTTTTACGCTCAATTCATCAGAATTTGACTTATAAACAATTACCTTATCAGTATGACAATTTTTTTTTCGTTCCCAGATCTCCCGCTTGGGAAAAATCGATTCGAAATTCCGTTTTTGATTGTTTTTTTTTTTTTTTGCAATATTTTCTGCCTTTATCAAAGAATCGTCAATCACGGCACCTTGTGTCCTTTCCAGATAAGAGATTTTGAAAGTTTGGTGTATTGGGAGAGCAAAAATGAATTCAAAAATAAATCGGAAAATAAGCAGTTTGAATCGAAATACACCCTTAAGGCTGTTCTCAACTGCTCTTCCCAACAAGCGCAAAAAGGTTTTGACACATTTAAAAATTTAGTTTTTAACGGAAATTTGTAAAATTGGAAGATCTGATGAGAGAAGTGATTAGAAATCGAACTTAGTTTTCCATTATTTGATCCATTCATTACCTATTGAGTTAGAAGCATTTTCGATCACGTGATCACGCCTTTTTTGCTTTCTTTAGTCGACTGATTTTTCTGCTTTCGTCGGGAAATGAACACATGACAAGGCGTTTGTTACCCCTGCGTGAGTGGTTATTCTTCTTTCGGATCCAAATTTGGATCAAAACGCCCACTTCGGCTTTTGGTGCATTTTAATGATATTACACTGTTTCAAATCTATTGAAATTGATATTTGTCCCTAAGATGAGCTTTACTATAGAATACAATCAACATTCATTTACAGAGATACACAAAAGAGTTTGGATAGCTATGATTTTTTTTAGTATTATTATTATTATTATTATTATTATTATTTTTTTTTTGTATTTTAAATATATTCTTTTTATAAGTGTACCATTTAGTAATTAATATTTATTTTAGTACATACCTTTAATTTCATTTTTCTTGTCTCCTTTCAGGCGCATGTTCCCCGCTTTTAAGGTCCGAGTGTCGGGATTGGACAAAAAGGCCAAGTACATCCTGCTGATGGACATTGTAGCTGCAGACGACTGCAGGTATAAATTCCACAACAGCAGGTGGGTCGTGGCGGGTAAAGCCGACCCGGAGATGCCCAAGCGCATGTATATACACCCGGACTCGCCCTCCACGGGCGAACAGTGGATGCAGAAAGTCGTCTCCTTTCACAAGTTAAAGCTCACCAACAACATCTCGGATAAACACGGTTTCGTAAGTACTATTATACCTTTCCTGTTAACGGGCTATTTCTGTCAAGTGAAAAACCCGCTCGCTAATGCTAATCCTATGGAAGAAATTTATAAAGCTATCTGGGTTGTATTTCAATATTTTGAAATGATTCTTTTTTCATTGGATAATTGAAATTGATCTGAATGTAGGCCGTTTTTTACTTTTTCAATTTTGTTTGCAGATATTTTTTATGAGGGTGCTTTTACTTTTGGAACCGGTTTCGAAAATGAAAGCGTCCCCATAAAAAAATATCTGTAAACAATATCGAAAAAGGTAAAAAAAGGCCTGAATACAGATCGATCTCAGTTATCCTATGAAACAAAAATCATTTTAAAATATTGAAATGCAAAAGAGATATCTTTATAAATTTTTTTCTTTGGATTAGCCTTAGCGAACGGGTCTTTTCATTTGACTGAAGTAGACCCTTAAGTCTTTTTGTACTACTTGGTTATCCTATCACCAATTTCGCCTTTTCGGCGAACTGACGGCGAATTTCATTTTCGGCTGATTGACGATCACGGTAAAATTTAAATTAATAACATCTCGAATAAATATGGTTTAGTAAGTACTATATACCTCATTCCAGTAGCTTTTTTTTTTTTTTTTAAATAAAGTGCTTTTATAAGAGGAGTTAGGTACGCAGATATTGTTTCATAAATTGATTGACTCCCACGCTGAAATTTAAATTAACAATATTTCGAATAAACATGATGTCGTAAGTATTACATGTATATTCCTCATTAAAGTTGTTTTTATTTTTTTATAGAGAGCATTGATCAGAGGGGGTGGAGGTATACGTACATATTTATTGATTGAGTGGTTGACGCCCATGTTAAAATTTAAACTAATATTATTTCGAATCAACATGGTATCTTAACTACTATATACCTCATTCCAGTCTTTTTACAGAGTGCTTTTATAAGCGAGTGGCGATGTATGAGCAGATTGATTGATTGATTTATTGATTTATTAACTGACAGTCACTGTAAAATTTCAATCAACCCCATTTCGAATAAACACGATTTCGTAAGTGCCATGCACCATTAATTTCGTTTTGTTATAGAGTGCTTTTATAAAAGAGAGACAGAATGATTGATTGATTGACTAATTGACGCAAACGGTAAAATTTAATTTAACAACATTTGGGATAAACATAGTTTCCATTTCTGCTGTTCTCCATAGCTGTTTCAAACTCTGTAAATTTAAGGCTGTTCTCAACTGTTTTGATCAACAAGCGCAAAACGTTTTGACAACTCACGAATTCATTTTTTACGATATTCACAAACGATTTGGATCACGGGTATTTTTTTTATAAAATTACTTTCAAAATGATACAATAAAAAATGAATCACGAAATTCCATATTTACATAAATGTAGAAAATTAAATAAAATGCAGCAAAAAAAAGAGCTTGTCTAATTTTGAAACGAATCTATCCAATGGACCTTATGCACGTGACGTCACACGCCAGAGCTGGCGGTATGCTAACCTGCTATTCTAGTCACCGCACCGCCAGAATGCCTGAATGCGCAGGCGCAAACATCGCTAGCAGACGATTTCAGCCTTTCTGGATACATTTTGACAGAAAAATTACAAATTTAAAGAATTTTCTTGCAAGCAGAATAACAATTTTGAATTTATATTACAATATATTAAGTATATGCTGCTTCAACAAAGAATTTTTTTTTCGGTATTTCTAATAAACAAGCATTAATAATTTGCACTCCATAGACTGCTATGCTAAACACCGCCAGTAAATACCGCCAGCAGACGAATTTTAGCCTCAAACTCAGCTTGTGTGCATAAGGTCCATTTGCCTTAGAAACAAACACGCGGCGTTTTCGCGCTTCTTTTTAATCTATCCGAACGATCAAGGAACTGGGTAACAAGGCAAATCACTGTCATCAACCTTCGACTTAGCATCTCGATCTTTACTACCGTCTCGATCTAACCAAGGTCGACTCAAGATTGAAACAATGGGATACAAAAATGAATGAAATAGATGAAGGGGTGACGTTTTAAGTGTGTATTCGAAAAAAATGATCTTCCACCCTTAACAATTCGAAATTTTCGGATACAGCTTCAGACACATTTTTAAAAGAAGAGACACGAAACCTGAGGGGATTTCGAAAGTGAGATATATTCAAGGTGCCGTGTGATGTCATTGTTCGCTGGATTCATTAGAATTTGATTTATAGACAATTATTTTCTCAGTATTGACTTTTTTTCGTTCCCAGATTTCCCGCTTCGGAAAATTCGGATTAAAAGGCCAACTTTTACTGCATTTTTCGAAATATTTTCTGCATTTATCAAAAAATTGACACACACGGCACCTTATATTGTTTCTAAATAAGAGAATAGGCTAGTTTGGTGTCTTTGAGAGCAAAAGTGAATTTAAAATTAAATCAGAAAATAAACAGTTTGGACCGAAATACACCTTTAAGAGCCTACTTTAGTCAAATGAAGAGACCTGTTCGCTAGTGCTAATCCTACAGAAGACATTTATAAAGATACCTCGGCTGCATTTCAATATTTTTTAAGTGATTTTTTTTCTTTCGCATCGGATAGCTGAGATGTATCTGAATTGCAAACCGTTTTTTAGTTTTTCGATTTTGATTGCTTATTTTTTGATGGGATACTTTTTTTTTTTTTTTCAGATTACGTAGCCAGATTACCAGCATACAGATTGATCTCAGCTATCCAATGAAAATATATATATATATATATATCATCTAAAAATATTGAAATTCAAGCGAGATACTTTGTAAATTTCTCCCATAGGATTAGCATTAGCGAACTGGTCTTTTCATTTGACTGAAGCAGCCCCTTAAGGGGAATCATTTCCCTTTAACGTTTTATTTATTTATTTATTTATTTTTTTTTACTTGAGTACATTTTATAAGGTACAGGGTGTCCAGGAAATAAGACCCTCATTTCAAAATTAAATGTCTCAAAAATGATGCGGTAAACGGATTGTTTATAAGATAAGCTGTAAAAATGTTATACAGAAGTTTCGAACGGTGAATATTTTGAAAAGATTGTGTTCTTTTTGCAAAGAATGCTCGACTTGGCTTTTTTTTTCCTTGCTTTAGATTGCTCGCAGAGAGCGAATTTTTTGGTAATCAATGCCATATTTTAAAGATTTTAGAAACTAAATTTTTGGAACTTCTGAAATTCTAAAAGTTTAGTTCCAAAAATTGTTAAAATATATTTAAGTAAAAAATACGTAATATCTTTAGGTTCCAATATTTGCATACAAAAACCAGAATGAGCGTAAAGTTAAAACGAAAAAAAAAAAAAAAGTAAAGAAAAAAAAAACACGAAAACAGGTTTTCCTTTGTCTTAGATAACAAATGAATAAATTGCACCACAAAACAATATTTAGTTGATTTGATATTTACTTCGAGCACTGCTCGGGTTCCTTCTCCCCCCCCCCCCCCCCCCAGCAGTATCCAGTTGCCTATTTTAATTCCTTTTTGCGATTGTATTTTCACTAACGTTTATATTCATTTATTTATAGGTTATTTACATATCAACATAGATATATTTTTGTTTACGCATTTTTCCTTAATATTTCCATTAATATTTAAGCCATAAATTACCTTCATTTTCAAAAAACAAGCCACCCCATCTAAAATAATGGCACGTGATATTACAGTAATTTTATTGTCCTATTTTGATTTAGAAACTAGAATATGTGGGAATCAATCATTATTTTTAGAGGATTTTCATGCCAATAAGTGTAATCATAAGTGGAAGTGATAATGTCCTTTTATGTTTATAAACGAATCAAAACATTTGTCAAAAAGCTTCGCATCTCAAGGGTGTATTCGAAAAAACGCTTTTCCACCTTCAACAGCTCGAAATTTTTCGGTACAATTTCAGACATATTTTTAAAAGTAGAACACTGAAACTTGCTGAGGGGATTCTTGAAGGGAGGTATGAGGTGCCGTGTGATGTCTTTTTACGCTCAATTCAATAGAATTTGAGTTACAAACAATTACCTTATCAGTATGACCCTTTTTTTCGTTCCCAGATCTCCCGCTTGGGAAAAATCGGTTCGAAATGCCGTTTTTGATTGATTTTTTTTTTCAATACTTTATGCATTTATCAAAGAATCGACCATCACGGCACCTCGTGTACTTTCCAAATAAGAGATTTTGAAAGTTTGGTGTATTTGAGAGCAAAAATGAATTCAAAAATAAATCGTAAAATAAGCAGTTTGAATCGAAATACACCCTTAAGGATGTATTTCGATTCAAATTGCTTATTTTGTTTTATTTTTAAATTCATTTTTGATCTCATATGCACTCAACTGGCAAATACTCTTATTTGGAAAGTACACAAGGTGTCGCGAGCAGTGTGACCGTTTTTTCAAGCTAAAAGCAGGCTAGATTTTGACTGACAACAAGCTAAAAATAAATTCGATGGTCCTGCCATCTATACGAGAATCTGTTAATTTGGAATCAATAGAATGACAACTATCTTTTAGCCTGAGTTTTTAGCTTGATTTAGCTTGTTGTAAGTCCTACAACAGTCCAGATTTCTTACAACAATCCAAAAACGGTCACGCCGGTCGCGAGGGTCGATTCTTTGATGGCAACGGCATTTTGAACTGATTTTTCCGAAGTGGGAGATTTGCGAAAAAAAAGGTCCTATTGAGAAGATAATTGTTCATAAATCCAATTCTAATGAACTGAGCGTGAAATGACATCACACGGCACCTTGTATACGTCCCTCCAAAAATCCCCTCAGCAAGTTTCATGCCTCTACTTTTAAAAAATGAGTCTGAAATTGTATCCGAAAATTTCAAGCTGTTGAAAGTGGAAAAATATTTTTTTTTTTTTTTTTTTTTTTTTTTTTTTTTTTTTTTTGAATGAATGAATGAATCTTCAAATGACATTAATAACAAGACATGTCACTTTCCATTTTTATTGACTCTTAAAAGCTAAAAAGGGACCTTCACAAAAACAAACAAACAAACGGAATCACAAGCGACCTTGTAATGTGAATTTCCGCACTCAAACCTAACAGGATGGGAACACATGATGTTGTACACATCCGACCCATGTTTGGGTCACTATGAGAACACATGTTTTAGAAAACGGCACAAGGACACCCGTGTTCTGTGGCGACCTTTAAGATGGACATATGTGCACATGTGTGTCGGATTCGTCCGCTTTTATGCTGTCCATTATTAGTAAGCAAGTAATCCTCTAAGGATTTCTGTATTTCAGTTTTTAAACAAGGTCATTATTTATCCATTTTTTTTTTTTTTTTTTTCTTTTGGCAAGATCTGAATTTTATAAGAATTCGGCTTAAGGGTGCATTCGAAAAAACGCTTTTCCACCTTCAACAGCTCGAAATTTTCCGATACAATTTCAGGCGCATTTTTGAAAGTTGAGACACGTGAAACTTGCTGAAGTAATTTTTGAAGAGACGTATAAGGTACCGTGTGATTTCCTTTTTCGCTCCATTCATTAGAATTGGATATAGAAACAATTACATTCTCAGTGTGACCTTTTTTTTTTCGTTCCCAGATCTCCCGCTTCGGAAAAATCGGTTCAAAATGCCGTTTTTGATTGCTTTTTTTGCAATAATTTCTGCATTTATCAAAGAATCGACCCTCACGGCACTTTGTGTACTTTTCTAAATAAGACAATTTGCCAGTTGGGTGCATTTGAGAAACAAAATAAATTTTAAAATAAATAGAAAAATAAGCAGTTTTGATCGGAATACACCCCTTAAACAAGGTCATTGTTTAAGGGGTTTTTCCTTTAAGGATTTATGTATTTCAATTTTTAAACAAGGTCATTGTTTAACTTTTTACTTACACTGTAAAAATAAAAAGGGTCGATCTACTAAAAAAACTTTAGTGATCCTTGTAATTACTAAAAAATTTTTAGTAATCTTAGTCGGTTACTAGAAAATCTGTAAGAATTACTACAAAAAAGTTAGCAATGGATAGGGTTAATAATTTTACATTTTTTAATAGCTATTAATAAAACTCACTTCGTGTGGCCTTAATAGCATAGTGGTTATAGTAACGGACTCCAGGCTAAAAGGTCCCGGGTTCGATACCGGACGCCGCCAAATACGTCCCGAATGTATGTCGTGTAAGTACTCGTTAATAAAGGGATTATGAAAATCCTGTAAGAGCAGGTAGCAATTTTTTGGTGCTGCCATCTACTGCGGTTTTGCCGAAAATCTATCGCTTCAGAAGTTTGGATGCAGCTCGAAGGAAACTCCTGTCCTTCGGGCGCACGTGAAGGTTACTAAAAATAATTTTGGAGCTATTACTAAAATTTTCTTGGTGGATCATACTAAAAATTTTTAAGTTAGTTATACAAAAAATTCTTTTGTTCAGTTTACAAAAGAAATGCTTGTTTCACTTGCAAAAAAAAGTTTGTAATGGTTACTAAAAAATTCTGTGGAATACAAATTTACTAAAGAATTTTTAGTAACCTCTTGATTTTTTTTTTTTTTTTTTTTTTTTTTTTTACAGAGTACTACCCATCATACGCAGTACAGGATAAATCTTGCAATCGTTTTGAAAATCGAATTTTATTTCATTTTATTTTATTTTGACGGATTGGCATGTTTTAGAGACTGGATATTCCGAAAGACATATTTTTAGAGGGGGAAAAAATTGCCGTCCGTCTGTCTGCCCATCTGTATTCTCTCTTATCTCTCTGAACAAATGCAATAGCACAAATAATTACATAATTCGTTTTAATATTTAATTATTTGTTTTGATATTTAATTTTTTTTTTTATTGATTATAGTGTAACACCTCACCTGTACTGTATATCACCCATTTTTACTTAACCATCATACGTAGTACAGGGGAAATCTTGCAATCGTTTTGAAACATCGAAAAAAATTTTTTGACGGATTTACACTTTTCAGACTCTGGAGATTCCAAGAAACATATTTTTAGAAAAAAAAAATTGCCGTCCGTCCGTCGGTCTGTTTTTCCGACTGTAAACGCACTATTTCCCGAACAAACTGAGATAGAGACTTGAAATTTTTTATTTACGTAGTATGTAAGAATGAGACTAAGCGTATTTAATATCAGTAACCTCGATTATCCGGAACTATTTTTTTTTTGGACACTCGAATTATTCGTTCTGGTAAAAGGAATATATATATATATATATATATATATATATATATATATATATATATTTTTTTTTTTTTTTTTTTTTTTTTTTTTTTTTTTTTTTTTTTTTTTTTTTTTTAAGGAGTGAATATAAAAGACAATAAAAAAATACAAATTTTGCATCAAGAACGAAGTCGATCGGATTATGTGTTGCCGAGATATTTGTAATTCTGATTTCCACATTCTTCGATCTTTCATGACCCTGTATTTTATTCAAATTTCAATTTAAATTGCAAGATTAATTTCATACTAACTAGCTTCCGGTAAAATTAATGTCTGACAAGTAAACTTTTTGAAAAATTAGTTTCTACCCATCGAATGTTCTTTAAAAATTTATTCCGTATCATCTTCTGGAAAAAACTAACCTCAGATTAGCTATTTTATGAAAAGATAAAATAAAAACGAATACGATATTCTGATTCACTATACCTGGCTGCACATTTACATAAAAAAAATTCTCTATGCTCGATTGTAAGCATTTTCAAACGCTTTACGGATTTTTGATGAGACCGTTTAGATGAATGTTTAATTTTCCCATATTTTAATTCAATCGGTAATCTTCGAGGGGAACTACTCCATTGATAAAACTCTATCTTGATCTTCCCATCAAATCAAACATCCGTGTCTGTGCACTCGGTCGTGGAAAATACCGAACAAATTCAAACAGAAACTATCTTCTACTTTTTTTTTTTTTTTTTTAACCCTATTTGTAAAAATTAACTTCTGATTGGCTATTTCTCGGAAAAAAAAGAAAAAGAAAAAAGGGAGACATTTAGTTACATTTCAAAATAAATTGTTTTCGGCTTCTTTCTTTATTTTATTTTATTCATTTATTTATTTTGGAAAGGCATTTTTGGACTAATTAGCTACTAATTAGCTTCTAGAAAATAGGTTTTCGTACTAGTTATGTTCCGAAAAAAAAAAAAAAAAAGGATTTCAAAAAAGTGATCCTTAAAAGAAAAAAAAAAAAAAAAAAAAAATTTGGATTAATTATCTTTAAAAGAATGAATTTCGAACCCGTTATCTACAAAAAAATTAAATTGTGATGAATTATCTTCACCAAATTTTCTGAATTTCTGATCAAATATCTTCAGAAAAGATGGATTTCTAACCAGTTACTTTCGGAAATTATAAATTTTGAACCCGTTATCTTCCGAAAAAATAAAATTCCTGACTAATTATCGTCCAAAAATATAAATATCTGACCTGTTATTTTCAGAATAAATTATTTTCGAACCCGTTATCTTCAGAAAAAGTGAAGTTATGATCAGTTATCTTCAGAAATAAAATATTTCTGACCAGTTACCTTCAGAAAAAATGAATTTCGAACCTGTTATCTTCGTTAAATTATGGTCAGTTATCTTCAGAAAAAAAAAAAAAAAATGATCAATTACTTTCAGAAAAAATTAAATTTCTGACTAGTTATCTTCAGAAAAAAATAAATTTCGGTCCTGTTATATACAAGAAAAACGGATTTCTGATCAACTATCTCCAAAAAAGATTCGGGCAGTTGTCTTCTATAAAAAAAGAATTTCTGATCTGTTATTTCGAGAGAAAAAATTTGAATTTCGAATCAAATATCTTCATAAAAAAAATGATAATTTCGGACGTGTTATCTTCAGGACAAATGCATTTCACACCAGTTATCTTTAGAGAATATGAATTTGAGGTGAGTTATTTTCAGTAAAAAATAATTTTATTCCAGTTATCTTTTGTTAATATGAATTTCGGATCTTTTGTCTTCAGTATAAAAGAACTTCGGATCTATTATTTTCAGGGAAAATTAATTTCGGAGCGGTTATTTTCAGGAAAAAATAATTTCAGACCAGTCATCTTCACGTAAATGAATTTCGTACAATTAATTTTCAAGAAAAACTAATTTAGGACTAAAATTATCATTAGAAGAATTTTTGACCAATTTTCTTCAGAAAAAAAAAAAAAAAAAATGAATATTGGAGCGGTTATCGTCAGAAAAAATTAATTTTGCACCAGTTATCTTGATGAAAAATGAATTTCGGACAAATAATCTTAAGAAAAAATTAACTTAGTACCAAAATTATCTTTAGGGAAAAGAATTTTAGACCAATTTTCTCAATGAATTTCCATAAAAAAAGTAAAGTTTCCGACTGCAAATTTAAGTAAGAAAACCGCCATTTTTAAAACATTTCACTCACTTGATGATGAGACCGTTTATATGTGCACTTTTTATTCGACATTTTAATCTATCGATAATCTTCGAGGGGAAATCTCGATTTTCTTTCTCTACCTTATCGAATCAAGCTTCCGTGACATGCCTGTTCGACCGTGGAAAATGGCGAACAAATTCAAACAGAAGCTATCATTTTTCTATTTATCTTTTTGAAAAAAATAATTTTGGATTGACTCTTCTGAAGAAAATTTTGGAGTTAGTCTTCTTCCAAAAAATTTTTTTCTTTCGATTTGGTCATCCTTTAAAATTATTTTCGGACTAGTTACTTTCGTGAAAAATAAATTTAAAACCAGTTATATCTTCCGCAAAAAGAAATTTTGGGGGCAATTGTATTTTTGAAATATGATCTTTGAATCGTTATCTTCAGGAATGAACAATTTTGGACCAATTAGCGTTGAGAAAAATCAAATTTTGACGTATTATTATTTTAGACCTATACATAATACTTATTATATTGTTTTTGCAATTTTAATTTTTTTGACAATTGTAATTAATAAATAAAAAAATCAATGGATTTTTTTATGAAAAAAATTTAATATAATTGATTTTTAAAACAATAATGTTTAGAAATTGTCGCACATTACTTTTTAATGCTCTAATATTTAAAAACAAAAATTGTAATAAACAAGAGAAAAATAAACAGAGAAATGTGCTTTATTATTTAAAAGCATTTTTTATTTTTTATTTTTACATTTTCATTTACTTTATTCATTTTCTGTAACATGTTTTTAGAAGATTAATAAGAATTGGATAATGCATTTACCATTGAAATAATAATAATAATAATAATAATAATAATAATAATAATAGCATTGTAATAATAGTAGCAGATTTTTAATAATATTACGAAATTTACTTTAAATATCGCCAAGCTTCTGTCATATTGTGATATAGTCTTCAAAAAATAAATAATTAAATAAATAAAATAATAATAATAATAATAATAATAATAATAATTTTGGATCGAAATTGAATTGACCGAAAATAAATTTCGAATCTTCAGGAATGATGAATTTTGGATCAGGTATCTACTGGAAACATAAATTTTTGAACTGTTATCTTTTAAAATTAAAAAAATTAAAAAAAGAAAGAAAAAGAAAACGAAATTTTGGACTATTTATCTAAAAAAAAAAAAAAAAAGAAAGAAAAGAAAAAAAAATAGAACAGACCGTTACTTTTAAGAAAAACGAATTTCGGACCTGTTTGAATCGATTATCGAATTGATTAATTGATCGAAAATCGAAATTTTGAACTGATTCTCTTTAAACAAAACGATGAAAACAAAAAGACAAAAAGGACTAGTTATCTCCAGGGAAGATTAATATCAGACTACTAGTCACCAAAAAAAAAAAAAAAAAAAAAAAAAAATTTTTTTTTTTTTTTTTTTTTTTTTTTTTTTTTTTTTTTTTTTAAAGATAAAATTTTCAATAACGATTTTACATTAATAAGAAAAGAATTGGCCATTTTTAAAACATTTGTCTCACTTAATGATGAGACCGTTTATATGTGCACTTTTTTTATACGCCATTTTAATCCTATCGATAATCTTGGAAGGGAAATGCCCCTTCTCGATTCTCTCTCTTATCGAATCAAGCATCCGTGTCTCTTGCCCGTTCGACCGTGCAAAATGGCGAACAAATCCAAACAGAAGCTCCGATTGTAACCAGGTGTGTCGTGCGGGAAAGAAAAAAAAAATCCTTTTCCATATATCTCGGTTGTGTGATATCCCACGAATTTTTACACCGTTGTGTCGCTTCAAGTGACTGTTTAAAACTTTTTTTTTTTTTTTTTTTTTTTTTTTTTTTTTTTTTTTTTTTTTTTTGAAGAGATAATGTCACAAAAGGAGTATTTCGAGTTCAGCATGAATAAATTCAGAACGTTTTTTAACACTTTTGAGAACGTTGTTCAAAGTGTTAATGTAAGGGGTCGAATTCAACGATATTCGCTGATTGCCAACCAGGGTCGTAGATAGAAGTGAACCACAGGGGGGCTCATAATTTATTTATCGTTCTCTCTGACGCAGAAAGATAAATTAGTGAATATTCACATTGTAGGTACTATGTTTCTTATTAAACTGTTGCAATAACTTCATTTCATTTCACTTCTAAGAAAAGTATAGGATGATGAAAAATTCGAGTGTACAACTAGTGCAATGCTAAACATCATGTTAGCTTCATATGCACAAATAGGATGGGGGAGTGTTGAAACACTTATTTTAGATACGACTTAGTAATTCTGCAACACTATGAAAAAGTCTGAAAACTAAATTAAGTTTTTGAACCGAATTTCATTTGAATTTTCGGAACAAAAATTCATTGAGTGATCTTGGAATCTTCTCCAGGGTGGGACTCAAAATATTTATGGGGGGGGGGGCGCTGAGCCACCCACAGTTCCCCCTTAGCTACGACCCTGTTATGTAAGGGGACGACTTCAACTATATTAGTCGAATTCTATATATTTATGTATTATGCACTTACATTGTAAGGTAAAATCTGTTATTTTATAATAAAGAAATAAATAAAAATCAGCCAGCATACCTTAAAAAAAAAACTTTATTTTATGGTATAAATTTGTATATTTTAACGAAACTACTGCTGAAATTTAATAAAATAACAGAAAGCAAAATAAATGTATCAATAGTCATAGTTTTACCGAAAAACCGCCTGGCTGGGCATCCGTAAAAATCTACCTTATATTGTTTAAAATTTGCAGCAAAAAATCCAGTCATTAAAAGGCTTTTACAGATAACGGTAATTGAAAGATATTTTTGTCTCAGTGAGTGGTTTGTGACTGGTGACTTCATGTTCTAAGGCAATTCTTCATAGTCTTTATGCTATAGTTTCTATAAAGATTATGAAGATCACCATCCCTCCTAATTTTTCGGCTGAATTTTAAATATTCTGCAGTGGCGCCAACTTATATGGGCCCATGGAGCCCTCCCAATAGTTTATTCTTCTAGGCGCGCCCAATTCTCTTTATTCTCGCTCGTTACTTGTTTATTTTTCTATGTCTGCTAATCCATTGACGTTGTCAAACTAATTTTGTTTGAAAAAACATAGTAATATTAAAATAGATAGTATTAAAAATTTTTCTCATAGTAAATATTTGAGTATATATAAAATGAAAATCTCATATGAAAGTATAATTTAGTAAAATTGCAACTTTTTATCCCGCTTTTAAAATTGTAACTTAACTCCAAATGTCATATTTCCTCATACTTTTAAATAATACAAAATGCCGTGTAATTTTATTGTAAAAGAGTTGAGCCCACCCCAGCGTTTTTCATAAGTTGGCGTTGAATTTATCATGGGAGAAAGTAATGTATATGAAAATAATTATAGCGTTCAAAAAAAATTTTTTTTTTTTTGAAATGTCTTCATTTTATACAATGCTATAAATTTAATGAATTTCTTTAATCAAGCATGAAATAGGCTATTTGGGGAAGTATTGAAGGGGGGGGGGCGGAGGGGATGAAAGTTTGAGAACACCTTAAAACAGTTTCTTTTCTGGAAATCTCTATCTCTTTCGACACGCTCAGTGAAGTGATTAACACCATAAAGTCAGTTCCGTGGATCTTTTTAAATATATCCCGAAATGTATGAGGAATTTATCAGGCGCGCTGCATAAAAATAAAAGACCACGTTACATAAATAGCCGTTGCCATTCTCAAAAATTAAAAATCTGCCGACATCCTCGCTTTTGAAATTAAAAACCAAAAGAGAAGTGGCGAAATCCCTATCGATGAAAAGAAACGATTTCGCGCTCAAAGTGAAGATCAAAGAAGATTATAAAAAAAATAAAAGAGAGATTCTTTTATTTAACTATACACTTGTGGCAACACCACTTAAACAGCCCAAATGCCGCTTATAATGTGAAGTAGCCGCTCTCCAGTAAAACCGATTCGCTTGGTTTACAAGAGTTTTACAGAGGCAGAGCCTCTCGAGAAGTGCGGAATGTACCGAACGGATGTCCGTCTTCAATAGTAGGGGTGGGAATGGGGGTTCGGGGACAGGCGTGAAACAAGGTGTGAATGAGCCAAGCTTTGCTGAGAGATCGATTCTAACACACAAAGAAAGGCATTATAAAGGCTGCATTCAGAGTGAAATACTCTCCCCGTTAACTGAATTCTTGGAAGAGCGTTTTGTATCGGATCCATTTGCAGTTTCTTCATAATAGAACGGAGGGGAATGAACGAAAGAATAGGGAGATAAGGAGATCAACCCCTCTTGACGGAAAGGCTGGACAACCGTCCCTTTCCTGCAAAACTCATTAAAAATCAAAAACACCACGTCGACACAACAAACGAGCCGACGAGAAATCGCAAGAAGTGGTCTTGTCTGTTTAGGCCTTTATTGAGACGTTTGGTGGGGGGCATTGGCGAGGAAAATTTACGAATGGTTGAACTCTAATGTGAAATAAAGAAGGTACTTGTAATTAAAGCAGTCGGTTGTTCATTTTGTATCTGTGCCTGAGTTTTATTGAAGTTTCAGCATGAGAAAGTATTAATAGTTGAAGTTATAAATTTTTGCAATTAAAGTCGTGATACATTAATAAATTAAACTGTTTATAGTTACTGTATACTTTGTAAATTATAGTATTTAATTTCGTATTAACCCTTTAACTGCTTCGTTCTTTTCCGTTGAATAAATTGAAAATAACGGATTCACACCACAATGTTTTAAATAAAATATTCATAACATTTAGTCTAAACATTTCCGCCTTTAAACAATGAAATTATTTCTTAAAAAAAAAAAATATTGGTGTCAAAAAGCTTTAAATGATGAATTAAGCAAGTAACTTTATATCTGTTCTGAGTTTTATTAAGTTTCAACTTAAGAAAGTATTAATAGTTGAAATTATTAATTTTTGCAATTAAATTCGTAATAAATTGATAAACTAAACTATTTACAGTTATTGTACACTTTGTAAATTATAGTATTTAATTTTGTATTAAAGCTTCGACAACTTTAAAATAAATAGCATTTTAATAACTTAGTCTTAATTTATGAGAACTTTAATAAAGTACCATAAATAGTTTAGTATAATGTTTCGTAACTATATATAACATGTAAATTACATAAGTGAACTTTACTTTTACATTTAGATGCTTTGTTAATTCATTTATTATTAACAAAGTATTTTTCTGTTAAACCATTAGAAAATCAGTAAACTAAACTATTTATAGCAGCTATACACTTTGGAAATTAAATTATTTAAAGTTTTAATTTTGCATTAAAGCTCCAAAAATTAAAAAATGAAATAAAATGAAATTTTAGTGACTTAGTCTTAATTTATTACAATTTTCATAAAGAACCATAAATACTTCAGTACAACGTAGTGTAACTATGTAATCTACGTTTACATAATTAATTAATTAATTATAAACAAAGTATTTTGTTAATTGACCCTTAGAAAATTAATAACCTAAACTCTTTATAGCAGATATACATTTCGAAAATTAAATTATTTAAGGTTTTAATTTTATTAAAGATTCAACAACTTTAAAATAAAATAAAATTTGATCAATTTAGACTTTACTTTTTAAATCTTTAATAATGTAAATAGAAATATGTTTTAGTAGTTAGATTCTTTGAGAAAAAATGTTTTTAAATAAAATCTTAATAAGTTAAAAAAACATAACCAATTACAGTGATCATACACTCTGTAAATTATTTCATATAAAGTTTTAATTTCGTATTAAAAGTTTAACAATTTCAAAATATAATGAATGTTTTAGACTTAATTTATTTCAATTTCAATAATGTAATTGTTTTGATAGATACTTTGTTATGAAGTTTATTATTAACGAAGTATTCTTAATACATTAATAAACTATTTATGGTAATTATACACATAGTAAATTAAATTATTTAATTTTGTATTAAAGCTTCAAAAACTTTAAAATAAAATAAAATTTTAGTAACTTAGTTTATAAGAGTTTTGATAAAGTACAATAAATAGTTTAGTAAACTACATCTAACAAGCAATCTACATGTAGCTTCTACATTTAAATAATTTGGTAATTAATTTACTATTAACAAAGTATTTTGTTAGTAAACCTTTAGAATATTAATACAATAAACTATTTATAGCACTTTATAAATTAAATTATTTAATTGTGTATTAAAGCTTCAACAACTTCAAAACAAAATGATATTTTAGTAACTTAATCTTAATTTATTAGAATTTTAATAATGTATGGTAAATAGATTAGTATAATGTGTTGTAACTAACTACATGTTGAATCTACTTTTAGAAGCTTTTTAAATTAATTTATTATTAACAAAGTATTTTGTTAATAAACCTTTATAAAATAAGAAACTAAACTATTTTCATCAGTTAATACGCTTTGTAAATTAAATTATTTTAGGTTTTAATTTAATTAAAGCATAGCTAACTTTGAAATGAAGGAAAATTTATTAATTTAGGCTTAACGTATTAGATCTTTTATGCAATAATTGTGTATATGTGTTAGTAGTCACATACTTTGAGTAAAAACTATTTTTAATAAATTTAAAAAAACTTTTTATAGCAATTATAAATTTTGTAAGTTAAATTATTTAACGCTGAAATAACTAATTTCCACATGCACGTATAATGGATATCTATCTATCATATACAGGTCCGCTAAAAAATTCAGATCATTTTTTAATTGTAAATGGAAATTAGTAAAATTATGTTTTCATTTTTTTTTTTTTTTTTTTTTTTTTTTTTTTTTTTAAATCCAATTTTAACTTAATCCGATGAAATTTTGTTATTTATTCTGAATGTGATTGGAAAGTGTTTAATAACCTGCAGTTAAACTATGACAGTTTTCTTTCTCATTTTTAAATTCACTTGCTGCGATGCCTTAAGGGTGTATTCGAAAAAGCGTTTTTTCACCTTCAACAGCTCGAAATTTTCCCATACAATTTCAGGCACATTTTTAAAAGTAGAAACATGAAACTGGCTGATGGAATTCTTGAAGGGACGTATACAAGGTGCCGTGTGATGTCTTTTTACGCTCCATTCATTAGAATTTGATTTATAAATAACTACCTTATCAGTATGATTGTTTTTTTCGTTCACAAATCTCCCGCTTGGGAAAAATCGGTTCGAAATGCGATTTTTGATTGCTTTTTTTGCATTATTCTCTGCATTTGTAAAAGAATCTGCAATCACGGCACCTTGTGTACTTTCCAAATAAGAGATTTCGAAAGTTTGGTGTATTTGAGATCAAAAATGAATTTAAGAATAGATCGGAAAATAAGCAGTTTGAATCGAAATACACCCTTAAATACATTGCTTTTATAAGAGTTGTAATATTTCCATAAGAGTAATTTTGGTTAATTAATTTAATTAATTTTGTAAATATTTTACAAAAAAATTATAAAAACATTTAATCAATTTTAATTAAAAAACACTTCTAATTACACTTCTGTTATTATCTAAAAATTCCAGTATATCTTCAGATATTAAAGAAGACAATTATTGATGTGAAGCCATTTCTTAATAAATAATTCGGTAGATAAAGGGTTAATTATGTAATTCAGATTGGCTGCATCACGTGTCTGTATTCAACCACCGATTGATTTAAAGAAAATTAAATATTTAATGATTAAATTATATTAATTAAATTATATTAATAATGATTAAATATTTAATGATTAAACAATTAAATGATTTAAATTTACCTGAGCGTAAAAAGACATCACACGGCCCCTCATACGTCCCTTCAAGAATCCCCTCAGCCAGTTTCATGTGTGTCTACTTTTAAAAACGTGTCTGAAATTGTATCGGGAAATTTCGAGCTTCTGAAGGTGGAAAAGCGTTTTTTCGAATACACCCTTGAGTGTGTATTTCGATTCAAACTGCTTATTTTCCGATTTATTTTTGAATTCATTTTTGCTCTCAAATACACCGAACTTTCAAAATCTCTTATTTGGAAAGTACACAAGGTGCCGTGATTGTCGATTCTTGGATAAATGCAGAAAATATTGCAAAAAAAGCAATCAAAAACGGCATTTCGAACCGATTTTTCCCAAGCGGGAGTTTTTAGAACGAAAAAAAGGGTCCTACTGATAAGGTAATTGTTTATAACTCAAATGCTAATGAATTGAGCGTAACAAGACATCACACGGCACGTCATACGTCCCTTCAAGAATCCCCTCAGCAAGTTTCACGTCTTTACTTTTAAAAATGTGCCTGAAATTGTATCGGAAAATTTCGAGCTGTGGAAGGTGGAAAAGCTTTATTTCGAATACACCCTTAAGGGTGTATTTCGATTCAAACTGCTTAATTTCCGATTTATTTTTGAATTCACTTTTGCTCTAAAACGCATCAAACTTGCAGATTCTCTTATTTAGAAAGTCCGCAAGGTGCCGTAGTTGTCAATTATTTGATAAATGTAGAAAATATTGCAAAAAAAGCGATCAAAAACGCCATTTTGAAGAGATTTTTCCGTAGCGGAAGACCTGCGAACGAAAAAACGGGTCATGCTGAGAATGTAAATGTTTATAAATCAAATTCTAATGAATTGAACGCAAAAAAACATCAAAAGGCACCTTATACGCCTCTTCAAGAATCACCTCAGCAAGTTTCATGTTTCTACTTTTAAAAATGTGTCTGAAATTGTATCGGAAAATTTCGAGCTGTGGAAGGTGGAAAAGCTTTTTTTCGAGTACACCCTTAATCATGTAATTCACATTGGCCGCATATCACGTGGCTGCATTCAGCCATCGATTCATTGATTCATCGCTCCTTAAACGTGTGCGACAATTTTCCGTCAAAGACGTTATGCTTCTTTGAATACGAACTTACCGTTGAAATACAATAGGGGAGGAAAAAAAAAACTTTGAAACTAAACAGGTTTCACTTAATGAGCACCCCACCATCCTTTTCCACATTAGAGATTCCGAGCACATTTCAAATTTATCGCATTATACGTCCGTGCTTACTTTTCTCTTAATGCTATTTCGTGCGAAAAGTCAGACAATGATAATAAAAATTACGCAGATTTTCTCGATGATATTTGAGATGAAACATTCTGAAACAAGTTGGAAATTGCACGTGAAGCGTAGCAAATTAGGTGCGTTCGAACGATGACGAAGTTTTAAAAATATTACTTTCATATATCAATCTCTTAACATTGTAAATAGTGAATTACAATTAAAACGCTCATCAAACAATGTTCTCCCTATACCATTATGTAATGGAATACTTTTGTGTGGCCTTGTAAATCAGTAACAAATGTTCTTTGCGCCACAAATTATGTAAGTATATAATGTATGTATATTATAATATGTACTTTATAGTTGTATATAAATTTTATTAAGTTCGAATGAGTGTAACACGATTAAAATGCATTTGAAACTTTTTTCCCCATTGACCGTAATGTAATGGAATACTTTTGATTGCCCCTGTAATTGATCTATGCATCCGAGTTTCATAAAATTTGAAATAACTCGAAAAAATTATGTAATAATTATGTATTTTAAATTTCAAACGTATAGAATATATTTGAAATTTTTTCCCCATTGACCATAATGTAATTGAATACTTTTGATTGCCCCTGTAATTGATCTATGCACACGATTATCAAAAAATTTTAAATAACTCGACAGAATTATGTAATAATTGCGTATTTTAAATTTCAAACGATTAAAATGCATTTGAAACTTTTTTCCCCATTGACCGTAATGTAATGGAATACTTTTGATTGTCCCTGTAATTGATCTATCCATCCGATTTTCATAAAATTTGAAATGACTCGACAAAATTATGTAATAATTATGTATTTTAAATTTCAAACGATTCGGTTGGGTAGTTTTTGCGTTGTTATATGCGGACGGACAGACGGACGGACAGACGGACGGACTGAATGACCACTATAGGTGCTACGTATTATATAATTACGAACGCACCTAAAAAGAAATATTAAGGTGGTATTAAAAGTAATATTTATTCACGTTCACTGCAAATCCGTGAAATACTAACTGGACATAATAATTAACACTTCTGTCTAAAATCGTTTTTTGATTGTGTTATGAATGTGTTGTGTCAGAAAAAAAAAATGTGCAAAAAGGTGTTGTTAAAAACTACAAGAAGCAAAAATGTGTTTTTAAAAGCATATTTCAAAACAGTCGTTTTTATAATTGTGTCATTTTAAAGGCTCCCCGCAAAAAATATTTTTAAAATTTTTTACATATATGTTCTTTTATAGTATTCTAAATTGTGTGGTGTTTACAGTGCGTTGTGCATTTGGGGACAAAATGTTGTGCAGCATAACACTACTTTAAGAAACTACTTTCATGATTATTTTTTTTTCATCAACATTATTTTTTTTAATACATTTCTACATAGCAACCCATAAACACATTTCTAGACAGGCTTCCCTCTCTAGAATTTAAGAACACCCTTCAAAATTTGAAGGGTGTACTTAAACCAAAAGGGACAACTTTGTGACATACGTTTTAGTTTACTTTTGTTCGGAAAGGCATGAAACTAGCATGTGTTATTGTTCAGAAACTATTTAATATCTTATACATTAATTATAAATAGAAGTTTTCTTATACGTCCATTAAAAACATTTCAAAAATATGCATTAAAATATTTAATTGCTATAAAGGACGTCAAATACAGCAAAACCTCTAAATGACGCACATTTTGGGAGTGCAGAAATTGCCCGCCATTCGGAGGTGTCCGCTATTGGGAAAACCTCAGAGATAGAAAAATTGCTACGATTTCAAAATATACTAAAACCTCTATTATATGATTAACTAGAAATTAAAATAATTTTTAAAGCAATAAAACTGAAAAAAAAATGTGCATACCTTTATCCTTTGTTTATTACTTTTTTACAAAAAAAATTTGTTACAAAAGTTTGCTTTTACTTGCGATTACATGTAATTTGTTTTCCAACGTGAAGTTTTAACTCTGTCAGTAGTTTTAATTCTTTTGAATCATCTTTTTGCAAAAAAAAAAAAAAATAAATAAATAAATAATAAAATAAAATAAAATAAAATGGTATAACTGTTTACTGCATTTTTCTGCTTCTTAAAAGCATACAATCTCAAATCATCCGAGGGAAGGGGGGGAGGGAGGTTTTGATCACAGATAAATGTAGGGGAGAGGGGATTTTCTCCATCTCACCCCCACATTTATCTGTGATCAGAAAATTTGTGATACATTGCCCTGATAAATTCAGAGGATTTTTATTTTTTTTTCCTCGTTAAAAATTAATTTTTCATTCTTTTTTGCCAAAATTATTGTCCGCTATTCGGAATGTCCGTTATTCAGGGGTTAAACATACAATAATTTAAGTTTTGGGAGTGGGGATTTAAAAACTGTCCGCTATTCGGGAGTGTCCGTTATGGAGGTTTTACTGTACTAATAAAAACATTAAAAGATCTTAATTATTTTAACTTGTTTCGATTGAATTTACTCAACCATCATCAGAAAAACAAAATACAAATAAACACAAAGATGGAAAATGACAATAAACTAATATAATATAGTTTATTGTCATTTTCCATCTTTGTGTTTATTTGTATTTTGCTTATATTTTGCTTTATTATTAATATTATACGATATAGTTATTAAGAGTATATTTCGATTCAAACTGCTTATTTTCCGATTTATTTCTGAATGCACTTTTGCTCTCAAACGCATCAAACTTGCAGATTCTCTTATTTAGAAAGTACACAAGGTGCCGTGATTGTCGATTCTTTGATAAATGTAAGAAAATATTGTAAAAAAAGCGATCAAAAACGGCATTTTGAATAGATTTTCCCGAAGCGACAGATCTGAGAACGAAAAAAAGGGTCATGCCGAGAAGGTAATTGTTTATAAATCAAATTCTAATTAATTGAGCGTAAAAAAACATAACACGGCACCTTATACGCCTTTTCAAGAATTCCCTCAAGTTTCAAGTTTCAAGAATTCAGGTTTCAGGAAAATTTCGAGCTGTTGAAGGTGAAAAAGTGTTTTTTCGAATACACCCTTAACGGACGTAATCAAGGCTTACTAGTGTTATTTTTCATATTGAAATTGAAAGGTGGGGGGGGGGGGGGGGCTAATTGGGACTTTTGAGAAAACAAAAATAGACAAATTTGGAGGATATATTGAAGGGAAAAGCTTGTAATTGGTACTTTTTTAAGAAGCAAACTGTATATATTAGGTAGGTATATAAAAGACTTTCAGTAACACATAAAACTTTTTCTCATAAAAATGATTTCAGTACTTTACGGTGTTTCTTTAAACAATTTGTTTGTTCATTGCACTTTTCATAAAAATTGCTGAATAAATAACCTTAAATTTTGTTTTGATGTCAGTAAATTCTGTCCATTTACAATAAAATAAACTATTTTATTATAAAGTAAAATTAACTTGCACTCTAAAAAAAAAAAAAAAAAAAAAAAAAAAAAAAAAAATTTGAAACATTGACAGATTTTTTTTTTTTTTTTTTTTTTTTTTTTCGCCAGTTGAAAATTGTTTAATTTGCAGGTAATATCTGTATTTCTTCTGTAAAACAGTCTTTTTTTACTGAAAAAATTTTAAAATCCACAATTTTGTTTTCTTACAGAAAAAAACTGTCTTTCTTAAAAACTGTTTTTTTAAGGGTGTATTCCGATCCAAACTGCCTTTTTTCAGATTTATTTTTAGATTCATTTTTGCTCTCAAATGCACCAAACTTCCAAAATCTCTTATTTGGAAACTATACAAGGTGCCGTGATTATCAATTCCTTGTTAAATGCAGAAAAAGTTGCAAAAAATGCTGTCAAAAACGGCGTTTTGAACCAAATTTTCCGAAGCGGGAGGTCTGCGAACGAAAAAAAGGGTCACGCTGAGAAAATAATTGCTTATAAATCAAATTGTAATTAAATCAGCGAAAAATTACATCACACGGCACCTTGTACGTCACTTCAAAAATCCCCTCAGCCAGTTTCATGTTTCTACTCCTAAAAGTGTGTCTGAAATTGTATCTGGAAATTTCGAGCTGTTGAAGGTGGAAAAGCATTTTTTCGAATACACCCTTAAATCGTTTTTTTATTTAAAGAGTACAAGTTTTTTCTGCAAAAATTACAAAATCGTCAAATTAAAATTGCAAAATAAATTACAAAAAAAAAAAAAAAAAAAAATACAAATTACAAAGGAAAAAAAAAAAAAAAAGAAAAGGCAGCTTTTTTCTGTAAATAAATAAATAAAATAAAATATAATTGATTGATTAATTTTAAAAAATGGTAAAATTTAGTTTTTACAGTATGCTATTTCTGGAGACTAGACCTAAACGGTATTTGAAAACGGATGCGAAAAAATTTTCTCTCCAAAGTGATTCCAGAAAAAAACCGTGTCAATCCCGGTGCGTTTGTGACATTTGTTCCATAACTATAATTCATAACTATAATTCAGAATAACTTTTAAGTAATTTTATGTTTAGATTCTGATATCATTCAATCATTTGAGTAGTTTAGCATCCAAAAGTACTTTGCTTTTGTAAAGGTTAACCCTTTATTTATTGCATTATGAAAATTTTACATTCTAAAGCATTTTACGCAAATTGTTTAAACTAAATTAAAAGATTTACATTATCATTTAAGGGTGTATTCGAAAAAATGCTTTTCAATCTTCAACAGCTCGAAATTTTCCGATACAATTTCAGACACATTTTTAAAAGGAGAACAAATGAAACTTGCTGAGGGGATTCTTGAAGGGACGTATGAGGTGCCGTGTGATGTCTTTTTACGCTCCATTCATTAGAATTTGAGTTATGAACAATCATCTTCTCAGTAGGACCCTTTTTTTCGTTCCCAAAACTCCCGCTTGGGAAAAATCTGTTCAAATTGCCGTTTTGGATTGCTTTTTTTGCAATATTTTGTACACTTTCCAAAGAATCGACCTTTACGGCACCTTGTGCACTTTCTAAATAAGAGAATCTGCGAGTTTCATGTGTTTGAGAGCAAAAGTGAATTCAAAAATAAATCGGAAAACAAGCAGTTTGAATCGAAATACACCCTTAATAAATTTTTGAAGGATTTAGAAGGATTTACAGGGATTTTGTACAATATTTATAACCCCACTCAAATCTTTTACTTTGAATTGTTTTCTCAATATTTTGTAGAATATAAAATGTGCAAATATGGTGTTCTTACAATATAAATATCGATATATTTTCGAATAGAAAAATCCCCATTCCCCTCCCTCGGCGCAAAGAAAGCTGAAAACATGCAAGGGCAAAAGAAATTATCCTTTCATATTTTCGCGCCAAATTTTTTTACACATACATATATCCTCATGAAAAGAGCATTCTGTAATTTTTTCAGATTTTTCGGAATATGCCCGTATGGAGACCTTTTTTTGCAAATAGCTCTTTCAAACAGGTCAAATTGTCATAAATAGATGCAAAAATTCTGCTAGAAGATTTTATGTTTTTAAACTGTTTATGAGGATAGTAACAAGAATTAATGGTTTTCCAACATAATATCTTGAGGCTAAATTTTGTGAAGCCAAAAAAACCACAAAAAATTTTCGGACTTTTTTTCAATATTTTGCCTATAATTCAAAAATTATAAAATTTCTGTGCACCATATTAATTTTTAAAAAGAAAGAACATTAAAATCTCTACAAATTTCAGTATGCAATTGTTTTTTTAAATAATTATTCAGCGCGCTACAGTTTTCTGAAAAAAACATTTTTGTTTTGTGTAACCAATAATGCTTTTGGAACAAGGTAAAGTTATGTATCTATAACTCATTCTAAACAGTATTATAACTAACTGACGTATTAAAAGAATTTTATAATAAATTATTTTAATAGTACATATAAGTATCGTCAGTAGATAAAAGAAGTAAAATTTTCAATCACAAATTTGCATTAAAAAGAAAAAAATCCGCTATTTTTAAAACATTTCTTACAAAAATACAAATATTCAAGATACAAAGGCAAAAGAAATCATAGATTTTAATTATTATTACCGTATTTACTCGTGTATAAGGCGCACTTTTTTTTCAAAAAATTAGGGCAAAACTCCTAGATGCGCCTTATACACGGAATAATTTTTTGCTGTTGGATGCAGTCGAACGATATACATATAAAACAAGAAATTATTCAAAGAAGATATTAAAACTCGGAAAATGTTACTTAATTGAAATATTACTGCATATTTATTTCACTCCTTGCAGTTTTTTATACAACAGAGCTAGTGACATTATCTAAACGCTAATTAGCAATTCTCTTTACCGTCACGCATTCCTATTTCCCGTCATTCTCTTACAACCCGAAGTCTAAAAATGTATTTTCGTCTTGTTTTCTGGTCTCGTGTAACGTTTGTTTCGACCTTTTTTTTTTTTTTTTTTTTTTTTTTTTTTACTGAAATTCATTTGGCGTATTTCATTAGCGTATCAAATTTATGATGCGCATTATACATGGGATTTTAAGAAATCGTCATTTTTACTTGTAAAGTAGAGGTGGCGCCTTATACACGCGTTCGCCCTATACACGAATAAATATGGTAATTTTAATGGCACTAAAAGTAGCACAATAAGTACGTAGGTAGATAAAGGGCTACTGTCATGTCAATTTAAATAAAATCCTAACCACCCAAAACCTTTCAACCTGAAACAAAAATCCACCTGACTTGTAAAATCCCGTCATAGACTTTCCCCATTCTGAGCACATTTCAAATTTATAAGCATTAAAAAACTTTCTTTTTTATCTCAATGCCATTTTTCGTGTGAAAAAAACAATACCCAATGATGATGATAATAATAAAAAGGAAAATATGCATGGAAGATGCGGGGTTGTCTGTTTGCGTTTACTGATTTGCATAAAATGTTTCAATATCACGTGTGAGCGCCCTTTATTGGTTATTTTTCGAATCATTTTTTATTATATATGGGGGGGGGGGGGGGAATCCAAAATCCATCTAATCATCCTCGCGCAAACTGAAAATTTTTCCGAGTATTACTTCTGTAATTATGGATTTTTAAATTTTGCACGAGTTTATGACGCACCCTGTATAATGTGTGTGTATGCCTGTGTTTACTAAGAATAGCATTCATTATTTTTTAAAGAAAAAAAAGAGCATAAAACAGGAAAAAAAAAGAAAAATATGCACATAACCACTATAAATGAATTATTTTGGTACTGGTGGTTTAATAAATAAATCAAGTACAAAAATATAACGCAAACTTCAAGTAATTAAAAAATATATTTTATAAATCATTTGTTGTTACCTGAAATTGTATGTTTAGGGCTTTCGAATGAGTATGATAAAAATAAAATTAATGAAAACGTCTAAAAGTACACTGTAAAAACAAAATACCCAAATTGGGTTGAAAGATTTTTGGGTACAGCATTGTTCCAATTTGGAAAGTTCAGTTTGTAGCACAAAATCGTTTTAAAAAAGTCTGATTTTTAATGACATTAAAACAATTAAAATATCTTAGATAGTATATACATAATACCTCAGAAATTTTGATTAATTTAATGTTAATAAATATCTGCTCTGTTTTGAACCATTTTGGGTTATCTATTTTGGGAACAATACTCTACCATTTTGGAATCCTTACTGTACCATTTTTGGAACATTACTATACCCAGAAATCTTTCAACCCAATTTGGGTCTTCAATTTTTACAGTGTAGTTAAATAGTTTTATAAACTACTAAATATTATTATTTGTTACAAAAATAAATATTTGAGTTACACTTCTGCTAAAAAGCAAGCATAATTAACATTACAAATTTAAAATTCTTTACCTTCATTGATTGAGTAGGTTAGGCTAACAGCATTGTCTACTACATTGACTACAACATTTCTAAGGCTTCGAGTATAGGAATCACATGGATAATACAGATCCACATCAAGTTTTTAAAATTTACTTTAAAAGTAACTAATTTTTAAAAAAACCAAACTTTTTAGTTCACAGGCTATCATAGCCTGAGAGCTTACGTGCCCGTCCGTTCTGTATGTACGTTCGTACGTGCGTAACGCGATAACTCATGATAAATATATCGGATCCACTTGAAATTTTTTATGTAGGTATATCCTGACAAGACGCTTCCCTGATTAGTTTTTGGAGTTCATTCGATATGTATAAGAAGGGGAACGGGGGGCTCATGCCCCTCCCCTTAATTGATATGAATGGATTTTTCATGCAGAATTAACAGTTTTCGTTCAAAATTTAGATTAGGATCATTCTGATGAGGCGATTCCGTGACTGTTATTAGGTGTTCATTGAATAAGTATAAACAGGGGGAACGGAGGTTCTAATGCCCCCCCTTAATTTATATAAATGGGTTTTTCAAGCAGATTCTTCAGATTTCGTTCAAATCTCTGAATAGTTTTGGAAGTTTAATGGTTAAGTCTAAAAGAGAGGGATAACTCCTTTTAAATTATGTAAATGCTAAATGGGTTTTTATTAAGAATTATCCGATTTGCTCTGAATTTTGGATATAGTTTTTTTATATGATAAAGCATGTCTTTGATAGTATAGGAGGTTCAATGATTAAGTATAAAAAAAGAGGAAAGGGCAGAGCTGTTTCCCCTTCTTAATTTTTTTTCGTACGGAATTAACTCTTGAAAATATGAGGCTGTAATGTACAATTAGTATTTGTAGCTTGTGAGCTCAATGCCATCAGTTTAACTGGGCAGTATTCTTTATTTCTAATGAAGCTTTCCAGAATTAACAATCAAATCTTGACGGGTACCATCTAGTCATTCAGTTATTTCAACAGTTTAGCATTCAAAAGTACCTTTGCTTTTGTAAAGGTTATTCACCTATCAATTTGAATAACCACCCAAAACCTTTCAACCTGAAACAAAAATCCACCTGACTTGTAAAATCTCGTCATAGATTTTCCCCCATTATACATTCCGAGCACATTTCAAATTTATAAGCATTAAAAAACTTTCTTTTTTATCTCAATGCCATTTTTTCGTGTGAAAAAAAAAAAAAAACAATACCAATGATGATGATGATAATAATAATAAAAAAGAAAATACACATTACCACGTACTCAAGAGGATCGTTGAGATAAAATGTTCGGAAAAACTTGAATAAAAGTCACGTTAAAAGATTAAATTTTACGCATTTAAAAGAGGAAATGTGAGAAAAAATGTCCATATTATTACAGTGAGGAGTGTTGAAGTAGATGTCAGAAAGGCGTAGGTTGATGCTTTATCTCGTCTGGAATTATAAGCAAGGAGTAGATCATAAAAACTTGACAGGATTTTTCGTCAAGGAAAAAAAGAATTAAAAAATATTACAATGACTGTTTGGAAAATGATATTTTCAAAGGCTCAAATTTTAAAAGACTTATAAACATAATCCTTATTTAAGGGTGTATTTCGATTCAAACTGCTTATTTTCCGATTTATTTTTGAAATCATTTTTGCTCTCAAATGCACCAAACTTTCAAAATCTCTTATTTGGAAAGTACACGAGGTGCCGTGATTGCCGATTCTTTGATAAATTCAGAAAATATTGTCAAAAAAAGCAATCAGAAACGGCATTTCGAACAGATTTTTCCCAAGAGGGAGTTTTGGGAACGAAAAAAAGGGTCATACTGAGAAGATGATTGTTTATAACTCAAATTCTAATGAATTGAGCGTAAAAAGACATCACACGGCACCTCATACGTCCCTTCAAGAATCCTCTCAGCAAGTTTCATGTTTCTCCTTTTAAAAATGTGTCTGAAATTGTATCGGAAAATTTCGAGCTGTTGAAGATGGAAAAGCGTTTTTTCGAATACACCCTTAAGGGTGTATTCCGAAAAATGCTTTTCCACGTATATTTTCCACGAATTTTTCAAAATGTCCCATGCACATTCCATATCAATAAAAGTCTCCAATAATACTTATACAAGTTTGATTTATATATATAAATAAAACTGTGCATTGAATTTTATATATCTGAATATAAATGTAAAAAAAAAAATATATATATTTTCTCAATTTTTCTGAAATTTTGAGCATTTTTTAACCTATTTTTACAATTAACTACCTATAACTTTTACAATTATTTTTATTTTCAAAAAACCATGCACAGATTTATGACATATATTGTGAGAAATAACTATAAAAAATTTCAAAGCATTCAGAGAAAAAATAATGCGCATGGAGCATTTTGAAAATTTTTCGTTAAATCTAAAAATATTAGAAAAATTTCCCTATTTTTTTTCAAAAAAAATTTTTTTTTACATTTTTTTGTTATAAATATATGATATAATGCAATAATGTACTCTTAAATAATATTTAAAGTGCAGTTTTAAAAATATAAAAAAAATGATTTCAAAGGTCCCTTGTCCCCTTAAACCAATTAAAGGCCTACTTTTGATTCATCCTAAAATATCCCACCCTCGATAGTTCGTCAATAATAACCGTAAAATAAGGTTGCAACCATTGCTATTTCCATGCTAATAAGAAACATTCGAACAGGTGAATTGCCACACCACCATAAAAAAAAAAAAAAAAAAAAAAAAAAAAAATCGCCTACCTACACGAAATCAATCAAGGCCAATTTGGGCCCCGATGCAAGCCAAACCCCCCAATTACCGTGGAGACGGACAGACGGATCATCCCCCTTCTTACCTTACCTTTACCTCCGAAACGTAATACGATACAACTATTCTGGTCGAACATCCACCACGCTCGATAGTTTAACCCCTAATGGACCTACTTGAGGTCAAGTAGCTACGCAGGTAGGGGGGGGGATAAGGGGGAGATATATGTGAAGGTAAAAGTTAAGTTGTGAACAATAAGAAATGATGTTCAGACTCGAAAAAAACAAACACGGGGTGGGGGAAAGTTTGTTCTTGCTCAGGTATTTGCTTTTTCCTTGTGGGTTTTTGGTGGGATAGTTAATGGCTGTGTTTTATCAGTCACTCCCACCCCCCTAAATCCCCTCCTTTTTGATCACGTGTGTGTTTTGGTAGGTTAGGCTGCGTTCAGACTGCAATATTCTTCCCTTTAACTGAATTCTTTGAAAACCAGGGGAAGTCTTTTGTATGGGATTCATTTGTGGTTTTTTTAAAAATAGAAACGAGGGGAATTAACAAAAGAATTGGGAGATAAAAAAATATACCCTACCTGATAGAATTTTTTTTTTTTTTTTTTTTTTTTTTTTTTTTTTTTTTTTTTTTTTTTGCCGGACAACTGTCCCTTTCCTGCAAAACTCATTAAGGGTGTATTCGAAAAAATGCTTTTCCACCTTCAACAGCTCGAAATTTTCCGATACAATTTCAGACACATTTTTAAAAGTAGAAACACGAAACTTGCTGAGGGGATTCTTGAAGGGACGTATGAGGTGCCGTGTGATGTCTTTTTACGCTCAATTCATTAGAATTTGAGTTTTAAACAATTACCTTATGAGTATGACCCTTTTGTTCGTTCCCAAAACTCCCGCTTGGGAAAAATCAGTTCGAAATGCCGTTTTTGATTGCTTTTTTTTTGCAATATTTTCTGCATTTATCAAAGAATCGGCAATCACGGCACCTCGTGTCCTTTCCAAATAAGAAATTTTGAAAGTTTGGTGTATTTGAGAGTCATAATGAATTCAAAAATAAATCGGAAAATAAGCAGTTTGAATCGAAACACACCCTTAAAGATCAAAAATACCGTATCGCCACAACAAACAAGCCAACCCCTAACCGCAAGAAGTGGTCAAATGTGTTAGGGCCTTTTAATGGCTGTGTTTTATCAGTCACTGCACCCCTCCCCCCCCCCCCCCTTTCTGATCACGTGTGTGTTTTGTTTAGGTTAGTTGGTAGTCAGCGTTGAAAGGTATCGTTTAAGAGGTTGTTAATTTTAGTTGAGTTTTGGTTTACGGCGATACGCAGGGGAGGTATTTTCTGGGGAGCTACTTGTGTGGTTTTTGGAAATCTTCGTTTTTCTTGACTCCTGTTTGGAATGCCACGTGAGCGATTAAGCTAATGACGTAAGGAAAAACAGATAACAAGCCTAAATTAGACAAAAAAAAGAAGATTTAATGAGGAAAATGACATATACTTTTCGATATTGTTTATCGAGCGTTGGTATGTTATTTTCTTAAAGGGTGTATACGAATCCAAACTGCTTATTTCATTCATTTTAAGTCATTTTTAAATTCATTTTTAATCTCAAACGCATCCAACTGGCCGATTTTTTGTTTAGAAACTACATAATGTGCCGTGATTGTCGATTTTCTGATAAAGACAGAATATACTGCAAAAAATGCTATCACACTTGGCATTTTGAACCGATTTTTCCGAAGCGGGAGATCTGGGAACGAAAAAAAATGGGCCCTACTGAGAAGTTGATTGTTTATAAGTCCAATTCTAATGCATGGGGCGATAAATGAAATCCCACGGCACCTTCTACATCTCTTCCAAAATCACCTCAGTCAGTTTCATGTTTCTACTCTTAAAAATGAGTCTGAAAATATATCAAAAAATTTAGAACTGTTAAGGGTGGAAAAATATTTTTTTAAATACACTCTTAAACATAAAAGTTCGGTCCGACATTTTCAGCCAAGTTGAACCGTGAACCCATAATTTGGTGACCGTTGTCTACCCCACCGAAAAATAATGGAGATGGGTTTGCTAAACCCTATTGGAACTTCCCCTTTCGAGAGACATATCATCCGAAGCAGAAAGGGCTTAACGATGTCGTCCATAGCGTAGCAAAAATTGACAGTTTACAAGCTAACTTTACTAATTTTTAAAGTGGTGCCGAAATCTAAACTCAAATTCAAACTTTCTGATACCTTCTTAAAATCATTAACTTTTAATGCGAGATATTTCCCAGAATTCATACCGATTTCGGTTCTCTTTAGCTGGCGAACGCTTAAAATATTTCGAAAAATTCTTTTTTAATTTCTTGGGCGATAAGTATTTGCCATGATGCATATAGTGCATCCTTGAAAAGTAACTGAAGAAAAAATAATCCTTAACTGCTGTGACAATAATTGTTGCATAACTTCTGCGAGCGGTCTATCAGACCGCTTATTCTAAAGATGAATAAAATGTTAAATTAACTCTCAGAATACTATTTATGTATTAAACTTTACATACAGGACTATTATAAATGAAATTAAGCTAAAGTCTCTAGAAATATTAATAGGGTTCCAAACGAAAGAAACTTTTATCAGCACCTATCATTAAATTAGAAATTACAAGTTAAAGTGTAAAACTTGAAAAACTCAGCGGTCAGTGAGACCGCTAACAGTAGTTATGGGTTAAAGAAAATAAAATAAAAAAAATGAATTTAACAGTCCTTCGTCCTTACAAAAATGTATGCTATTTCAAAATAACCCGAGCAGCATACCACCCCGATAAAACTGGGGCCTTCTCGTCTCACTTAATTAAACATAAAAGTCCAGACCCGCCAATTCCCCGTAAATGACCCCATAATTCACTGACCACAACAAGATAACGGAGATGAAATCTCAAAGACTCCCTCCCAGACACTTGCTATCTGAAGCAGAAGGGGCTTGAGCGTGGTAAAATCCAGTGTTTACAAGCCTCAACTAACTTTTAACGGTGTATTTCGATTCAAAGTGCTTACTTTCCGATTTATTTTTAAATTCCTTTTTGTTCTCATATGCACCAAAATTTCAAATTATCTTATTTAGAAACTACACAAAAAGTGCCGTAAGGGTAGATTTTTTGAAAAATGTAGAAAATGATGCAAAAAAATGCTGTCAAAAACGGCGTTTTGGGCCAAATTTTCCGTAGCGGGAGATCTGCGAGCGAAAAAAAGGGTTACACTGAAAAGGTAATTGTTTATAAATCAAATTCTAACGAATTGAGCGTAAAAAAATATCACATGACACCTTATACATCTGTTCAATAATCCCCTTAGCAAGTTTCATGTTTCTACTTTTAAAAGTGTGTCTGAAATTCTATCGGAAAATTTCGAGCTGTTGAAGATGGAAAAGTGTTTTTTCGAATACACCCTTAAAAGCATGGAAAAGGGGGGGGGGGATATATGGAGCAGGAATCTTGGTAGGCTTCTAGCGAAATAATAATAATAATAATAATAATACAGTCGAACCTCGATTTAACGAATTGATTGGGACCCACAAATCCGTTCGTTAAATCGAAGCAATTCGTTAAATCGAATATCCATTTTTGTAAAGAGTATGGTATAAAAATATCAATACAAAATACCCTTAGATATACAGATTTAAAGAAAGAATGATTATTGTTAGCTACGAATTTGAAAATTATAAGTTACGAGATCAATTTTTAAATTATCTAAATTCTTTAATGCTATTTACCTTTGAAACTTAATACATAATGCATACATATTTACTGGCACTTTGGAAAGAAATTCTTGATAGTGCTTTGTTTTGACTTTCCTAAGTTTTTTGTCGATATCTTCTAACTTCATAAGAACAACATCATTAACCTCGTGAGACAAAAAATATTTTTTAAAGTGTTCAAGCTGCAAATTGATTCTTGGAATGTCACCTTTTTTAATTGAATTTCCGTTTCTTCATCATCTTGACTACTTTCAGAATTTTCATCCTCTTTCTGTTCAATATCGCAGGCACTTAGCTTTGCATATTTGTTTATATCTTTGTCATGTTTCTAGTTCAAATAGGTAGCTTTTTACTTTTTGTAATGAAAGCTACCTAAAAGGGAAAAGACTGTCTTTTGAATCAACCAGAAATAAGAAAAAAATGTAACACTTGGATTGGGATGTCAAAGATTTAAAGTTTTATGTGCAAAAAATTCAAAGTTTAAATTTTATCTGCGAATGCGATTTTTTTTTTCATCGATTGTTGTTCGTTAAATCAAAGCTAAAAATTCGTTAAATCACAGCATTTTAGCATCCTTTTTGTCGGGACAGAAAAAATATTCGTTAAATCGGAGAATTCGTTAAATCAAAGTACGTTAAATCGAGGTTCGACTGTAATAAAAAACTGTGGAAAAATATTTCCTTAAAACCTTGAGTGGCTAATTATTTTGATACAACAAACTAAAACTAGAGACTGTTACACCATTTTTACCGTACTTAAATATTTACCTTATATAAACTAAAGATATCTGTTATTAAAGGCATTTAATATTGCAGTTTAAAATTAGTGGTATCGAAAAATTCTTATTTTCCGATTTATTTTTAAATTCATTTTTGCTCTCAAATGCATCCAATTGGCAAATTGTCTTATTTAGAAAGTACACGAGGTGCCGTGAGGGTCACTTTTTCGATAATTGCAGAAAATATTGCAAAAATGGTACCAAAGTGGGTATTTTGACCCGAATTTTTTGACGTGGGAGATCTGGGAACTAAAAAAGGGGTCCTACTGAGAAAATAATTGTTTATTAATCCAATTCTAATGAATTGAGCTAAGAATGAAGTCACACGGCCATGAAATTATACGTATCTTCAAAAATCTTTTTAGCCAGTTTCAAAAATGAGTCTGAAAATGTCTCAAAAAATTTCAAGCTGTTGGGAGTGGAAAAATGTTTTTTCGAATATACCCTTAAGAGATTTAATTAAAAAAATAAATAAACATAATTTAGAAAAGACTTCGTTTTTCAGAACGACTTCACAATTTCAAAGTAACCGGAGCAGCAACCACCCCGATAAAACTGTGGCCTTCTGGCATTTCACTTAATTAAACATAAAAGTCCAGACCCGTGCATTCCCAGTAAATGACCCTATAATTCACTGACCATAAAGAGATAACGGAGATGAAATCTCAAAGACACTCAAGCACCCCCCCCCCCCCCCAATCTCCCAGACACTTGCGATCTGGTGCAGAAGGGGCTTAACGATGTTGTCCAGAGCGTGGTAAAATCGAGTGTTTACAAGCCTCAACTAACTTTTAAAAGCCTGGAAAAAGGGGGAGGAGGGATATATGGAGCCGAAACCCTGGTGGGCTTGTGGCGACACGGCGTCCAAAATACAAAAGCCGGGGTCGCCCAAGACAAAAGGTAAGATAATCTGATAAAAGATATTTCGCTGTTTCCCTGTAGATTTTTTTGTTTGTGAAAGATTGGATGTCTCAATCCACTGCCGATCGCAGTGTCTTTAGAAATAGACGCCTGAAATATACTTATAGGAAAGTTTGTTGTTAAAAAATATATATCATTCCGAACAATGCAAAAATTTGGGACACATTTATAGGACTTTTTTTAAGGGTGTATTCAGATCCAAACTGCTTATTTTCCGATTTATTTTTAAATTCATTTTTACTCTCAAATGTAACAAACTTTCAAATTTTGTTGTTTAGAAAGTACACGAGGTGCCGTGAGGGTCGATTCTTGGATAAAGGCAGAAAATATTGCAAAAAAATGCTGTCAAAGTTGCCAGTTTGAACAGAAATTTTCGAACCTGAGATCTGCGAATGAAAAAATGATCGAACTGAGGGAATCCAACTTAAAGTGTTTCTACTTCTGAAAATGTATCGGAAAATTTCAAGCTATTGAAGATGGAAGAGCGTTTTTTCGAATATACCCTTGAGGGTGCAAAAAATAAGTTTCTGCGCTCAACAATTCGAAATTTTTGGACACATTCCTGTCACTTTCATATTTTTACGTAAAAAATCGAATCCATATAATGACAGCAAGCTTCGCGTAAAAAAAAAAAAAAAAAAAAAAAAAAAAAAAAAAAAAAAAAAAAAAATTAAAGTGAAAATCTCCAACAACGCTGCGAAGAACAACTGTTTTCCGTGATTCGAATTTGTGTTTAGTGCCGTAAAATAGAAAAAAAAAAAAAAAAAAAAAAAAAAGAAAGAAAAAAGAAAAAAAAGAAAAAGCACCATTTCATCTTTATGCAAATGCTGTTGGTTTAATAGCGCCTTTAATTGGGACATTACATGGAGTCTAAATTGGGCCTAATTGATTTCGTGGCAAGCAATGGGCGGGTAAGACGTGAAAAGGAGCAACGTACTTCGTTTTTTGACGGTTTAACGAGGGAGTCGTGATTGACCCTCCTCCGGCGCACGATAATTATTTCTTCAGGTTATTTGAACGCTCTTTCCTCTAGCTCAAAGTGTATTTTACGCGTCCTGTCGTTTAGTGTATAAGGATGTATTCGAAAAAAATATTTTTTTACCTTCAACAGCTCGAAATTTACTAATACATTTTGAGACACATTCTTTAATGTAGAAACACGAAAATGGCTAGGAGATTTTTGAAGAGACGTATAAGGTGCCGTGTGATGTCACTTTATGCTCAATTCTTTAGAATTGGATTTATAAACAATTATCGTCTCAGTATGACCCTCTTTTTCGTTCACAAATCTCCCGCTTCGGAAAAATCTGTTCAAAATGCCGTTTTTGATTGCTTTTTTTTGCGATATTTTCTGCATTTATCAAAGAATTAACAGTTACGGCACCTCGTGTACAGTCTTAATAAGACAATTTGCCAGTTTGATGCATTTGAGAGCAAAAATCAATTTAAAAATAAATCGGAAAATAAGCAGATTGAATCGAAATACACCCTCAAGGGTGTATTCGAAAAAATGATTTTCTACCTCCAACAGTTCAAAATTTTTCATTTCAATTTCAGACTCATTTTTAAAAGTCGAAACACGAAACTGGCTGAGGGGATTTTGAAATAGACGTAGAAGGTGCCGTGTGATTTCAGTTTTCGCTCAATCCATTCGAATTTGATTTATAAGCAATTATTTTTTCAGTTCGATCACTTTTTCGTTCCCAGATCTCCAAGTTCGAAAATTTCTCTTCAAACTGTCAACTTTGACAGCATTTTTTTTGCAATATTTTCTACGTTTACCAAAAAATCGACAAACACGGCACCTTGTGTCGTTTCTAAATAAGAGAATTTGAAGGCTTGATGCGTTTGAGAACAAAAAGGAATTTAAAATAATGTTCTTAATAATTTAATATTCCATTATTGAATTAAAACTTTGTTTATATCTTAGATGATAATTTGTAATATTCAATAATGGTTATGTATATATAGGTCATAAATTAAAAATATAAGTAATTCAGAACTTACACTTAAAAAAAAAAATTAAAAAAAAGGAATAAAAAAATCTGTCCCGCCAAATTTGCCATTGTCATTTTTTTGCGACAGTCTTTTTTCCTAATTTATTTATTACCTTTTAGCTCAGTTTTGATTTTTTTAAGAGCTCCTTTATTGCAGCCAGTCACGTAAAATAGAGCCCTGTATTTAACGTCGTGTTGCAGAAACATATTTTTTATAAAAGAGAAGAAAAAAATCACAACAAAAAACAGTAGTCTTGCTCAATTAATATCTACTACAACTTCTGCTCTAAAAAGAACGATCGTAAATATTGTGTCGCGAATTTTTTTTTCTCTTTTGGTTGTTTTATTTCTGTGGTATTTTCGCTGTTTTTATGCGTTGAAATGTTCTCTTACTCTTTATAAGGTTGGGAAAAGGGGAAAAATGTTTTGGATGTAACTGTGTCAAAATATTATAGTATCAGTTATATATACATATTATAAAACATACATATACATATTATTACATTGTTTGATAAGACAGCACACAATAAATTCGGCTCAGTGTATAATAGATGTTAAAAACTTTAATTAAAAGCTACGTATTACTACTTACAATATAAAGTAGAATTAATTTCCTACAGTTTCGAACAATAAAACTTGTTCATCATCAGGGAAACATTAAGAGACAAAACCAGCCCGTCACAAAGTTTACATGATACAATACTAAAAGCCTTTTAGTATTGTATTGTATCATGTAAACTTTGTAACGTCTTGGTTTTGTCTCTTAATTTATGCAGTCCTAATAATGTAATGAGTATGCAGTCCTTTCACATATAAATTCCTGAACTTTTAAAACAAATTTTTCTCTCCTCCGAGGGACTTAGTTTAAAATCTGAAACGTTTACTTTCTGATTTTATTTTGTGATTTTAAATTGTTATTCATATGTTTATATAATAAAATGTTTGAATTTTAAATATCTATTCATTGTAAAAATTCAATGCTTAATTTTTTTTTTTTATATTTTTTATGCATACATATATAATTTTAAATGTGAAATAATAATTTTATTAACTTTTAAAAGAATTTTATTAAATTTTAACTTTTATTATTATTATTAGACTTAGTTTAAAATTATTAATTTATTAACCAATTATAACAATGTATAACAAGTTATAAGTTTCATTTATCTGTTTATTTATCTTTTAATAAATTTATATTGTTTTGGTTTTCGCTTACTTTTTATTGACCAATTTATTTATTTATTTATTTATTTATTTATTTATTTATTGTTACCTTAAAGAATTAAATAAGTAAAAGCTTCGTTATAGAGAAAAAGAGTTCGTTAAAAGAGTAACTCAAAGTTTGAGATTTAATACGCGAACTTTTTAAATAACTGATTTAACCTTCTTGCTGTCAATATAATGCGTGTGTCGACCCCCAAAATCAATGTTAATAAGAAATTTATTTTCATGCTGCTTAAAATAGAAAAGTGACAATTTTCCTGTAAGTATAGTTATTCTGTAATTATTCTTAGTAATTTGTTTTTATTTTTATTTTAATTTAATCTCATACTAACCAACTTTAAACAATAAATAAATATATAAACAAATTCGTTTATATATTTATTTATTGTTTAATTTTTTTAATCAAATTTAAATTTTTATTTGTATTTTTACTGAACAGTTTCAAATGAAAATCACTATACAATTCGTTCTTATGTTTGCTTTTTAAGTTTTATCAAATTACGATTTTTACTTATTTTCTTACTAACAAAAATAAAGTTAGTTTGCAATTCTTTTTTATTTCTCTATTTTTTTTTCTTTTTATTTAAATTAGTTACTTTTTTAGTTAACCGAATTCAAGCAAAAGAGATGATATAAATCGTTTGTATTTCTAACTTTTATAATTTTATTGAATTTTAAGTTTTAGCTATGTACCAGCATATTTAAAACGAAGGGCATTATAATGGCAGGTTTTTGGATTTCATTATTTAAATTTTATCAAATTATAAATTATACTTGTTTTCTTATTAACCTACGAAAGAAAAGAAATTCGTCTTTTGAATTATTTTTTATTCTTTTAAAGAATTTTATTAAATTTTAACTAAATTAACCAATTTTTAACAAAAGAGGTTATATAACTCGTTTATATGTTTATTTATCTTTTAATAAATTTATGTTTTAATTTTTACTTACGTTTTCATTGAAAAATTTATTTTTGTTTCTTTCGAATAAATGTTGTTAAATTTTAAGTCAATAATAATTTTTTTGATTAACCAACTTCAAACACAAAATGCTGTATAACATGTTTATAAGTTTATTTGTTTTATATATTTTTAATTATTTTAAGTTTAACTTAATATTTTTATTGGACATTAAAAACAAAAGATATAATGCAGTTAGTTTTTTGTATATTTTTTAACTTTTATTAAATTATACGTTTCACATTTATTCTTATTAAAGATTTCGGATAAGGGAAATTCCTTCTCAAATCTTTGGAATGCTTTTTTATTTATGTATTTATATTGTTTTAATTTTTACTTACTTTTTATTGACCAATTTATTTATTTATTTATTTCGAATGAATTTTGTTAAATTGAAGTTAGTTATTATTTTTTTATTAACCAATTTCAAACACAAAAAACTATATAACGCGTTTGTATGTTTATTTATTTTACATATGTTTTTGAAGTTTATCTTAACATTTCTATTGACAAATTAAAAACAAAGGACTTAATACTGTTAGTTTTTTGAATTATCTTTTAATTTTTATTAAATTATACGTTTCCCATTTATTTTTATTAACAATTTCAAATAAAAGAAATTCCTTTACAAGTCTTTGGAATTTTATTTATTTATTTATTTATTTATGTATTTTTTATTAAATTTTAACCATTAACAGCCTTGAAACAAAAAAGATTACATAACTTTTTTGTGCACTTATTCATTTTTTAAATAATTTTATTAAATTTCTTTTGTGTTTTTATTGATCGATTTCAAACAAAGTACATTAAACAACTTGTTTTAAATTTTAAAAATAAATTTTATTAAATTGGAAGTTTTCTTATGTTTTATATAAACTCATAAATTCACAGAATGATATTCTTAGATTCTTTGAATGTCTACTTATTTTTGAATAATTTTAGTAAAATTTTATATTTGGTTAATTTTTGTTAAAAATTTAAAAGATTGGGTTTTTTTTTAATTAAATGATAATTTTTATTTATTTTCTTAAATTAATCTATAAATTTTGCATATTTCTTTAATGACCTACTTCAAACAATAGAAATTCGTTTACAATAATTCTAAATGGTTTTTTCCCCTTAAAACTTATTTTTTTAATTTTAACTTAGTTATTTTTTAATAACTTATTTCAAACAAAAGATGCTATATAATGTCTTTTTATGTTAATTTTGAGAATTTGTTTTGATAATCTATTTATTTTAACTTTTATTTATTTTGTTAGTAATATATTTTAAACAAAAGGAGTTACACAATTTCTTTGTACGCTTATTATTATTAACTTTTATTTGTTTTTATTTCAACATATTTTAAATAAAAGGATTTTGCACAGTATATTTGTACGCTAATTGTTCTTCTTCTTATTATTATTTTGCTTTTATTTATGTTATTATAACCTGATTTAAAAAAAATTGAGTTATAAGTTCGCATGTTTTATTTTATTTTATTATTATTTTAAAATAATTCAATATGATACTTGAACTTATTTTTTAGCAACACACGTTAAGGGTGTATTTCGATTCAAACTGCTTATTTTCCGATTTATTTTTGAATTCATTTTTGCTCTCAAATGCACCAAACTTTCAAAATCTCTTATTTGGAAAGTACACGAGGTGCCGTGATTGTCGATTCTTTGATAAATGCAGAAAAAAATGCATTAAAGGCAATCGAAAACGACATTTCAAACCGATTTTTTCCTAGCAGGTGATCTGGCAACGAAAAAAGGGTCGTACTGATAGGGTAATTGTTTATAAATCCAATTCTATTGAATGGAGCACAAAATGACATTACACAGCACCTCATACGTTCCTTCAAGATTCCCCTCAGCAAGTTTCATGTTTCTACTTTTAAAAATGTGTCTGAAATTGTATCGAAAAAATTTGAGCTGTTGAAGGTGGAAAAGTGTTTTTTCGAATACACCCTTAAGCAAAAGGATTTCATTTAATTTACATTGTAGCATTAATAATATATATTGCACAACGAAAAGGTGCGAATCTATATTATAAATAAATATTTTGCTTAGAAGACGTTAATAAGAACATTTAAAATACATTAAACATTTTTATTTACATGTTTCAACTCTTTTTAATAGAAAATAAAAAAAAATTTATTTTCTATATTAATTATATTTATTTATCTATATTTATTAAATATTTATTTTATTTTCTATTTACATTCTGAAGATGGCTCGATTAAAAAGAGTTGAAACATGTAAAATAATAATAATAATAATAATAATAATGTGTTTTAAATGTTTTTATTAATACAACAACGTCTTATAAAGCAAAATATTTATTTATGATATAGATACTTGCTTTGTCGGTGTGGAATACACCATTATTAATATTACGATATAGTTATTAATGGACGTAATCAAGACTTACTACTGTTATTTTTTACATTGATAGGTTTAATTTAGTTTATCTATCTTGCTTTCTTTTTAATATATATCCATTTATATATTTTAAACAAATGCTATAATACATATATAAATAAAAAAAAAAAAAAGACTATGGGTTTTTTTTCTATTTTGTACTATCTACTTTTATTTTTATAATAATAATATTTATTTTTTATATTGTTTTGTATCACATACTTAAAATGAAAAATAAGCTTTGCTAGTGAGAAAGAAAGAAAGAAAGAAAGAAAGAAAAAAACATTTGAAAACAATAAATATTCGTTTATATTGAGGAATTTTTGTATCTACTTTTTATTATAATAATACTATTTATTTTATATATTACTTTGTATTATTTGAAATGAAAAATACACTTTACTCGTTAAAATCGAAATTCGGAAACTGAATTATGTAGCTAACTTGTAAATTATCCATAAAGGTAAAAAAGAAAAAAAGAAAACAATAAATGTTTGTTTAAATTGAGGAATTTTTGTATCTACTTTTTTTTATAATCATAATAATATTTATTTTTTTATATTACTTCGGATTACTCTAAATATAAAAGACACTTTACGCGTTAAAATTAAAATTCGGAAAGTGAACTGCGTAGCTAACTTGTGAATTACCCATTAAAGAAAAAAAATCCTTGAAAACAATAAATATTTGCTTAAATTGTGGAATTTTCTGCTGTCATTTTTAACGCAAACGAAAATAATAAATCATCCCTGTCTCTAATAGTATATTGACGACCCTGTAATATGATCCTCAACTCCGATTATGAGATGTTATATCTTAATAAGCCGCAATTTGTAGTTATCAGCTGAAACAATGCGCTTGCGTGGAGAAGGGAGGGGGATTTCTTTCTTTCCCCTACCAACAAAGAAGGAAGTTGGACGGACAGCGTTGATAATTGCGGTTGATAGTATCTATTCGCCAAACGATTTTGCAACTTACTCGATTGTTTGATTTATGTGAAACACTGTACACAACTTCGGTTATGTAGGTAAATTCCAGACGCTTGTTAAGAAGGAATTATTATTAACAAATTATATGTCGTTTATGGATTGGCCATTAATTTCGTGAAATATGATTGTGAATAGCTGCAAATTTGCCCATCATAAATTGGTTGATTAAGGAATTATTAATTAATAAATAGCGTGTCAATAATTGCCGAAACGTCAGTGAAGGCTTACTGTGGAGACACGAAAAATTTTGTGTCTGTGAGTCTGCCCGTCTGTCTGTCGGTTCCGCGATAACTGCCGCAAAAAGCATCCGATTGATTTGAAATTAATGGGTATGTTCGTGAGGTACCCGGATTAAGCTGTATATATTTTTGTTATATTTGATTCATTCGTTCGGAAAATATAGAATATTTTATTTTTCACAATAATGCTTTTCTATGCAAATCAAACGATTTTCCAATTTTTATTTGTAAAAAGAAAATGATTCGTTTCATCAATAGAACTAAACGATAAATCGATACTGAAATTTACTCGATTGTTTGATTTGTGTGAGACACTGTACACATCTTCGATAAATATAGTTAAATGTCATACGTTTGTAAAGAGGGAATTATTATTAACCCGTAAGGCATGGTGACGTCACTGCGACGTCGTTGAGAAGTCACATTGTGACTTTGAGACCATCGATTGTCGATGTAATGTCACGTGACGTCGATGTGAAGTCACAGTGACTAAAATGTGAAGTCGTTATGGCCGTTTTAGAGCTCGTTTGTGACGTCACATTGTGACCGAATTTGTGAAAAATGTGTCATTTGTGACTACTTTGATATTAAAATTGTGACGAAGCTGTGACAAAAGCAACGATATTTAAATTGCCAGAAACATGTTTTTAAAAGTAAATAAACATGTTTTGAAGAATATTTGAAATTTTCTAAAAATATTCAAGAAAGTCAAATCTCAGTCACAATGTGACGTCATTGAGTGGTGGCATTCTGGTCACAGAAGTGATGTGACCAAAGTGACTCACGGTGACGTCACTGTGACCATGCATGCTATGAGGGAAGAAAATATTTAATTTCTTCTTCTTCTTCTTATTATTATTATTTATAATTAAATTTAATTATTATTATTATTATTTATAATTATTATTATTATTATTATTTATAATTGTTATTAATTATTATTATTATTATTTATAATTATTTTTAAATATTTGGAAAATGTTCTCATCCTCGGTAAAGAACTGGGAAATCTAAAGTATATCTCAAACTTTTTATTGGTTGAATTCCGCAACTTTATTTTATTCGTTTTCTTATTGGTTTATGTCCAAATTGGTTCAAAAATGGCATACTTCTATATTTTTATCTTATTCTTTTTCTGATTGGTTTATGTTTGATGTCCAGAAATGAAATACTTCTGTTGCCAGGATGATAAAAAAATGTATTAAAAAAAAAAACTACAAAAAAATTAATAACTTAAAAACAAATTGAGATACAGCTTTTAAATAAAATGCATTTAAAAATATTTTTTTTTTCTGTACGACGGTGTAAAAGCTGTGATGTTGAGAAGTTTAAAAATTGTAAAACTAAAATTTTATTTAAAATTTGTACATGACTAATACAGGAATATTAATTTTTAATCCATGGCGTGCGTAATAGAGGATTCTGTATTAATGCGTATTGCATCATGTTTTGATCATCATAAATATGATGTTTATTATTATTATTATTATTATTATTTTTTTTAGTATAGAATTTATGGATATGTCGTTTAAAATTTTAATCTTTGAAAATATAATTTTCCAAATAGTCTTTGTAATTTATTAAATTACAATTTTTTTATTGCTATTGATTATTATTATTATTAATTATTATTATTATTAATTATTATTATTTATTATTATTATTGGACATTCTGAACTAGTTTAAAAAAAAATTAAAGTATTTTGATAATGAAACTGCAAACACAAAGAAAAAAGCCTTTAACCCATTAACGCCCGAATTATTTTCTTCGCTAAAATTTAAATTTTGTATTTCCCACCACTTTTAAAATCAAATTAACTTTTATCTAAATTTATCGAGGATTCTGTCTCGTGAAAGAAGGTTTATATTTATGTTTCTCTTTACTGGTGGGAAAACCGCTTTTTTGCTGTTTTTGTAACCGTCCTCAAAAGAGGACGCTGGGCGTTAATGGGTTAAAGAGATGGAGCTCAGCTATCCTACATAAAACAATAATAATAATTATTAAATAAACAGAAATAAAAATATGGAAATACGAACGAGATATATCTTTAAAAATTCCCTCCACAGGATTAACATTATCAAGCGGGTGAACGCGTGACTGAAGTAGCCTCTTAATAAACCACAATCTGTGTTTATCAGCAAAAAGCTAAAACAATCCAGCTGCAGCGAGGAACACCATTTCCCCCCTCCCCCCTTCTATTATTTCCGCCTTTAATCAGTGTGTAATCACGTTCAACAATTGAATGAAGCTGGAGCTATGTTTTAAGTGACTTCTGCGGTTGATAGATTTCTATCATTTCACCACAGATGATTTTACGATCGCTTTATTGTTTGATTTATGGGATGACGTCACAGGTGACGTCACAGCACATCTTCAATATAAATTTCTCTCTAGCTATTTGGATTTTTTTTTAAGCTATTGCATAGCTTTTATCGCGGGCTTTGAGCGCGGCGACCGAATCCAAAAATTCCGTAACGCGAAAAATCCTAACACATCCGTAACGAAAAAACCTAACACTCGGCTAACGTCGTTTCAGCTCGGCAGACTTCGGCATGGTATCCTTCGGTAGACTTCGGCAGACATTGACGCGGTATTTTTCAGATATTTAGAGGATATCAAATCTCAAACTTATGTTTCTTATTTCAGTTGCCATAAATCTATAGTTTCAATGATAAAAATTCCTGATAGAATGTGTATAGAAAAAAATCGTCTTAAGATAATACAAGGTAGGATAATGTAGCTTTTGGTGATTGGAGACCCGCCCAATGGTGAGGATCGAAAAATTTAAAATGCTTATAACTCGCGATCTAATTGTCGTAGCGCGGCCATATTTTGTTTGGTAATTTATTATGAGACAGTTTTAATTTTTGATGGCAGGAGAGGGTCGAAAGGGGGTCGAGTCACCGTGAGGGTCGAAAAATTTAAAATGCTTATAACTCGCAATCTAATTTTCGTATCTCGGCCAAATTTTGTTCGGTAATTTATTATGAGACAGTGTTATTTTTGGTGACAGAAGACCCCCCACGGTGAGGGTCGAAAAATTTAAAATGCTTATAACTCGCGATCAATTTTCGTAGCGCGGCCAAATTTTGTTTGGTAATTTATTATGAGACAGTGTTACTTTTGGTGACAGGACACCCCCCACGGTGAGGGTCGAAAAATCTAAAATGCTTATATTTCGCGATCTAATTTTCGTATCGCGGCCAAATTTTGTTTGGTAATTTATTATGAGAGCGTGTTAATTTTGGGTGACAGGAGACCCCCACGGTGAGGGTCGAAAAAGTTAAAATGCTTATAACTTGCTATCAATTTTCGTAGCGCGGCCAAACTTTGTTTAATGATTTATTATGAAACAGTGTTAAATTTTGGTGACAGGAGACCCCCCCCCCCCCTACGGTGAGGGTCGAAAAAGTTGATTAATAAAGTCGACTAATTTTCGTAGCGCGGCCATATTTTGTTCGGTAATTTATTATGAAAGAGTGTTAATTTTTCGTGACAGGAGACAACCCACGGTGAGGGTCGAAAAATTTAAAACGTTTATAACTCGCGATCAATTTCTGTAGCTCGGCCAAATTTTGTTTGGTAATTTATTATGAGACAGTGTTAATTTTTGGTGACAGGAGATCCCCCATGGTGACGGTTGAAAAATTTAAAATGCTTATAACTCGCGATCTTATTTTCGTAGTGCGGCCAAATTTTGTTTGGTAATTTATTATGAGACAGTGTTACTTTTATTGACAGGAGACCTCCCCCCCAACGGAGAGGGTCGAAAAATTTAAAATGCTTATAACTCGCGATCTGATCTTCGTATCGCGGCCAAATTTTGTTTGGTAATTTATTATGAGAGAGAGTTAATTTTTGATGACAGGAGACCCCCCCACGGTGAGGGTCGAAAAATTTAAAATGCTTACAACTAGCGATCAATTTTCGTAGCGCGGCCAAATTTTGTTTAATGATTTATTATGAAACAGTTAAATTTTGGTAACAAAAGAACCCCCACGGTGAGGGTCGAAAAGGTTAAAATGCTTATAACTCGTGATCTAACTTTCGTAGCGAGGTCATATTTTGTTCGGTAGTTTATTATGAGAGAGGGTTAATTTTTGGTGACAGGAGAACCCCCCACGGTGAGGGTCGAAAAATTTAAAATGTTTATAACTCGAGGTCAATTTTCGTAGCACTGCCAAATTTTGTTTGGTAATTTATTATGAGACAGTGTTAATTTTTGGTGGCAGGAGATCCCCATGGTGAGGGTTGAAAATTTTAAAATGCTTATAACTCGTGATCTAATTTTCGTAGCGCGGCCAAATTTTGTTTGGTAATTTATTATGAGACAGTGTTACTTTTGGTGACAGGAGACCCCCCACCCACGGTGAAGGTCGCAAAATTTCAAATGCTTATAACTCGCGATCTAATTTTCGTAGCGCGGCCAAATTTCGTTTGGTAATTTTTAATGAGACAATGTTAATTTTTGGTGACAGGAGACCCCCCCCCCCACGGTGAGGATCGGAAAATTTATAATGCTTATAACTCGCGATCTAATTTTCGTAGTGCGGCCAAATTTTGTTTGGTAATTTATTAAGGTATTGCATAGCTTTTATCGCGGGCTTTGAGCGCTGCGAAAGAATCTAGAAATTCCGCAACGAAAAAAAAAAAAAAAAAAAAACTAACACTCCGGCTAACGTCGCTTCAGTTTGGCAGACTTCGGCACGGTATCCTTTCGGTAGACTTCGTCAGACATTAAAGCGGTATTTTTAAGATATTTTGAGAATATCAAGTCTCAAACTTATGTTTTTTATTTATTTCAGCTACCATAAACGTATAGTTTTAATGATAAAAATTCCTGATTAACCTACATGTATTGTAAGATAATAAAGATATTTTAAACGATATTAATTTCTCATTTATTCAATAAAAGAAAAAAAATGTTATGTTATCGGTCATCACCCTCAAAAAGTGTAACTTGGATTAATATCAAAGACAAAAAAAAAAAAAAAACTGCATAAATAAAAAGTAAATAAATAATTATGATTGCATAAGTTGATAAAAAATGCTATGCAATAGCTTTACCGCGGCAGTCCCCGAGTGCCACACGTCTAACACATAAAAAAAGTGTTGTAAAAAAGTCTTCTAAAGTGTGTTAATTTTTGTGTGTTGAGAATTTACAGTGCGCACATTGGGATTTTTTGAATAAGTCTGAATAAATATAACATCAACTTTACATTTTGAAACTTTTACACACAAACTTTTTTACTAAAAATATGTACTAAAATAAATGAATATATTTAGAATACACTTAAAAATTTCATCAACGTTTCACTCGCTTCTGCGAACGTCGTCAGGATACAATAGAATGATGTTAAATGCGATTTAAAGTTTCAAAAAATTAAACACATAACATCCACGAGCACAGGTGAGTTGAGAGTGCGTAAACCTGCTTAATTAATTACAGCATATTGTGCCAGGTTTTATGAACGGAGTACAATAAATGATCGTTACAAGCTCGCAGACCCAAGCTTAATGACTTTAATGGATTGTAAACTTTTATTGAGATATGGATTTTTGCATATAATCGTAATTTTAGCTTCATCAAAATTAATTTTGCTCCCTTCATTCCTTCCCTCCTTCATTCTTGGGAGGGCTGTACTGACAAGGAAGGTCTCCATACTGGGCATACCCAGAATTTTATGAAAAATATACTAATTAAAGTACTTATGTATGTAATAAAGGATCAGTCAAAATTAGCGGCGGAATCACATTAGATATTGTGTAAAAAAATAAAATATTTTCGAATATTTGGCGTGAAAACACTAAAGAGTCTCTCGATTTGGCGAGCAGCTCTTTTCCTCGCCAAAAGCAAACTATTATAGTGAAACTCAAAACTGTTAGATATTTAGTTTGCGTGTAAATGGTATTTAATGAATTTTAACATAAACAATGAGAGACTTTAATATATTATATACATCTATATACGTATTGTATTACATATATATATATATATATATATATATATATATATATATATATATATATATATATATATATATATATATATATATATATATATTACTCGTTGAAGTAGTTATTTAATTAATCGCTGGAAAAAATGTTTTCATAGCTAAAAAAATTACATTGAGAAAAATTATCTCCATACATTTAAGCGTATTCAAAAATAAACGTCATATGTTTTCATAGCAACAAAATCTATTCGACAATTCTCAATTGGACTTTGAGCTTGAAACAAATTTAATTAAATTTAAATTATGAATTTCGTTTTAAATCTCAAATTTTGATGATTAAATTTGAATATAAATACATATAAATTTCGATTTAACAAAATTATACTTAAAACAAACTAAAACTTACAAAACCAAAATTATTTAAATTAAACTTATCAAAACAAGTTCAATATGAAACTTTTCTTTTTCTCGAAGTGTATTTGACATAAAGTATTTTTTTGAAATTACATTTCATTGCCAACCGGCGCGCGCGGCGATAAATCGCCAAATAACGAAATTTTCATTATTTTTTTACGGTTACTGAATGGAGGTTCCGCCGAAATTTTTTTTATAAATGTATATATAAACACGAGAAGAACATTCTGTAATTTTTTCAGATTTTTCGGGGTATGCCTGTATGGAGACCTTCCTTGTCAGTTTTGACTATACAATATCTCTTTTGTGCTCTTTGAAAATTTTCGTTCAGCTTCACCAATGTATAATATTCTTTCGTTATTTGCGAGGATAACTGGAATTTCATAAACTCCTACCAATGTGATAATTATATAATTAAAAATTTACATAATCTAAATAGCCTTTTTTAAAAAAATTACAAAATTCACACACTACTTCACCTATAGAAGAAATGCAACACGTACCATAATTAACAAACAAAAAATGAAAAAAGTCATATGGAATAATAACAATGAAATAACAAAAGGAAACGTATAACAATGGGGAAAAAAAGAGGGAAAATTCAATTCTCTCCCTTTTTTATTTTAGTGATATTTTTTTATATACACTTTTTTAAATACAAAAATAAGTAAGAGAATCGATAATTGATTAAAATATTTATAACTGATAATTACAAACTACTTAAATACATTACTTAACTTACATTACTTAAAAAATTACATAATCTCGATAGCCTTTCAAAAAAATCACAAAATCACACACTTACTTCACTTAAAGCTGTTCTCAACTGTTTTGATCAACAAAGGGCAAAACGTTTTGACACATTTATAAATTCATTATTTTATTTAAAAAAAAAAAAAAAAAAAAAAAAAAAAAAAAAAACATAAAATTTGTAGGCCTGACTATGGAAGCGATTTGGAATTGAACTGAGTTTTATATTTTGTGATTGATAAATTACTTATCGAGTTATTATGCTTTCGCGGTGGAATTTGGTTCAAAAAGCCCACTTTGACATTACTTTCTGAAAGATCTAACTTGTTTGCGAAAAAACGGGAAAATGAATGCAATTAGATAGTTTCTGAACATCACTTGCTAGTTGCATGCATTTCTGAACAAAAATAAATTAAAACTTATGTCACAAAGTTGCACTTTTTGATTTAAGAACATTCTTATAGAAGAAATGCAACACGTGCCATAATTAACAAACAAAAAATGAAAAAAGTCATATGGAATAATAACAATGAAATAACAAAAGGAAACGTATAACAAAAGGGAAAAAAAGGAGGGAAAATTCAATTCTCTCCCTTTTTTGTGCGAGAATTGTGATCGTCAGCTTTCTGATGAAGAATTCCTTTTTTTTTTTTTTCTATCCCCAGTAAGTTCGTTTGCACCACTCCCACCCCTGAACAGCTTACCTAAGCCCCCTTTTTCTAGCGCCTAAGGAGTGATTTTTTTCACCTGATTTCGATTCGCTGATCAAGCAGCTCTTACACCCCCTCCCCTCAATTTCAAGGGAAGGTTTCTGTGCTTTTTCTTTTTTTTTTTTTTTTTTTTTTTTCATACACTTCATTTCGTGTATTAAAGTTACGGGCTGTAGAATGATAATAAAATACATAAATTTTCAATGATGAATAAATATTTTGATAAAAGTTTTTTAAATCAATTAGATTTCTAAAGTAACGGGCTGTAGAATGATAATAAAATTTTTTAAATTTTCAATGATAAATAAATATTTTGACAATTTTTTTTATTTTTTATTTATTTATTTATTTATTTTTATCAATTAGATTTTTATTGAAACTTATGAAAATTGAAAGTTTCAATAAAATGGGAGATCCTACAAAATTTAAAAGAGTTTCATTTCATATTTAAATTTTAACTTCTCAGTTAAAATTTAAATTACAAAAAGTTTAATATTGAATTGATTGCGATGCTGCCACCAAAATTAAACAGATTACTTAATAAACAATTTGACCCTGTGATCTTGCAGGGGAAATTATGAAATTCCTTATATTACAGAAAAGGGTGACTTAAAATATTACATAAGCAAAACTGGGAGAAAACTTGGAATTAGAAAACGTGAACATGCATCTAATACAAAATTTGGTCGTTACTAACACTGCTTTATCTAGATTATATTTAGATGGAGAGATTAAAACTCTGTTTAATGAATGCAAATTATGTTTCATATCAAATTGTTGTCGTAAATCCATTATATGGGAGTCTATTGAAATTTATACAACATAAAAATTTTGTTTGCAATGATAATTTTTCTTTCAATATTCATAAGTTATGGTTAGCGTTTATAAATAAATTCCTCGTGAAGGCTTGAATAGTATGAACCAAGTTGATAATTAATTTTGATCATAGTCTGTTTTTAATATATTATTTTTACAATAGTACGCGTGGTTTTTAATTTACATCTCATTGTCGCGAGCAGTTTGTATTGACCGTGAAACGATTCGTTTTTTTTTTTTTTTTTTCTTTTTTTTTTTTTTTTTTTTTTATCATGATTATGGTTCTTATATGATGGAATCGAAACATGTCAATATTTGTTTTTAATTTTTCGTTACACCTACCAAGTAAAATAAAATTGTTTATTGAAATTTTTCTAGATATTTAACAAAATGTCTAAAATCGCAAGTGGACGGTGAGCACACACTAGTCACGCGGTAAAAGCCGAACGCTAATGTAAAGTCTATGGGAGCGTTCTTTTTAAATATCTCGCTCAAATTTTAATATTTTTACATGATTTTTTTTTGCATAGGATAGCTGAGGACGATCTACAACCGGCCTAGTTTTTACTTTTTCAATTTTTGTTTCAGATTTTCTTTAAACAATTACTTTAACTTTCGACGCCGGTTTAAACCGGTTCTGAAACTGAAACTATCGTAATATAAAAAATATATAAACAAAATCGAAAAAGTAAAAACTAGGCCGGTTGTGGATCGTCCTCAGCTATCCTATGCAAAAAAATCATGTAAAAATATAAAAATTTGAGCGAGATATTTGAAAAGAACGCTCCCATAGACTTTACATTATCATCCGGGTCTTTTTGTGTACTTTTTCTGTGACTATTGTGAGGCCTTAATGATTTTTTTCTTTGAAGGGAGAGGGGGGGTGGTGATTAAATTTGCTGCCATCCGTAACTCAATCTGCATGTATATTTGAAGATCCAACTAAATAGATCCAGTCTAATTAAGGAACAAGGAACACAACTTCCGATGTTAGACCCATTAGCAGCGAAGTGCGACGGTGCATTGTGGGAAATCAGTCCTTAATTTCATAGACAGAACTTGCCCAAAAGACAATACACGAATGAAAACACAGGGTCATTCCCAAATAGATAAATTACAAAGGGGCAGTCGTGCACGCAAATGCGTGGATATGCTCCGCTGAACCACCAATTGGAAGACCGGACCGCGTCAAATAAGACGCTGGGTTGCGTCGTTAAAGCGATATTAGACGCGGTTGTAACACAACGCAGCGGCTAAAAATATGTTAAAGCACCTTTTTTGTGTGTGTGTGTTTGTGCGATGGCTTTTTTTGCTATTTTTTCAAAGGGTTGAACGGAAGTGAACGGAAGATACAAAATGGAGGTTATTGTTTGTTTAATGTCAAAGAAGAAATGTAATATATATACAGAGAGAAAGAAAGCTGTGGAGTTTGTATTGTTTGCATTGTTGGTTAGGAAAACATTAAATAATACAAAGTGTAGGAGGTGATGCAGGCTCTGATCATGACAAATTAAGACCCTGGACAAAGATAAATCAAAGACTTTATTCAAATCATTGCAACATTATTCAAACAGACCTGGTGGCCAATCACACACAGTTAAAAAAAAAAAAAAAAAAAAAAAAAAAAAATCCGTTAAATTTACAGCAAAAACTGATGGTAACATTGCTGCCAGCAGTTTTTGCCGTAAATTTAACAGAATTATTATTATTTTTAATCTATTTATTATTATTATTACTACTATTTTTTTTTTTTCTTTTCAGTGCATGTACATGTGTAATGAATAACCAATATTATCGCATTTTGGATTTTAAATAGAGTGAAAATTCTTAGCTCCGTCCATTCTAAATTAGGTACCTTAAGGGTGTATTCGAAAAAACGATTTTCCACCTTCAACAGCTCGAAATTTTCCGATACATTTTCAGACTCATTTTTAAAAGTAGAAACATGAAACTTGCTGGGGTGATTTTGGAAGTGATGTAGAAGATGCTGTGTGAAGTAATTTTTCGCTGAGTTAATTAGAATTTGATTTATAAGCAATTATTTTCTCAGGATGCTCTTTTTTTCGTTCGCAGACCTCCCGCTCCGGAAAATTTTGTCCAAAACGCCGTTTTTGACAGCATTTTTTTTGCAACATTTTCTACATTTATCAAAAAATCGACATTTACGGAACCTTGTGTAGTTTCTAAATACAAGAATTTGAAAGTTTGGTGCATTTGAGAGAAAAAGTGATTCTAAAAATAAATCGGAAAAAAGGCACTTTGGATCGAAATACACCCTTAAATGATAAAAATTAGTCCTTTTTTTCTTTGTCTCAGAATTCTTTTATAATGACTTGTTATATTACTTTAAGTTGAATTTAATAATTTCAACTTATGAGAGAGTTAGAATTGAAAGAAAAAAAAGTAAATACTTTACAGTTTAATATGTGGATTCGTGGGTTGGAGGGGGGGGGGAGTGCAAAATTCCAGTTTGACCATGCAATAATAAGACCCTGGATCGGTTCGTTAAAGCAAACCGACGCGGTTGTTGTTGTTTTATTATTAATAACTTTTTTATTTACTTTAATTCCATATATTTTTTAATTCTATAGTTATTAATTAAACTTTTTTTTATTTATTGTCATTATATGTAACTGGTATTGGAAAATGAGCTTTTGGCCAAATTGGCATCAAAAAGAAGTCGTGCCAATGTATGCGCATAGCATCTGTGCCAAATAAATTGATAAATAAAAATAAATAAATAAATAAATGGCGTTTAAAAGAAAAAAAATAAATTAAAAATGAGTCAAAAATAAGCAGTTTGAATTTGATTAATGGCACCCACCAATTTCATGAATTTGCGATTAAAAAATAATGTCCAAAATATGCCCAAAAGCAACGAGTATGGACTTAACAACAGACTTAATTTGGATAATGAAGGCAATTCATGCAAATAAGACATGTACGAACAAGGTAGCACTGCATGAACGCCAGGAGTCCGCTATTCATCAAAATTCTCCCACCAAGCATGTCCATGTTAATGAATAACGCGGTATTCCTATGCAAAGAACACCAAAAAGTGAAGTCATCGAAATCGGTGTTGATTTCCGTGCCGATTGCTTGTGTAACCCACAATCCCCCCCCCCCCTCGTTCCTCTGCCCCATTCACTGGTCATGAATCAGATCTTCTCACGCGATTTGTAAATTTGCAATTTATTCAGCCTTATTAGATTTTGAAATTCAAACGAGCTATTTCACGACCCATAGCAAATATTCTTGTTCAACCCAAGCTTGTAAATTCCACTAAATAAATGCAAGTTAAATCCTGTAATACTGTATTTCTTACAGAAATAACAAAGCAAGTAACCCTGTATTTCTTACAGAAAAAAGCCGTTTTTTAAGGGTGTGCTCGAAAAAACACTCTTCCACCTTCAACAGCTCGAAATTTTCCGATGCAATTTTGGACATATATTTTTAAAAGTAGAACACACGAAACTTGCTGAGGGGATTCTTGAAGGGACGTATGAGGTGCCGTGTGATGTCTTTTTACGCTCCATTCATTAGAATTTGATTTATAAACAATTATCTGATCAGTGTGATACTTTTTTTCGTTGCCAAATCTCCCGCTAGAGAAAAATCGGTTCAAAATGTCGTTTTTGATTCTTTTTTTTTTTGCAATATTTTCTGCATTTATCAAAGAATCTGCAATCACGTCATCTCGTGTACTTTCCAAATAAGAGATTTTGAAAGTTTGGTGTATTTGATGGCAAAAATGAATTCAAAAATAAATCGGAAAATAAGCAGTTTGAATCGAAATACACCCTTAACAACTGTATTTTTAGAACAGAGCAATAGTATACCAATAGTAATAGATAGCAATACTTTTGCAAAATATTAAGAACATAATCATAACACACAAACAATAAAATCAGCATAAAAAACGCTTCGAATATGGGGACAAAAAGTGTTTATAAATGTGTTTAGTTTTGCGTTTGAGAATTTGCAGCGTTCCTTTGCGGAAAAAAAAAACTTTCTTTGCAACGATTTTTTTTTCTGCAAAAAGGGGGGAAAAAAATGTAATTCCTAATTTTTGCAGAAAAAAAAACTGATTACTGTAAAAAATTACTGTTTTTTTTTTTCCTATAAATTAAACGATTTTTGTACTGGCGCCAGATTGCTATTTTTCTGTTTTTTTTTTTTTTTTTTTTTTTTTTTTATATTATATATTTATATTTATTTAGTGTGAGAGATTTATTTTTTCCCACCTGACATAGTTTTATGCAAATGGAGAATGGTGTCGTTCGAAAATCAAATAATCAGAAGTGAAGTCATCGAAATCGGTGTCGATTTCCTCTCCGGCCGATCGTGCAATCTAAATTCCCCCCCCCCCCCCTTTCACCCTGCTAATCGTGAATCAGTCCTTGTCACGCGATTTGGAAATTTCCTAATTTCTTATAGCCGTAATTAGATTTGCCGTTTTCAAAGTACACACTCTGCAAAAGGCAAATGTACAACTAGATGGGAAAAATCATTCTAAACTAACTTGCCTTATACATGCGTTCGTGATTATATAAACATTAAAATCCACACTGTAACATACATATATATATATATATATATATATTATTATTATTATTATTATTACTATTAATGTAGATTATTACATTTATATCAACTTGACGGGGGGAAGGGAACAATTTTCGCACCAGTCGAAAACCGTTTAATTTTCAAAAAATATCTGTAATTTCTCATTAAAATGTTTTTTTTTTTTTCTGTAATAATTACAAATTCCACATCTTATTTATTTATTTGTTTATTTATTATTATTATTATTATTATTTTTTTTTAAGGTTTTTTTTTTTTGGAACACTAGAAATTAAATGTTTATTTATTTATTTATTTTTTTTTTTTTTTTCAGAATAAAAACTATTTTTTTTTTTTTAGAGAAAAACTGTTTATAAAAACAAAATAGTTTTTTTCCTGTAAAAAATGTGGATTTCGTAAGTTTTACAGAAAAAAATACTGTTTTCGTTTCAAAAATACAGATATTTTCTGTAAATCAATCAGTTTTCCACTAGTGCTAAAACTGACAGTTTTTTCCCGTCAGTTTAACAGATTCTTTTTATTTTTTCAGCAATTTTGTTTTATGTAGAATCATAATAAATTTTGCATAGCAGTGGAACAGCTATTGCACCCAGATCTCACTATTTATAAAACTATAATTATAGTATGAACCCACCTTATTGGTAACGTTTTACGTACATTTTCCGAATTGTTTATAGTGTATTTATAAAATAATATGTTGTAATGCATACCATTGTTTAAGGGGATGCTTTAGTCACATGTAAAGACCCGCTCACTAATGCAAATCCTATGAAAGAAATTTAAAAAGATACCCCGTTTGCATTTCAATATTTTATTAATATATATATTTTTTTTTCTTTGAATTGGATAGCTGAGATAGATTTGTACAAAAGCGAATTTTTACTTTTTCGATTTTGATTGTTGATTATTTTTGTGTGTTTCGGAAATGGACATGTAAACGTTAAAAATATCGGTAAACAAACACGAGAAAGTAAGAAAAGGCCTTTGTATAGATCGACCTCAGCTATCCAATGAAAAAAAAATGTATATATATATATATATATATTATATTGTGGTATACCGACTTTTTTATATATATTATGTTATCTTGCATTATGAAATTATTATAGATAATGAAATTTGTTAAAGTATATATATATATATATATATATATATATATATATTTTTTTTTTTTTTTTTTTTTTTTTTTTTTTTTTTTTTTTTTTCATGGCAAATACGAAAATGAAACCACACACTCCATTTGTAGTTCCAAAGTATTTGGGACCTGATGATTCTGCTTTGGTTCTACAAATTCCATTTGTATTCATTTTATTCCTTTTTCCTTTCATGTTCGGTGTGATATAAGTTATAAAATTCAATGGTTAATTTCAAATGGTTAATATTATGCACTATTAATGGTCTTTTATATATATATATATATATATATATATATATATATATATATATATATATATATATACACTATATTGCCATTGATTATTGGACACTTGCGATTTTAGACATTTTACTAAATATCTAGAAAAATACATGAGGAATCATCTCGAAACTCTTAGTGTATAAATATAATAGTATACGTCATACATCTCCGTGAAGATTTTTTACAAAAACTCCATAGGGGACCGTCAACAAATTAAAAAAGAATGAATATCTTTTGAATAACCCTGTCAAAACTAATGTAGCTAAAGCGCTCAAACTCTAGATTATGATTGAATGCCTTATTGTAATACACTGTGTTCATTTTTATGCAAATTACATGCATACTCGCAGAGTAATTAAGGTTTTTATAAAAATGGTCCCAAATTTTTCCAAGTTTTTTCCTTATAATTTTCAGAGTTCTTAATATAAAATAAAAAAATTTTCAGAAAATATGACAAACAACATTGCACATAGTACCCTGTAATCAGAATTAAAAAATAATGAAAATTGTATACAAAATGAGTTGGTTTACTAAATAATTTTTTACTGCGCATGCGTCAACGATATCAAAATTTCATTTGCATATTATGTTAGCTAAATGTATAGAGCAACTTTTGTAAAAGTCACAAAATCATAACTTGAAAATACTGAAAATAATCGCCAATTGAATAAGTTGAAAATCCGTTATTCTCAAAATGAAGCAAAAACAAGAGGGGTTGTATCCATATATTCATTGATTAGTGTCAATATAGAATACACAATACGGGATGTTACGACTACTTTTGGATAAAATCCCTCATTTTTTTGCTTCATTTTGGAAACAACGGATTTTGTCCTTTTTCTATAGACGATTACTTTCAGAATTTTCAAGCTATAATTTTGAGACTTTTACAAAAGTTGCTCTATACATTTAGCTAACATGATATGCAAATGAAATTTTGATATCTTTAACGCATGCGCAGTAAAAAATTATTTAGTAAACCTACTCATTTTTCATACAATTTTTATTATTTTTTTAATTCTGATTACAGGGTACTATGTGCAATGTTGTTTGTCATATTTTCTGAAAAAAATATTATTTTATATTAAGAACTCTGAAAATTATAAGGGAAAAATTTGGGATCATTTTTATAAAAACCTTAATTACTCTGCGAGTATGCATACTATTTGCATAAAAATGAACACAGTGTATTACAATAAGGCATTCAATCATAATCTAGAGTTTGAGCGCTTTTGCTACATTAGTTTTGACAGGGTTATTCAAAAGATATTCATTCTTTTTTAATTTGTTGACGGTCCCCTATGGAGTTTCGGTAAAAGTCTTCACGGAGATGTATGACGTATACTATTATATTTATACACTAAGAGTTTCGAGATGATTCCTTATGCATTTTTCTAGATATTTAGTAAAATGTCTAAAATCGCAAGTGTCCAATAATCAATGGCAATATAGTGTATATAATATGTATATATATTAAAATCGGTTCAGTAGAAAGTTTAGCCCAGATGACTAAAAAACAACATGGTTTTTTAAACATACTGTTTAGCTGTCATTTTATCTCTCTCATGTTGTCTCTCTCTTTCTCTCAATTACAGACCATCCTGAACTCTATGCACAAGTACCAGCCTAGGTTCCACCTGGTGAGGGCGAACGACATTCTCAAGCTACCCTACTCCACCTTCAGAACCTACGTTTTCAAGGAGACAGAGTTCATCGCTGTCACCGCCTACCAGAACGAAAAGGTAAGTTCCCTAATTACTGCTTCCTAAACACCAATGCTGGTTTTGGTTTGATTTGACATTGCTTTGAGGTTTATAGCAGTTATATTTTATTTTTATTCATAATTTTACAGTCATTGATCGATAATCCGCGCACCCATAATCCGCAATGTTCTATAATTCGCGTTACTTGACGCATGTAAACAATGAAATAAACAGTTAAGGGTGTATTCGAAAAAACGCTCTTCCACCTTCAACAGCTCGAAATTTTCCGATACAATTTCGGACACATTTTTAAAAGCAAAGACATGAAACTTGCTGAGAGGATTCTTGTAGGGACGTATGAGGTGCCGTGTGATGTCTTTTTATGCTCCATTCATTAGAATTTGAGTTATAAACAATTATTTTCTCAGTATGACCCTTTTTTCCGTTCACAGATCTCCCGCTGGGGGGAAACCTGTTCAAAATGCCGTTTTTGATTGCTTTTTTTGCAATATTTTCTGCATTTATCAAAGAACCGACAATTACGGCCCCTTGATTACTTTCTGAACAATACAATTTGCCAGTTTGATGCATATGAGAGTAAAAATGAAGTCAAAAATAAATCGGAAAATAAGCAGTTTGAATCGAAATACACCCTTAAGAAAATTTACAACCCAAAAATGAATTTATAAGAAAAATAAAAAAATAATTGTAAAAAAATATCTTAATAAAACATCTATTTAAAATATATATATATATATATAACTCTTTTATTTTATGAACATTAAAGATCAAACTATATTGCGAAACATATGTAATTATTTCTTTATTTAAATGCACATCCATATATATATCAATTTTTTTAAATAAAATAACTTTAAAAGGGCATTTTTTGCTGCCTATTAAATTAATTTTTAGATTTCATATTAATCTTTTTATATTATATACTGATTATAGAATTAAAATGCTGTCTAGGAATAATAAAATGATGTACAAGTCATTATACTCCATAATCCGCAATATTCCATTATCCACATAACTTTTGGTCCCAACTTGTGCGGATTATAAAACTGTGACCGTAGGTGTGAATAGTACTTAAGGGTGTATTCGAAAAAACGCTTTTCAATCTTCAACAGCTCGAAATTTTCCGATACAATTTCAGACACATTTTTAAAAGTAGAACACATGAAACTTGCTGAGGGGACTCTTGAAGGGACGTGTGAGGTGCCGTGTAAAGTCTTTTTACCCTCAATTCATTAGAATTTGATTTATAAGCAATTAACTTCTCTGGAAGACCCTTTTTTTAATTCCCTTATCTCCCATTTCGGAAAAATCGGTTCAAATTGCCGTTTTGGATTGCTTTTTTTGCAATATTTTGTACACTTATCAAAGAATTGACCTTTACGGCACCTTGTGCACTTTCTAAATAAGAGAATCTACGAGTTTCATGTGTTTGAGAGCAAAAGTGAATTCAAAAATAAATCGGAAAACAAGCAGTTTGAATCGAAATACACCCTTAATACGAAATTTATGTACGCTAGCAATAGTTATGAATTTCAGTTTTAGTCACTTCAGTATAATTTACGAAAAATTTTAAGATAGAAACCCCCCCTCCACCTTAATAATATTTACCCCAGGGGCCCCCACTGTTTAAGTCGGTCCCTGTAAGAGGAGCTTACTCTATTGTTTTTAAAAAACCGTTGCACACGTCCTAAAATTTGCACATTTAAAAACCACAAACTACCAGCATACGGGATCATCGGCAGATGGGACCCTAGTACGTGTCACATGACACCCCTAGTCCCCCTTTTCTATAGCTCCACCCCCTTTTATGAACTCCTGCATGCAAACTCTACTATATGCCTCTAAATATCATAAACCCCGCCCCCTGATTGCCTGCTAACAATGCAGGGGTCACACTCTCCAAATATGACCCCTATGAATTGGGCAGGATCCATTTTTCATATTTTTTGACGTGCATGAGGGACCCTATTGTGCCTGTCGACGTGAAGGGGGCGCCCCTATCTTATGCCTTGTCAGAGATGTCAGCGGGTCGTCCCCTTTAAAAAAATAAGTTGCCTGTAATGTGGAATTATGGGAAGGCGTTGGAAGATGTGTGTTTTTTTACATAGCTGAACATTTTAAGCATGAGGTGATTTTTAAACGCATTTGAAATGCATTTGAGACATTGACAGTAATGTAACGGAATACTTTTGATTATCCGTGTAATTGATCTATGCATCCGATTTTGATAAAATTTGAAATAATTCGACAAAATTATGTAATAGCTATGTATTTTAAATTCCAAACGATTAAGGGTGTATTCCAATCCAAACTGCCTTTTTTCAGATTTATTTTTAGATTCATTTTTGCTCTCAAATGCACCAAACTTTCGAATTCTCTTATTTAGAAACTATACAAGGTGCCGTAATTATCAATTCCATGATAAATGCAGAAAATGTTGCAAAAAATGCAGTCGAAAACGGCGTTCTGGACCAAATTTTCGGAAGCTGGAGGTCTGCGAACGAAAAAAAGGGTCACGCTGAGAAAATAATTGCTTATAAATCAAATTCTAATTAAATCAGCGAAAAATTACATCATCACACGGCACCTTGTACGTCATTTCAAAAATCCCCTCAGCCAGTTTCATGTTTCTACTCCTAAAAATGAGTCTGAAATTGTATCTGAAAATTTCGAGCTGTTGAAAGTGAAAAATCATTTTTTCGAATACACCCTTAAAATGCATTTGAAACTTTTTTCCCCATTGACTGTAATGTAATGGAATACTTTTGATTGTCCCTGTAATTGATCTATGCATCTGATTTTCATAAAATTTGAAATGACTCGACAAAATTATGTAATAACTATATATTTTAAATTTCAAACTATTCGGTTTGGTAGTTTTAGCGTTGTTATATGCGGACGGACGGACTGAACAACAACTATAGATTCTACGTATTTACATAATTACGAACGCACCTAAAAAGTCTGAACGTATATTTTCTAGACAAAAATTATTTCGTGCTTTCAAAGAAAAAAAACGCGAAATAAATTGATCCATTTCAAACGAGTGTTAAATGAAAATAACCATTAAAATACAGAAATATATCGATACGAAAACCATTAAATACATAAAACACACCATATAAATTCTCTTTAACGCTGCCACGCAATACCGTCGAGATTTTAAAAATTCATGAACTTCTCTAACTTTTATCGCTTTTATAAAATATTCGTCTACCCCCCCCCCTCCCCCATAAATTGACAAAACCGTAAATATGTGAAAATGTGTGGTAAACAAACGATTTCCGCGGTTGCAGTTTTACGCGGTTGTTCACTGCTGATTTTACATCTGGTAGTTTTCATGAGTGACCAGCGGCCACCTTTTCACTGCATAATTGAGCATGGCGTGACCGTTTCATTTGAAGTGACCGTTTAAATAAAGATGAAGTGAGAAATTGTGACTGGCGGCCAATTGAATCACGTGTCATTTTCTGTGCATAAGCCGATGAATAAGTTATGACCGTTTTTAAATCGCCGCCGGTCATTAAGTTATAGGTCGATTTGATGTTTTGATTTGTTGGGGCGACGTCCATGTTTGACCACAGGGTAGAAATGAATATTTAAGAATGAATACTAATGAAATCACTATAAAGTTTTATTAATATTTAAATATTAAATTAATTATTTATAAAATCATTCCAAATTTATTACTAATTTGTATTAATAATAATAAAATAATTCCGAATTGATTTCTAAATTATATTAATTAATAATTAAATATAATAATTAAAACTAATAAAATCATTTCTAATTTATTATTAAATTATATTAATGTACTAATAAAATAATTCCTCATTTAATACTAAATTTTATCAATTAATACTAATGAAATCACCACTAATTTTTATTAATAATTAAATAGTAAAGTAATTAATTAGTTATAAAATCATTCCAAAATTATTACTAATTTGTATTAATGATAATAAAATAATTCACAATTTATTACTAAATAATATTAATTAATAATTAAAATAATAATTAAATAATAATTAAAATTAATAGAATCAGTTTTAATTTATTACTAAATTATATTAATGTACTAATACAATAATTCCTTATTTAATACTAAATTATATTAATTAATAATTAAATATTATAATAATTAAAACTAATAAAATCATTTCTAATTTATTACTAAATTATCCTCATTTAATATTAAATTATATTAATTAATAATTAAACTATATATAAATTAACTATATAATAATTAAACTATATAAATTTATTAATAATTATTTTTAAAAGAAGTTTAGCACGTGCCAAAGTAAAATTTACTCACTATATATAATGGGACATACTAAAAAGTGTTTTTAGTGTTTGCCATTTTATAATCATTAAGCCTTTTTTAAACATAACATTAGAATTTTTCCGATAAAAAATATTTATCTCAGCGAAAGTGGAAAACTTTGGAATTATGCAGTATATGGTTAGTATACATATTAAATTAGAAAGCATTCATTGATTTCAAAGCTATTTCGTGCATGCTTAGAAGCTTTTTAACATAATATTAATTATTTATTTTTACCAAAGGAAAAAAAAAAAAAAAAAGGTAGAATACATTTTTTTCGAACTCTTTTATTTAAAACTGTTTTAAAATTCAAAGAGCCAACTTTATGACGTAAATTTTAATTGTTCTTTTATTCGCCAGCACATGAAGCTGGAAGGTGTTGTTGTTCAGAAACTATGTAATCGAAAAACGTTTTCCATTTATTTATCGTCAATAAACTTTTTGAACCAAATTTTCGGACGAATAAAAACCAATAAAATGAGAATAAATAAAAATAAAAGAAAGAATAAAAATTGATCATAGAAAGAAGAAAATGTCTTATCACGTGATCAAAATCACTTTTTCAAATCTCTTCCAATATCAGATCTGTCAATTTTATACTTTTTATTCGTCAACACATGCAGCTGGAAGGTGTTGTTATTCAGAAACTATGTTATCTAAAAATGCTTTCCATTTATTTATTTATTTATTATAAATGAACGTTTTGAACCAAATTTTTGGATGAAAGAATAAAAACCACTCGGAAGAGGGGAGAAAAACATCTTGTCACGTGATCAAAATTACTTTATCAAAAAATGGAAAAATCTTTTCGATTTAAAATCGCTTACAGGATAAGGTGTGTCATTTTTATACTTTTGCGTTTAAAATTGAGTACAATAATGTGCCAAAAAGTTTCGGATTTGTTGAACAGAGGCGGTGCGAAGAGAAAACTATTGGATGGTCACTTAAAACTGGACAGAGGTCAGATTAGAGCAAATGGGGAAGAAATGATTAGAAGAATGAGAATGGCCATAATCAATTTCAAATCATTAGGTTGGATAGTTTCTGCGTGGTTTATGTGGCTAGACGAACAGACAGACGAAAGGTTAGACGACGACTATAAATGCTATATATTTATATAATACGCACCTAAAAATGAATGAAGAAAAGAAAAACTTCTATGCAAATATTACTCAAACAATGCTAAATATTTATCTTTTAACTTTACTATGTCACTGCTTTGATATCAATACATATTACAAACGCGCAACTTCAATTACACAGCGTATCTTCCTTCAATACCCATTTATCAAACTACCACCTCTGTCCGTCCGTACACAGACAAAAAAAAAAAAAAAAAAAAAAGAAAAAAAAAAAAGAATCGTATCTCGCAGGGGGTTTACAAGCGCAATCCGAAAGTCCGATTTGCATCTCAACGATAGTGGTCAGATAGCGGGAGGGAGGTGATTTTATATGCGAAGGATAGAAGCCCCATCACTGTATAAGGGTAGATAACATCCTCCCCCCCTTTACGGTGGTGGTTTGCATATATGCATAATAATAAGTCCACTAATCGAAGCCGGAAGCCTTATATACTTGTTACCGATAGGGAACTCTCGCATTGTCTTTCAAGCGGAAAAATCCCACACACGGAGCTTTGGTCGTGATGTCCCTATTTGTCTCTTGGACAGTGGTCAGCAGACGGATTTGGCGAAAGAAGGCTTAGAGTGAACTTGACCGGTTAAAGAATCTTTTTGTTTTCTTGGTGAAATTATATGTATTTGGCGGATTATTTACAATTGTTGAATAACCTTTGGTGTTTAAAATTATATATATATTGGTTAAATGTATTTTTAAGAGTGCATTCGAAAAAATGCTTTTCCACCTTCAACAGCTCGAAATTTTCTGATACAATTTCAGACTCATTTCTAAAAGTAGAAACATGAAACTTGCTGGGGCGATTTTTGAAGGGATGTATAAGATGCCGTGTGATTTCATTCCTCGCTCAATCCATTAGAATTAGATTTATGAACAATTATTTTCTAAGTTCGATCATTTTTCCATTCGCAGATCTCCCGCTTCGGAAAAATTGGTCCAAAACGTCGTTTTTGACAGTTTTTTTTTTTTTTTTGGCAACATTTTCTACATTTATCAAACAAACGACCAGCACGGCCCATTGCGTACTTTTTAAATAAGAAAATTTCCCAGTTAGATGCATTTGAGAGCAAAAACGATTTAAAAATAAATCGGAAAATAAGCAGTTTGAATCGGAATACACCCTTAAAATTGTAACACATTCAGGTTCAAGAGTTATCTTCTTTTAAATGAAATTTTAAGTAAATTAGAGTAAAAAGAATAAAAGAAACTGCTTTACCTCAAGTGATGAACTTAAACTTATTATAAAATGCGTTTTTCTTTTAAAATACATACCGTATTTTAATTCTGATAATGATTTATTTATTCTTTAAGAGTGTATTCCAATCCAAACTGCATATTTTTATTATTTACTTTTTAATTTAATTTTGCTCTCAAACGCACCAAACTGGCCAATTCTTTTACTTAGAAACAACACAATGTGCCGTAATTGTTGATTTTTTAATAAATGCAGAAAATATTGCAAAAAAAAATGCTGTCAAAAACGGCGTTTCGACCCAATTTTCGAAGCGGGAGATCTGCGATCGAAAAAAACTTTGGTGTTTAAAATTATGTATACCGGTTAAATGTACTTTTAAATGAATTAGAATAAAAAGAATAAAAGAATGTATGTAATATAAAGATAATGATGTAAAGTACTTAAATTAAATAGGTTCCAAGACATTTGAAATGTAGAATTTCTAGAACATTCTTATCTTTTCTTTTTTCTTTCCCTCTCTCATAAGTCTTTTTAAAATTAGAAATATCTCAAGAAATTATTAAAGCTTCGCTGAGATTTATTTCGCTTCGCAATTTTATTCAAAGCTTCTGCCACTTTCCCTTATTGAGAGTATAAAGCGTTAGTACAAAAGCAAATTTTTAACGAGACGCAGTTATTATATTTAACTGAACTATCACATTTATTTAAAGGACTTACAGAGGTAGTGTTAGTAAGAGTTGTAAAAAAAAAGATATTTTAGGGAATTTGAGCTGAAATTTTGAAATAATGCTAGAAGAACATTTACAAAAATTGATGTAATGTGTGTTAATACTCGCACAACACATCTTAAGAAAGGGGGAGATAATTAAATTAATTCCACACATTAACCATAATGACCACAAACTCTAATCATTTCGCTAGCGCAATTTATTTACATGTCTTTCATCATCGCTGTCCAGAGCGCATATGTACAGGTACATACAGAATTAAAACAGATTCACTACAGGCGCCATCTACAGGCTCTTTCACATAACACTCAAGATATAACATATTATGATGTAACATACTGGGCGTAACATACTGGGGCCCCATGACCACGTCATCATCATAAATAAATATATAACAAATTGACACATTAATACAATACACAATGTAAACATAAAAATATATAACAATAATATTACACAATAAATTCACATTTATATCTAGAAATTTAAATAATTTCAGAAAGAAAAGTTAATTTTCATTTATTGGCAGTTTGACTAATTTGTGGATTGGTCTTTTAAGTTTACCTATGGCAGTTTTTAAATTCACTGATCTTACTCTGCTGTCAGAACTTTTGAAAATGTCAATTATTCTTGCCATTTTCCATTTCAACGGTGGCAAATTATCATCTTTGATGAGCACTAAGTCGTTTACACATAAATCTTCTGTCGGAAATTTCCACTTGTTGCGCACTTGCAACTGTGTAAGATAGTCCTTAGACCATGCTTTCCAGAATGACTGGGAAATATTCGTAATCAATTTCCATCGATCTCGAATTGAAATTTTCATATTTGTAATGTCTGGTTCGGGAACACTCTTTAAATCTGACCCAATGAGAAAGTGACCTGGAGTTAGGACTGAAAGATCATTTGGGTCCTCCGAAATAGCGACTAATGGGCGAGAATTCAGAACTGCTTCAATTTCCGCCAAAACTGTTGCAAATTCCTCTTGAGACAAGATCTGCGACCCAATAATTCGTCTCATATGGTACTTCATTGATTTAACCGCTGCCTCCCAAAGACCTCCAAAATGGGGAGCAGATGGAACATTCGTAGTCCATTTTATACTCTCATTGTGCAAGTAGTTGCCGATTGCTTCTGATGCAGCGACTTTCAAATAATTCTTTGCTCCTATATAATTAGCACCACAGTCACTGAAGATCTCTATTGGCTTACCTCGACGTGCAATGAATCTTTTCAACGCAGCTATACAGGCGCTGGCACTCAGATCACTAACAAGTTCCAAATGAACTGCTTTGGTAGAGAAACATACGAAGATACAGACGTACATTTTGACTGGCTTTACTCCCCTACCACGTCGAAGACTTATTAGAAAAGGTCCACAAAAGTCGGTGCCACAACAAATGAACGCTCTTCCTTGGCTCACTCTTGATGTTGGTAAATCAGCCATGATTTGTTTCGAGAATTCGCTGCGAAATCGTGCACAGATAACACAATTTTTTATTGCTTTACGGATAAGAGACTTCGCACCCACAATCCAATAGGTTTGCTTCACGGCAGAATTTATTAGCTGTACTCCTCCATGTAAGTATTTTAAATGATAAAATTTAATTAACAAGGTCGTAACTGGGTGATTTTTAGGCAAAACTAAAGGATATTTTGCAGTCTCTGGTATATTGGCATTTCTTAGCCGTCCACCAACTCTTAAAAACCCACGATTGTCCAAAAAAGGATTTAAGGAATTTAAATTGCTGGTTTTTAGAATTTTTCCCTTCTCCAAGTTGGCTATTTCGTTTGCAAAATTCGCTCTCTGGACTAACTTAATTATAATATCATGCGACCTTTTCAATTCCTCTGTTTGCAAAAACGGAGCTGCAATTTTATTTCTCTTTGCATTATCGATGAATCGCAAGCACCACGCAAGCACTCTTTGCAATTTAGTCCACGATGAAAATTTACTCCACAATTGTTCAACTAACTCTAATTTACCGACCAAATTTTCAGCAAGCTTGACCTTCTGTTCTTTCAATACATCTACACTATTGATTTCCGTAGCCGTTCTCAATATCTGTTTGGGCCAGCTCTCATTATTACTTCGAAGCCAAGCTGGACCTTGCCACCATTTCTCGTTGTTAACTAAACTTTCAGCAGCAATTCCTCTTGTTAGTATATCGGCCGGGTTGTCTTCCGTAGGACAGTAGTACCAATCACTAGGGTTGGTTTTCTGTTGGATTTCTAGAACCCTATTACCTACAAACTGTTTCCACCTTTTCGCACATCCTTTAACCCAATATAATGCAATGGTGGAGTCACTCCAATATACTACTCTTTGAATTCTATCCTTAAAAATATTTTTCACATAATTTCCGACTCTAGCACCTATTACAAGACCCATCAACTCTAAACGCGGCAAAGTTAATTTCTTTAACGGTGCTACTCTATTTTTTGACAAAATAAATGACACTTTATAATTTCCACTATTATCACAATATCTAAAATAAAGAACTGCTCCATACGCACTTAATGAAGCATCACAAAAAACATGTGCCTCTACTTGTTCATCTTTACAATCAACTAAACAAAATCTGGGAATAGTTATATAATATATTTTCTCAATTTCGTTGCACCACTTAAACCATTTTTCCCGCAAATCATCGGGCAACACTTCATCCCAATCACAACCTGTTTCCCAAATTTCCTGTAACAATAATTTAATACGAACAACAAATGGCGAAATCAGGCCTAGGGGATCAAAAATACGAGCTGCTGTTTTCAAAACACACCTTTTACTGTTTTGCAACGTTTCCCAAGATTCTATTAAACCCTTAACTTCCAATGATAATTCATCTTTCTCTGGACACCAATTTAAACCTAAAATCTTCAACTGCTGAACACTTTCTTTCTCTATATCCTTAAAGCCATTTTCTATCCAGAGTTTTTCCAACTCTCTACTATTAGACCTCAGTTTTCTCAAATTAAATCCTCCACTCTTTAAAATATTTACAGCGTCCGAAGATAATTCGAACGACTCACTCACAGTACTTCCTCCAAAAAATAAATCATCTACATATAGAGCTGAATTTAACATTTCAAATGACTTAGGATTGCTATTTTCAAAATTTTTAATGTGATGTTTTATAGTAGCACTCAAAATAAAAGGAGACACTTTACAGCCAAATGGTAATCTTTTCATTCTCATGAATTCGTAATCTTTATTAGGATCATCCGAATACCAAAGAAATTTTAAAAATTTCCTATCTCTCTCTGAAATTCCTATCATTAAAAAAGCTTTCTCTATGTCAGCATTAAACGCTATTTTATGTTTCCGAAAATTTAGAATAACATCAAGAATATTAGGATTTAAATTAGGACCAGTTTCTAGACAATCATTCAAAGACAAATTATTTTTAGATTTTGAACTACAGTTAAATACTATCCGAACCTTAGTTGTTTCTTTATCTTCTCTAACAACTGCTCTATGAGGCATAAAATATTCTAGCTGATCCCTCTGACATTTCTCAATAATCCCGTTTTTCAATTGATCGCTTATTATTTCTCGATATTCATTAACAATCCAATTGTTTTTAGAAAAACCCTTATTTAACTCATCAAATCTTTTTTTTGCCAAAAAATAATTACTTTCTAATTCATCACAACTAATTTTCCATAATAAATCAGTTTCATACCTCCCATTCACAAATTTTAGATTTCTTTCAAATTGATCTATCAATTCTTTATCCGCTGAATTTAATTCTTCATTTTCTTTAATACCTAAAGTCTCGAGTTCCCATAAATTTTTCATTGTTTCATTTAAATCTGAATCCCGTATTAACCCACAATGTATATTACCATCATTTATCTGTTCGATACTTCCACTAGCCACGTAGCCAAAACAAGTATTCTGTAATAGAAGTCGCGGATTTTTTAAATATATTTGCCCTGGTCTCAACAACTCATAAAATATTTCGGCCCCTAATAATACGTCCACTTTTCCAGGGATATTAAATGTATGATCAGCTAAAGCGACTGACTCAGAAACATCCACCTGTATTTGAAATACTTTATGTGGAATAAGATCTGTTATTTTGTTCACTACCAACATATTTATATCTCTTTGAAAACTCTTATCTCGGTTAGAAATCGTAGTATTTACACACCCATTCACACTTAAAGATGAATCATTTAAACACGATATTACCGTACTCGTTTTATCTGGTTTCAATTGCAAACGATTCACACAGTCTCTGCTTATTAAGCAAGTTTGACTCCCGACATCTAACAGGCATCTCGCTTCATACCACTGAGAATTTTTATCTTTAATCAAAATCAAAGCTGTACTCAATAAAACATTTTTTGTTTTATTTTTTGCCAAACTACTAGCGACCACAGACCTATCTGACTGACTAGGAGGGATGGAAGGAGAAAGCGCATCGTTACTTTCCCCTCTCTGATCTACATTATCGGAAACAGATGTGAAGCTGGGCGATTTTTCTTTACTCGACTGAATATTTATATTTTCTTTTGGATAGTGGATTAACTTATTATGCGGTTTTTTACAAAAACAATTTTTGCTCTTACAAACTTTTACACTACAATTGGGATGCAAACATTTAAAGCATAGTCTATTTATTTTAACAACATCTACTCTTTCCGGAATTGTAAGACTTTTAAATTTCGGACAAAAATACAGTTCATGATTTTCATTTTTGCATAAAACGCAAGTTTTTATTTCAGAAAAGAACACATTCGAAACTTTCTTTTGAAACGTTGGATTTGGCGATTTATTTCCAAAAAATCTTTTATTTTCATTTCCGTTTTGTTTCCTAAACACATTATTGTCAGTTTTTATTTTATTTTTCGTAGAAAGAAAAATATCACATTCACGACCTAATTGTTGCGGTTTAAAATATGATTCTCCCTGTTTTGCTCCAATGTGAGACATTAAATCACTATCTAATGAACCAAAAATCTTATCCGAAACAATTAGCTCACACAAAGATTTAAAATCATTCACTTCACGTAACTGACAGTAATATTCGAATGCTGCACTTAATCTTGACGCATATTGGACATAACTTTCTGAAGGTAATTTTTGCGCCTTACGGAAATTATTCAAACACTCCTGTGGAGTTGGTTGAAACTCCTTTAACACTACATTTTTTAATTTATCATAATTACACAAATCTTCCTCTGATAAATAAATCATTATATTATTTGCTTTTTCACCTAACATATTCAAAAGTATTTCAGCTTTAAATTCCTCAGGTACATTTTTTGTTCTGAATGCTTTTTCTAAGGACTGAAAGAAAAGGCTAAATGACTCTACCCTAGATGGCACAGGTATCGTTAAAGTTTTAATGCTCTTAATAAAACTTTCTACATTATTTATTGACTCCATTTCACTTTTTACCGATGAAAATGAATTATTTTGAAGCGATTCCTTCCGAATATTAGCGATTTCTAACTCCTTTTCTAGCTGTGCTAATTTTATTTTTTCAAACTCAGAATATTGTGAAGATTCTTTACGAACATTAGCTAGCTCTATTTCTTTTTCTAACTGAGCAAGCTTTATTTTTTCTAATTCTAATTTTGATTTTTCCGATTCTTTTTTAATTTTAATTTCTTCAACCACATATTCAACAACACTTTTAACTAAATCCAAGTTATTTAAAAAAGAGTCACTTTTTTCAATTAACTCTTTTAATTCAATAACTTTAGCTCCTTCAGGAATTATTAACCCTAACTCTTCAGCGACGAGTTTTAACTCGTCTTTTTTCAACTTATCTATCACTGACATGATTAAATATATGAATATATTTACACTAATAACACAAGAAATCACAAAATTATTGAAACAACACTGCAAATCTACCAGAAATAACTAAAATAATTTTCTTAAAATAGTTCCTACAACTGACACAAAATCAATAGTTACGAATAAAATACAATATCACTAGCTACGAATAAAATATACAACTCAATACACAACACTAATTAATTAACATAAGAAAACCACAAAACCACAATTTATACAACTAAACTAAATCTCCGAAAAACCAAACTACATACTACTCACCCCTTTTCTTCGCAACAAAGAAAGCGCGCAAATATTCTGCGCCGTTCTATAGACAAACAAATCAAAACGTGTGGCTCTTACCAGCACTCGTGACACCATGTTAATACTCGCACAACACATCTTAAGAAAGGGGGAGATAATTAAATTAATTCCACACATTAACCATAATGACCACAAACTCTAATCATTTCGCTAGCGCAATTTATTTACATGTCTTTCATCATCGCTGTCCAGAGCGCATATGTACAGGTACATACAGAATTAAAACAGATTCACTACAGGCGCCATCTACAGGCTCTTTCACATAACACTCAAGATATAACATATTATGATGTAACATACTGGGCGTAACAGTTTTGAATATTAAGGGTGTATTTCGGTTCAAACTGCTTATTTTCCGATTTATTTTTAAATTCATTTTGGTTTTCAAATGCATCAAACTGGCAAACTGTCTTATTTAGAAATTACCCAAGGTGCCGTGAGGCTCGATTCTTTGATAAATGCAGAAAATATTTCAAAAAATGCTGTAAAAAACGACGTTTTGAACCGATTTTTCCGAAGCGAAAGATCTGGGAACGAAAATAAAAAAGAGTCCTACCGAGAAGGTAATTGTTTATACATCAAATTCTAATGATTGGAGCGTAATATAACGTCACCTTAAAGGTCTCTTCCAAAAATCCACAAAGCAAGTTTCATGTGTTCTACTTTTAAAAATGTGTCTGAAACAATATCGGAAAATTTCAAGCTGTTGAAGATGAAAAAATATTTTTTCCTAATACACCCTTATATATCTAGAAAAAATAAAACGCAGACGGATCAAAATTCTCTGAAAAACACTATAAAATCAGCTCAAACTCTATTTCTTCGTGAAAAATTATTTAAAAAAAGACAATGACACATAAAGAATAATGATAAAAAAAAAAGAAAATACCTAAATCTACACAAAGAATGTGTATTTCAGGTACATATAGAATCTGTCGTAAACTATTTTTAAATCTCAGTCACGCAGTTCTGTGACTAATATTTATGGTCACATGCACATAAAACTTCGCATAACGCAACCCTCGTTACTAGACGTGTCTGGAAAAGCACGTTTGGGATATTTTTATGGGTCTATTCTTTGGCCATTTTTTTCTTTTTTTAGAGGTAGTTTTGTTTTTTATACATCTTTCTTATGTTCCGAAATTGAGAGAGCAGGTGGTTTTGAAGGGGCTCGTTATTAAATGCCCTTTTTTGTGTGTGCGTGTGTTTTTTAATATCGATTAAGCAAACTTCATGTTCTAGTTCTTAATAGATAATGAACTATAAAATGTTTATCGTAATATTAATAATATGTATTTCACAACTAAAAAGTAAGAATTTATATTATAAATAAATATTTTGCTTTATAAGACGTTATTGTATTAATAAAAACATTTAAAATACATTAAAAAAATTATTTACAAATTTCAACTCTTTTTAAGGGTGTTTTCGAAAAAACGCTTTTCCACCTTCAACAGCTCGAAATTTTCATATACAATTTCAGACATATTTTTAAAAGTAGAAACATGAAACTTGCTGAGGGGATACCTGAAGGGACGTATGAGGTGCCGTGTGATGTCTTTTTACGCTCAATTCATTAGAATTTGAGTTATAAACAATTACCTTATCAGTATGACCCTTTTTTTTCGTCCAAAAATCTCCCGCATTGGAAAAATCGGTTAAAATTGCCGTTTTTGATAGCTTTTTTGCAATATTTTCTGCATTTGTCAAAGAATCGACAATTACAGCACCTTGAGTACTTTCTGAATAAGACAATCTGCCAGTTTGATGCATATGAGAGCAAAAATGAATTTAAAAGTAAATCGGAAAAAAAAGCAGTTTGAATCGAAATACACCCTTAATCGATATTTTTAATCTTCAGAATGTAAATAGAAAATAAAATTACAAACATAATGAACCTGAAAAACTGGAATAAATAATTATTGAAATTAAATTAAATATGTCACGCGCTTTTTAATTTGGATACTGACCGCGTGGTCTAGCTAAATAATCATCTTGTAAATTGTCTAACCGTTCAATCCGTATTTGTAACGATTCTCTATACACAAAGTGCCGTAATGGTAGATACCTTGATAAATGCAAAAAATTTTGAAAAAAAAAAAAAAAAAAAAAAAAAAAAAAAAGGAAAGAAAAGAAAAGAAAAAAAAAGAGCAGTCAAAAACGGTATTTTGAACCGATTTTCCCGAAGCGGGAGTTCTGGGAACGAAAAAAAAGATCATACTAAAAAGGCTATTGTTTATAAATCCAATTCTAATGACTGGAGCAGAAAATGGCATCACACGGCACTTTCTACGTCTCTTCCAAAATCCCCTCAGCAAGTTTCATGTGTTAATGATATCTTTTAAAACTGAGTATGAAATTTTATCAGAAAATTTCGAAAATCTTTTTTTTTCTTAATACACCCTTAACACAAAACTAATTTTTTCTCAATATTGGAAAAAAAAAAAAAAAAAAAAAAAAAAGAAAGAAAGAAAAAGAAAAAAGAAAAGAAAAAAAAGAGCAATCAAAAACGGCATTTTGAACCGATTTTTCCGAAGCGGGAGATCTGGGAACGAAAAAAAAAGATCATACTAAGAAGGTTATTGTCTATAAATCCAATTCTGATGACTGGAGCAGAAAATGACATCACACGGCACTTTCTACATCTCTTCCAAAATCCCCTCAGCAAGTTTCATGTGTTAATGATATCTTTTAAAAATAAGTCTGAAATTTTATCGGAAAATTTCGAAAAGCGTTTTATCGAGTACACCCTTAACATAAAACTAATTTTTTCTCAATATTGGAAAAAAAAAGAAAAAAAAATGGACCCGAAAGAGTTAAGACCGACCTCCTACCCATCTCGACGCCGTCGGGCCTATCTGGGACCAAAAACATTTCCGCCTGACCGAAACCGGGCTCGATACCGAATATTGATCCCGATAAACGATCCGGAACACCAGACCACCCCTGAATACTTTGCGAAGCACGGGTCACTAAAATAAGTCTATTAGATGCTTCATTAGCCGGCGGTACTCGCGCCAGTGGGTTTTGCAACTGGGGGTCCAATTTCCCAAGACTTGATAAAGAAAAAAATAGGAATGTCTACGCTGGTTTGCATCGATTATCTCCTGCTGGTCAAGAGTGGACCATAAACTTTCATTATTATTTTAGTTGTCTGTTTTTCTATTGTGACCAGGCCCTGATTACCTTTGAAGCTGTGGGAAGCGCAATTTCATTTTAGAAGAGAAGAGCTTTCTAAATTCAATTTAACTTACCAAAGCTTACGAATATTATTCCAAAGAATGGATCAGTTGGATTCACAGATATTCCCCTTTTTTTTTTAAATGTTTTTCTAATACCCAAAAAGGATTTTACTTATTTTTCTCGATCGTATCCAATCGAGGTATCCAAAAGGATTTTGCATGGTACGAGTATAAAAATGTAAGTTGTGTAAAAAGGTTAAATTTAGAATGTATGCATAACACAAAATACCAATATTTTGAAATATTTCTCTTATTTTGGCAATAAATTATGAGTATTTTATGTTGCTCGCACAAACCAAATTCAGCATTACTTAAACTCAGTGTACAAAATACACATACATCTAAAATAATGAACAAACTGAAAAACTGTAATCAAAGTGGTTGAATTTGATCTATTATGCGAAAAAATGTTTTGTTATAAAAGCTATTTTTTTGTGAAATACTTCTTAATATATACAATTTATCTGCATAGTAAGATTGATAATTTGAAAAGAAATTAGCATTTTGGAATGGAATTATAATTCAATATTAAATTTGAGGCCTCCTGTTTTCTCGATTTCGGTCCCCCTTCAAAATTTTCTAAGGGAAGCATCTCGTGTCTCCTGCTTCTCATGTCTATTCGCTAATCAGGGCCTGATTGTGTCTCTCCAGGAAAAAAAAAAAAAAAAAAAAAAAAAAAAAACATTAATCAGTGCACTGATATTAAGGATTCTTCGATGTACAGGGTAATCAAGAAATAAGTTGTCCACTTCAGAGGGTTGTAGAATGGGTTCTATTGATCAAAATGAGATCAACGGTTAAGTCAAATAATGTGTTTGAAATTTATTTAAAAAAATTACAAACATTAAAATTATAAAAATTTGCCTACAGGAGGCACTTTAATGGATATAAAACATTTAATTTCGTAAAACGTAATACTCTTTAGGAATTTAACTGAATCCAGTAAACATCGGACATACACTGGATACAATTAAATTTTAAAATTTTCTTTTAGAAACAAGAAATAGTCCTTGGGAATTTAACTGAGCATCAAACACACACTGGATTAAGTTAAAATTAAAATTTTTGTTTTAGAAGAAACAAATATTCTTTAGGAATTTTACTGAATTCCGTAAACATCCAACATACGCTGGATTCAGTTAAAAATTTTATTTTAGAAAGAACAAATATATTTTGGTAATTTAACTCAATCCAATCACCTTCGAATACACACTAGATTCAGTTAAAAAAAATTCTTTTAAAAACATCCAATATTAAACTGAATCCAGTGAACATTGAACACACATTGGATTCAGTTAAAATCAAATTATTTATTTTAGATTCAACAAATATTCTTTAGGAATTTAACTTAATCCAATGAACATCGAACATACACTAGATTCAGTTATAATTAAAATTTTTATTTTAAAAATAACGAATATTCTCTGAGAATTTAACTAAATCCATTGAATACTCAATGGATTCAGTTAAAATATTTTTTTAAACAGCAAATATTCTTTGGGAATTTAACTGAATCCAGTGAATATCGAACACACTCTGGATTCAGGTAAAAATTTTCTTTTAGAACAACGATTATTCTTTGGGAATTTAACTGAATCCAGCGAAAGTCGAACACACACTGGATTCAGCTAAAATTAAAATTTTTATTTTAAAAATAACGAATATTCTGCTGGTATTTAATTGAATGAACTGAACATCGAACACACTTTGGATTCAGTTAAAATAAAAATGTTTATATTAGAAACAACAAATATTCTTTAGGAATTTAACTGTATGAACTAAACATCAAAACACATTGGATTCAGTTTTTAAAAAAAAATTAGGAACAACAAATATTCTATAGGAATTTAACTAAATCAAGTTTATGTTCGATATTTTGTTGTGTTTTTTCCGTGAGGTTTACCAGTAGTAGAAATTGCAAGAGAAAATATGATTTTTAAAATTGTGCATAAGGCGAATTTGAAACTCATAACAATAAACTGATCGTGTGTAAACTGGGTCCTCCTAAGTTATGACAAATCACCTTTTTTGGAACCCTGAACCAGTATCGAAAATCATTTTTCTCTAATCGAATGTAAACCGATTTATATCAGTTTAGATGATTGGATTCGTGCACGCATGAACGTAACTGCATCGGATTACTGTCAATTCTCGAAAACCTACCCCACACCATCGATCATAACTCCAACTCTACGGACTTCTGACGTCACGTGACTGTGATGATACCGGTTAAGATAAATGATATTTAAAAATTCACAACATACTTATATATCATCTTGAAGTGTCACTATTTTGCAAAATAAAACCCGTGAAAAATGATTATTTATTTGAATAAAATAACTATTAGATATTCAAAGTGGTTTCAGAGATGTAAGATTACTAAAATTATCATTTTTCCACCTCAGTTTTCACCACCGTGGCTTGTGAACCTCGAAAAATTAAATTTATCATTTTCACGTTTTGAAGTTTGACATAAAAACTAAATAGAGGCAAGAGATGAGAATAATCCAGTACAAAAAACATAGTAAATGTATTTAATTCGGTATGAAATAAAATGTGTACCTACAACCGTTACTGACTTTTGCTTAGTACAACGTATAACATTTATCAGTCCATCCTGATAAGAATTTCAGATTTTTTAAAGCTCTTAATCTCATCTAAATTATGTTTTTTTTTTTTTTTTTTTTTTTTTTTTTTTTTTTGAATATGATTTAAGAAAAACATTTTAACATTTTAAATTCATGAAATACGAACTTTTGCTTTATATACAATGTAACATTTATCAGTCTATCCTGAAAAAAGTGTAAGTACCTATCTAAACTATAACTTTTAAATGTGAATTAAGAAGCACTGTGTCTTAAGAATTTAAACTGCATGAAATAAAACGTGATTCTACAACCGTAACTGAGTTAAGCTGAGCACATAGGACAGTGTATTACATAGGAATATTACAGCAACCGTAAGTAACTTTTGCTTAGCACAATGTATAGCATTTATCATTCCGTCCTGATAAAACTTTCATTTTTTTCGAAGCACTTAATCTCATTTAAACTGTAATTTTTAAATATGATTTAAAAAATGCATTTTATGATTTAAAATTCATGAAATTTAAAATCTACAATCGTAACTTTCGCTTCGTATACAATTTAACATTGATCAGTCTATCCTGAAAAAATCTTCCGATTTTTCTAAGATCTCATCTAAACTGTAATTTTTAAATATGAGTTTAGAAGTACGACGTTTTAAGAATTGAAACGTGAAAATCTACAACCGTAACTGACTTTTGCTGAGTATACATTGTATAACATTTATCAGTCCGTCCTGGTAAAACTTTCAGATTTTTTCCAACTCCGTCTAAAGCCTATCTGATAATGACACATTTTCCCTTCAGAGTCTGACACCTCTTGATGTGGAAAAATAAATAAACACGAAAGCTATAATGAATAGCATTTATCGGTCTATACTGATAAAAGTTTCAGATTTTTAAGTAAATACCTATAAGAACTATCCGCAAGACTGGTGACGTCACAGCAACGTCGTTGTAAAGTCACATTGTGACTTTGTGACCATCGATCGTCGATGTGACGTCACGTGACGTCGATGTGAAGTCGTTATGGCCGTTTTAGAGCTTTTTGTGACGTCACATTGTGACCACTTTGTGAAGTCACCGTGTGACCAATTTGTGAAAAATGTGTCATTTATGACTATTTTGACATTAACATTGTGGCGAAACTGTGACAAAAGCGACGATATTTAAATTGCCAGAAACATGTTTTTTAAAGTAAATAACATGTTTTTAAGATAATTTTGTAATTTTCTAAATATTTTTTAAAGTCACATCTCAGTCACAATGTGACGTCACTGAGTGGTGGCATTTTGGTCACAAATATAATGTGACTCACAGTGACTCACAAAGTGACTCACAGTGACGTCAATGTGACCATGCATGCTATGCAGGTATGATTTTTAAACATCCCGTAAAGCATGGTGACGTCACTGCAACGTCGTTGTGAAGTCACACTGTGCCTTTGTGACCATCGATTGTCGATGTGAAGTCACAGTGACTAAAATGTGAAGTCGCTATGGGCATTTTAGAGCTCTTTTGGGAAGTTTCACAAAGTGGTCACTAAGTGACAAATTTGTGAAAAATGTATCATTTGTGACTAATTTGACATTAACATTGTGACGAAAGTGTGACAAAAGCGACGATACTTAAATTGCCAGAAACATGTTTTTAAAGTAAATAACATGTTTTAAAGGATATTTATAAATTTCTAAAGATTTTTAAGAAAGTCACATCTCAGTCACAAAGTGACGTCACAGAGTGGTGGCATTTTGGTCACAGATGTGATGTGACCAAAGTGACTCACAGTGACGTCACTGTGACCATGCATGCTATTAGGGATGAGTTAAGAAGTATATTGTTTTAAGAATTTAAACTGCATGAAGTAAAATGTGAATCTATAACCGTAACTTATTTTTACTTATAGTACAACATTTATCAATCTATACTGATAAAAGTTTTAGATTTTTAAGTAAGTAAGTACCTATAATGAATTATAATTTTTAATCTTCTGAATCCCAAACCGCCCGAGATATCTCAAGGCCCCCTGTCCTCGCTCGAGGAAACGCTCGCGAGCTAATGCTATTAATATGGGGAAGCATTTTTCTAATAACTCTTTCGCATTTTCACATTTTTTTTTTTTTTTTTTTTTTTTTTTTGCATTGGATAGCTGAGGTGCATGCCGACAGCGCACCTTTTTTTCTTTTTCGATTTTGGTTGCAGATATTTTTTTTTTAAAAAGCACTTTCAGTTTCGAAACCGGTTTTGTAAGTGAAACTAACTTTGTAAAAAATATCTGCATTCAAAATCGAAAAAGTAAAAAAGGTGCGCTGTCGGCATGCATCTCAGCTATTCAATGAAAAAAAAAAAAAAAAAAAAAAAAAAAAAAAAAAAAAAAAAAATCAAAAATGTCAAAATGCGACAGAGTTATTAGAAAAATGTTTCCCCATAGGAATAGCATTAGCTCGCGAGCGTTTTCTCGAGCGAGGACAGGGGCCTTAAGATATTTTAATTCGTATATCTTAATCCCCATGAGAAAATTAAAACAACAATATTTGCTTTAACTAATAACAGAAGATTCCGTATTTAAATAATACGAAATTAGCTATTGATTTTTTCTTGTGTAAAATAAGATTTTCTGAACTTCATAATTTCTAGAACGTGTTCTATCATGGGATTTTAAAGGATTAAACATGACTTAAGAAGTATATCGTGTTAAGAATTCAAACTGCTTGCGAAACAAACCGTGAATCTACAACCATAATTGACTTTGGCTCATAGTAAAATGTCTAACGTAGATAAAAGATAAAAGTTTTAGATTTGTAAGTAAGTATCTACATGAACTATTTTTGAATATGAATTTTTAAATATGGGAGTAAATATTTAAGAATAAATATGAGAATAAATATTTAAGAATTCAAAATGCATGAAACAAACCATGAAACTACAACCGTAACTGACTTTTGCTGAGTACATTGTATTAACATTTATCAGCCAAATATGATAAAAGTTTCAGGCTTTTTCCACTGCGTCTAATACCTATCTAAACTTCATCAAAGCATAGAAAACTGATAATGACACATTTTCCCGTCAAGTTGTCTCACATCTCTTGAATTGGAAGAATAAATAAACACGAAAGCTCTGAAATTTTTGTCAGTCCATATCTTGATAAAAGGATACTATTCTGTTATCCTGTCGACCAATTTCGCCAAATTATACAGATCGCCAAACTAATAGCCAAATTATAGATATTGATATAATTTTTATCTTAAATAATGAAAAAACAAATAATTAGTAGAATATTAATAAAAATACAAATAAAAAGTCAAAATAAAAATCACTTAATGACATTTTAAATACGTGAATCGTATTTAATGTCATTGAATGCGACATCCACGATCATCCATTATTGGCATTTAATCTAAAAATTTGGCGATAATTTTTTGGTCGACGGGATAACCTAGTAGTATCGATAAAAGTTTAAGATTTTTCAAAGCACTTAATCCCATCTAAGCTATAATTTTTTAAATATGATTTTGAAAATGCTGCATTTTATTATTTAAAATTCATGAAATATAAAATTTAAAATAGTAACTTTTGCTTAGTATATACAATTTAACATTTATTAGTATATATTGATAACAGTGTAAGTATCTATTTTAACTATAGTTTTTAAATATGCTTTAAGAAGTACTACGCTTTAAGAACCATCAATGTCTTGAAACTGCGATAATCTACAACCGTAACCGACTTTTACTCAGCACAATCTATAAAATTTATCATAATAATATAAGTTCCTAACTGAACTATAATTTTTAAATATGAGATAAGAATTACAACGTTTTAAGAATTTAAATTTCCTGAAATAAAACGTGAATTTACAACCGTAACTGACTTTACTGAGTACAATGTGTAACATTTATCAGTCTATACTGATTAAAGTTTCAGATTTTTATATAAGTACCTATATGAATTATAATTTTTAAACATGAGTTAAGAATGATATCGTTTTAAGAATTTAAATTTCATGAAATAAAACGTGAATTTACAACCGTAACTGACTTTACCGAGTGCAATGTGTAACATTTATCAGTCTATACTGATTAAAGTTTCAGATTTTTATATAAGTACCTATATGAATTATAATTTTTAAACATGAGTTAAGAATGATGTCGTTTTAAGAATTTAAACTGCATGAAGTAAAATGTCAATCTATAACCTTAACTTATTTTTACTTATAGTATAATGAATAACATTTATTAGTCTATACTGATAAAAGTTTCAGATTTTTAAGTAAGTACCTATGTGAAATATAATTTTTAAATGTGATTTAAGAAGTGTATCGTTTTAAGAATTCAAACTGCATGAATCTTTATAACCATAATTCACTTTTACTTAAGTAAATATAGTAAAATGCCTAGATTGTAAAATGTCTAACATTTATCAGTCTATACTGTTACAAATTTTAGATTTGCAAGCAAGTATCCACATGAACTATTTTTGAATAGGAATTTTTAAGTAATGAGTTAAGAAGGACTACTTTTTTAGAATTCAAACTGCATGCGTAACTGACTTTTGCTGAGGTACAATGTATAACTTTTATCAGTCTATCCTGATAAAAGTTTCAGATTTTCCGAAGCACTTAATCTCATCTAAATTGTAATTTTGTCTAAGGTTTAAATTTGTTTAAAATATGAGTTAAGAAATACACGTTTTAAGAATTCAAACTGCATGAACTGAACAAACCATGAAACTACAGCTGAGTACAATGTATAAAAATTATCAGTCCCTCCTGATAAAAGTTTCAGATTCTTTTTCCAACTTACGTATAACGCCTATCTAAACTTCATCAAAGCATAGAGGACTGATAATGACACATTTCCCCGTCAAAGTCTGACATCTCTTGAATTGGAAAAATAAATAAACACGAAAACTACAATGATATATTGGCGCTTCACCCGGCCGTGCTCGGACTTAGCAATGAGCTGGTGTAGTGTATGGGCGCTCATGCGTATAGCTGAAATGAAAAGACGCACGATCAGATTTGTTTACTTAGCAGACAATACTTAGACTTTGTTGCGAAATGTGTAATGAAATGACAAAAAGTAGAAGCTTTATTTATGGAAAAGAGTTGGAAAGAAGGATTGATTCTTTTGCAAGCGGTTTTACAAAAAGGGTTGTGGTTCAACAAGTGTTTTATGTGCGCAGCGCAGTTGTAGTGTATTTCAATATGCACACATTCTATTGTCGAAGAATCGTTGCAGGTATTTTGCCATCTGTAGTACAGGAGAAATTCCTACCCCTAGCATCCCAATATAAAACCATTAATTGTATTACAATATATGAACTATTGAATTTAATAGAAAATTACCACATTTAACATGAAGGAAATAAATAAATAATTAAAATGAATACAAATGGAATTTGCAGAACAAAAGCAGGCCCAAAATACTTTGGAACTACAAATGAAGTGTGTGGTTTCATCTTCGTATTTGCCATGAAAAAGCAAAATAATACGAATTTGGGGCTACCAACACACATAAACTAAAATTAAATGAAGGAGAAAACATCAAAAACGAAAGACAACAAAATTACTAAGTTGAATAAAAAAATAAAAAAGGAAAAAATAATAAAAAAATAAAAATAATAATTAAAATCACATTTGCAGTCAGTTAACAGAAAAATATACCATACATTAATATGTAAAAAGAATCATTTCATTTAACTATGCTAACCTAAACCCAATATCATAATATAAGATGGAGTAAGAAATAAATTAGATAATTAATATATGGATTTAATACACTTAAAAATAGTGTTTTAGGAATCCAACTTGTTAAAAGTTGATTACAAGTTAATCATGGAAATTAATTAAATAATATAAATAACAGTAATAGAAATTAATTGATGTAACTTACAATTATCCATACATTAGTGTCAAATGAATAATCTGTATAAAATGTTTTGCCATTTAGCTAATGCCTCTCCCCTTCTATTAAAAAATAAATAAATAACCATTGCGTATTATCCAGACAACACCGCCCTCCCCTTTACTCTAACATCTACCCACCCAGCCATCTTTAAATATATATATATGTGTGTGTGTGTGCGTTTTACCTTTTTAATTTTTTATTATTATTTTATGTTTTAATATTTTTTACGTAATGTGTTAATTATTATTAAGATCATGTAATAACTAATTGTATATTAAAGAATGTATGAATTTTTTAGGATAACCATTACTTAATGCATGATAAATTAGCGTTTTAATATTTGCATTAATAAGATGAGAAGAACATAAACATTTTATTCTATGTAAAAGATTAAGAATTATATTACGATATGCAGGATTATACATATATATATATATATATATTAATCCGAAACATTTCACTTATTTTTATTCATCATAATCCTTAATTTTCATCCATAACAAACCCGAAAACTTACAATCGCAGGAATAACTCAATTAAAAACAAAACAGTGTCAAACAAACTACATTTCCCTGAAAACACAACAACCTCCTTATCGCATTATCTTATAATGAACAGGTCTAATTCAATCAATTGAAACTCTCTGTATATATATACATACACATGATCTAATAAGGCGAAGAATGAGAGATATACTTCGACAACATCAATAAGAAAAAAAATCCGATCAAAAAAAATCGTAATAAATCGATTTCCCTTTCTCTCGTATTTTTCATTCACAATTGGAAAGGGAGGTGGATGGAGATAAAAATCGAGTGGTGTTGTTTTATTCCTTCTCCTATGTACAAGAGGAAAAAGAAGGAATCTTTGCGGGTGAAAGTTTTTTCGAGTGGTGGCAACACTGTTTATGATATGGCGTAACAAGCCCCTTTGCGCAACCCCTTCTCGCCCCAATGATGTCATAATAAGATTGTCGAGTTGAGTTAAGAGTGGAAAGGGTGCTTAGATTTTTTTTTTTTTTTTTTTTTCTGAAGATGAGATAAACAAACGAGAAATCGAAAGTGTTGCTTCAATGCGTCGTTAGATTTGTCATATAAGTGAGATGAGAGACAAGTCGTGCGCTGTACAGCGATTATGTATCGATTTCCATATAAATGTAGACCAACCTTTTTAGGTACGTTCGTAATTATATAAATACGTAGCACCCATAGTTCTCGTCAGTCCGTCCGTCTGCCCGCATATAACAACTCAAAAATTACCCAACCGAATCGTTAAATACTTAAAATATATAATTATTAGAAAATTTTGTCGAGTCATTTCAATTTTTGTAAAAATCGGATGCATAGTTCAATTACAGGGACAATCAAAAGTATTTCATCACATTACGGCCAATAGGAAAGAATAATTTAAAGTACATTTTAAAGATGTTACACTTTTCGAATGAATCTATGAAGTAGATACTAAAATATACAGTCTGTACAATTTATGATACAAAGAATATTTATTATTATTTTGCATAAATTTTAGATCAACCTTTTTCTTTGTTAAGGATGTATTCCGATCAAAACAATTTATTTTTCATTTCATTTTTGGTCTCAAATGCACCAAACTTTCAAATTGTCTTACATAGAAACTACACAAAGTGCCATGTTTGTCGATTTTTTCGTAACTGTAGAAAATGTTGCAAAAAAATTCTGTCATAAACGACTTTTTGAACCGATTTTTTTCCGAAGCGGGAGATCTGTGAACGAAAAAAAGTTCCTATTGAGAAGGTAATTGTTAATAAATCCAATTCTAATGAATTCAGCGTAAAATGACATCACAGGCACTTTCTACGTCTTTTCCAAAATCCCCTCAGCAAGTTCCTTGTTTATACTTTTAAAAAATGCGTCTGAAATTGCATCAGATATTTCGAGCTGTTGAAGGTGCAAAAGCGCCTTTTCGAATACACCCTTAAGGGTGTATTTCGATTCAAACTGCTTATTTTCCGATTTATTTTAGAATTCATTTTTGCTTTCAAATACACCAAACTTTCAAAATCACTTATTTGGAAAGTACACAAGGTGCCGTGAACACCGATTCTTTGGTAAATGCAGAAAATATTGCAAAAAAAATCAATCAAAAACGGCATTTCGAACCGATTTTTCCCTAGCGGGAGTTCTGGGAACTAAAAAAAGGGTCATACTGATAAGGTAATTGTTTATAAATCAAATTCTAATGAACTGAGCGTAAAAAGACATCACACGGCACCTCATATACATCCCTACAAAAATCCCCTCAGCAAGTTTCATGTTTCTAATTTTAAAAATGTGTCTGAAATTGTAGTTTCGAGCTGTTGAAGGGTGTATTTCGATCCAAAGTGCCTTTTTTCCGATTTATTTTTAGATTCACTTTTTCTCTCAAATGCACCAAACTTTCAAATTCTCTGATTTAGAAACGACACAAGGTGCCGTAAGTGTCGATTTTTTGATAAATGTAGAAAATGTTGCAAAAATATGCTGTCAAATACGGCGTTTTGGACAAAATTTTCCGGAGAGGGAGGTCTGCGAACAAAAAAAAGAGCATCCTGGAAAGGTAATTGTTTATAAATCAAATTCTAATTAAATCAGCGAAAAATTACTTCACACGGCATCTTCCACATCACTTCAAAAATCACCCCAGCAAGTTTCATGTTTCTACTTTTAAAAATGAGTCTGAAAATGTATCGGAAAATTTGGAGCTGTTGAAGGTGGAAAATCATTTTTTCGAATGCACCCTTGAAGGTGAAAAGCGTTTTTTCGAATACACCTTAAATTGCTGGACAATTCGCTGCAAGTGTTTTTACAGTGTGCAGTTACATTTTCCGTTTTTCTACAGGATTTTTTTAATATATTGGCAGAATGCCAGGATAAGTGCCTGTTTTATCTATCTCCTTCCTTAATTAATCTGCCGTCATGCTATCCTGTTAAGCATGGTCACCAACTGGGCAAACAAATCTTTTGAGAGATCATGTGTTTCTTTTGCGCGTCGTCTCTCAATTGGCCATGCATGAGCGCGCATGAGATCTCATCATAAATCCTGTCACGGGCGACCAAGGGCGGGAATACACAATAAATCATCTTAAATTTCCCCCCCCCCCCTTTTTTTTTCTTCAATTGGATGCGACAATCTTTGGGAAAATGTGTCATTATCAAAGGTTGAAGGTGGTTTTTTTCAGGAAATAATCTCGCACTCAGACTGATTTAATAGATAGGAGATATCGTGAAATTTTACTCCTTTATCGTGATGGGAGATAATGTAAGGATATAGCTTCTGTCTGGTGCATCAGAGATTGTTTACGAATGCAAAGAAGCATGTCTGTCTGTCTGTCAACCTTTCAAAATGTCGAAACTTTGTTGAAAATGAGACTTGTGATTTAAGTCGAACTTTATTATTTCAAGACAATGATTTGATTTTTAAGGGTGTATTCGAAAAAAAAAAAAAATGATTATTTTCTACTCTCAACAGCTCCAAATTTTCAAATACATTTTCAGACTCATTTTTGAAAGTAGAAACATGAAACTGACCGGAGTGATTTTGGATGAGACGTATCAGATGCCGTGAAATGTCATTTTTAACTGATCTCATCAAAATTTGATTTATAAAAAATTACTTTCTCAGTCCGATTCTTTTTTCGTCCCACACTGTAAAAAAAAATTCAAGAGGTTACTAAAATTTTTTTAGTAAATTTGTATTCCACAGAATTTTTTAGTAACCATTACAAACATTTTTTTTTTTTTTTTTTTTTTTTTTTTTTTTTTTTTTTTTTTGCAAGCGAAACAAGCATTTCTTTTGTAAACTGAACAAAAGAATTTTTTGTATAACTAACTTAAAAATTTTTAGTATAAGCCGCCAAGCTAATTTTAGTAATAGCTCCAAAATTTTTTTTAACAACCATTACTTGGGCTCGAAGGGCAGGAGCTTCCTTCGAGCTGCATCCAGACTTCTGGAGCGGAAGATTTTCGGCAAAACCGCAATAGATGGCAGCACCAAACGTTGCTACTGCTCCGTCAGGATATTCATAATCCCTTTATTAACGAGTACTTACACTGCATACATTCGGGGCGCATTTGGCAGTGGCCAGTATCGAACCCGGGACCTTTTAGCCTGGAGTTCGTTACTATAACCACTATGCTATCAAGGCCACACCAAGTGAGTTTTAGTAATAGCTATTAAAAATATAAAATTATTAACTCTATTCGTTGCTAACTTTTTTCTAGTAATTCTTACAGATTTTCTTGTAACCGACTAAGATTACAAAAAATTTTTTAGTAATTACAAGGATCACTAAGTTTTTTTAGTAGCTCGACACTTTTTTTTTTACAGTGCAGATCTCCAAGCTCAGAAATTTTTGTTCAAATTGTCAACTTTGATAGAATTTTTTTGCACTATTTTTTACATTTACTAAAATATTGCCAAACACGGCACATTATTTAGTTTCGAGTTTGGAGTCTGTTTCGAATATTCGTAAAAAAATAAAATTTAAGGCATTTATAAATTTTGTCAACGAATTGCGGAATTCAAATTTCGTCAAAGATTCTTCCTTATCGAGATGAGAGATAATGTAAGGGTATTATAGCTTCTATGTACTCTGCACCAAAGATCTTTCACGAATGCAAAGAAGCATGTCTTGTCTGACTCTTGCAACCTTTCAAAATGTTTAAAACTTTGTTGAAAATGAGATTTGTATAAATCGAACTTTATTATTTCAAACCAATGATTTGATTTGATTTTTAAAACTGGAGTGAATCTATTTCGAATATTCTAAATTTTCGAAAATGTAAGGCATTTGGTTCCGGAAAAAAGAAAAAAAAAAAACGGTCATCAGACAAAAAAAAAAATCGCATATAAAAACTCTCGCAAATTTCAACAAATGGTTGCCAATGAAAATAATTTTTGTCAATCGTTCGCAGAAAAAAATGACAATTCCGTCAAAGGGTTGGGGGGGGGGGAGGGTGGCGTGAATTTCGTCAAAGAATCGCGGAAAAAAAGTTTCGTCACAGAGTCGTAAAAAAAGCAAAAATTTTCAAAGGATCGCAGAAAAAACGTAAATTTCGTCAAAGGTTCGCCAAAAAAAATCGTCAAAGGATCGCCAAAAAAGAGAATTTTGTCAAAGGACCGCGGAAAAGCTCATAATTAACGCCTGGAGAATATTTCCCTCTACACCAATCTTTCAGAAAATTTCCTGTGAATTTCCGATTTTTTTTTTTCCAGAATCAACATTGAGTTTTAAAGGTATCATACAAAACATTATTTTGCGTTTTATGTGCGATCCTTTGAGAAATTTACGTTTGTAGTTTTCTAACTGATGAAAAAGCGTCATGAGGGAAATTGAAACTAGTAACTTTCATTTCCAATGCTCTCCCAATTGAGCTACCAGGAATGAAAACCTTGCAACATAATTCACAAACAAGGAATGTCTCCTAATTGGGCATAATCAAAATATCTCTTAAAATATATTGTGGCAATACCTTCTTATCGTTAAAATTCGGTTACCGAGTTCGGTTACCAACAAAATCTTTTGTTTGTTTCGGTACAATTTTGTTTTGGTATCACATTTTCCCACTTATTTTAAAATCACCCTGTATAAATTTCAGACCCCATCATGACTTCATCATCAATTACCAAATCTCACTTTTTAAAAATCTCCAAATCTCCGACTAATACTTAATTTTTTTTCACAAACATCATTTTAAAAATCGTGCCCTAATTAGGATCGGTTCGATTCGCCGGCGTGAAAAGCCGTCAATCCCTCCCCTCCCCCTTCCTACCCCAGGGCAGACGATAATTGGGATGCTTCTTATGGAGGAGGATTCTGGATCATTAGAGAAAGGAGGAGGGGTGGGGATGTGTAGATGACGAAGCCGTCGTTTGTCGCCTTGCCGTTTTAATTGCCGCACTAGTCTTGTGCATGAGTGTATTTCAGCAGACGATCATGATAATTATCGTCTGCTTAGATAAACAGTTGGAATGGCAAGAGGACGAGGTTATTGCTGTTGATTGTAATTTTTCTGAAATTCGTTGGATGCCATTTCCAGTTTTAAATTCTTTTGGTGATATTGCCATGTACTAAATATAAAATTCCTGAAAAATATTTTTAAATATAATAATAACATTCTTAAGATATTAATGCACTGTAAAAAAATCGATTGATCTTACAGAAAAAAGTACCCTATTTTATGGAAAAAAAATTGCTTTTATAACGAACTTTCTGTTATTTTAACATATGTTCTCCCTTCATTCATAAAAAATACAAATTCATTCCGTAATTTTTTTTTTTTTTTTTTTTTTGCTGACACTTGTCTACCAGATTTTTTTTTTTTTTTTTTTTTTTTTTTTTTTTCTGCAGAATCAATCATCAAAAAACTGCTACTACCCATTAATAAAAATGTTTTCGAAGAAAAATTACTATAACTTTTACTTTTAGGCAAGTTATCTAACTCATAATATCTCTGTTCTAACGCATGTCCATTCTACTTCGTACATCGCAGCCTAATGCAATAATATATTTATTTGATCACAGTATCAATGCGAAGTTTTTGTAATATGGCCTAAGATGTCATATTTTAGTAAATTGTTTTTTCAATATAATATTTGTTAAGTATCAAAACTTTACGTTGCAGTGTATTATTTTTACAATATTTCACGCGCAGATTACGGCAGACGATAATTGGAATTATTCTCATGGGGTTAGCGTTAGAGACAGGGAAAGTGTTGATGACAAAGCCTTTATCTGCTGCCTTTCTGTTTTAACTGCTGCTCTAGCCATGTGCAAGAAAGCATATCGACAGACGATCATAATTATCGTCTGCTTAGAAAAACAATTGAAATGATAAGAGAACGAGATTATTACATTTAATTTTAATTTTTGAGAGATTCTTCGAAGTCAGTTTTGAATTCTTTGCTGAATATTGCTATACAATAAATATAAAATTAGTGAAATATAGTTTAAAATATAATTATTTTTATATTCTTAAGTTATTATTGTTTAATGGTACATTTATTCAATCAAATGAACTACAATTTTTACGTTTAAAAGTGTTCCGTAGAAAAAAAATACTACAACTTTATCTAGTCAGGCAGTTGAAATCATTTTCCAGCTGCACTGTAAAACATTTGTGGAAACGTTACTCCATACAATTGGTGTAAAAATGGTGGCAAATGCTGCCTCCAATTTAATGGAGTAATTGTTTTCACATATGCAATGGTGTAATTTAAACATATATTACTGGTGTAACATGACAATGTTACACCGGTTTTAACGGTTAAAATACTCCATAAAATTGGAGGCAAGCAACGCTGCCACCAATTTTACGGAGTAATGTTTCCACAAATGTTTCTCAGTGTGGTTTTAAAAAAAGTTATATCCCACTCACCTTTATTTATACGAAATTTCGTCATCCATCTTTGTAAGCATCAATGAAAAAGCTTACGTGCTAACAGTATTACGAGCGTAAAGCGTAACTTTTTGGGACGGTCGTTAAGGCTCCGTTCAGACTGCAATACTCTTCCCTTGAACTGAATTCTTGGAAAAAGTGGAGAAGGATCCATATATCCATATAATGTCCATAAGGTATAGGATCCATTTGCGGTTCCTTCATGATAGAACGGAGGAGAATGAACAAAAGAATCGGGAGGTAAGCAGATCCATCCTACTTGACCGAAAGATTTTTTTGATGACCGGACAACTGTCTGTTGGCTACCATGTAGTATTCGCCCGGAGATGGCGGCCATTTTTTTCCCGATTTAAAATTTTTGTATTTAGATTTATTAATTTATTTTTGTTGTTTTTTTATGTATAAACTATGAAGCATTTTTTATTGTGATTTCGGAATATATATTTTTTAAAATGAATATTTGCTTTATTTAACTACTTTAAAATTTATGTCTTTACAGTTTACTAAATATAAATTCCTCCTTTCCCTACCACTATTTTTTTTTTTCGTTTTTTACAAATAACGTTTGAATTGCTGATTTTCATTTTTTAAAAAAAATGTTATGTATGTTTAATTTCTGAATGGTTCAAAAATTAAATATAAAGTGGTCTTAAGTGACCAATAAAGAAACAAGATGGTAGACTCCGAACGAATACTACATCTGTTGCCGTCCCTTTTTTGCAAAACTCATAAGAGATTAAAGACATCGTGTCACCACAATAAATGAGATGAGCCGACGAAAAACCGCAAGAAGTGTTCTTGTCTGTTTGGACCTTTAAAGAGTGGTGAGTATTGACACCTTCACAAGGAGCCGAAACACGAAGGAGGGTTCCGCTTGAGGGGCCACCTAAAAAAGCTGCGGTCTACCCACATACAAAGTACCTGTCGATCAGATAAAAGGCCGCACACACAGAAAATGTCGGCGACAGTTTATAAAACGAACGGAAGTCGGAAAACAGACGCGATCATTACCATACTCCAGAGAGGAAGATGAAAGCAGCGAAGCGTTGATGACCAGAGTCTACTAGTTTAGTAGCAGCAATCGCGTGCTAGAGACGTCTTAGAAGGTCCAAAAGTGTTCTTAAGGGTGTATTCGAAAAAACGCTCTTCCATCTTCAACAGCTCGAAATTTTTCGATACAATTTCAGACATATTTTTGAAAGTAGAAACATGAAACTTGCCGAGGGGATTCTTGAAGGGACGTATGAGGTGCCGTGTGATGTCTTTTTACGCTCAGTTCATTAGAATTTGAGTTATAAACAATTAACTTCTCAGTAGGACCCATTTTTTCGTTCGCAGACCTCCCGCTTCAGAAAATTCGGTTCAAAATGCCTTTTTTGATTGCTTTTTTTTGCATTATTTTCTGCCTTTATCAAAGAATCTGCAATTACGGCATCTCGTGTACTTTCCAAATAAGAGATTTTGAAAGTTTGCTGTATTTGAGAGCAAAAATGAATTCAAAAAATAAATCGGAAAATAAGCAGTTTGTTCAGTTTTCTTTTTTTTTTTTTTTTTAACACAATAGATTTTTTATAACAAGCCTTCAAAGTTGATGTTTTTGAGCACATTTCCCGACGAGAGCAGTAAAGTTCCTTCTTTTACCACTTTTTAAATTTACAAAATGTACAAAAAAAAAAAAAATAAAAAAAAATAAATAAATAAATAAATAAATAAAAAAAAATACTCAAATTTGTATACTCATTTTCCTTATCCCATTCACCCCCCTACCAAACAATTTACTCTGGTTTTCCAAGATTCTAAGAAAATCACGAAAACTCTGAACGGTTAGGCCAACGAACGCGATTGGGTTCGAACCCAACCCCTACCGTTTACCAAGCTTCGAAAGCAGAACCTCTTAGCCACTGGTGGAGTTTGTCCCTGGGGGAAGAATACCCCCTCCCCCCCCCCGCCCATTAAATACAACACTGCAACCGAGTCATATGAAATGCTTGTTTTGAATTTGAGATCAATTTTAACGATCCCATCTCAAAAGTCTCAAGTTCCTTCTTTCACCATTTTTTAAATTACACAAATTATTAAAAAAAAGAAAAAACTCAATCTCGCCCCCCCCCCCCTTCTTCAATTCCACCCACCCCTTTACCAAACAGTTTACTCTAAGCATAATAATTATCCCCAAAACTCATCTAACGCCGCTTTGATAAGCGAAATGTCATGCCCAAAACACTCGACGCTGATTGGAAGAGCGGCAATTAAAACGGAAAGGCGCCAAACGATAGCCTTATCACGACACCCTCCGTCCCCCCCCTCTCGCAATTTCACTCTTCACAGCCTCTAATGATCCCCCATGATTCCTCCTTTAGCTCTCCCAAGCACCCCAATTATCGTCTGCCGAGCAAACGATTTTGGCTTTTCACGCCAAACGAGTCGAATACTTGCTAATTAGTGCACGGGTTTTTTATTTAAAAAAAGAAAAAATCGAAGAAATAAAACTGGAGAGAAGTGTATATATTTGTAATGTGCGAGTTTTTGTTGGTTATGGAGTGGTGTAATATTTCCAAATGAGCGATTAGCTAAGAGAGACGTAAAGAAACTGTAATTAGGGTTTTAAGGGTGCATTCGAAAAAATTCTTTTTCACCTTCAACAGCTCGAAATTTTCCGATACAATTTCAGACACATTTTTAAAAGTAGAAACATGAAACTTTCAGGGATGATTTTTGAAGAGACGGATTACGTGCCGCGTGATGTCATTTTTCGCTTAATTCATTAGAATTTTATTTATAAACAATTACCTCCTCAGTTCGATAAATTTTTCGTTCCCAAATTTCCAGGTTCGTAAATTTCTGTTCAAAATGTCAACTTTGACACCATTTTTTGTAATATTTTTTTACATTTATCAAAAAATCGACAAACACGTTATGTACTTTCTAAGCACGTTATGTAGTTTCTAAATAATATATTTTGAAAGTTTGATGCATTTGAGAGCAAAAAATGATTTTAAAAATAAATCGGAAAATAAGCAGTTTGAATCGAAATACACCCTTAAGGATGTTATTAAATCAAAAAAGGCAACTTTGTGACATAAGCTGTAGTTTATTTTTGTTCAGAAATGCATGAAACTAGCGGGTGTTGTTACTCAGAAACTGTCGAACCGCAGTCAGTTTTCTGTTTTTTTACAAACGCAATAGATATTTCAGAACAAGCCATCAAAATGGACGTTTTAAACTACATTTTCCCGACGAAAGCAGAAAAAATCAGTCGACGAAAAGGAGATAATCGCGTGATCACGTGATCAAAATAGCTTATGACTGGGTAAGTAAATTTATTATCATAGAATATTTATTTATTATCATATAATTTGGAGGTAATTTGATAATCATAAAATGGAAAACTGAGTTCGATTCGAAACCGCTTCCACAGTCAAAATTTCCATTTTTCTATCGTCTCTATTAAAAAATGAATCTGTCAATGTGTCAAAATGTTTTGCACTTGTTGAGAAAGGCAGTTGAGAACAAACACCCTTAAACTCCCAAGCACCCCAATTATCGTCTGCCGAGCAAACGATTTCGGCTTTTCACGCAAAACGAGTCGAATACTTGCTAATTAGTGCATGGGTTTTTAAAAAAAGATCGAAAAAAAATTGGAGAGAAATGTATACTAGCAAAAGCCATGCTTTGTTTGGATTCGCGAAGCATTATTTTATAAAGCATATATTTGAAAGTAACAATATTTTTTAATATTATTTTTGCATCTTTATTAAACAAAAACGTTATTTTATGTTTTGGCGCAGTTTAATTCTACAAACGTAAGTTAAACCAAATGACTATCAATTTCCTGGGAATTTTTTATTTATGATGTAAGACTGGCTTAAAAAATATTTTCGAAGCAAACTTTTACAAAATATTTTTAAATTTTCAACTAAAAATTCTTTTAAAGATTTTTTTACAATTTCTAGTAGCTACTGGTGTTTTTTAAAGTTGTTTGAAATATGCATGTTTCCAATCTTTGTAATTAACATCAAATAATCTTTGATAGCTATTTTAGAATAATATATTTGAAGAGAGCTTGAAGAAAGTTACTTCTTCAAAATCCTATTTTCTGGAAAAACATTTGAAATCTGCTCTCGTCGATACTATGAATTTTTAACTGTAAAACTTTTTAGTCTAATTTCTTCGTTTTTATACATGTTAGTGCATGAGAATGTTTGATATTGTAGAATTTTTCGTAAGGAAAATTTCTATCGAATGCTTAATTTTGAATGCTTAATTTTGATTTTCTATTTCACTCTTGACAACGTTACGTACGTTTTTAAGCCAACTGGTGCCTATATATCCTCAATATCTACAACTGCTTCATCTAATGTTAAACCTTGGGATTTATGAATTGTAACCAGGGCCCGCTTATGAATTAGAAGTAGGGGAAGCCCGGCGTCCAATTGGGGGCCCCCTATTAATCAACTATTTTTTAAACTTATTTATTTAATAATCTATTTTTCACATGCTTAGATGATATGAAATTTTGCTATCAAAATTTCGATAAATAACATTTTTAATATTAAACTCAAACGATTATATGTTTATTATACATATGAAAAAGTATTTTATTAGATACATAATTAAATATAAAAAATTAATTTTGTAAGAAACAAATATGAAACTATAATTAAGAATATTTCAACTTCAAAATATCTTTTTATGATTTTCAAATTACAACATAATAAGAAAAACAAAATCCTTATGCAAAAAAATCCATTATTTTTTTTATCATGAATTTTTTTTCATCTAAAAGTTAAGTTTGAAAAGTAAATTTTGGGGCCCTTTTAAAAATCAATGGGTAAGCACGGGCTTCACGAGCCTATTCGGTAAACAGGCCCTGATTGTAACAGCAAAAGTTAACTGCAGAAGAAATTCTTTCCTTGAGCAATTTATGCTTCCATTTTTCCAGAATTCAATTATTGGGGGAATTGGTACGCACCAATTCTTATAAGTTTAATTACTGTAGTATTCAAATTTATCCATGATTATTCGCGATATCTGGTCTGGTGGCTTGTGATTTTCTTTAATACGTGCAACAAAGTCTAAAGTCCCGTTCACTAAACCCTTTTCAGTCCACATATGAACGTAACATTACTTTCGATACAAATGATAAAGTAAGAAATGGTTGAAGTCCATTTGTCATTTCTGAATCGGCCAACTTTTCCTTTAGTACATTTATAAAGAGCTTGAATCGAGGCAACACATTCACGATATTCTTTTAATTTTTCATTTATATAACAAATTTAACAATTAATTTTATTTGTTTACACTTCTTTTGTTGCCACTTTACAAAAAATCAAAAAAAAAAAAAATTCCATAATACAATTCTTTTAAAATGTTTAAGTGTCATTTGTGCAAACGATTTTGCTGAATAATGAAAACATATTTTATTTATTAAATTAATCATGATTCTATCTATAATTATTTACTCCATGATTTATATATTTTTTTTTCTGAAAATATACGCGTTTCATTTTTTATTTATTTGCTAAAATGCGTCCGTATTGGAAATGCATGTAAAATAAATTAATTAAAATAATATTTTTTTAAGGTTTTACTGTAAAAAAAATTATATTCTGCAAATCTACAGATCATATTTTATTTTTGTGTTTAATTTGAAGTCAAAATATTGAATTGTTTTTTTGTAAAGTGTACGACAAATTGTAATTTGAGTGGCCTAGTAGAGGATTCGCTTCGCTCATCCTAATAATAATATTTTTCTTTGAACTATGTTTTCTATTGCAATTAATCGGGCAATTTCGAAATCATTTTTAGGTTTATCCTGATTTCTAATCAGAAATTAATCGCAATTAATGTGTCTATTTAGCATTGCCCTTGATAACGATCTAAATACCACATTTCCAATATTGTTCCAATTTTTGCCAACTCCTGTGTTTGATATAGTTTGTTATTAACGAGTTATTCCATATTTTGATGTTGATTTTTAGTATTATCTAATGGTTCTATATGCATATATATATATATATATATATATATATATATATATATATATATCCTTCTATAGTAATAAAAAACTAGCCTTAAAAGGAATGATTCCTGGAATGATGCTGATGTGGAAGATTTCCGGAACTAACGAATCCGGGTTGTCCACTCCTTCCATGAGCCGAATTGACCAATCAGGAAAGGGCTCCGTCTATGCATCGCCGTATGGGTTACCATAAAGAGAGGAAAGGTTACCATCGCCAACAATCGCCAAGTTTGTCGCCAACTTGGCGATATTTGGCGACCAAAATTAGTTGTCAAAAGTGACGCCAACTTGGCGATAACTGTAATATATCGCCAAATTTTTAATTTCTTTACAACACCAGTTGTTTGATACATCATTTGAGAGGTTTGCAACTGCTTATTGATATAATGGATGTCTTGTGTGTTATCCCCCACTCTGCTCCCCAGGGGGGACACATTTTTAATTTCTTTACAACACCAGTCGTGTTATACAAGATTTGAAAGGTCTGCAACTGCTTATTCATATTATGGATGTCTTGTGTGTCACCCCCACACTCTGCTCTCCCCAGGGGGGGAGCATTGTTAATTTCTTTACAACATTGCATTGTTAATTTGTAATAATTTGTTTAACAATCTTTGCATTGTTAATTTCTTTACAACACCATTTGTGTGACACATCATTTGAAAGGTCTGCAACTGTTTATTCATTTTATGGATGTCTTGTGTGTCACCCCCACTCTGCCCCCAAGGGGGGCACATTTTCAATTTTTTACAACACCAGTCGTGTGACATATCATTTGAGAGGTCTGCAGCTGCTTATTCATATTATGGATGTCTTTTGTGTCGCCTCCCACTCTGCCCCCCAGGGGGGCACATTTTTAATTTCTTTACAACACCAGTCGTGTGACACATCAGTTGAAACGTCTGCAACTGCTTATTCATACCATGAGGTATTGGCGAGCGCAGTAAGCAGGGGTAGCCAATAATTTGGAATCGCGAAGCGATTACGTGGGGGGTTGGCGAGCATAGCGAGCAGGGGGGCGGCGCCCCCCTAGTATATATATATGAATGTAATGTTCGAGTTTTTGTTGGTTATGGAATGTAATATTTCTAAATGGCGATTGGCTAAGAGAGATGTAGAGAAACTATAATTAGGGTTTTAAAGCTGAGTGTAATGAGTGATTAATGTGTCTATTATATGTGTGATATGGAGATCTTGAAAATATTCGCGTACATTTATTGACTATTTTTTTTTCTTCTAATCTCATTTATTTTTTAGTTTCTATTTCATAATTTTTGCCTTATTTAGTATATGTATGTAATTCCTTCTCTTTCAGATCACGCAGCTGAAAATCGACCACAATCCGTTTGCCAAAGGATTCCGAGATACGGGAGCGGGGAAGAGAGAAAAGAAGTAAGTGAACAACTCAACTCTTCTTTTTTCGTATATAAAACTTTTCCCAATTTCTGTGGATAAGCTAAATTTCTCAATTCTGTTCTCGATTCCAACAAAACTTAACCAAAAAATATATTGAATAAAATGTGTTCGGTACCTAGAGTGTACCCATTTGATTTCTTTTATTAAATAATATTTCTGGTGCCGAACATCTTTATTTGAATTGAAAATAAATATGCAGTTTTTACATCTGGGTGTTTATTATATTATATTTATCGGTTGTGTTATATTTATTGTATGTGGTACACATAAACTTCGAAAAATCCAATCATGTATAAGACTTAACTGAATCCACCATGTCATCACCATAGCAACCTAAGAATCATAACCTATCACGGATCATAACTGAATTAATCACGCAGGATTACTAATTTAAAAATTTAAAAATTCAACAACCCATGCTTACGTTTTCAAAAAGGTTTATTTTCAAATTATTAAATAATAATAATAATAATAATACATCTAAAATCTATATTACTATAATATTAGTATCTACTACTATTAATAAATGTCTCGATATAATAATACTTCTTAATTATTAAAAAATATAATTAATAAAACATTCAAAAGCAAAGAATTGTTTTAAATCAATTTGTTATAAAGATCAAAAATTAAAAATACATCTTTAGATGTTTTATTTTTTTTCAAGTAATCGATAATAAAAGCATCAAGCATTAAATAAAAGACTAAAATTATTTTGTAATATTAGTAAATGAATTTAGTTCATAAAAATATTTGTAAATAAGTATTTTATAAATAATCCAAATAAATGTAATTAATTTAACATTAGAAAGATTTTACATTGAAAAAATATATAAAATTAAAAATTCAAAGATTTAAATGATTGTTTTCTTCATAAAATTTTGCATTAAAAAAATAATTACATAAATTATAAAATTTTTTAAACTAATAGATAAACATTCAAAATTAACGATCTTAAATAATTGACATTATAAAATTATTATATAAATTATCAATTATTAACATAAATATAAACTGTTAAACGAAGCAAAGATATAAATTTCTTTATTATAATTAAAAAATAAAATATATAATGACATTTTGTAATTTTTTTAAAATTTAAATAATTGACAGTAGTTTCTGTATTGGATCTTCTAAATTACAATCAAAAGTATTATTTTTTATAACAGCCACAACAACAAAAACCGAAATAAATAAATAAATAAATAATAAATCATGAATTTATCATTAATTTTTTCCTCATTTAATTTTATTTTAATTTAAAAAAAGAAGTATATAAATTATTGAAATAATTTAAAATATGTTTACACAGATTATCAATTATTAATATAGATATCAGTTGTTAAAGGAAGCAACATATAAATTCCTTTACTATAGTTAAAAAATGAAATATATAAAGACTAGTAGATCGAACCCGGGCTTCCCGGGTTACATAGCAAAGATAAAAAGCATTTTTTTAAATTGAAAACTTTAATGAATTTTCTATATATAATATGCGTTTTAGATTGCTAACTCCAAAAAAACATTTTTAACACTTTAACCCCTTGAAGGGGGTGAAATAAAATATATCCCACTTAATTTTAATAGCAAAACGCCACATTGACGCCAGTAATTTGAAATAGCAATGTTATTTTTGTCAAATACGTGAAGAAACGCTTTTAAATATTTTAAAACAAATTTGTTTTTAATTTCCGGAGTCAATTAATCATTTCAGCATTTTAAGAATTTGAGTGCTTTTTCTTTCAAAGGGTTAAGTATCTTGCGGGTTCATTCATGTTTCATTCATAAATTAATAACTGTGAAAAGTATTGGTATGAAGATTTGTATTTGATAACGTTACATATTTTTTATCTTATACAATTCAAAAAATTAACATTAATCTCAATATTATAGTAAATCAATCTTTGAATTAAGATATTACATATCGGAAAAACATGGTTAGGCTAACATGGTTAGGTTAAAGGGTTAAATGAAAAATATTAATTATGGAATCAAATAAGGCAATGAATTTTTTCAAAAGTCATATTTCCGTATTAGACGCATGCTGGAAGTTATTAGCCAAAGATTTCGTTACGGCAGCAATTTTGTTTCTAGTCATTTCAGTACTTCGAGCACGTAATTCAATTACATGTCTGTTAAATTTGTATTTATTTATTTTATTTTATTTTATTATTTATAAAGGAAATTTTAATTTTGCTATAGTATATTATCCGGAAACAAATCCTGAACTCTTTATATTTTTCTAAGGACAAATAGATTAATCTATCGTAATCGAGTTTCACTCGGTAGAGATAAATTTAAAAATAACTCGCACCGGATTTTTTTTTAAACCACCGCCAATCAGTAAATTAAAATACAGTTTTCAAATAAATTCAATATATTTTCAATTTTTTTCTTACTTGGCAGTGTAAAATTTTAAGTTGTTTGATTACATGTTGAATTTGTAATTTTTAATAATTTAATCTGCGTTTTTAACCATTCTTTTATTTTATTACTCAACCAATTTTAATTTTACAATGAAAAATTATCAGGAACAATATTCATAGATTTATGAGTAAATTGTGTATCATTATTTCTTAATGGAGGTACGTGATAGAGATTAAAAAAAAATGCTTGAAAAATATAAGCTAGCAATAAATGAGTCAAATGAGATACAGTTTTCAATCAAATTGCATTTGAAAGTAAATTTCTTTTCCTATACGAAATAAAAATTGAAAATGTGCGGCGTTTAGAAGATTAAAATATTGCAGTAACAAAAATTGCAATCCTGAAATGTCATTCTCAAAATAACGTCAGTGCTACACACGGAGACATTTGTTTTACAATATAGATTTTGCGCATATGAAAATTCGGTACTACCTGATTATCCCATTGACCATTTTCGCCAAATTAAAAAAATCGCCAAACTAATAGCCAAGTTATATATGTTGACATAATTTTTATTTTAAATAACAGAAAAATAAATAAATTAGTAAAACATGAATAAAAATACAAATAAAAAGTGGTATTAATCATCTCTTGATGACATTTTAAACATGTATATCGTGTTTATATCAATGAATATGACATTCACAAATCATCCATTTTGGGCATTTAATCTTTTAATTTGGTGATAGCTTTTTGGTCGACGGAATAACCAAGTAGTACCGAAAATCTTACGCGCATGCTAAAATGTTAAAAGTAAAGAAATAACAGCATGTACATTTTTTTCAAAAAAAAAAAAAAAAAAAAAAAAAAAAAAAAAAAAAAAAATACTTCAAAGTTAACTTTAAGACAAATTTAAAATTCGTTTTATAAATTAAAATGCACAATACAAATTAAAAGAAAAAACGGTACTACTCTGTTATCCCGTCGACCAATTTCGTCAAATTATACAAATCGCCAAATTATGCATATTAACATAATTTTTATTTTAAATGACGAAAAAAACAAATAATTAGTAGAATATTAATAAAAACTAGCGGCCTTCGCCCGCTACGCTGGTCGGTTTATCTAAAGAAATCTTGAAGAAGTAGTTAGATAAGGTTCAGACATACATTAAAAAAAAAAAAAAAAAGCAAGTCGATCATTCAAAAGACGTTGGGAAATATCAAATATTTACTGTAATTTTTTAAGAAAAACAAAGTTTCGAAAAAAAAAATTAAATCGAAAAAAAAATTACACTGACATATTAATGCAAGGAAATTTTCCCAGAGAGAAAATTCGCCTTGAATACAATATTTCAAATTCTTTTAATTGCTTATAGGCGTTAATGCCAACATAGTGAAAAAAAATTCCATGCTGGGAATCGAACCCGGGCCATCAGTATGGCGCACTGACGTTCTACCGACTAAACCACATGGAACGACAGCCAGCTTGAAACTTTCTCATACTTAAGTAGACTGGCGAAAACATAACGATAGCGCGTTTTAAAATCGCACAGTGACATCTATTGGATTTTATATGTACTAAAAAACGTTATGTACTAAAAAACGTGAGCAGCGCACCTAATAGTTTCTTTTGTTTCTTTTTGTTACTTTTTTGTCTGTTGTCCGATTTTGATGAAACAAAGCCTATACACTGCCCGGGAGTGTGCATTCTTCATTAGTGAAAACCGCATAAAAATCCATTCAGTAGTTACGAAGATAACCTCGAACAAACAGACAGACAGACAGACAGACAGACAGACAAAAAATTCAAAAAAATTTTTTTTTTGTGTTTCATTGGTTTTCTTTTATCGCCCTGACTCCATTTTTGTCAATTATCTTCAATGTACAGACACACCGGGTCCTACTGTTTTATTATATGTATAGAAAAAAACGTTATGTACTAAAAAACGTGAGCAGCGCACCTAATAGTTTCTTTTGTTTCTTTTTGTTACTTTTTTGTCTGTTGTCCGATTTTGATGAAACAAAGCCTATACACTGCCCGGGAGTGTGCATTCTTCATTAGTGAAAACCGCATAAAAATCCATTCAGTAGTTACGAAGATAACCTCGAACAAACAGACAGACAGACAGACAGACAGACAGACAAAAAATTAAAAAAAAAATTTTTTGTGTTTCATTGGTTTTCTTTTATCGCCCTGACTCCATTTTTGTCAATTATCTTCAATGTACAGACACACCGGGTCCTACTGTTTTATTATATGTATAGATATCTTGTAATTTATTTATTTATTTATTCATTAAATTAACGACCTTAAATAATTGATATTATCTCATTATATAACTTATCAATTATTAATATAGGCATAAAACTTTTAAATACAATCAAAAAATACAATTTTTAATGGCATTTGTAAATTAAATTTTTTTTATTAAATAAATTAAATATGTTTTTTTTAATAACAACCTTAAAGAATTATATAAAATGTAATGGCATTTCCTAAATAATTGTTTTAAATTTAAGTAATTGACAATAATTTTCTGTATTAAATCCCCAGAATTCCAATCCAAAATCTTATTATATATATATATATATATATATAATAGTGAAAAAATGCAAAATGATTAAAAGAATAGTAATAATTAAAAATTAAAATAAATAAAATAAACCAGAAATTTAACAGATTAATATTTCTGTCATTTAATTTTATATTAATAAAAAAAAACCAAGGATATAAGTTATTAAAATACTTGTAAATATTTTAAAAAATAACAAACAAAAATTTTAAATTAAAAAGCTTAAATAATTGATATACCATTAAATTATCAGATGAATTATCAATTATTAGCAGGGATATCAACTATTATATGTAGAAAAATATAATTTCTTTTATTATAGTTAAAAAATAAAATATATAATGATATTTGTAAGTTAAGTTTTTTAAATATTTATTAAATATTTAAAAAAAATTAACAATCTTAAATAACTAATACCAAATTATTATATACCTTATCAATTATTAATATAGACATAAAAAAATTGTAATACAATTAAAAAATATATAACATTTTATAAATTATTTTTTAATTAAAGAAATTAAATAATTTTTTAAAAAAATTAACCACTTTAAACAATTACATATTATCAAATTATTATGTACCTTATGAATTATTAATGTAGGCATAAACTGTTAAAAATGAAGCGAAATATAAAAATGTTTAATACAGTAAAAAAAAAAAAAAAATATTAAGGCATTTTCCATTTTTTATATATATATTTTTTTTAAATTTTAAATAATTGAAGATAATTTTCTGTATTCAATCCCCAGAATTACAATCCAAAATCTTATTATTATTTTTATATTTATAATAGTGAAGAAATGCAAAATGATTAAAATAATGATTAAAAATTAAAATAAATAAAATAACTAAAAAATTTAACACAATAACATTTCCGTAATTTAATTTTACACTAATAATAATTAAAAAAAAAGTATGTAAGTTATCAAAATATTTTTAAAAACTAATAAATAAAAATATTTTAAACTGACGAGGTCAACTCTTAAAAATAAAAACTCTTGCACTTGTGTTTTCTGCACGAATTCAGATACATAATAAACAATCCAAACGAGCTACTATAATACTTTCGACCCCATGAGGATGCCGGGATGAAGATGCAGAAGAGCAAAACACTCTCAGTAGTCTGGGATGAAAACTTCAAAGGCTTGAGTGGATTTGCAGCGCCATCTATTGTAAACAATATAAAGCTAATTTTATTTTATTTGCGAAAGAAATGTCGGAGTCGTTTTCAAACTATTCAAACAGTCGCATTTTTAAAAAATAGATATAAGGGAAGGGTCTTGGAAGGTTTTATTTTAAACACGTATAATTAAATTTAATGTATAAAAGTAACCAAATTTTTCCACTTTCAACAAATTTTGTATTCTGTAAGCAGGTAAATGTTTATAATGTTTATACACTCAAACTCAACACGGTGACTTTCGTTGTAATAAAAATCCCATAATAGTGAATACAAAATATGGAATTTTTTTGTCTAAAGAAGAGAAAAGAATTCATAGTGGTGGGGAACGAGGGGGGGGGGAAATCGGTTGCAAAGAAACAAACTGGTTTTCTCGGTTTTGTTTTGTTTTACCCTAGTAAACGTTGTTTGGGTCTCAAATACAGTCGAGTCTCTCTATAACGAAACTCCATACATCGAATTTCTCTATATGACGAATTTTTTGTAGGAACAGTCCCCTTTTCGCATGATTACATTAAAAACAGTCTCTATATAGCGAAATATCTATCTCCATATAACGAATTTTTTCATAAATTAGTCTAAATTTATTTAATTTATTAAAAAGCTTCGAAATCATATGGAATCAATTTTCCATCACTTATTTTTGATTTATTGTTCAGTGCTGAATTTTTTTTTATATATATTAATATCTCCTTGTTGTTTAAATCCAACGAATTCATCCCACCTCCCACACACCTTTCAACATCCTTCTCAGAACAGAGTCAATTAGATTGTTACACATATTAGAGAGGAATCAATGAGAGCACATAAGAGAGGCCCTCAGATGGAGGAAAATGTTAACTACAATGTTTCATTCCTTGCTAAAATTTAAGCCTTTTTTTTTTTTTTTTTTGAGAGCATAAGAAACAACAAAAAAATTACAGATTTTTTTTGTCTGAAATTAATTGAAGTCTTCCTTATTTGATTTTCATTAAGCTTTCAAATAAATGTCTGTCTTTTTTGAAACAGCTTAAATAATTAAGAAATAAAATGTTAGGTTAATATTTACTTTTAAACATTTCAAATTCTTAATTAAAAAGATAAAAAATAATATTTGTTCAGATTTCACACATGAAATACGATTTTTAACATCATACTCTATACATCGAATTTCTCTATATAACGAATTTTTTACTGGAACGATGGATTTCGTTATATAGAGACTCGACTGTATATATTTTTCTCTTGGGGAAAAAATAAACTTCATTATATATTTCCTATTACATGTAATTATTTCAGTGATACCTCACCATTGATTATGATTCTAATTTGTCATAGTGATGACGTTGTTTTTTAAGATGTATTTCAATTATTTCTGTATTACTGAATTCATGTGCACAAAATTGTAATAAATTTAGTAATCATGCATCTTTGCACAGGAGTGCAAAAAAACTGTGGCACCAAATTCTGGCCTTTTTATAAAACGAGTTATAGTACGTTATAACGAGAGTGCCGAATATTTTAAAGACTTCACTATTGTGAAAAAAAAAAATGAAAAGAAAAAAGAAAATTCGGCACGATTTTAGGGAAATTGTACTGGTAATCGGGACACCAGTACAATATCATTGTTTTTAATGAAAAAATTCCCGTAAATTCCAGGAAATTTTCCGTTTTTCAGGAAAATTTTCTGAAATTTAAGAGAATTTTATCGTTAAAAAACAGTGAATTGTCCCGATTACCAGTACAATTTCCCTAAAATCGTCCGGGATTTTCTTTTTTCTTTCTTTTTTTTTTCACTGACGGATGCATTTTATTCCGCACGTTTGACGTGCAATTATCTGCTTGTTTCGTGCATTTCCGAATAAAAATAAATTAAAATATATGTCACAAAGTTGCCCCTTTTTGATTTAAGAACATTCTTAAGGGTGTATTTCGATTCAAACTGCTTATTTTCCGATTTATTTTTAAATTCATTTTTGCTCTCCAATGCACCAAACTTTCAAAATCTCTTATTTGGAAAGTACACAAGGTGCCGTGATGGCCAATTCTTCGATAAATGTAGAAAATATTGCAAAAAAAAGCAATCAAAAACGGCATTTCGAACTGATTTTTCCCAAGCGGGAGTTTTGGGAACGAAAAAATGGGTCCTACTGATAAAGTAATTGTTTATAACTCAAATTCTAATGAATTGAGCGTAAAAAGACATGACACGGCACCTCATAAGTCCCTTGAAGAATCTCCCCAGCAAGTTTCATGTTTCTACTTTTAAAAATGTATCTGAAATTGTATCGGAAAATTTCGAGCTGTTGAAGGTGGAAGAGCGTTTTTTCGAATACACCCTTAAGGGCGTATTCGAAATATATATATATATATATATATATATATTTCTACCCTCAACAGCTCGAAATTTTCATAAACATTTTCAGACTCATTTTTTAAAAGTAAAGACAGGAAACCGGTTGAACGGGTTTTTCAAGAGTTGTATAAGATGCCATGTGATGTCATTTTTAGCCCAATTCATTAGAATTTGATTTATAAACAATTATTTTCTCTGTAGGACCCTTTTTATTCTTTCCCAGATCTCCCACTTCGGAAAATTCGGTTCAAAACACCCACTTTGCTAGTTTTTTTTTTTTTTTTTTTTTTTTTTTTTGGGGGGGGGGGGGGATATTTCCTGTATTTATCAAAAAATCGACCAGCAAAGCATATTTTGTGGTTTCTAAATATGAAAATTTCCTTGATTGATGCGTTTGAGAGCAAAATTGAATTTAAAGTTAAATCTGAAAAATAATAATAATAAAAAATAAAATAAAATAAAAAAATAAATGCATTGTATTTATCATAAATACAATCTTAGAACCAAAAACTGACAATTATTTTTCACTTTTATATTTTGTCTCTCTCTCTCTCCTTATACATACTGAATCGATCAATACAGAGCAGACAGACATCCCTAAAAGCCGCCACTAACCCTTCTATAAGAGTGCGGGTACTCTCACCCTATTGCTTTCCAAACAGCGGCGAGCTTTTCGGCACTCGAATCGAGCTTTTTGTGTGCTTTCCACTTTGCACTCCAGGTATAGGGAGTGTTTGCTTGCCTCCAAGTCCAGTGGCTAAGTGCCGCTAACGGTCGGTTAATTAAAGCCCAGCCCCCGTTTTAGAAAGAAAAATAGAAAGCAAGAATTCTTCACTCAATTCACACAATTCTTCACTCAATTCATTCAGAAAAAACTAGTCGATCGAGGGCCACCGTAATTACACACTGAAAAAAACTGTCTCAAAAATGCGTAAAATCATGTATACTCATACCGAATTTCTCAATTTTGACAAATCATAAGTTATCAAATCCCAACAAACGATAATTTTGTACCCTGTATTGGTTTATTTCATTGATGGTGGCATAAAAGATGCTTATTAATGTAAACATTAAATTATGCACAGTATTTTAAAATAACTTAAAAGTTCTTTCAAATAATGCTCTTGTCATAAGAATATTCGATTTGGCTATTTTGCTATTTTTTCTTAGTAAAAAATCCATTAAACGTTTATTGTTAATCATTTTGAGCAAGATATAAATGCCAGTATCTATATACTACGGGACAGTTCGTAGCGATTTATATATTTGATCACAACCATGGAATCAAAAATTTTGAGTACATTTGGATCGGAGCTATTTTAAGTATGTGAAGTACTTAAAGTTGAGTACTTTTTACTTAATTCTGCGTTCGATTAAGCGTTTCATTTCCAAATAAAATATATCTTTGAATTGAAATACGGGGTCATGAAAAATCGAAGAATGTAGAAAACAAAAATATAAATATCTCGACAAATCATGATCCGATCAATTCCTTTTTTAACGGAAAGATATAAAATTGGAAGATCTAAGCTATGGAAGCGTTTTCGAATAATTTTTAATTTTATGATCATTAAATTACCTACCAAATTATAAGCTATTCTGATCACGTGATCACGCCTTTTTGCTCCCTTTCGTTGACTAGGCTTGTTCTAAAAAGTCCATTGCGTTCTTCTAAAAAACAGAAAACTGACTGCCTTTAGACAGTTTCTGAACAACAACACCTGCTAGTTTCATGCATTTCCGAACAAAAACGAATTAAAACTTATGGCCATTTTTCAATTAAGAACACCCTTAAGACACTTTTTTATGCCAAACTCTCTATTAAATACCGAATATTGTGATATCATGTGTTATTACTTCTGAAAATCTGGTTAATGGGTTTTTAACAAACCAGTTTATTTTTCAGGCGCCAAGCGATGCTACTCAGCCAGAGTTCAACAGGTGGTCAGAGCCAGTCGCCGCACGGAAGCGGACTTCAGAGAGAGCCCCCACCGCCGGGATCGTCTGCCGGGGTGGACGACTCCAGCGACGAGGACGAGAAAGTGGACGTGGGTGGGGCGCAAGACCTACAGACATCGGTGGCATCACTGTCTTGCAGCGGGAAAGACGGTGAGTTCGACAAACGATACCTCATTTGTCAAAATCGGTTTTGTTGTTTTCTGTAATTGAATGTAAAGCAGGCTTACGGCTGCTCTCAACTGCTTTGCTCAACAAGCAGTAAAGGGCTTTGACACATTTACCGATTCATTTTTAACACAACGATACAAAATTGGAAAACTTGACTATGGAAGAAATTTGGAATCGATCCCAGTTTTCCATATTTTGATCAATCCATTATCTATTGAGATATAATCTTTATTGATCACGTGACAGGGCTTTTTTCTCCCTTCGAAAACTGGTTTTTATCTCTGTCGCAGGAAGTCAATTGAAAACGACTACTTTGAATCTATTTTCTGAAAAACTTATTGGGTTTGCAAAGAAATGGGAAACTGAGTGCGATTCTATAGTTTCTGAACAACAACACCAGCTAGTTTCAGGCATTTCCGAAGAAAAATAAATCAAAACTTATGACACAAAGCCCCTTTTAAGCCCCTTTTAAGTGCTCCTTAAGGGGCTACTTCAGTCAAATGAAAAGGTTCGTTGGCTAATGCTAATTCTATGGAAGAAAGTTACAAAGATATCTCGGACGCATTTCAATATTGTCAAACTTTTTTTTTTTGGCATTGGATAGCCGAGATAGATTTGTATGCAGGCAGTTTTTTGCTTTTTCAATTTTAGTTGCAGATATTTTTTAGGAGGGTGCTTTCGCTTTCCAACCCGGTTCTGAAAATGAATGCGCCATCGTCCGGAAGTAAACCTATATAAATATAATTTTGATAATTCTAGCCCAATTAGGAAGCGAGTAAAAAACTGATTACAAAATTCCATACATACAAAAATAAATAAGCAAAAGAAAGTACAGTAAAACCTCCATAACGGACACTCCCGAATAGCGGACACCTCTATTTAACGGACAGTTTTTCAATCCTCACTCCCAAAACCTTAATTTTTATATGTTTAACCTCTGAATAACGGACATTCCGAATAGCGGACACTAATTTTCACGATGAAGGCTGAGAATTTTATTTTTAATGTGAAACAAAAGTGAAAAAAAAAAAAAGTAAAAATCTCTAAGTTTATTGGGAGAATGTGTCATAATTTTTCTGACTACTGATAAATTTAGGGTTAGGCTGGGGGTAAATCCCCTTCCAGTGCCCTGTATTGAATTCAGGGGATGAGTTGGGAGAAAATGTCCCTTCCAGAGCATTGGTATTCCTCCTTCCCCATCGAAAATTTGAGATTTTATGCTTTTAAGAAGCGGCAAAATATGGTGAGCAGTTATACAATTTTTTTTATAAGAAAAAAAAAAAAAAAAAAAAGATTCAAAATTATTAAAACTACCACTTTGATTAGAAATTGAGACTGAAAGGCAAATTATGTACATGTAATCGCAAGCAAAAGGTGTGCACAATTTTGTTTCAGTTTTATTGCTTAAATTTTTTTTATTTCTGATTAATTTTATAATAGACGGTGGTATATTTTTTACGGTCTTATATTTAGGACATATATGTATCAAATAAGGAAACATACACATTTCTTATCAATTTACGAATCGCCGAGGTTTTCCCAATAGCGGACAGTTTCAGCGCTCTCGAGCTGTCCGTTATTTAGAGGTTTTACTGTATTCTATTTAATAATAAGTGGGAATAAAGAGTTGCAAAATAGACAAAAAAGCGAAAAAAAAAAAAAAAAAAAAAAAAAAAAAAAGAGATTTTAGGCGTTGTTTTTAACCATTTTTCATAGCAACTACCAGACAACAAGAGAAAATATTAGACGCGTGGGTATTTTTATGAGGATGTTTATTTGGAACTTTTGTGAGAAATGTACAAGCAGCAATTTATGGAGGACGAGTTGAGTTGTTTCACAGCTGATTGATTAAGCCGTGAAATTTCCCAACCCTTAGAGAGGCCTATTATCATAGATTTCCGAGCGATGTTACCTAATTTCTCGGCGTCATGCATTTTTACCCCCCCCCTCCCATCTCTCTCCCAGATTAACTAATCAGCTCTGAAACGACTCAACTCTTCCTCATAAATCGCTGCGCAAAAGTTGCTAGAAAATATCCCCATAAAAATCCTCACGCGTCTCCTATTTTTCTCTTGTTTTCCGACAGCTGGGCTGAAAAATGGCCGAAGCAAAACATTTGACCACGCCCAAATCGTTTGACCGGGGTGGGGGGAGGAGATATTAAGGCTCAGGGGGAACATGATCCACGTCATCAAGATACAAGAATCGTGATCATTCTCTCTTATTTATTTACTTTTCTTTTTTTTTCTCTTATTTCTTGTTATTTTTTCGTTTTTATTTCAATTGACGTTTACTGCAGCTCGGATAAATTCTCCCCTTTCTTTTTCTTTTTACCACTTTCCAACAAAGTTGAAAAGTGCTTATGCTTTCGGTTTGTCTGTCCGTCTGTCCGCGCTCTAACTCTCGTAAATATGCTCGGATTGCAATGAAATTTTGAATGAATGACTAAATGAATTTCAACAAAGAAAGTTGAAACAAACATTACTTCAGGCCAAAAACAAGGCGGGGGGGGGGGGGGGGTAGGAGTGAGTGACAGCAGTTAGAATTTCTAAATAGTGTTTATATAATGTTAATGTTATGAAAAAGATCAAGGACAAAATTAAAGACTCAGAAATACTTCAATTAAGGGTGTATTCGGAAAAAAGATTTTTCACCTTCAACAGCTCAAAAATTTCCAATACAATTCCAGACTCATTTTTAAAAGTAGAAACATGAAACTTGCTGGGATGATTTTTGAAGTGATGTAGAAGATGCCGTGTGATGTCATTTTTCGCTGAATTAATTAGAATTTGATTTATAAACAATTGTTTTTTCAGTTTGATCATTTTTTCGTGCCCAGATCTCCAGGTTCGGAAATTTCTGTTCAAATTGGCAACTTTGACAGCATTTTTTGCAATATTTTCTACGTTTACCAAAAAAATGACCCTTAAGGCACCTTGTATAGTTTCTAAATAAGGGATTTTGAAAGTTGGGTGCATTTGAGGCCAAAAATGGATTTAAAAATAAATCGGAAAATAGGCAGTTTGAATCGAAATACACCGAATTTTCGAGTGATTATGTGTTTTTTGAATACTTTTTTTGATATATGTATATGTGTGATCACATCCAGCAGTAAAAATTTATTCCGTGTATAACGCGCACCTCGGAGTTTTGCCCTATTTTTTTGGAGAAAAAAAGGTGCGCGTTATACATGAGTAAATACAATATTAAAAAAACATTTTCTCATACATCCCAATTTCTTTCCAGAACCTTCCAGAGACGAACGCCGAGAAAACGGCTGCCGACCAGACGACAGCGGCGACGACAGTATGGACAAATCCCTCTCACTTAATCCTCTCGAGCACAACGGTTCCTCCAGGGACTACGCAAAAGAGCTCGACGGTTTGACGGGCCTACCCAAACCGGGGCAACCTAACGTCACAGTCGGGCCGGGAATGCCCCATCCTCACCTTCTACCCTACCTGTATCCACCGGCTCTGTACTCGCATAGCATGGGACATTTACCCCTGTCACAGCTCTTCCTACCAGGTGGAACCTGTTCGTCGGGACCCTCTCATCCCAGTCTACCACTGTCGCTGTTTACGTCCAGCGGACATCCTACACCGGCTGCGTTCTCAGCGTCGCACCTAGCACAAAGTTCACTAAATTCCTCATCGCAAGCCGGCCAGTCCTTGCCTAACATGGGACATAACTTGTTGTTGAATGCTCAACTGGCGTTCGCTGCAGGGCATGGAATGTTCCACGGATACCCACCACCCCCGGGTATGGACGTCCCGGGCGGGGGTTTGCTGTCTTCGCCCACCAGCAAGGTGAAACCTCATCGTTTTTCACCCTACCCTCTTCCTCTTACCACTACTGCTTCACCCCTAACGGTACCTACAGATACTATCAGATCGCCACTGTCCAGTTCTCCTTACGACGGAAGTACGCCAGTCGGTGTGGTCAGTGGTCATCAAGCCTCTCACATGAATCACAACAGTCTCAATAAACTGGGCGCGGCTTCGCCACCCGGGTCCGAGTGTGGGAGCTCGGACGGGTCAGTAGGCCCCGCCTCTGTGACGTCATCGAGTGATTTAAAGAACATTGAGAATATGGTGAACGGCCTAGAACGTCAGCAAGAACAGTTAGCGGCAGAGACGCTGACGAGGTTGACTGAAAAATAATTGAACCGAGATTCATGTAAAAAAATCACCTTTCATGTGAATGAATTCATTCACGAATCATGTATCATAGACGATGTGAACGATTCAAACCATGATTCATCTAAGAATGTTAGTTTTCACGTGAATGACTCAAATTAAGAATCATGTTTCATATAGGATATTGAATGATGTAAAATCGATTCAGTTGAGTACTGCTTTTCATTTGAATGATTCACGACACGAATTATATTGGATTTGAATGATTCAAATCATGAATCATTCTTCATAAAAGGAATGAATTGCCAAACAGGAGTAAAAGCCTAGGGCCAGTCAAAGGACAATTCGTCCCACAATTCCTTGGGAAAGGTCGCGTGACGCCAGTGATAACTTCAACTTTAACTGTGTACAGCCAAAAAAAGAAAATCGTGAATTTCGCGACCTTGACCTGTTTCCTATTTGTACAGCTACATAGATTTTTTGCTTCCAAACCAAAGAGACATGCGCAAGGACTATTGGACAGACAAAGATATCTTGCCAAAAGTTATGTTCTTTCTACTGTATAGATTTAAAAATAAAAAGACATTTATATAAAAACAAAAAATAAGAACTATACCAGTGTTTTTCAGCTTGTAGAAAATGAGAAGAAATACGTGCTAGAAGCACCAATAAATTAACTAGCTGCTAACTGCAGTAGCTTTGAATTTTGATCTATTGAAAGACTCAGGTTCTTACAGGAGTTTTTTTTATTTTGTACCAGGGCCGTCTTTAAGCTAAAAGAAACGAGGGAAACTCGGCTATAACGAGCAAAAAACTCGTTACACGTTATTTTACTCGTTACTTTTCGGTACTCGTTTTTCGTTATTATAAAACTTGTAGCATTGCTATATTTTAATAATTTAATTAAATTTTAACAAATGTTCCAAATTACAAAATTTTAAACTTTCTTGTTACAAAATCTTTTCTATAACGAGCAGAATTCGTGAGCTCGTCGTACTCGTTATAACAGAGACACTGTATTCGCTAGAATTGAATTCAACCATAAAAAATACAGAAATTATAATTGGATAAGCATAAAACTGCCCCTATTGGTAATCTTTTAATCTTTTAATTGAATTTTATATATTTTTCTAAATTATGAAATCTTAAAATTTTTTATTACAAAATTTTTCCTAAAACCACGATTTGTGCTCACCGTATAACGTTATAATGAAGTTTTAGTCGTTATTTCACACACATGATGTGTGAAATAAAGAACATAGTTCTTGTTATAACCGAGTATAAACTGCCCTATGGGGGATTTTTTAATAATTTAACTGAATTTTACATATTTTCTAAATTATGAAATCTTAAACTTTGCTATTACAAAATCTTCTCTATAATGAATACAATTTGTGAGTTCGTTCGTACTCGCTACAACGGAATTTTATGTACGATAGACAATCGGTATATCATACAAATGTTGTATGATAAACAGTGTACTCGTTATAACCGAGTTTGTCTGTATCAGGGTTCCTCATCAACAGATTAAGGAGATTTTATAGGCGTTTCCCTATATAGGCGTTACCAAGAATTTCATAAAGTATTCAAGGTCGCTATATTGAAGATAATTTTTTTTTCATTAAACGACTCAAATATTACTTTACGAAAATTCTGGTAAAAGTGCTTCAAGTCAATACGGACCCTGTATATATAATAGAAATTATAAAAGATATACCTTTATGTATTATAATTAATTTTGTGCAGCAATTGTACAGCACTAAGTTACTTTTGTAACACCTACGATGACAATATTTTTAAAATTCATTTTAACCTCTTCAGACCTGAGGAGACAAATGCGTACCTCCATTCTTTTCTTCATAAAATCTAAACTGCTCGATTTTTTTGAATTTTCACTTTACTTCTATACAGCTGAATGTCTTTTGCTTGAAAACAAAACCAATAAATGCCATGAATATTACCTCATAAAATAAATATTATTTTCATCCGAGTTTCGAAGACATTGTGGCCAAGAAAGTAAAAACTATTCATGGCTATTTAACTTAATGGCTTTACAATAAAAAAAAAATGAGGATTTGCTGATCATTTACTTGTTTAAAGACATTAATTTTGTTATTGCGTATTTTATATCCATATTTGTAAACCTAAATTGACAGTCCCCTAAAGTACTTATTTCATAAAAATGACCTCTTTCTGTCATCTATGGTGTTCCGATTATTCAAAACCAATAAATATATATTTGTAGAGTCATTTTGCTCAGATCTGAAGAGGTTAAACAAAATTTGTCCAAAGACTCCCCCTCCCCCCCAATCCTAATTCAAAAGCTTCAAAGACGGCCCTGTTATGTAGATATGATCTAAAAGCTTGAAGAAGATCGATGATTGGTGGGTTTATTGTAAAAAGCTCATATGAGAGAACATATTTCAATTGAATTTATAGTTAAAAAAGAAAAAAAAAACTTTGTTGACCTAATTTGTAAATTCAAGAAATACATTGTTAGAAGGATTAGACATTATTAATTAAAATAAAATAAAGATTTTGTATTAGGTTATAATGTTTAGTTTCAGATAACTTGAAGAAAAAAGCAAAGTGTAAATTGTTATATTCGGTCTGAATTTTTAAAATTACACTGTTAAAAATTTTGCTCCAGTTTGAACCAAATTTTTGGTGCTCGATATAGCTGCCACTGCAAAATGGTGAAACCTTGAACCAATATTTCAAGGTTGCCACTCTAATCTTGTAAAAAAAAAAAATTCCCTGTGTTTTCCCTATACTGCAACGAGTTTATTCTATGTTGAGTGCGCAAAAATATATGCGTGAATGTATGCTAATTAGACATCTTATAATTTACCTTTATCCAATTATCTGAAATCCGTGAGAAAGTAAAGAAAAATGAAAAATCAAAATTCTTGTTAGTTCGAATTAAACGAAGTCAAGAGAAAATGAGTTCGAATTAATGGAATTTTTTAACGTTATTCTGCATTGAAAATTTCGGGATTAGATGTTTAGTTCGAATTAAGCGAAGATTCGAATTATCCGATTTCGAATTAACGAGAGTCGACTGTATTTGGAGCTCCTGTTGTAGCATAGTTCCAATAGTTGGTACGAGGTGTAAATAGGACGCTCCAAATATTGGTTCGAGATTTTTTTCACCATCTTATGGTGGCAATTACTGAGCACCAAAAATTCGGTTCAAACTAGGGCAAGATTTTTAACATACACATTGTGGTACTACTTGGTTATCCCGTCGGCCAATTTCGTCAAATAATACAAGTCGCCAAACTATTAGCCAAATTGTACAAATTGACGCTTTTTTTTTTCTTTTTAATAAAGAAAAAACAAATTTGTAAAACATTAATAAAAATAGAAATAAAAAGTCGAAAAATCACTTGATGATATAACCAGCACTTGTATTATGTGTTGCTACTTCAGTCGAATGAAAAGACACATTCGCTAATACTAACCCTATGGAAGAAATTTATAAAGATATCTTGTTTACATTTTAATATTTCAAAATGAATTTTTCGAATGAAAAGACACATTCTCTAATGCTAATCCTATGGAAGATGTTTTTTTTTTTTTTTTTGCTTTGGATAGCTGAGATTGATCTGAATGCTCTACTTTTTCGATTTTGGTTACCGATATTTTTTCTGAAGATGCTTTTGCTTTCCAAACTGATTCCGAAAATGAAAGTGTCCTCGAAAAAAATATCTCTAAACAACATCAAAAAAGTAAAAAACGGCCGCATTCAGTTCAATCTCAGTTATCCAAAGGAAAAAAAAAAAAAAATTAAAAATATTAAAATGCAACCGAGATATCTCAATAAATTTCTTCCATAGGATTAGCATTAGCGAACTGTTCTTTTCGCTTCAATGAAGTAGACTCTTAATTGTCAAGTAGTGTGACATTTACGATAATCCATTATTGGCATATAATCCTGAAATTTGGAGTTGGATTTTTGGTCGACGGGATAATCAAGTAGTACCCACAATGTTTTTTAAATTCTGTTTTGTGATATTATAAAAAGAAAAAAAAATGAAAATGAGATGGAGTAAATAAATAAATAAATGTACAAAGAAATGAGAAAATATTTGCATATATATATATATATTACTATTTATTGAATTTTCTTGTATTATAGCAGTAGTTGTATATGTTGTGAAGAATTTTTTTTTCCCCTTGTGGCGTTGAATAAAAAGAAATGTGTTCATATAATCGAGGTCTTTTTTATTTGCATTTGTTGATTGTCTTATTCTTTCCTGTAAAATATTAAACATTAATACATACAACAATAAATACATAGATAGATACATACATACATAATACATACATACATAGGAAATGCCTACATAGATACATACATATATAGGAAATATATACATAGAAAAAAAATTAGCAGAAACTTTAAAAGATAAATTAAACATAAAAAACAACAATAAATAAATAAATAAAAATATAAATAACAAAATTGTAATTTTATAAAACTACAAGGACTGTTTGGAAAATGATATTTTCAAGACCTATAAATAAATTCTAATTACAATAAATTTTAATTATAAAGACTTATAAATAAATTCTATATTTAAATTAATAATAATAATAACGTCATTTTTATGATGATTATAACGAGTCATATATTATGTACGTCGTCATAAAAATGACCACTGACTATTGAAAAATGACCGCTGGAAGTGACCAGTGTTCCCAATTTGGAATAGTCTAAAAATTATACATATTTTTTTTTACACCATATTAATGACTAACATTTAACTAAAGCATTAGAATGCATAATGTGCAAAAGGATAATTAAAAATATACCTCGATCTGAATTTGGCCTGTAAATGGTTTATTAAGGGTGTATTTCGATTCAAAATACTTGTTTTCCGATTTATTTTGGAATTCACTTTTGCTCTCAAACACATGAAACTCGCAGATTCTCTTATTTAGAAAGTGCACAAGGTGCCGTGAAGGTCAATTCTTTGATAAGTGCACAAAATATTGAAAAAAAAAAGCAATCAAAAACGGCAATTTGAACCGATTTTTCCGGAGTGCGAGATTTGGGAACGAAAAAAGGGTCTTCCCGAGAAGGTAATTGCTTATAAATCAAATTCAAATGAATTGAGCGTAAAAAGACATCACACGGCACCTCATACGTCCCTTCAACAATCCCCTCAGTAAATTTCATCGTTCTACTTTTAAAAGTGTGTCTGAAATTGTATCGGAAAACTTTGAGCTGCTGAAGGTGGAAAAGCGTTTTTTTCGAATACACCCTTAATGGCATAGTTTCAAAATAACAAAATCTGACGATTTCATTCATTTCCGGGCAAAAATAAACAAAAAAGTCTCACTAAGTAGCTTCTTTGAATTGAAATACACCCTCAACTTCTTGTTCTTCGCACAAAAAGCGCAAAACATTTTAACACATACACAAATTCATTTTTTAACGCAGAAGAAATGAAATTGGAAGGCCTAACTATGGAAGCAATTCTGAAATCGAACTCAATTTTCCATTTTTTTTTTATCTATTAGCTATAGAGATATAAGCTATTTTGATCACGTGGAAGGCTTTTTTCTTCCTCCGAAAACTGGTTTTTCTTTCTCGGAGAAAGTCAGTTCAAAACGACTACTTTGACTCTGTTTTCTGTAAAACCTACTGAGTTTGCACACAAACGGAAAACTGAGTGCGATTAGACAGTTTCTGAATAACAACACTTGCTAATTTAATGCATTTCCGAACAAAAATAAATGAAAACTTATGTCACAAAGTTGCCCATTCTTGATTTAAGAACACCCTTAAGGGTGTATTCGAAAAAACGCGTTTTCACCTCCAACAGCTCGAATTTTTCGGATATAATTTCAGACACATTTTTAAAAGTAGAAACATGAAACTTGCTGAGGGGATTTTTGAAGGGACGTATGAGGTGCCGTGTGATGTCATTTTACGCTCAATTCGTTAGAATTTGATTTATAAACCCTTTACCTTATCCGTATGACCCTTTTTTTTCGTTTCCATATCTCCCGCTTCGGAAAAATCGGCTCGAAATGCCGTTTTGATTGCTTTTTTTACAATATTTTCTGCCTTTATCAAAGAATCGGCAATCACGGCACCTTGTGTACTTTCCAAATAAGATATTTCGAAAGTTTGGTGCATTTGAGAGCAAAAATGAATATAAAAAAAAATCGGAAAATAAACAGTTTGAATCGAAATATACCCTTAAGGGTGTATTCGAAAAAATGATTTTCCACCTTCAACAGCTCGAAATTTTCCGATACATTTTCAGACTCATTTTTAAAAGTAGAAACATAAAACTTGCTGGGGTGATTTTTGAAGTGATGTAGAAGATGCCGTGTGAAGTAATTTTTCGCTGAGTTAATTAGAATTTGATTTATAAACAATTATTTTCTCAGGATGCTCTTTTTTTCGTTCGCAGACCTCCCGCTCTGGAAAATTTGGTCCAAAACGCCGTTTTTGACAGCATTCTTTTGCAACATTTTTTACATTTATCAAAAAATCGACATTTACGGCACCTTTTGTAGTTTCTAACGAAGAGAATTTGAAAGTTTGGTGCATTTGAGAGAAAAAGTGAATCTAAAAATAAATCGGAACAAGTTGGAAATTGCACGTGAAGCGTAGCAAATGAGGTGCGTTCGTACGATAACGAAGTTTTAAAAATATTACTCTCATATATCAATCTCATAAAATTGCAAATAGTGAATTACCATCAAAACGCACATCAAACAATGTTCTCCCTATACCGTTTTGTAATGGAATATTTTTGTGTGGCTTTGTAAATCAATAACAAATGTTCTATGTACCACAAGTTATCTAAAATGTATATTATAATATGTACTTTATAGTTGCATATAAATTTTATTAATTTCGAATGAGTGTAACACCATTAAAGTGCATTTGAAACATTTTTCCCCATTGACCGTAATGTAACGGAATACTTTTGATCGTCCCTGTAATTGATCTATGCATCCGATTTTCAAAAAATTTGAAATAACTCGACAAAATTATGTAATAATTATGTATTTTAAATTTCAAACGTATAAAATACATTTGAAACTTTTTCCTCATTGACCATAATGTAATTGAATATTTTTGATTGCCCCTGTGATTGATCTATGCACCCGATTATCAAAAAATTTGAAATAATTAGACAAAATTATGTAATAATTATGTATTTTAAATTTCAAACGTTAAAAATGCATTTGAAACTTTTTTCCCCATTGACCGTAATGTAATGGAATACTTTTGATTGCCCCTGTAATTGATATATGCATCCGATTTTCATAAAATTTGAAATGACTCGACAAAATTATGTAATAATTATGTATTATAAATTTCAAACGATTCGGTTGGGTAGTTTTTGCGTTGTTATGTGCGGACGGACAGACAGACGGACAGACAGACGGACGGACTGAGCGACAACAATAGGTGCTACGTATTTACATAATTACGAACGCACCTAAAAAAGGCACTTTGGATCGAAATACACCCTTAAATGTTCATTGTAATAGGTTTCAAAAGCCCTCTCCTTATACTGACATTGTTACGTTGCTATGTGTCACTTTCTCCCTATCAAGTAGGGGCTGGAGTGTCGTACAACGCCAACGCCTTGCAGACGATTCAGAAGCTTGTGACAGACGATTCTCGCTTCTCCAAAAGATCGTCTGCTACCGACGACACTCCATTGTGCCGTCAAGTTGTCACGATCCTTCCAATTAGAAACTATGCGACAAGTGATTCCGGAATTGTGGAACCGTCACATTCCGCGTGAGACAATGCCGAAAAAATCGTCTGCTAACCACCTGTTTGCCCTCTCCCTTGCTTTTGAAGCTCGCCGCGTTTATTGATCTTTTGAAATGTTTTTTTGACCACCCTTGTAGCAAGATGGTCAGATAAGGTGATCCCATTTTTGTGTTTCCCACGTTGGAATGTTGTGTCGGTATTTGGAGGGAGGAGAGCATTATTGAAACAGTTTATGACTATTTTTTATGTCTTGCCGATCTCATTTTGGCTTTGTTCAATAAATATATACAATTTTTCTAAATTCGTCTTTTCCGTAAATGCCGTACTCAAATCCAAACGACTCATTACTTACCCATCATACGTAGTATAGGGTAAGTCTTGCAATCGTTTTGAAAATCGAAAAAAATTTTTTGACGGATTTACACGTTTTAGATAGTGGAGATTCCGAAAAACATATTTTTAGAAAAAAAATTTTTACCGTCCGTCTGTCTGTCTGTCTGTCTGTCTGTAAACGCTCTTTCTCCCGAACAAATTGAGATAGAGACTTGAAATTTTGTATGTAGTTAGTATGTAAGAATGGGACGAACCCTATTTAATATCAGTAACCTCGATTATCCGGAACTATTTTTTTCGGACTCTCGAAAAATTCGTTCTGATGAAAGGTATATAAAAACTTTTTTGTTTTAAGGAATGGACGTAAAAGGCAATAAAATAACACACATTTTGCATATAGAACGAAGTCGATCGGATTATTAGTTGCCGAGATATGTGTAATCTTGTTTTCCACATTCTTCGATTTTTCATGACCCTGTATTTCATTCAAATTTCAATTCAGAAGTATATTTTAATTGGAAATGAGACGCTTAATCCGACGCAGTTAATTGTTAGTTAATAGAATTATTGTTTTTGGAGTTATAAGGATGTTTCTTTTACGCAGTTCGGTACTACTTGAGTAGTTTGGCGTTTTATATAATTTGTCGAAATTTGTACATCAGCAGTTCTTTAATACAGCATTACTATGTAATATTAACAATATTTAAATTTTGTTTATGAATTGCAATGCATTGTATAAATAGTTTTCACATGTTTTATTTTCATATACATATCCATGATGGGTAAGTATTACGGTGGGCCCCCAACGACTAGTTTTTAGGTGCGTTCGTAGTTATGTAAATACGTAGCACCTATAGTGGTCGTTCAGTCCGTCTGTCCGCATATAACAACGCAAAAACCACCCAACCGAATTGTTTGAAATTTAAAATACATAATAATTACATAATTTTGTCGAGTCATTTCAAATTTTATGAAAATCGGATGAATATAGATCAATTACAGGGTCAATCAAAAGGATTCCGTTACATTACGGTCAATGGGGAAGAAAAGTTTCAAATGCATTTAAATCGTTTGAAATTTTAAATACATAATTATTATATAATTTTGGCGAGTTATTTCAAATTTTATCAAAATCGAATGCATAGTTCAACTACAGGGACAATCAAAAGTGTTCCGTCACATTACGGTTAACGGGGAAAAATGTTTCAAATGCATTTTAATGGTGTTACACTCATTCGAATGTAATAAAATTGATATGCATCTATAAAGTACTTATTATAATATACATTTTGTATAATCTGTGGTGTAAAGAATATTTGTTATTGATTTACGAGGCTACACAAAAGTATTACATTGCATAATGGCATAGGGAGAACATTATTTGTTGCGCATTTTAATTGTAATGAACTATTTACAATTTTATGAGATTAATATATGAGAGTGATATTTTTAAAACTTCGTTATCGTACGAACGCACCTCATTTGCTACGCTTCACGTGCAATTTCCAACTTGTTGCTCTAAAACGCATCTCATGTCTTGTTCAGATTACTACTGAATGTACCGCATATGTCCAACTTCTGATTAATATTTTTAAAATGTTGTCATGCTGGGTCTTTTGAACTGAATTTCTAAAAGTGATCAAGTTTTAATGGAATTGAACGAAAAATAAACAACACAGGTCACTTTCAGTCGTCGGGGGGGCGGGGGGGGGGGAATGTCCATTTCCCCCCGAACAACTATGCTTGTTTTATTAACTTTTTTTTTTTTTTAATGAATGAGGCTTGATTGGACCGCGTAATCATATATCCTGCAGATAAAAAAAATGGATTAGCTCAATAAATCAACGATGAAAAAATATATATATTCAGTTACGACTTTTTGCAAAATTGACGTCTCTTTAAGGGTGTATTCGAAAAAACGCCTTTCCACCTTCAACAGCTCAAAATTTTCCGATACAATTTCGGACATCTTTTTAAAAGTAGAAACATGAAACTTGCTGAGGGCATTCTTGAAGGAACGTATGAGGTGCCGTGTGATGTCATTTTTCACTCAATTCATTAGAATTTGATTTATAAACAATTATCCTCTCAGTATGAACCTCTTTTTCGTTCTCAGATCTCATGCTTCGGAAAAATCGGTTAGAAATGCCGTTTTTGATTGCTTTTTTTTGCAATATTTTCTGTATTTATCAAAGAATTGACGATCACGGCATCTTGTGTACTTTCCAAATAAGAGATTTTGAAAGTTTGATGCATTTGAGATCAAAAATGAATTCAAAAATAAGTCGGAAAATAAGCAATTTGAATTGAAATACACCCTTAAAAATAAAATATAAATAATAACATACACTTCCCAGTTGATGATAATTGATTAAAAAAAAGAATAAAACATTATTTATATTAAAAAAATAGAAAAAAAAAGAAACTATAAGGATATTTGCGATGAATAATAATTCGAAGAGCCATTTGGAGGAACGCCCCTTGGATAACACCACTGATTAGATAAGGAAGGGGGGGAGGGGCAGCTAAAAACGAACCGCGAAAGTGCATTTTTAGTTTCTTTCGGTGTCATTTGTTTTTTTTTAAAGACCAGAGATGCAAAAAAAAAAAAAGTTGTTAAATCGAGTGGTCGCATAAGTTTATTGGAGACACATCAGTGTGTTTAAATCATTAGTAAAAGGGAGAAATGTGGCAGCAAACGTCGAAAATCGATCGTTAAGATCCCCCCGCCTCACCGTTATGCCACTGAAACTAGTTTGATTTACTTTTCTTCATCATCATGGTATGTCTGTATTTTTATTTTATGAGCGTCGTTTTATTTTCTTCTCAGTCTTTTGTTTAATTTATGAGAAATTCAGCAAAATGAGAAGAGGTAATTTGTGTTGTGATTAGGGCAAATTAAAAAAGGGAGAGGGCAGTTGAAAAAAAAAATTTAGAATTTAGATTTTTTTTTTTTTTTTTTTTTTTTTTTTTTTTTTACAAGAAACACGCCTTAGAATCCTTAATTTTCTTCAATCTCATTTAAAAAAAAAAAAAAAAAAAAAGTAAGAAAAATCATGCGTTAAGCATAGATTATGAAGCACTTTCCAACACTTAATGAAATTTTTAACAAAACTTTGTTATTTAGGGAAATAATAGTGTATAGTCAAATATGTATTCCAGTACTTTTGAACAGCCCTGTATTTCATATGTCAGTTGATATAATGGGAAATTTTAGTTTATCAAGAAGTAGTTGGAACTTTCTTTTTTCAGCAATTCATACTATTAGATGGAAACATACTTGAATACTTTTGTTCAGCCCTGTACTTTACATTGTACCTTTATTACACGTCAGCATTAGGCTAAAATTTATTGTAAACTAAAACACTTTTAAAACAACTGAAATCACATTCTCATAAATTACCATTCATAGGCGTCCATGTACCGAATTCTTTGCGTGGCTCTGTATATCCTTTTATCTATATTTTGCAAACATTTCTCAGTAAATTGAGTGAAGCTCAGCGTAAAAATGCATAGCTTATTTAAGAACCACGTTTAAATAATTTACGCTCATATTCATTAACGTTGGTGAGCTCTTTTGCGTAGCCCTGTATATCAACTATAACATTTATACACACCATATAATGTGCATATATTTCGCGAAATATAAACGCGCATTTCATAATTAAAATGCATTTCATCCCTCCATCAGCCATCATCGGACACATATACAGGTACTTCGGAAAGAATATACTATTTGAAATCTTTTGTATGGCCCTGTAAATGTTATGTATTTCATATTATGCAAGACAGTAGCGTATAATTTATATTAAGCTTCAGTGACATATATCAATTTTATTATACATGAAAAAGCTTAATATATTTAAAATATGTCACACACAATTCCCCCTTTTACCATTATCTAATGGAATTCTTTTATGTGGCCCTGTAAATGAATAATAGCTACATTTTCACCTTATATTTTATAGAATGCATATTTTAATATGTTTGACAGGGTATAACATCTTTAAAATTTCTTTGAAACGATTTTCCCCCATAGTCCGTAATGTAATGTGAAAATTTTGATTCGCCCTGTAGATAAACTAATCATGGTAGAAACTTCATTTTTCACAGGGTTCGTGCTAGGGTAAACCTCAATAACGTCCTAAAATTTCATGGCAATCCGAGTATATTAACGATTTTTCCCCATAGGCCGTAATGTAATGGGAAACTTTTGATTCTCTCTTTAGATAAGCTAATCATGGTAGATACTTCATTTTCAATAGGGTTCGTGCTAGGGTAAATCTCAATATCGTATAAAAATTTCATAGCAATCCGAGTATATTTACAGGAGTTAGAGTGCGGACAGACGACCAGACGGCGAGACAAACCGAATGCATAAGCACTTTTCAACTTTGTTGGAGAGTGCTAAAAAGAAAAAAAAAATCATTTACTTCGATAGACTTTTTGCAAAATTGATGTCCCTTTAAAAATAAAATACAAATACTTACTAACGTACACTTTCCAGTTGATGATAATTGATTAAAGAAAAAAAAACAATGAAACATTATTCATTAAAAAACAAAAGCCTACAAGGATATTTGTCGTTAATGATAATTCGAAGAACACATTTGAAGGAACGCCCCTTTGGATAACGCCACTGATTAGATATAGGGGAAGGGTGGTGCGGAAAAAACGAAATTGGAAAGTGCATCTTTTAATTTCCTTCGATCTCATTTTTTTTTTCTTTTAAATATTAAAGCAAAAAACAAGTTGTTAAATTGAGTGGTCGCTTAAGATTATTGGAGGCACTTCATCTGCATGAGGGAAATGTGTTTAAATCATTAGCAGAGGGAGAAATGTGGCAGCTAAAGCTGGAACGCACAATATCGTTAAAGTCAAAATCACCACCCCTTACGCCACTCATAGCTTGCTCTGATTTGCTTTTTCTCCATCATCATTACGGTATTTTTTGTTTTTGTGTTTTATTGACGATGTTTTATTTTCTTCTGTTCTTTTTTTTCTTCTTTTTTTATTAAGGGTGTTCTTAAATCAAACAGGAGAAATTTGTGAAGAGTTTTAATTCATTTTTGTTGGGAAATGCATGAAACTAGACGATGTTGTTATTCTGCAAGTATCAAATCACACTCAATTTTCTGTTTTTTTTTTTAAATACGCAATAGATATATTAGAATAAGCCCTCAAAGTGGGCGTTTTGAACTGCATTTTCCGAGGAAAACAGAAAAACTGGTCGACGAAAGGTAGAAAATTGCGTGATCACATGAATAAAATAACTTATAACTCGGTATGTAATTTGATGATTATAAAATGGAAAAGTGAGTTCAATTCGAAATCACTTTCATAGCCAGGCCTTCCAATTTTTATATCTTCTCCGTTCAAAAAATGAATTTATTAACGTGTCAAAACGTATTGCGCTTGTTGAGCAGATGAGTTCAGAACAACAATAAATAATAACTGTGAATTGATTGGGCAAAACAATCAACTTTGATTACCCGATTAGAGAAATAACGTATTAGTTCAGCATATGGATTACAAAAAAAGAAAATAAAATAAAACTAGCAAAAGCCATGCTTTGTTTGGATTCGCGAAGTATTATGCTATAAGATAAATATTTGAAAGTAATAATATATTTTTTAAATTATTTTTGCATCTTTATTAAGCAAAAATGTAATTTTATGTTTCGGCGCATTTTAATTTAAAAATATATTTCAACCAAATTACTAAGAATTTCCTCACATTGTTTATTTATGATATAAGACTGGTATAAATAAAAATACTTTCGAATTATACAAAATATTAATTAATTTTATTTGTTTACAATTCTTTTATTGCCACTTCTCAAAAACATAATGTAATTCTTTTAAAATTCATAAATATCGTCTGCTTAAATGATTTCACAAAATAAGAATAAATTGTGTATTTGAATTTTTAACACAGAAAAATACTTTTATAATTGAATGTTAATAAGAGAATTTTCATAAATTTTAATTCATTAAAAATATGCTATAATTTTTCTAAAAGAAAAGTATTTTATAAATTTTATAAAAGAAATCATGAAACGACACATATTTTTTTAAAAAAAAGGAGCATAGTTTGAAAATCTGAAAACAGTTTTTGAAATATTTTGCCAGAATAATGAAAATATATTTTATTTATTTATTTATTTAATGATGATTCTAGCTATAATTACTGACCCCATGATTTAAGTTTTTCTTCTGAAAAGGTACGTGTTTCACTATTTATTTGAAAAAAATGCGCTCGTAATGGAAAAACATGTAAAATAAATTAATTAAAGTAATAATTTTTTGAAAAATATTTCTGTAAAAAAATAATATTCTGCAAATCTACAGATCATAATTTATATTTGTGTTTAATTTCAAGTCAAAATCCTGTATAGTTTTTTTGTAAAGTGTACGACAAAGTGTCATTTGAGTGGCCTAGTAGAGGATTCGCTTCGCTCATCCTAATAAAAACAATTATGGCTTTTTGCTGACTTGCACTCATTAAATTAAAAGAAAATAAATAAAAACAGACAAATTTCCGAAATGGATAAAAAATTAACGAGGAAAAAAAATCTAACAAAGGATAATTGTCATGAATAAGAATTCGAAGAACACGTTTGACAGAACGTCCCCTTGGATAACGCCACTGATTAGATACAGAGGGGGGAAGGGCTTCGGAAAAAAACAAAAATGGAAAGTGCATCTTTTAATTTCCTCCGATCTCTCTCTTTCTCTCTCTCTCTCTTTCTCTCTCTCTTTTTTTTTTTTTTTTTTTTTTTTTGTTAAACATTAAAGCAAAAACAAGTTGTTAAACTGAGTGGTCGCTTAGGATTATTGGAGACCACTTCATCTGCATGTGTGTTCAAATCATTAGCAGAGGGAGAAATGTGGCAGCTAAAGCTGAAACTCACGATCGTTTAAGTCACAATCACCACCCCTTACGCCACTCATCTTGCTCCGATTTTCTTTTTCTCCATGATCATTATGGTATTTTTTTCTTTCGTGATTTACTGACGATATTTTATATTTTATTTTCTTCTGTTCTTAAAAAAAAAAAATAAGGGTGTTCTTAAATTAAAAAGGGCAACTTTGGGACATAAGTTTTAGTTTATGTTTGTTCGGAAATGAATAAAACTAGCAGGTGCTGTTGTTGAATCCCACTCATTTTTCTGCTTTTTTGTGCAAGCGCAATAGATTTTTTCAGAACAAGCCTTCAAAGTGGATGTTTTGAACATTCTTTTTCGACGAAAGCAGTTAACCAGGCCAAATCGAGCGATCACGTGATCAAATAGGCTTATAACTCGATAAGCAATTGAATTATTCTAAAATGGAAAACTGAGTTTCATTCGTAATCGCTTCCATAGCCACCTCTTCCAATATTATATTTTCTCGTTTGAAAAATAGATTTGTGAATGTGTCAAAATGTTTTGCGCTTAATGAGCAGAGCAATTGAGAACAGCCTTAAAACACAATACAAATTACCTCTCTCATTTCGCTGAGATTGAAAAAGAAACTAACTCAAGAAAAACCGTCCACAAAACTGAAAACACTGGATCCTTTTTCTTTTTTCGGGATAAAGACAAGATGATAATGATCATGAGGGGGGGGGGGAGGGGAAGGGGGAGGAGGCTGTCTTAACGACCGTTTTTCAGCCTTTTCCTGCCGTATTTCTCTTACCGCTATGATTTAAGGGTGTATTTCGATTCAAACTGCTTATTTTCCGATTTATTTTTGACTCCATTTTTGCTCTCATATGCATCAAACTGGCAAATTATCTTATTCAGAAAGTACACAAGGTTCCGTAATCTTTGATAAAGGCAGAAAATATTGCAAAAAAAAAAAAAAAAAAAAAAAAAAAAAGCAATCAAAAATAGCATTTTGAACAGATTTTCCCCTAGAGGGAGATCTGTGAACAAAAAAAAAGGGTCATACTGAGAAGATAATTGTTTATAAATCAAATTCTAATGAATGGAGTGTAAAAATACATCACACGGCACCTGGTACATCTCTTCAAGAATCTCCTTCAGCAAGTTTCATGTCTCTGTACTTTTTAAAAGTGTGTCTGAAATTGTATCGGAAAATTTCGAGCTGTTGAAGGTGGAAAAGCGTTTTTTCGAATACACCCTTAAACACACTCCATACTTTGATTAGGAGCAGTGGATCCTTATGCGACCACTCAATTTAACAAACTTGTTTTTTGATTTCTGTTGTTTATTTATTTATTTATTTATTTATTTTTTCAAAGAAAAAGAAACAGATCAGATTGAAAGAAATTAGCTAATTTTCGTTTTCTTTTCTTTTCTTTCTTTCTTTTTTTTTTTTTTTTTTTTTTTTTTTTTGCTTTTACTTACTGTTTCTTTCTCGTTTACTTCTCAGTGGCATTTTGAAAGGGGCGTATTTTCAAATATGCTCTTTTAATTTCTATCCTAACAAACAAATATTGACAGTTTTTGTATTTTGTATTTTTTTTTTTTCTTTAGTGAATGATACAGAAGTATCTCAACTTTTGTCAATAATCCGTTTTAAGATGAACGACATAAATCCTGGACAAGCAAAAAAGGATAAGTAATTAAAATTCACCGAAATTCAATAAACACAATGTGTTTTATTTAGGGATCATGTTACATACATTTAACATCAGCAAAAAAGAAGCGGCAAGCGCTGATCAAGAAATCATTTGGCTATAAAACTTTTAGAAGGTCTTAATTTGCATCAAGAAAAAACAATTACATTTTACCATGACAACCAAAGTAGTATAAAAATGATTGAAAATGAAAAATTTTCAAAAAGGACCAAACATATTGATATTCATTACCATGCCATAAGGCAATTAAAGGAAGATGGAGTAATTGAATTAAAATATTGTCCTTCACAACACATGATTGCGGATTGTTTGACGAAGCCCTCACCCAAACCTCAACTGTTGTGTCACCGAAAAAAAGTGAACTTGCTACCTTATTCATCCGAGGTGCTTAAGGAGGGGTCTTGAAATTAATCACCCCAGATGCACAGCGGCAATAACATATAATTAAGTGAGAAAAAGAATTCAAATCTCATGAACAATTTAACGAACCATTCTGGATTCTATCTTTTTTCTTCCATGTGATTTTTAATGACTGACTGTTTCACCACTCAGAGGAAATTATGAAGCAGATGTAAGTAAGAACTTTACCATATATCGCTTTATTATTATTCTTTTCTTTTTGTGGCAGATGTATGAGCCCACTCTAGACGTATCTTTCAGTTTCTCCTAATGTAGTCGTTTAGTTTAGACGGAGCATTAAAATGCTCCGATTGTATTTTTCGTTATTATATATTTTTTAATCGTAATGGAATCATTGATTCAAAACCAACACACAAATATAACAGAATATTTCTTTTTAGCAGAATCAGGAATAATCAACAATATTCTAGATGAAAATGTACACTGTAAAAAAAAATTCAAGAGGTTACTAAAAATTTCTTAGTAAATTTGTATTCCACAGAATTTTTTAGTAACCATTACAAACTTTTTTTTTGCAAGTGAAACAAGCATTTCTTTTGTAAACTGAACAAAAGAATTTTTTGTATAACTAACTTAAAAATTTTTAGTATGAGCCACAAAGCAAATTTTAGTAATAGCTCCAAAATTACTTTTAATAACCATTACGTGCAACCGAAGCGGAGGAACTTCCTTCGAGCTGCATCCAAACTTCTGAAGCGGAAGATTTTCGGCAAAACCACAATAGATGGCAGCACTAAACATTCCTTACTGCTCCGACCGGATTTTCATAATTCCTTTATTAACGAGACACTACAGACATTCGGGGTGTATTTGGCGACGGCAAGTTTCGAACCGGGACCTTTTAGCCTGAAGTCCGTTACTATAACCACTATACTATCAAGGCCACACCAACTGAGTTTTAGTAAGAGCTATTAAAAATATAAAACTATTAACTCTATTCGTTGCTAACTTTTTTCTAGTGATTCTTACAGATTTTCTAGTAACCGACTAAGATTACTAAACATTTTTTAGTAATTACAAGGATCACTAAAGTTTTTTTAGTAGATCGACCTTTTTTTTTTTACAGTGTGTAATGAGTATTTTCAATGGATTACATCTCGAAAATCCCTAGTCCTCGAAATCCCTAGCCATCGTCTATTCCAGAGCCGAGTTTAAAATATCAGGTAAGAGATTTACCAACCTTATCTTTAATTGTATATGAAAAAGGCCATTTAAACATATTTTCTTAAACCATTTAAAGATGAGAGAGCGCGTTTAATGTCTATCGAGTGTTTGTTTTTTCTTTTTGCTCTACATGCCATGAATTTCCTTACAATAGAACGATACGAAGTTTCAACTTGCCTAGGCTACGACATTCGACTAGGGTTGTCGAAAAACTGTATTTTTGAAAATAGGCCAACTTTTTCACAGCCAAAAATGTAAATGTATCGTCGTAAATTTTCAAAACCAAATTTGTAGATTTTTGAAGAAATTTTTAATTTTTTTTCAATATTTTGTATTTATTGTTAATTAATTTATATTTTTTAAATGTTTTTCCTAAAAATAATACAAAAAGAACTTTTTTAATGGTCTGATAAGTGACGTCTAGAATAGTATTTTCAAAAACTTAGACTGTTGCAAATTTTCGCGGAATATTTTTAAAATTTTATTATAGTGCGCACGCACCTCTTTTGCTACGTTTTACGTGCAATTTATAACTTGTTTTATATTTGCAAGCAATTCCTAATTCCTAAATTTCTAATCCCCCCCCCCCCTCTCCCTTTAATTTAATCGAACTATAACACAAATTACCTCTTCTCATTTTGCTGAGATTAATTTAAAAAAAATAAAGAACAGAAAAAATGGAGCATCGTCAGTAAAATACAAAAAAGACAAGTTGAATGCAGATTCTGCCATTGCAGAATTCAGTTTCGCCTCCGATTAGAAAGAAAGAAAGAAAAAAAAATCGATAGAGGTTTTTTAGAAGGGCGACCCCGTTTAGAATGCAATGGACTAACTTCCTTTTTCTTGTGTTTATTAATATATAGTAGCAAACAGAACCGCGTGAAATACCTAATTGATTAGCAACTTCTTTCTGAGACATTGGAATTGCGGAATAATAAAGAAATACAATTTGACGTGCTACTTCTTCTTTGAATAGATTCATCAAAAACGGATTTTTTCTTTAGTTTAAACGCTTTTTTATAAGACTCTGAGAAAAAGGAAATGCATTTTAAATAAAACGAGTGGAATCTCGTCGAATTCGACGAATGAAATGTTTAAAAGACCCGATAGATTTGGTTAAAAAAAAAAAAAAAAAAAAAAGCAAAAGAAATTTCATTATTGAATAAATATATTATATAATAAATAATTATATAATAAATATATTTCCAAACTTAATGTCAAGTTTGCCAGTTACAATTTTGCATGCAAATATCCGCAGATCTTCAGTTAAAATTGTAATCTGAGTGACGGCGAAATCCAGAAATTTTATTTTATATGCACTCACAGAAAAATAATTTTATTAAAAAAAAAAAAATAATAATAATTTCATTTTTACGATGACATTTTCACTAACTGAAGTCATCTGAAAGTAAAATCTCAATCTCAGTGTCCAAAATGAAAAGAAATACTGAAATATAATATCGTTATGAGTAAAAATGCGATGTTTTAAATAGTGACGTCATTTTCTCTTCAAATACTTTTTAAAAGTTATTGTTATTAGTAATATGAAAAAGGCGTCCGTAATAATATTGTATTTGATTGATATTGTAATTTTATTATCAAGAGAAAAGCTAAACTGAATTGCCACCATTTTGAAAAAATATCGTAAAAAAGCATTTAAAATTAAAAATAAAATATAAAAATGAAAATAAATTAAAAAATAGCTAAAATGGGAACAACTAGAAATAAATAGCTTTCATTTAAAAAAATAATTATTAAAATCGGTTGCATAGAAAATTCAGGGATGATGACACGACATTTTTAGCTTGTCTGAAAAAAATAGCATCAAAGGCTAAAAAAAAAACTAATTTTATTTTTACTATGACATTATTTTCATTAACTGAAGTCATCCGAAAGTGAAATCTCAATCTCAGTGTCCATAATGAAAAGAAATATTGAAATCTAATATCGTTATGAGTAAAAATGCGATGTTTTAAATAGTGACGTCATTTTCTCTTCAAATGTTTTTTAAAAGTTACTATTATTAGTAATATGAAAAAGGCGTCCGTAATAATATTGTAAATTCATTTTATTTGGTTGCTGAATGCCATCATTTTCCTCATTTGAAATATTTCTTACTTTGCTTTAGGCATTAATTTTTATCATAAATTATTTTCTGTTATTTTATTTACATTATTAATATTATTTCTCAGTAAATATATTTTTTTACCTCAATTAGTGCATAATTATATGCAATCATTTTATTGTGGTTAAATTTTACGAAAACAATTAACTTTTTCTTTTAAATGCGAGGACATCTTCACTGATGAAATAAAGTTTTTGACTTGTGGAAAGTAATAAATAATGGAAAATAAATTTTTATTATCGAGAGAAAAGCTAAACTAAGTTGCCACCATTTTTAAGAAATATCGTAAAAAAGCATTTAAAATTAAAAATAAAATATAAAAATGGAAATAAATTAAAAAATAGCTAAAATGGGCACAACTACAAATAAATAGCTTTCATTTAAAAAAATAATTATCAAAATCGGTTCAGTAGAAAATTCAGGGCTGATGACACGACATTTTTAGCTTGTCTGAAAGAAATAGCATCGGATGCTAAAAAAAACCATAATGATCATGTAGAAAAGTAAATCAGAGCAAGCTGAGTGGCGTAAGGGGTAGTGATTTTAACTTTAACGATCGGGAGTTTCAGCTTTTGCTGCCACATTTCTCTCTTTGCTAATGATTTAAACACATTTCACTATGCAGATGAAAGTGCCTCCAATAATCTACAGCGACCACTGGATTTAACAACATGTTTTTGCTTTAATATAAAAAAAAAAAACATAAAAACAAATGAGATCGAAGGAAATTAAAAGATGCACTTTCCATTTTCGTTTTTCCACAATCCCCCTCCCCCCCTGTATCTAATCAGTGGCGTTATCCAAGGGGGCGTTCCGTGAAATGTGTTCTTGGAATTTTCATTCATCGCAAATATCCTTAGTTAGATTTTTTTTTTATGAATATTGTTTCCATCTTTTTTTTTTTATTAAATCAAATATCATCAACTGGAAAGTGCACGTTATTATTTATATTTTTTTATTTTTAAACGGACGTCATTTTTGAAAAAAAAAAATAATAATTGATTTTTTTTTAAATCTCCTCATCATTAATTTAGTGATCTAATCCGTATTTTTCTCTCCTTTAAATAAATTGCTTAAAATTGAATTGTTATTGTTTATATTTTATTTTTAAAGAGACGTCAATTTTGCAAAAAGTCGTAATTGAATTGTTTTTTCTCCATGATCTAACGGGCGTTCCTTTCTCAACAGCTTTGCTCTATAAACGCAAAAACGTTTTGACACATTCACAAATTCATTTTTTAACGGAGAAGATATCAAATTGGAAGGCCTGACTATGGAAGCGATTTGGAGTCGAAATTGGTTTTCCATTTTATGATTGGAAGGTCTAACTATGGAAGCACTTTTGAATCGAACTCAGTTTTCCATTTTAGGATCATTCAATTGCTTGCCGAGTTATAAGCGATTTTGATTACGCAAGCAGGCGATTTTCTCCCGCTTTGCGACTGGTTTTTCTGGTTTCGTCGTAAAATGCAGTTCAAAACGTCCACTTGGATGACTTGTTGTAAAGTACCTATTGCGTATATTAAAAACAGAAAATTGAGTGTGATTCGATATATTCCGAATACCTACAGCTGCTAGTTTCATGCATTTCCGAACAAAAATGAATTAAAACTTATGTCACAAAGTTACATTTTTAGGTGCTTTCGTAATCATGTAAATACGTAGCACCTATTGTTGTCGCTCAGTCTGTCCGTCTGCATATAACAACGCAAAAACTACCCAACTGAATCGTTTGAAATTTAAAATATATAATTATTACATAATTTTGTCTAGTCATTTCAAGTGTTATGAAAATCGGATGCATAGATCAATTACAGGGACAATCAAAAGGATTCCGTTACATTATGGCCAATGGGGAAAAAAGTTTCAAATGCATTTTAATCGTTTGAATTTTTAAATACATAATTATTACATAATTTTGTCGTGTTGTTTCAAATTACATAACTAAACATAAACTAAAACTTATGTCACAAAGTTACCCTTTTTAATTTAAGAACACCCTTATTTTATTTATTTTTTTTTTTTTTTAAAGAACAGAAGAAAATAAAATATAAAATATCGTCAGTAAATCACGAAAGAAAAAAATACCATAATGATCATGGAGAAAAAGAAAATCAGAGCAAGATGAGTGGCGTAAGGGGTGGTGATTTTGACTTAAACGATCGTGAGTTTCAGCTTTAGCTGCCACATTTCTCCCTCTGCTAATGATTTGAACACACATGCAGATGAAGTGGTCTCCAATAATCCTAAGCGACCACTCAATTTAACAACTTGATTTTGCTTTAATGTTTAACAAAAAAAAAAAAAAAAAGAGAGAGAGAGAAAGAGAGAGATCGAAGGAAATTAAAAGATGCACTTTCCATTTTTGTTTTTTTCCGCAGCCCCCCCCCTCCCCCCTCTGTATCTAATCAGTGGCGTTATCCAAGGGGACGTTCCTTCAGACGTGTTCATCGAATTTTTATTCATGACAAATATCCTTTGTTAGATTTTTTTCCTCGTTAATTTTTTATCCATTTTGAAATTTGTCTGTTTTTATGTATTTTCTTTTAATTTCATGAGTGCAAGTCAGCAAAAAGCCATAATTGTTTTCTTTTCTCTTTTTCTAATCGATTTCCTGACGTTATTTTTCGAAGCACTTTCGAATCAATCTCAGTTTTCCATTCTATTGTAATAAAATTACCTACCGAGTTATAAGCTATTTTGGTCACGTGATCACGCGATTTTCTCCCTTTCGACGACTGGTTTTTCGGCTTTCGTCAAAAAAAAAAAACACCAACTTTGATGGCTTGTTCTGAAATATCTATTGCGCTTGCACAAAAACAAAAAAATGAGTGCGATTCGATAATTTCTGAATAACAACACTTGCTAGTGTCATGCGTATCCGAACAAAAATAAACTAAAACTTATGACACAAAGTTACCCTTTTTGATTTAAGAACACCCTTAAACCCTTGGAAGCACATTTACTATAATTTACTCATATACATGTATTTAGTCATATCCCCCCCCCCCTCCTTCAATTTAATCGAACCACAATACAAATTACCCCTTCTCATTTTGTAAAGATTTAAAAGGAAAAAAAAAAAAAAAAACAGGAGAAAATGAAACATCGTCAATAAAACACAAAAAGGAAAAAATACCATAATGATGACGGACAAAAAAAAAAAAAAAAAAAAAAAAAAAGAGAGAGAGAGAGAGCAAGTTAAGTGGCATAAGGGATGGTGATTCTGACTTTAACGATTGGGAGTTTCAGCTTAGCTGCCATATTTCTCTCTCTGCTAATGATTTGAACACATTTCCCTCTGCTATGAGACATGCAGATGAAAGTGCCTTCAATAATCTTAAGCGACCACTGAATTTAACAACTTGTTTTTTGCTTTACTCTTTTTTTATTAAACAAATGAGATCGAAGGAAATTAAAAGATGCACTTTCTCGGTTCTTCTTCAAAGCAACCCCCCCCCCTCCCCTCCCTCTGTATCCTACAACTTATCCAAGGGGGCGTTTCTTCAAACATGTTCTTCGAATTTTCATTCATGACAAATATCCTTAGTTAGATTTTTTTTTTTTTCAATCATGAATAATGTTTTTTTTTTTCTCCCTAATTTTTATCCATTTTGAAATGTGTATGTTTTTATTTATTTTCTTTTAATTTGATGAGTGCAAGTAAGCAAAAAGCCATAATTGTTTTCTTTCTTTCTTTTCTTTTTTTTTCTTATCAATTTGCTGAACTAATGCGTTATTTCATATATATCGACTCATCGATCATATATTATATCGATTTTCTGAACTAATCGGGTAATCAAAGTTGATAGTGTGTTCCAATCAATTCAGAGTTATTATTTTTTAAAAACCGAACGCATAGATTAGAAAAACTAATAAAATATTATTAAGAAATTGCGCATTTTTGTCCCTGGTTATATATAGGGGAGAGTGTTGTTACCTTGAACATGAACGTAGGTGGATCTTGGACCTACATAATTTTTAGCCCTATCTATTGGATTTGTATTCTGTATATATAATATATTTCAGAACACGTTGCAGAGAATTGTTAAAAAAAGCTTTGATTATCAAAACGAAACATTTTAAAAAGCTGCAATTTTTTATTATGTCTCGTGACAAACTTATTTTGTTTAAATTTCTGATAGGGAAGAAGTGTGATCATCGACATTGCTTGTTTGAAAATTTTGTAATTTTTCTCCTAAAAATATCATAAGACAACATTTCTTTTTCTTTTCCACTTTTTTGTTCATTATGTTCAACTACTGCATGATGTATTTTGTTTTATTTAACTGCTTGATGCTTTTTTGTAATTGTGTGGCTACTAATCTATACAGTATAAGACTAATTTAAATGTATCAGTGATTAAATCTTACCAATGGGCTTTTGCATAGTAACCCACAAGATGTGTGCCATTAAACAATTAACAAATAATCGTGATTTTTGTGCCACATACGTTAGTGTAATATATATATAGATACGTATTTAGTCATATGCCCCCTTTTAATTTAATCGAACCATAACACAACTTACCTCTTTTCATTTTGCTGAAATTAATTAATAAAAAAAAAAAAAAAAAAAAAAAAAACAGAAGAAAATCAAACACAAAAAGAAAAAAATATATAATGACGATGGAGATAAAGCAAATCAGAGCAAGCTACGAGTGGCGTAAGGGGTGATGATTTAAACTTAACGATCGGGAGTTTCAGCTTCAGCTGCCACATTTCTGCCTCTGCTAATGATTTAAACACATTTCACTATGCAGATGAAGTGCCTGCAATAATCTTAAGCGACCACTCAATTTAGCAACTTGTTTTTGCCCCCCTTTAATTTTTTTTATGTATATTCTCTATCTAATCAGTGGCGTTATCCAAGAGGCGTTCCTTCAAACGTGTTCTTCGAATTTTCATTCATGACAAATATCCTTAGTTAGATTTTTTTTTTTTTTGATGAATTATGTTTTCTTTTTTTTCCCTCCATAATTTTTTATCCATTTTGAAATATTTGCTTTTATTTATTTTCTTTTAATTTGATGAGTGCAAGTAAGCAAAAAGCCATAATTGTTTTCTTTCTTTCTTTTCTTTTCTTTTTTCTTTTTTTTTCCTAATCGATTTGCTGAACTAATACGTTATTTCATATATATCGATTTATCGATCATATATTAGATCGATTTGCTGAACTAATCGGGTAGTCAAAGTTGTTAGTGTGTCCCAATCAATTCAGAGTTATTATTTTTAAAAAACCGAACGCATAGATTAGAAAACACTTACACTAATAAAATATTATTAAGAAATTGCGCATTTTTGCCCCTGGTTATATACACAGGGGAAAGTGTTGTTGCCTTGAACATGAACATATATGGATCATGGACTTAAAATTTTTTAGCTCTACCTATTCGATTTGTATTCGGTATAATTTGTTCCAGAACATGTTGCTAAGTATTGTTAAAAAAAAGATTTGATCATGAAAACGAAACATTTTTAAAAGCTGCAACTTTTTATTATGTCTCGTGACAAACTTATTTTGTTTAAATTTCTGATAGGGAAGAAGTGTGATCATCGACATTGCTAGTTTCAAAATTTTGTAATTCATTTCTAAAAAACCACATTTCTTTTTCTTTTTCATGTTTTTGTTCATTATGTTCAGCTACTGCATGATTATTTTGTTTTCTTCAACTGCTTGATGCTTTTTTGTGATAAGACTATTTAAAATGTTTAAATCTTACCAGAGGACTTTTGCACAGTAACCCATAAAATGTGTTTCATTTGGATGTTGACATTGAACAATTAACAAAAAATCGTGATTTTTGTATCACATACATTAGTGTAATATATATATGTATATATGTATTTATTTATTTAGTGTATTTATTTATTTATTCATTATTATTATAGATGTATTTATTTAGTTACTTATTTAGTCATATTCCTTTAATTTAATCGAACCACAACACAAATTACCTCTTCTCATTTTGCTGAGATTAATTTAAAAAAATAAAGAATGGAAGAAAAAAGAAACATCTTCAGAAAAACACAAAAACAAAAAATACCATAATGATGATAATGGAGGAAAAGCAAATCAGGGCAAGCTATGAGTGGCGTAAGGGATGGTGATTCTGACTTTAAGGGTGTGTTCGAAAAAACGCTCTTCCACCTTCAACAGCTCGAAAATTTCCGATACAATTTCAGACTCACATTTTTGAAAGTAAAGACACAATGGATCATGAAGAAAAAGCAAAACAGAGTAAGCTGAGTGGCGTAAGGGGTGCTGACTCGGACTTAAGGTTGTATTCCGATCAAAACCGCAGATTTTCAGATTTATTTTTAAATTCATTTTTGCTCTCAAATGCACCAAATTTTCAAATTCTTTTATTTAGAAACTACACAAGGTGCCGTGCAATGTTATCACAGTTGCTAATTTGTACAGAAATATCCGAACCTGGAGATCTGGGAACGAAAAAATGATGGAATTGATAAAGTAATTGTTTATAAATCAAATTCTAATGAATTCAGCAAAAAATGACATCACACATCTTGTATTGTTATATTTCGTATTGTAGATGAATATAAATAACAATAAGCTATATACATAAACCTGTAATAATATGCTTAAAAATTCTCTCGAGATGGAACAATATTTACTAAAATTTAGTCATATATTTAGTCATATCCCTACCCCTCCCTCCTTTAATTTAATCGAATCACAAGACAAATTATTTCTTCTCATTTTGCTGAGATTAATTTAGAAAAAAATAAAGATCAGAAGACAATAAAACGTCTTCAGTAAAACACACACACACACAAAAATAAAATAAAATAAAATAATAATGACGATGATGAAGAAAAAGCAAATCAGAGCAAGCTGAGTGGCGTAAGGGGTAGCGACTCTGACTTAACGATCGTGAGTTCCAGCTTTAGCTGCCACATTTCTCCCTCTGCTAATGACTTAAACACATTTCCCTCTGCTATGAGACATGTGCAGATGAAGTGCCTCCAATAATCTTAAGCGACCACTCAATTTAACAGCTTGTTTTTGCTTTTCTTGTTTTTAAAAAACACAAATGAGATCGAAGGAAATTAAACATACACTTTTCTGTTTCGTCTCCCCCCCCCCTCTGTATCTAATCAGTGGCGTTATCCAAGGGGCGTTCCTCCAAATGTCTCTTCGAATTATCATTCATCGCAAATAGCCTTTTAATTTTTTTTTTTTTTTTAATGAATAGATTTTTTTTTAAACGAATGAAAGTATTTCATTCTTTTTTTTTTAAATCAATTATCATCAACTGGAAAGTGTATGTTATTATTTATCTTTTATTTTTAAAGAGACGTCAATTTTGTAAAAAGTCGTAATTGAATTTTTTTTTCCTATTATGGATTTAGTAAGCTAATCCATATTTTTCTCTACAGGATATACGAGAGATGATTATTCGGCCGAATCAAGCCTGATTTATTAAAATTATATATAATGAAATATAAAATAAATATAAAATAAAATATATGTTGCAAATTCTCAGACACAAAAATGAACATATTTTGGAACACATTTTGTCCCCAAATTCACAACAACTTTTCTTGTGTGGTGATTGGGTTCTGAATATGCTGCAAAAGTATTGCTCTCTAGAAATGTGTTCTAAAAATAGTGTTTTTAACTGTGTTGAAAAAGTGTTCAAAAATAGTGTTCATGAAAATAGCTTCTTAAAATAGTGCTATGCTGCACAACACTTTGACCCCAAATGAAGAACACCTTGTAAACACCACACAATTTGGAACACTGTAAAACAGAAAAATATTATCAACATGGTGCTCTTAAAATAACACAAAATGACTTTTTCTATAAAACTTGATATTTTCTATTGTTTTGCTTGAAGGAAGAATACTCAATAAAGTATTGATTAATCAAAAATTTAAATATGTGTTTAATTTTCCTCTTTTAAATCGATAATAGGATGGTATAGTTGAAAAAAAAATCTAAAGAAAATGAATGAAAATTGATATTTTCATTGGTTTGCTTAATTAATAATACTCATTAGGGTAATGGTTGTTAAAGATCTGAAATTAATATTTAACTTTCCTTCTCTCAAACTGATATTCTGATGGTTGATAAAATCTTAATAAATCAATCTTTTTATAAAACTTGATATTTTCTTTGTTTTGCTTAATTAATAATACTCATTAAGGTTATTGTTGTTCCAAAAACTGAAGTGCATCTGTAACTTTCCATATTTATGTTGATATTCTGACCTTGCAGTTAATAAAAATCTAAAGAAATCGTCTAAAATTGATATTTTTCTTTAGTATTTATTTAATTATTAAAATTCATTAAGGTGATAGATACTCAAAAATCTAGAATATATGTTTAACTTTCCACTTTTAAGTTGATAATCTGATTAAGTTGAAAATATCTAAAGAAATTGACTAAAAATTGATATTTTTTATTGTTTAGCTGAATTAATAATACTCATTAAGGTGATAGCTGATCAAAAATTTAGAATGTATGTTTAAGTTTCCTTGTCTTAAGTCGATATTCTGATATTATAATTGAAAAATTCTACAGAAATCAGTCTCTTTCCGTAAAAAATTATGTTTTCATTGTTTTTTTTAAATTAATAATACTCATTAGGGTAATGGTTGTTCAAAAAAATGAAATGTATGTCTAACTTTCCATTTTTAAGTTGATATTCTGAACTTGTAGTTGATAAAAATCTAAATAAAGCGGCTAAAAACTGATATTTTTCATTATTTTGGTTAATTAATAATACTCATTAGGGTAATGGTTGTTCAAAAAATGAAATGTATGTCTAACTTTCCATTTTTAAGTTGATATTCTGAACTTGTAGTTAATAAAAATCTAAATAAAGCGGCTAAAAACTGATATTTTTCATTATTTTGGTTAATTAATAATAGTCATTCAGGTGATAGCTGTTTAAAAATCTAAAATGTATGATTAAGTTTCCTTTTCTTAAGTTGATATTCTAACCTTATAGTTAATAAAAATCTTAAGAAATCGGTTAAAATTGATATCATTATTGACTTGTTTAATTAATAATAGTCATTAAGGTAATTGCTGTTCCAAAAAACTCAGATAAACATTTTTTTTTAAATTGATGTTGTGATATTGAAGTTAAAAAAATCTAAGAGAAATCAGTTTCTTTTCTGAAAAATTGCTATTTTCCATTGTTTTCCTTAATTAATAATAATCATTAAAGTACTAATCAGTCAAAAAAAAAAAAGATATTATGCAATAGATAGAAGAATAAAATCAAATAATGAGATTTTATTGAAGTGTTGCTTTAACAGATTATCTTTTAGAATAAAATAAAATTAAGAAAGCGTAGATGAAAGTTTTGGAATATAAATAATATGATATAATACCATTAAAATAAAGTTAAATACCATTAATTGTAAAACAATGTATGAACCATTAAGGATGTATTCGAAAAATCGCGTTTCCATCTTCGACAGCTCGAAATTTTCCGATACAATTTCAGACACATTTTTAAAAAGTAGAGACATGAAACTTGCTGAGGGGATTCTTGAAGCGACGTATGAGGTGCCGTGTGATGTCTTTTGACGCTCAATTCAATAGAATTTGATTTATGAACAATTATCTTCTCAGTATGATCCTTTTTTTCGTTCACAAATCTTCCGCTTCAGAAAAATCGGCTCAAATTGCCGTTTTTGATTGCTTTTTTTGCGATATTTTCTGCCTTTATACAGGAATTGACAGTCACGGCACCTTTTGTACTTTCCAGATAAGACCAGTTTGATGTATTTGAGAGCAAAAATGAATCTAAAAATAAATCGGAAAATAAGCAGTTTGAATCGAAACACACCCTTAAATTTAATACAAAATTACCATATTGAAACATGGGGGAAAAATTAAAATAAATATAATCGAAATTTGCAGCACCAAACCAGAATCACCACAGGCCCACAAATACTTTGGAACTACAAATAAAGTGTGTGTTTCATCTTCGCATTTGCCATGAAAAAGCAAAATAATACTAATTTGGGGCTACCAACATACATAAAACCAAATTAAAAGGTAGAAGAATCATAAAAAATAAATCATAATAACATTATTAAATTTGATAGATAAAACATACTATACACTATATTTAACTCTAAAAGATGTAGCACAAAATCATGTAATTTGACAATGCTAATCTAAAATCAATATCTTAATATAAAATAAAATAAGGAATGAAATAGATAATTAATCTATGTATTTTATATACTTATAAATAGTATTTTAGGTATTGTCCAAATTGCTAAGGGTGCATTCGAAAAAATGTATGTCCAACTTCAACTGCTCGAAATATTCCAATATATTTTCCGACTCATTTTTAAAAGTAGAAACATGAAACTAGCTGAGGGGATTTTGGAAGAGGGATATACAACGTGCCGTGGGATGTCATTTTGCGCTGCATGCATTAGAATTGGATTAATAAATATATTACTTTCTCAGCATGAAAATTTTTTTCGTTCCCAGATCTCCCACTTCGGAAAATTCGGTTCAAAGTGCCAACGTTGACAGCAGTTTTTTGTAATATTTTCTGCTTTTATTAAAAAAATCGACCAACACAGCATATTGTGTCGTTTCTAAATAAGAGAATTTGCCAGTTGGGTGCATTGGAGAGCAAAAGTTAATTTAAAAATAAAACTGAAAACAAGCAGTTTAGATTGGAATACAACTTTAAAAGTTAGGTACATGTTAATCTTTAACACTAATTATTAAATTATATTAATATATTTAATTAAAAATAACTATACAATTATCCATATATATGTGTTATTTGAACAATATAATACCTTATGCTTTTATATTTATATAACCCATTTACATCTTCGTACATTCTCCATTAAACTTTAAACAAAATTCTGCAAAATGAGTAAGTTTTCTTGGAAACTGGGATTTCTAGAACTTTTTATGTAACGTCAGCACCAAAAATTCATGTAACTGATAACATATTTGCACTGTAAATAAAAAAATCTAAGAATTTTTTACTAAGAATTTTTTAAGAAACTTGGGATGCCTAGAATATATTATGTAGTTGTGACCAAAATTACAAATAAAATTTTAGTAAGATAACCGTAACTTTAGTAGATTCATTTGTAAAGTTACAGATTTCTGTAGCTTTACAAAAAATAGTTTTATACGTTTACGTCTTTTGGGGTAAACTGAGTTTTAACCCACTTCTTGGCTGCGTTATTTTTGACGCGCGATGACAGGTGCTGCTCTTCTTGACAACCCTCGGAGATTCCGAGAGATTTCGCTCCTCGGCTTGCGCATGCTACGTTCGTTCTTTCTTTTCTAGTTTTCTTATTGGACGAGAGATGAGAAACATTTAAAAGTTTGAAGTCTCGCGCCTTGAAATTAATTAAATTTCTTGTGTCTCATTAGAGGCCGTTGGATTTCGAAGAGTAACATCGAGTGAGTAAACTTTTTGGGGGGAATATACGAGTGATTTTTTTAATTAGAAACCTTTGTTTTGTATTTAAAAGGAAGTATTTTGTACATTTCTATTGTTTTTTGAATGTAGAAACCGTGCTTTGTAGTTAAAGTAAGTGTTATAGGCCTTGCTTTAGTATTTTAGATGTTTTGAATCTTAATGTTACTTAGTTTCATATAAAATATAAAAGAAAAACATTATTTGACTTCAAAGCTTAGTATATTTCTTTAGAAAATCTATTATTAATTTCTTTTTATTTAAAAAAAGGCTTGTTTTGTTTTTAAAAGAAGGTATGTGTACAATTTCTTTGTTTCTTGAACGGAATTGTTTTGCATGTTTTGATGTTATACATGTTTTAAGAAAATTTATAGCCGGGGGGTTCAGGGGGGGAGGCGGAGCCCACCTGAGAAAGAATTTGTTTTTTTTTCCTAAAATCTTTGTATTGCGTAGTATCTCCTGGACTTAAATGCCGCTCCGGGAGACAAAACGCAAAAGCACACGCCAACGTGGCGATATTTTGGAAACGCGCCAAAAGGGGGTTAAAGCTCAGTCGCGCCCATCTTTTCTTGTACAATGTACAGATAAAATGTAACATGCAGATTTCAGCAATTTAACAAATGTCAAATTACAGGTTTTTTTTTTTTTTTTTTTTTTTTTTTTTTTTTAAACATTATAGTAAGTAAAATTTCTTGTATTTTAGATTTTTATCTATCATTTGAAGCATTACCTACATTTCATTTATTGTATCTTTTCCTATTTTATGTGTAATTTTTGGTTTATTTTGAAATGATTTGATTTGTTTATAAAGAGCTAAATTTTGTCATCTTAGCCCTAATGTCAACAAAACTGAATGAAATAAACATATCTTTACTATGAATTAAGGGTGTATTCGAAAAATATTTTTCCACCCTCAACAGCTCGAAATTTTCTGAATACATTTTCAGACTCATTTTTAGCTCACAGGCTATCATAGCCTGAGAGCTTATGTGCCCGCGCGTTCTGTATGTACGTGCGATAACTCATGATAAAAATACCCGATCCACTTGAAATTTCGTATATAGGTATATCCTGACAAGGCGCTTCCCTGATTAGTTTTTGGAGTTCATTCGATAAGTATAAGAGGGGTAACGGGGGGGGGGTCATGCCCCTCTCCTTAATTGATATAAAGAGGTGTTCATGCAGAAATATTAGTTTTTGTTCAAAATTTACATATAGCATCATTCTGATGAAGCGCTTCCGTGATTGGTATTAGATGTTCATTGGATAAATATAAACAGGGGAAATGGGGATTCTAATGCCCCTCCCCTTAATTTATATAAATGGGTTTTTCATGCAGAATTGTCAGATTTCGTTCAAATCTCTGAATAGTTTTGGAAGTTTAATGGTTAACTATATAAAACAGGGAAATAACTCCTCTTAAATTATATAAATGGGTTTTTATTAAGAATTTTCCGATTTGCTCTGAGTTTTGGATATGGATATTTTGTGATAAAGCATCTCTGTGATCAGTTTAGAAGGTTCAGTGATAAGTATAAAAAGGGGAAAGGAGGGAGCTGTCCCCCCTTTTTAATTTGTTTTATGAACGGAATTAACCCTTGAAAATATAAGGCTATAATGTACAATTAGTATTTGTAGCCTGTGAGCTCAATGCCATCAGTTTAACTGGGCAGTATTCTTTTTATTTAAAGTAGCAACATGAAACTGGCTGAGGTGGTTTTGAGTGATGTAGAAGATGCCTCGTGATGTCATTTTTCGTTCTATTCATTTATTTATCTTTGGATTTATAATTGGATTTATAAACAATTACTTTCTCTGTAGGACCCTTCTGTTTTCTTCCCAGATCTCCCGCGTCGGAAAATTCGGTTCAAAACGCCCTCTTTGACAGAATTTTTTATGCAATATTTTCTACATTTATATATATAAAAAAAAAGACAAACACGGCACATTATGTAGTTTCTAAAAAAATATTTTGCCAGTTTTGTGGATTTGAGATCAAAAATGAATTTAAAGATAAAACAGTAAATAAGCGGTTTTGATTGGAATACAACCTTAAACCTGCAAACTCCTCTGATGATTCCGCAGGTTATTCATAGTTTCTTATTATACATTTCTGGTTTCCATTGAACGTTTTTCGGTCATCTTTAGAAATCTGCCAACTTGTTCATATGTTTGAGATTTAATTTTAGTTATACATAGGTATATTACAAATTTTAATTTTTTTTCGCCAAAACTAACCTTTATACTATCTTAATTTTCTTATAATAATATTCCGTACTTACTTCAAATTATTAAATTAAAATCTTGTTTCTAAATCTAATCTGTTAATCCTTATGCAGACGATATAAATTCTTAATTTGCCTTAAAAAACATTATTCCAGTATGCGTAAATTTAAAAAGATGGCTCTAAATTAAAAATATTCTTAACCCTTTCATTTCCAGTGAATCCAAATGGCATCATGATATTCCTTATTTATTTTACTATATTTAATTTGGCTATTCCAAATTCACACCAGAAAATTAAAATAGAAATATTTATTTTATTTAATAACAGGCATTCCCTATTTAAATAAAGCGAAATTTATCAGTAAAGTTTTTTGGTGTAATTTCAGATTATCTGAACTACGGAAATTTTAGAACGTATTCTGCCATGGGAATGAAAGGGTTAATTAAGCTTTATTTCTTAATATTCCAAATAAAACTCATTTCTGCTATGTTTTTATCAACCCTTTTTAAGAAAGTTTTATTAAATTTATTCCAAAACCATACCTTTCAAAAAATATCATTATTTTATTTTATCTCAACCTTTGATAGTGTGCATATCAATAAATTCATTTCTTTTCTTTTTCTCTTAAAATTAATCATCTATAAAAATCGTCTGCCTAAGAAATTCTGAGTCGATTATAAATTGGTTAAATATTTTTTTTTTTAAATAAAATTATCGTCTGTGGAAAGAAGTCTCGTAGCTGGACAAGAATTCTGTTTACATAAAAGAATGATGGTTTGAGGTTAGAGAATGTTCTAGAATTTTCTTTTTAGATTTAAAAGAGGAAGCTCGAGAGGTGGTAAGGGAGATGAGAAGAAGGATTCTTGGGTGCGCTCTTGCATGAGTACGACTTGATGTAGTAAAGCATGGAATATTTTTTGGATGTTTCGGTAAAATATCGTCTGCAACAGGAGCTTTTCCCTCTATTATAGCTACAGTTTAATAAAATGAACTTGCAGCAGCCAAGGAGTGATTATTTTGACCTTCTACATTTATTTATTTTGTTTTTTTCTCGCTGGCCATGACTTCTGTGCGGAGAAAGGAAAACCTGGCGATGATGTTTCTGCCCCCCTAACTTTAAATCGTCACATGTATGTAACCATTAATAAAAAATAAAAAATTACCACAAAGTTTGTGAAGCATAAATAATAAAGATAACAATTTGATTATTGATTACAAGAACACGGTAAAAAAAAAAAAAAAAAAATAAAATAAAACAATGTAGTGGAAATTTGTAGAATCCAGGCAGAAAAACCAGGCTCTAAATACCTTTGGCACTGCACATAAAATATGAATAAAAGACTACTACCACACATAAAATCCAGGAATAAATTAATAAAAGCAATTAAGTTAAAAATAAATATTGATGAAAATAAATTGAAAAAATATATTTATATATGTATAAAACTATTAATTATATTACAATAAATGAACCATTTGAATTTAATAGAAAATTACAACATTGAATATGGGGAAAAAATTAAATAAATAAATAAAATTAATACAAATGGAATTTGCAGAATCAAAGCAGAATCCTCAGGCCCCAAATACTTTGGAACTACAAATGAAGTGTGTGATTTCATCTTCGCATTTGCCAAGAAAAAGCATAAAAATACGAATTTGGGGCTGCCAACACACATAAAACCAAAATAAAATATCAAAAACAGGGTGCATCAAAATTACTAAACTGAATAGCAAAATGAAAAGGGAAAAAATAAAATAATTATCGTACAAAGGAAAAAAAATTAATTAATTAATTAAAACCGGAGTAATGTGATAACAGAAAAAATAAACCATACACCATAGTTTACCCTATTAGGATTTAAAACAAAAACATTTTATATGACTATGCAAACTTAATATTTTAATATAAGATGATTTAAGATTTAAAAGTAGTATTAAAGGTCTCCAATTTATTAAAAGTTAGGTATAATTTATTCATGTAAATTAATTAAATTATATTAATAGAATTAATTGATGTAACTACACAATTAGCCATACATTAGTGTCAATTAAACATCCATTATAATATATTTTTCAATTTAACAAATGCATTTCTACCTCTCATTTTTTTAAATTATAATTAACCATTGCGTATTATCCAGACAATACCGCCCTCCTCCGTACTCTAGCGTCCACCCGGCCATCCTATTATACATTTTTCTTTTACATTTTTAATTTATTATTATTTTTTTATGCTTTAATAATTTTTTTATACTTTTTTTACGCAATGTGATTTTTTTTGGAGATTATGTAACAATCAATTGTATATTAAAGAATATATGAATTTTTTAGGAAAACCATTATTTAATGCATCCTAAACTAGCTTTTTAATATTTACATTAATCAGATAAGAATAACATAAACATTTTATTCTATATAAATCATTAAGAATTATTACGGTATACAGAATTATAATACATATATATATGATACATTAGAGCATGCAGTCTAGGCTTTTACTGAGAACATAGCAGGATATGTCCTAGTATTTCAATTTAAAAAAAAATCAACGCCGGTAAGTCGCGGAGCAGAAGAGGTTAATTATATCACTCACTTAATTCCAAATTATTGTTAAATATTTGCGTTTTAACCCTAACATCTGCGCTTTCAGAAACAAAAAGTAGTTTCAATTAAACAGTGCCTTGCACACTTACTATACTCTCCTACGCAGTTCCTCTTTTATTTAAGGCCCAAACACACTTCACTACTTCTTGAAGTTCGGGGTCGGCGCGTTTGTTGTGCCGAGACGGTGTTATTCATCTTTAATGACTTTTGCAGGTTAGGGGTGTATTCCGATCCAAACTGCCTTTTTTGAGATTTATTTTTATATTCATTTTTGATCTCAAATGCACCAAACTTTCACATTCTCTTATTTTGAAGCTATACAAGGTGCCGTGATTGTCAATTCCTTGATAAATGCAGAAAATGTTGCAAAAAATGCTGTCGAAAACGGCGTTTTGGACCAAACTTTCCGAGGCGGGAGACTTGCTAACGAAAAAAAGGGTCACGATGAAAAAATAATTGCTTATAAATCAAATTCTAATTAATTCAGCGAAAAATGACATCACACGGCACCTTGTACGTCACTTCAAAAATCGCCCCAGCAAATTTCATGTTTCTATTTTTAAAAATGAGTCTGAAATTGTATCGGAAAATTTTGAGCTGTTGAAGGTGGAAAATCATTTTTTCGATTACACCCTTAAAGGAAAATCTTTCCGTCAAGTAGGGTGGATTGCTTATTTCCCGATTCTTCTGTTCACTCCCCACCGTTTCTATTATGAAGAAACCACAAATGGATCCTATACAAAAGACTTAAGGTTGTTCTCAAATGCTCCGCTCAATAAGCGCAAAATGTTTTGACACATTTACAAGTTCATTTTTTAACGGAAAAATTGGAATGCCTGACTATGGAAGCGATTTCGAATCGAACTTAGTTTTCCATTTTATGATAGTTAAATTACCTATTCAGTTCTAAGTTATTTCGATCACGCGATAATCCATTTTTCTCCTGCTTTTCGGCCGGTTTTTCTGCTTTCGTCAGGAAATGTGTTCAAAAACGTCAACTTTGAAAGCTAGTTATTAAAGATCTATTGCGTTTGTAAAAAAGCAGAAAACTGAGTGCAATTAGACAGTTTCTGAATAACAACACCTGCTAGTTTCATGCATTTCCGAACAAAAATAAATTAAAACTTTGTCATAAAGTTGCCCTTTTTGATTTAAGAACACTCTTCGTTTCTTATGAAGAAACCGCAAATGGATCCTAAATAAAAAACTTCGGCACTACTAGGTTATCCCGTCGACCAAAAGATTATCGCCAAACTATAAGATTAAATGCCAATAATGGATGATCATGGATGTCACATTCAATGACATTCAATACGATTCACGTGTTTAAAATGACATTGAGTGATTTTTATTTTATTTTTTATTTGAATTTTTATTCATATTCTACTAATTTTTTGTTTTTTCGTTATTTAAGGGTGTATTCGAAAAAATGATTTTCCACCTTCAACAGCTCAAAATTTTCCGATACATTTTCAGATTCATTTTTAAAAGTAGAAACATGAAACTTGCTGGGGCGATTTTTGAAGTGATGTAGAAGATGCCGTGTGAAGTAATTTTTCGCTGAGTTAATTAGAATTTGATTTATAAGCAATTATTTTCTCAGGATGTTCTTTTTTTCGTTCGCAGATCTCCCGCTCCGGAAAATTTTGTCCAAAACGCCGTTTTCGACAGCATTTTTTTGCAACATTTTCTACATTTATCAAAAAATCGACACTTACGGCACCTTGTGTAGTTTCTAAATAAGAGAATTTCAAAGTTTGGTGCATTTGAGAGAAAAAGTGAATCTAAAAATAAATCGGAAAAAGGGCACTTTGGATCGAAATACACCCTTAAAGTAAAAAAAAAAATATGTCAATATGTATAATTTGGCTATTAGTTTGGCGATTTGTATAATTTGGCGAAATGGGTCGACTGTATAACATTGGTAGTACCAAAACTTTCCGCACTTTTTCCAAGAATTCAGTTAAAAGTGAGCAGTTCTGCAATCTAAACGCAGCCTTATTTATTTCCCTCTAACAAAGAGAGCTGATCTTCGTAACAATTTTTGCTTTCGATTCTCTCCCATCCCCCCTTCTATACTCCACCCCAGCCCAACCGGGGAGGGGAGGGGGGAGGGTCTTTATGTTCCAACTATTGATGGCGCTAATTCCGACGCCGATCGCGCTAAAAAGAAAAAAAATAATAAAACGAAACAAAACTAAAACCTTTACTGAGCGAGCCAAAGAGCACATAATAACGTGGATACACAAGAAAGAAAAAATAAAGAAAAAATGTCGCAAATTGAGGCCGGGGCACACTTCTCACGTACGCCACTGCTAAAAGGGGCGCAAAGCAGCGCCTAGCTGCGCTTAAGTGGCGTAATGAGTGCGAGTAAAGACCCAGGTTGGTATAGCAACGTTTTTTTTTTTTTTCTTTAAAAAGTGTGAACGGTATATACTCTTTGCTCTCCCGTGATGCCCTTTAGCTGCTTGTTATGTGAGGATATATATAAGGGACTTTGTCATAGTAAGGTATAAGAGGGGGGAGGGGGGGAGAAAACAGATAATAGCTGAGGGGGAGGAGGAGGTGAAATAGGCTATAAATGTACAAGAGGAAAAAATAGCAACAAAAAAAATGCCCTGTTTGGATATATATAACGATTCAGCAATTACTGGATTTTTCTGATACGCGTTTGTCTCTGATTTTTTTTTATGTTTTTTTCTGGAAGTTGTTAGGGAAAGGTGTGTTATTTTTCTATACGGGTCGTGCAATGATTAGCGGTCTACAGTTTCATGATTTAGTTCTTAAATACCGTCAATTATAAGTAATTTAATTGTCTTAATGCATTAACTGAGGGTTATATTAAATACAACATCAATAAACAATCAAAGTTATTAATAAATTTATATTTGGAAGGCTTTATTAATATTAACTAACATACTTTAACCAACTATCTATCTATCTATATTATAAAGGTTTAACGTATCTGTGCGTAACGCATACGTCATTTTGCGAATCGCAACTCTTTCCTTTGTAATTTAGGTTTTGCAATTTTCGCTACTGTAAGTTTTAAGCTTCGAAACATCGCAAATTTTATATTTTTACACCGTCATATGGGGGGAAAAATGTACTTTCAAATGCAATTTATTTCAAAGCTGTATCTCAATTTATTTTTCAGATATTAATTTTTTTTTGTAGTTTTCATTATTAATTTTGTAATTGTAGCAACATAATCACTCCATTTTTTCTTAAAAAAAAAAAAAAATTAAATTGCGCAACACTATTTCATGCAATTTCAGTTTTGCAATTTTCGCTACTGCAAATGTTACACTTCTAAACATCGTACATTTTAAAATTTATGCCGTCATATAAAGAAAAAAATGTACTTTTAAATGCAATCTGTTTCAAATCTGTATCTCAATTAAATTTTGTGATATTAATTTTTTTTTTTTATAATTTTCAATTACCAATTTTGTATTTTTGGCAACAGAAACACTCCATTTTCTCTTAATATTAAAAAAAAGAAAAAAGAAAAAAAAGAAAATAGATAACAGTTAGAGGGAGGAAGGTGAAATAGGCTATAAATGTACAAGAAGAAAAAATAACAAAAAAATGCCCTGTTTGGATATAACTATTCAGCAATTGCTGGATTTTTCTGATACGCGTTTGTCTCTCGAATTTTTTTTTTTTTTTTTTTTTTTTTTTTTTTTTTTTCCTGGGAGTTGTTAGGGAAAGGTGTGTTTTCTCTATATATGGTTCGTGCAATGATTAGCGGTCTATAGTTTCGGATTTAGTTCTTAAATAAATATAGTCCATTATAATTAATTTAATGTGGAAAATCTTCACCGAAGAGATTTTTTCAATCTGTAATTTTTAAAAACTAATATCAATTTTAGTTTAAAAAATGTAAATCCCAAATACAGGAAAAAGAAATAAAGGAAAAGAAATAAAACAAGAAATTAAGAAATAATTTACGAGTGTTGAGGAGAAAATTTGGTCTATTAAAAGTGTATTTAATTAAAAACTAATTGTTTTGGTAAAAATCGTCTGCTTTCATTTATGTGAAAAAGCTCCAGTAAGAAATTGTATTATTCGTTACCATGGTAATTTATTCTTTTTATTTTAAGTTTTTGGCAGCATTCTATGTTTTTGTTTTTAAGTTTGTGTTTATTCGAATGTAAAAAGATGATGGAATGTTGATAGCCGACCAATGGCTCGCATATTTCAGTGTTAAATAAAACGCATCTACAGTCTACATTTGTTCTGTTTAAGAACCAGCGTGTGTTGTTTTTATTAGTGTAAAATCCGCTAAGACCATTTTTGGTATTACGAACACTAATATCAGTTTGAGTTAAAAAATGAAAACCTTAATACAGGAAAAAGAAATAAAGAAAAAAAAAAAAAAAAAAAAACAAGAAATTAAGAAATAATTTACGAGTGTTTATTACAAGTGTATTTAATTAAAAACATATTAACAATTCATATAATTTGTGCAAATTTTTTATTTTAAACAGAAAATTAAAAGAAGAATTTAAGAGAAATTTTAGTAATTAGAAATTTTCGACTTTTAAGTTACAGTTAATTAAACAACAATTAATTAAAACATAGACAATTTGGATAATTTGTTGAAGTTTTTATTTGATGATTTTTTCATTGAAATTGATATTTATTTTTCTATTCCCATTATATTTGAATATTTTCAACTGCTCTGCTCAACAAGCGCGAAATATTTCGGCACACTCAAAAATTCATTTTTTAACGGAGAAGATATACACGTTGGAAGGTCTGACTATGGAAGCGGTTTCGAATAGAATTCAATTTTCCATTTTACAATAGTTAAATTACCTACCAAGTCATAAGTTATTTTGAACACGTAATCACGCGATTTACGCCTTTTGTTGACTGGTTTTTCTTCTTTCGTCGGAAAATGGTGTTCAAAGCATCATTTTTGACGGCTTTTTCTGCATCTATGCATTTGTACAAAAACAGAAAAAATGAGTGCGATTACATAGTTTCTGATTAACAACACTTGCTAGTTTCATGCATTTCTGAATAAAAATAAATTAATAAATTGGAAATAACGATTCATCAATTACTGGATTTTTCTGATGCGCGTTTGATTTTTTTTTTTTTTTTTTTTTGAAGTTGTTAGGGAAAGGTGTGTTATTTTTCTATATGAGTAGTGCAATGATTAGCGGTCTATAGTTTCTGATTTAGTTCTTAAATAGATATAGTTCATTATAATTTATTTAATTGTCTTAATGCATTAGCTGAGGGGTTTTTTAAATATAACATCAATAAACAATCAAAGTTATTAAGGGGACAGTAGACCTTTATTTGAGCAAAATCTCCTACAGCAAAATCGTTATTTTTTGTCAAAAGTTTTTTCTTATTAAAATATCATTTATGAAAGTTTTAAGAGGTAAATAATAAAGATAAGTGTATTTATATACTGTAAATCTGTTTTTCTCAAAACTAATTTTTCAGGCGTTTTTAAATTTTTAAAATGCTTCTTGCGACGTAATTTTCGATCAACATTTATGAAATTGATAAGGAAGTGACCTGATGTTGTTTAGAAAGAAATTGTATAAGCTTTTTAAAATTAGTCTTCATTAAGATAGTCAAATTTGATTTTGTACTTATTAAAAGACAAAATTTTGATGAAAATCGATATGGAATTTAGAAAAAAAATTAACTATTGAAAAGGTTAAAAAAATCTTACACAAATTTGTTTATAATACAGTTTTAAGGGTGTATTTCGATTCAAACTGCTTGTTTTCCGATTTATTTTTGAATTCACTTTTGCTCTCAAACACATGAAACTCGCAGATTCTCTTATTTAGAGACTGCACAAGGTGCCATAAAGGTCAATTCTTTGATAAGTGTACAAAATATTGCAAAAAAAGCAATCAAAAACGGCAATTTGAACCGATTTTTCCGAAATGGGAGATAAGGGAACGAAAAAAAGGGTCTTCCAGAGAAGTTAATTGCTTATAAATCAAATTCTAATGAATTGAGCGTAAAAAGACTTTACACGGCACCTCACACGTCCCTTCAAGAGTCCCCTCAGCCAGTTTCATGTGTTCTACTTTTAAAAATGTGTCTGAAATTGTATCGGAAAATTTCGAGCTGTTGAAGATTGAAAAGCGTTTTTTCGAATACACCCTTAAGTGACAAAAATGGAAAAGCAAGAATTTATCTCAAAAATTAAAACCACGAAGAGTATTTTTAAATTTCGTTTAAAAACTTAAAAAATTTTTGAAAATTAAAAATTTTAATAAGATTGGAAATTTTTTTGAAGTTGTTTTATATGCTTTTGATGAAATGTATGTATGCACAAAATTTCATATTGCTATGATGTAAATTTAGAATTTTTTTTTTTTTAACGTCCACTGTTTCCTTAATAAACTTATATTTGGAAGCAATTATTAATATTAACCAACTATCTACTAAAATGACAATCAAGTGCATAAGGGTCATTCCATGGTAACTTAAGTAACATTTTAAACTATTTTTAATAACTTTAGTAATATAATGCTCACAAAAGTTTTTCAAAATGTAAATTGGACATGGTTTGCTAATTAAACTTATTCAAATCCCATTTTAGATGAAAATTTAATAATTATAGTGTTATATCTTAATATTTTAGAAGTTATATATACAAGGTAGAACCCGTCAAATTTTGACGGAAGAAAATGTTTAAGAAGGAAACTGTTTCATTAACTTATAATAAACATACAAAACTAATTGTAGTAAAAAATGCATTTTATATTGGTACGTCTAACTCTTAAACAAACGATATTTATCGTCAAATTAACAAAATACTATTTCTACAAAACGCAGTTGTAGAAATTGTTAAAATTAAACTTTAATCATATGTGTAAGCAGTAAAAAATAATAAAGATATGTTGTTATGATAAAGTTATCAAGGTTGTTATGCTATCATTCCAAAATGATAAAAAGCAAAATTAATTCAATTTTGACTCAATCATAGAATTATTTTTCCCGTGAAATCTAAACCCGCCATCATTTTCACCATATCAAAATTTACAAATGTACATTTCACAGTATTCACGTTTAAAAAAAAATTGGTATTTTAATTTGATAATTTTGATTCAAAACTTGAAGTCTCAATGCTATTAGCTGAAAGAGATGTTAAACTGTTGATATTCTTGTACTTGTAAAACAAATTTGTAAGTGAAGTCAAAATTCACCGGGCTTTATAACAGAAGATATTTAAATTTCTATTTTTTCCCTTTTAATGAGAAAATGGCAACATAAAGATACAGCACTCAATTTTTTCCCTTTTTTCCTTTGCTTTAAATAGAAATAAAGTACTCCTGTTGCCATGATTAGAAAAGAAGTATTAAAAGCAACAAAAAATTAATATTTCAAAAACAAATTAAGATACAGCTTTCAAACAAATTTCATTTAAAAGTACATTTTTTTCCTACACGATGGTCTAAAAATTGAAAATATGCGATATTAAGAAGTTTAAAAACTTTTAGTAGCAAAAATTGCAATACCGAAATTCATTTAAAATTTGAAAGTGTTGCCATACGCAAAATGACGTATGCGTTACGCACAGATACGTTTGGTCTTTATAATATAGATTATGGCAACTGTCATTACTGAAAAAGGAATGTAAGTTGTCATATAAAGTATGATTTTCGTCCAAATGGACCCTTAGGTTTCATTGACAAATCATGTCAATTTTATATTTGAATATTTTTTAGTGTTATATTACTAAAATTACTGCAGTAAATTGCTCTAAATTGTAACGAAAGTTACCATGGAATCACCCAGATGTCTTATATAACCTACTAATAAAAATGTCCTGCCTAAAATAGTACACTGCAGTGGTGTAGTTGTAAAATAATCAGAGGCTGAACGCTCTAAACAGAGGGTATAACCTAGAGTGCATATACTGCAGCTTTTTTTGAAAATCATACAGCATGCAGTGTTTAAAACATTTTCAGAATATATACGGCGTATACCCTCCATTCTCAACAAACAAAAATAAACACGTTTTAAAACTTTTTTTTTTTTTTTTTTTTTTTTTTTTTAACCAAATTTACAATTTATTAATCGGTTGATGAATTAGAAAAATTTGAACACAAAACGTTTTATAAGTTGCAAAATGTGTTCGAAAAATAGTATTGTTAATAGTGTTGATAAACATGTTTTTTTAGTGCTGAGCTGTACAAAAAACAACACTAAGGCATCAAATTAGAGACAGAGATCTAGAATACGGTCAGTTACATAAATGATAAAATAAATACGGTACAACTCTGCATGAGTCGACCAAGAGTCTTGGTACATAACTCGTTAAGCTTTTTATTAAGGCTGTTCTCAGCTGCTCTGCTCAAAACATTTTGACATATTCAAAAATTTATTTTTCAACGGACAAGATACAAAATTGAACGGTCTGGCTATGGAAGCGCTTTCAAATCGAACTCAATTTTCCATTTTATGATAATGAAATTGCCTTCCGAATTATAAGCTATTTTGATCAAGTGATCACGTGATTTTCTACCTTTCTTCGACTGTTTTTTCTGCTTCCGTTGGAAAATGCGGTTCAAAACCTCATTTTTGACGGCTTGTTCTGAAAATTCTATCGTGTTTGCAGAAAAACAGAAAAATGAATGCGATTAGGCAGTTTCTGAATAACAACACCTGCTAATTTCATGCATTCCCGAAGAAAAAAAATTGCTAAAACTTATGTCACAAAGTTGCCCTTTTTGATTTAAGAACACCTTTAAAGAAAACAGTTAGTGGGTCGACGAAACACAACCGCTAACATTCGCGTCAATATTTTTGCCTGGTATAGAAATCTAGACAAAACACCTCCCGCTGCTTTGCTCGTCTAGATCTTTTGGCACTGATAACAGCCAATTACTGCGTATAGAGACAGAGGGACGGATCTAGATTCTTCAGCGTGATTTTACAACAAGACAAAAGCTGGTGTCATTTGTTTTTTGGGGCTTTCTTTTTCTTAAACAATATCCACAGGTCAGGGGCTTTAAGCCGTGGTATTTTGTACTTTAGTTAGTATTTTTCTTATTTTTTTTTCTCCCCTGGCTGACTTAGCCATTTTTTTTTGTGTGTGTATTATCTGATGCTATGTCGACGCTGGAATTTGCGGCCAAGTTGTTTTACGCGGTAAGAAAGAGGATTAGTAAAGCTGTTTAAAAAGAACTTTTTTTTTGGAGAATTGTTTTTACAAGCATGATTTTAGGTAGCTATAGAATTTTTTTTCTTTTTCTTTGATGGATAAATTTAAGAGTGTATTCGAAAAAATAGTTTTTTACCTTCAACAGCTCAAAATTTTCCGATACAATTTCAGACACATTTGTAAAAAGTAGAGACACGAAACTTGCTGAGGGGATTCTTGAAGGGACGTGTGAGGTGCCGTGTGATGTCTTTTTATGCTCGATTCATTAGAATTTGAGTTATAAACAATTATCTTCTCAGTATGACCCTTTTTTTCGTTCGCAAATCTCCCGCTTGGGAAAAATCGGTTTGAAATGCCGTTTTTGATCGCTTTTTTTTTTAAATATTTTCTGCATTTATCAAAGAATCGGCGATCACGGCACCTTGTGCACTTTCATAAATAAGAGATTTTGAAAGTTTGGTGTATTTGAGAGCAAAAATGAATTCAAAAATAAATAGGAAACTAAGCAGTTTGAATCGAAATACACCCTTAAGAGTATATTCGAAAAAATAACTTTTCCACCTTCAACAGCTCAAAATTTTCCGATACAATTTCAGACACATTTGTAAAAAGTAGAACCATGAAACTTGCTGAGAGGATTCTCGAAGGGACGTATGAGGTGCCGTGTGATGTCTTTTTATGCTCGATTCATTAGAATTTGAGCTATAAACAATTACCTTATCAGCATGACCCTTTTTTTCTCATGACCCTCTCCCGCTTCGGAAAAATCAGTCCAAAGTGCCGTTTTTGATTGTTTTTTTTTTTTTTTTTTCAATATTTTCTGCCTTTATTGCAGAATCGACCCTCACTGCACCTTGTGTACATTCTAAATAAGACATTTTGCCAATTGCATACATTTGAGAGCAAAAATGAATTCAAAAATAAATCGGAAAAAAAGCAGTTTAAATCGAAATACACCCTTAAAGCTGATTATGTACTCTGTAAGTTATGGGTGTATTTCGATTCAAAGTGCTTATTTTCCGATTTATTGTTGAATTCATTTTTGCTCTCAAATACACCAAACTTTCAAAATCTCTTATTTAGAAACCACACAAGGTGCCGTGAGGGTCGATTCTTTAATAAAAGCAGAAAATATTGCAAAAAAAGCAATCGAAAACGGCGTTTTGAACAGATATTCCCCTAGCGGGAGATCCGTGAACGAGAAAAAAGGGTCCTACTGATAAGGTAATTGTTTCTAACTCAAATTCTAATGAATTGAGCATAATAAGGCATTACTCGGCACTTCATACGTCCCCTTAAGAATCCCCTCAGCAAGTTTCATGTTTCTACTTTTGAAAATGTGTCTGAAACTAAATCGGAAAATTTCGAGCTGTTGAAGGTGGAAAAGCATTTTTTCGAATACACCCTTAATTAGAAAGTACACAAGATGCCGTGACTGTCGATTCTTTGATAAATGCAGAAAATATTGCAAAAAGAGCAATCAAAAACGGCTCTTTGAACCGATTTTTCCGAAGCGGGAGATATTTGAACGAAAAAAAGGGTCATACTGAGAAGATAACCGTTTATAAAACAAATTCTAATGAATTGAGCGTAAAAAGACATCACACGGCACCTCATACATCTCTTCAAAAATCCCCTCAGCAAATTTCATATTTCTACTTTTAAAAATGTGTCTGAAATTGTATCGGAAAATTTCGAGCTGTTGAAGGTGGAAAAGCGTTTTTTCAAATACACCCTTATGAGCAAAAAAACTTGAAAAAATTTAAGATTACTAAGAATGCATTTATTAAAAATACAACTCATTGCTCAATGGCGCACAAAACAAGAATTTTAATATGAACTCGTACAATTAAAATAAAATAAAAATATCAACGTTTCGCGCCGTCTTTTGCGGCCGTCTTCAGGAAAATATGATAATGAGAGGACAAAGTTTGCTTCCTGATCGAGAGATAATATTTCTAATAAAATAAAATCTAAATGAATTAAAAGTTTAAAAATGTTGCCACATACACGTGAGTAAAAATTAAAATATCGCAACGAGATAAAATTTTAAGATTTTATGAGGTTATGCCATATTTTTGGTATATTGTAGGACAAATTATCATTACAAGGTTTACTTTCTCGTGCAATGATTTCGACAGATTCTCTTATTTTACCTTGAACTGGGTAATTGCACGGAACTATTATTTTGGCCTCATCAAAGTTAATAGGACAACCCTTGTTCGCTAAGCAGAAGCGAGATAGAGCAGTATTCTGTTTATATTGTTTAATATCTCTGCGATGCTCTTTGATTCTAATTAAAAGTTTGCGTGTTGTCATGCCGATGTAGACTTTTTTAACATTATTTGATAAAGTGATGGATTATTTCGTAAATACTAGATAGTTAATCTATTGGAATTTTGTCGACAAAACTCCGCATCTTGTGCGTAACACGAGTTTTTTATGCAGAATTATCCGATTTGCTTCAACTTTGAATACCGGTTTCTGATAAGGCATCTGATAAGGCTGATTTCTGATAAGGCATCATAATCTGATAAGGCATCTCTCTAATTAATTTTGAGGGTTCTTTGTTTAAGTACATATAAAGAGGAACGGGGACATAGACCCTCCCCTTAACTTCGATAATTGGGTTTTTCATGCAGAATTATCCGATTTGCCTCAAATCTGGTTTGCCGATTTATTCTGATAAGACGTTTCTCTATTTGGAGGGTTCATTGATTAAGTGCCTATAAGGAGGAACGGGGGCTTATAGCTTTCCTTTAATTTCGATTGTTTTGTTTTTCATGAAGAATTATCCGATTTGGTTTGCTGGTTTATTCTGATAGATACTTCCCTGAATAGACTTGGAGAATCATTGGTTAAGTAAAAAGGTGAGAATGGTGGCTAAATCCGCATCTTAATTATGATAAATGAGTTTTTCATGGAGAATTATGCGATTTTCTTCAAATTTGGTAAACCGGTTTATTGTGATGAGGCGTTTTCCTAATTAGATGGGTTTATTGGCTAAGTGTAAAGGGGATAATTCCTCCCCCCCCCATAATTTTTAGCATTTTTTATTTCTTTTTCTTTTTTTCTTTTCTTTTCTTTTTTTTTTTTTTTTTTTTTTTTTTTTTTGTCGATTTTATAATTTTTGAGGTGAATTATTCTTTGAATTATGAGTATAACGTACAAATTTTGTGAGTAACCTGTGAGCTCAATGCCATCGGTTTAAGGATTTATCCCAAATCCCAATCCAAACTGCTTATTTTGTAATTTATTTTTAAATTTACTTTTGGCTTTCAAACGCATCCAACTGACAAGTTTTCTTATTTATAAACCACACAAGGCGCCGCGATTGTCGATTTTTTGATAAATGCAGAATATATTGGGAAGAAATGCGGTCGATGTGGGCATTTTGAATCGAATTTTCCAAAGCGGGTACTCTGGGAACGAAAAAATAGGGTCGTACTGAGAAGGTAATTGTTTATAAATCAAATTCTAATGAATGGAGCTTAAAATGACATCACACGGCACTTTGTACGTCTCTTCAAATATTACCTCAGCAAGTTTCATGTTTCTACCTTTAAAAATGAGTTTGAAAATGTATCGGAAAGTTTTAAGCTATTGAAGGTGGAAAAATATTTTTTTTTCTTTCCTTTCACCGGCTTTCGAAGCAAGGCTCTTACGACAAAGTGTATAAACATTTCGCCAACATGTTTACAGGGGGTAGAGCAAGCACCCCCCCCCTCCCCCTATCGATGGTAAGTTGCGATAGCGGCGGTGACAGTTTGTGTGTCGACGTTGCGCGATCTGCAGACGATAACTGGAGTTGACACGACACTGAACATCATGTCAGGCGTGGGAGTTTGGAGGAGGGGGAGGGGGGGAGGTGTAGGAACTACCAGGATGTCGTTTGAGGAAGATGGAGCGACGTTACTTCCATGGTTGGCATTTCTGTAAATATACAAACCGTGTGTTAGTATTTCGGGTTTTACGAACTCAGAAGTGTCGAAATAAACGAAATGTAACTACACCGATCAAAATCATTGACGCATCCCTGGGAGGAGCTAAGGGGGCAGAAGCCTCTCTTCCCAGACCGCAAGGTTAAGGGTGTATTCGAAAAAACGCTCTTCCACCTTCAACAGCTCGAAATTTTCCGATACAATTTCAGACTCATTTTTAAAAGTAAAGACATGAAACTTGCGGAGGGGATTTTGGAAGAAGACTTATATGAGGTGCCGTGTGATGTCATTCTTCGCTCACTCCATTAGAATTGGTTTTATAAAAAAAAATTCTCATTTCCATTATTTTTTCGTTCCCCGATCTCTTGCTTTTGAAAAATCGGTTCAAAATGCCGTTTTTGATTGCTTACTTTTGCAAAAATTTCTGCCTTTATCAAAGAATCGATCCTCACGGCATCTTGTGTCCTTTCTAAATAAGACAATTTGCCGGTTGGATGCATTGGAGAGCAAAAAGGGAATTCAAAAATAAATCGGGAAATAAGCAGTTTGAATCGAAATACCCCCTTAAGGGTGTATTCGAAATAACGCTTTTCCACCTTCAACAGCTCGAAATTTTCGGATACAATTTCAGACACATTTTTAAAAGTAGAAACATGAAACTGGCTGAGGGGATTCTTGAAAGGACGTATAAAGTGCCGTGGGATGTCATTTGACACTAAATTCATTAGAATTGACATATAAACAATTCTCAGTGTGACCCTTTTTTTAGTTCGTAAATATCCCGCTTCGCAAGAATCGGTTCAAAGAGAATCGGTTCAATTTTTAATTGCTCTTTTTGTAATATTTACTGCATTTATCAAAGAATTAACAATCACGGCACCTCGTGTACTTTCCAAATAAGAGATTTTGAAAGTTTGGTGTACTTGAGAGCAAAAATGAATTCAAAAATAAATCGGGAAATAAGCAGTTTGAATCGAAATACACCCTTAAACTAACCATATGAGTACTGAGACGAGCTCAGAATATTTATTTATAAATTTGCTAAACAGTGTACAATGGGATAAAATAAAACAGTTTAAAATCTTTATTCAAATTACTCTATTAGGTTCAAATCTTTATTTTCCCTCGAAAAAGGCCGAGTAGTTCGGGTTCGGTTGAAACTGTCGAGATAACTTTAACATTGTTTCTAATGTTTAAACTTCATACAAAATGGTATGTAGATTTTAAATGTTTTATTTTATCCCATTGTGCATTGTTTAGGAAATTTATAAATAAAAATTTTGAGCTCAATTCTCAGTACTCATATAGTAACAGTATAGCACAGTGTAAAGTCCACTCTTAACTATTAAACTAACCGTTTAAAATTTTCTGAAATTATGAAAGTTTACTTTTAGTATTTTTTAATAGATTCTGCATAAGGGCAGCGTTTTTGCAAAAGCTGTGAAAGGTCCTCAAAACTAAATTAAATTTTTAAACAGAATTGCATTTGAATTTTTGGAATAGAAATTAATTTAGTGACCTTGGAATCTTTTCCAGGGAGGCTCAAAATGTTTTAGGGGAAGCTGAGCCGCCCATAGCACCCCCTTAGGTACGGCGCTGTGCATAGCCCCCAAGTTCTGGTTTTACATTGTTTCTTTATTCAGGATTCTCCAAAGCGTCCCCCGCGGACGCCACGATTGCGCCCTTAGGTTTTCTTGGCACCCATTCTAATATATCCTTTTACTAGCTATTTTTAAGATTAAAAATCCATTTTAAGGGATACATTTTTAAAAATAAAAAATATTTGAATAGTTTTCTTGTAATAGTTATCGATGACCTTAAATAAGTTTTAATTATTTAATGCTATTAAGTTGTTATTCAGTGATTAAGGTTTCTATAGCTTCTTCAGCTACAAAACTTTTGAAGATAGATTACCCTCTGAAAATCTAATTTTAAATTTATTCTGAATTAAATTATTGCTGCAAATTATTTTAAAATAGTTTCTGAATCATAGGGGACTTATAGCTATCAGCGTGAGATATACAATTTCCAGGAATAGTTCCGTTTTTTCACAAAATATTTCCGTTTTTTAATATTTCCTTATGTAAAAATTTTCGTTTGAAAAGTTAAAAGAATTTTTCAAGGACAAACTAACATCTTTGTGATTTTTATTCTTTACTTTACAAAGGCACGTTAATATCAGGGACACATTATATACATTTAATTTAAACAACAGAGAAGAAATGTTACTAACCTTCCATGGGGTTTGAACTCACGACCTTGTCTGTCGCAGCCGGTAGTGTAATACCATTACGTTATGATTTCTTATAGCACCATTTCAAATACCTTTACTTATTTCGGATGCATTTCATGAAGTAAAGACAAGATTTTAATTAAAATATTACTTGCATAAATGAAAGTATTAAAAAATTTTGTTTCCTTCTATTTTGGAAGAGTTTTAAAGCTATTTTATTCATATTTATTTATTTGTTTTATAAAAAAAATACTAACACACTTAAAAAAAAACAAAAAAAAAGAAACATGTATTTTAAAAAATATTTTGTATGACGATCTATTGTAAACTCAATAAAGATAATTACTATGGGTTATGGGTTATTAAAATTAATTACATTTATTGATTTTTATAACTTAGGTAATCGCCAAAATGATAATAATTTCGGTAATATATTTCGATATATTTTAAATTTTAAGAGCGAATTTCTTAATTTGAATATATTAAAATATGTATATATTAAAATTAAAAGTAGATTTTTTTTCCACTTAAAATACCTTTCGCACTTTTTATATCATGATATAAATAAATTAAACATATTTAAAATTAAACTGAAAAAAAAAAAAAAAAAAAAACTTTCCTTAGCTATCTCAAATTTAAAAAGAATTAATAAATCTTATTATTATTATTTTTTAATTTGTAAAAATATACTTTAAATTTTATGTGCGAACTTCTTAATTTGAATAGATTAAAAAATATATATATTAAAATTAAAAGTAGATTTTTTTCCACTTTAAATAACATACGCACTTTTTATATTATAATATAAATAAATTAAAGAAAATCAAACTGAAAAAACAAAAAACTTTCCTTATTTATCTGAAACTTAAAAAGAATTAATAATAATAATAATTATTATTTTAATATTGTAAAAATATGCCATCGTTTTATAATTAAAACAGAAAAAAATAAGAGAAATGTTGCTATGTTTTTCTATTTGTCATACAGATGGCGCCACGACACTTATCAGTTAAAAATACTGATAACTTGTGCTGTTTAAAACGGAAGATGTTCTGTTTACGGTGAGATTTACGGAACAGTTACTGTATTTTTAATCTCAAAATAGCAAAAAAACGGAAATACTGCTGTTTTCTTGGAAAAATCAAACTATTATGTAAAATTTTAGGGAAAAGTTTGTGTATATTAACGGATATTTTTTACAGTGGGTGTATTCGAAAAAACGCTTTTCCACCTTCAACAGCTCGAAATTTTCCGATACAATTTCACACACATTTTTAAGAGTAGAAACATGAAACTTGCTGAAGGGATTCTTGAAGGGACGTATGAGGTGCCGTGTGATGCATTTTTACGCTCAGTATGACCCTTTTTTTCGTTCCCAAAACTCCCGCTAGGGGGAAATCAGTCCGAAATGCCGTTTTTGATTGCTTTTGTTGCAACATTTTCTGCATCTATCAAAAAATCGACCATCGCGGCAGCTTGTGTACTTTCCAAAGAAGAGAATTTGCACGTTTGGTACGTTTGAGAGCAAAAATGAATTTAAAAATAAATCAGAAAATAAGCAGTTTGGATCGAAATACACTCTTAACTCATAGAATGGTATTTACAGGACTCAGGCCTCTGATTAGTGCCCTAGGCAAAGATCAGGGTTTGGTTTTTGACACAACAGTGCTAAAAACCGTGTTTTAACCGACTTATTCCGTCAAAAACGTAAAATTTTCAATTTTCTCCTATTTTAAAATGTAAATGCAACATGTTAAAGTTTTTAAATTATTAAAATTTTAAACTGTAAGACCTGATTTAAAGTGAAAACGCCTAGACTTTTAGTTAAAATATTCAACACGTGACAAAATAATATTTAAGAAAAATCAACAATAATAATTTATATATTTATGTACTATAATTTTTATTTGTTAATTTTAGTGCAAATAAATGAGAATTTTATAGACATGCATTTCTAGATTGATTTTTCCTTGTCTTTCTTGTTATTCACAATTACATTTGTTAAATTTATATAAAGAAGAACATATCTTAAATAGGAAAATTTTTAAAATACATCAGTAAAGAAAATGAACAATATTTGTCATAATCTCCTTTACTATAGATTGTACAAATTGTAATGAACATTAACATTAAATAATAATAAAAAGTTAACATTAAATAATAATAAAAAGTTAACATTATATAACAATAAAAAGTTAACATTAAATAATAATAAAAAGTTATTACAATTATTAAATAACATTCAATACACATTTTTTACAAAATTACATTAATCATTTTATAGATGCAAGAATGTTATTATATGGACAATAAATGTCAAGCATGGACTGGTCATTGAACATATTTGAATATTCTTAGATATAATGTTTTAAATTGCATATCTTGTGCATGTCATAAATTCAATTAAATGATAAATTTCACTTTAATTTTAATGCAAACATATATGAATTTCAAAGACCATTTCAGCACCTATATTTTTAAATATAAATTTTTACCCGGATATTCATGAAATATTTTTTAATCGAAATTTATTAAATCTACCATACATTTTGTTTAAAATTATTTAGGTATTATTCAAAGTAAATTGAAAGAAATAACACATTGCATATTCCATGTATGAGTAAAAATTTTTTACACTTAAAAATTATTATTAAATTTAGAGTGATTCTTAAATTCTTTATTTTTTAATGGAGTTAATTTTTTTAGATGGTTCTTTAAGGGGTCTACAATACAGAAATGAAAATAGTCAATGTACAGGTGTATTTTCGAAGGGTGTATTTAGATTCAAACTGCTTATTTTCCGATTTATTTTTACATTCATTTTTATTCTCAAATGCATCCAACTGGACAAATTGTCTTATCTAGAAAGATGACGTGACATGACAAGGTGACGTGATGGACGATTCTTTGATAAAGGCAAAAAATACTGCAAAAAACAGCAATCTAAAACGGTATTTTGAACCAAATTTTCGGAAGTGGGAGATCTAGGAACGAAAAAAAAGGGTCCTACTGAGAAGGGTCCTACTTATAAATCCAATTTTAGTGAATGGAGCGTAAAATGACATCCCACGGCAGCTTCTACGTCTCTTCCAAAATCCCCTCAACCAGTTTCATGTTTTTACTCTTAAAAATATGTCTGAAATTGTAACGGAAAATTTAGAGCTGTTGAAGGTGGAAAAGCGTTTTTTCGAATGCACCCTTAATACTAAAGTTAAAGTAATAATTATAATGTAAAAAACAAATTACAAAAAAAAGGGCGTCTTGACAGTTTTTGACTTGACGGCAAAGAACATGGTAAAATCCGGTAAAAACCGCCATGCGTCAAAAACTTGCCAACCCTGGCAAAGATAAATTAGAGGGCCTTTCAAATCTTTGCAATATTATTCAAATAGTTCTGGTGGTTACTCATATATGTAGCTAGAGAGAGCTCAGCCTATCCTACCCGCATTTAGCTATCTTACCCCGATCTGATGATACAGGACTCTTGTTCGTATTTATATGTATTTAAAAACATCCTAATGAGAATTCGCTGCGATTAATTTTCGGTGTTACACTTTCCCCGAGCTCGATCTGCATCTTAAATCATGGCGCATCCTTTTTGCCATCTCCCCTGGGGCGCAATAATGGAGGTGCAAACGACAAACAGGGCGATGCGCGGCGGTTTTGCACCTTCCGCCCGCACACACGCGTCTTTATGAATAATCATGTGTCGGTGTCGGCCCTTTGAAGCCCCCGCTCTAATAGGTCGGGCGCACGGAGGCCACAAATTTCTTCTTTTGGGCGATGATTAGTTTAATTAGAAATGACGCCTTTTCGCCTTTCCACACACACATCACAGAAATCTGAGATGGGAAATAGGTGACATTTATGGTCACGAGTTTTGAAAACGGGAGCAATATTGGTTTTTTACAGCTTCCAATCTTCTTCTTAAGGGTGTATTTCGATTCAAACTGTTTATTTTCCGATTTATTTTTGAATTCACTTTTGCTCTCAAACGCATCAAACATCAATTCTCTTATTTAGAAAGTACACAAGGTGCCGTGAATGTCGATTCTTTGATAAATGTAGAAAACATTGCAAAAAAAGCGATCAAAAATGGCATTTTGAACAGATTTTTCCGAAGCGGGAGACCTGCGAACGAAAAAACGGGTCATGCTGAGAAGGTAAATGTTTATAAATCAAATTCAAATGAATTGAACGTAAAAAGATATCACACGGCACCTTATATGCCTCTTCAAGAATCACCTCAGCAAGTTTCATGTTTCTACTTTTAAAAATGTGTCTGAAATTGTATCGGAAAATTTCGAGCTGTTGAAGGTGAAAAAGCGTTTTTACGAATACACCCTTAAGAGTGTATTTCGATTCAAACTGCTTATTTTTCCAATTTATTTTTTTAATTTATTATTGCTCTCAAACGCATCTAACTGGCAAATTCTCTTATTTAGAAAGGACACAAGGTGCCGTGAGGGTCGATTCTTTGATAAATGCCAGAAAATATTGAAAAAAAAAAAAAAAAAAAAAACTCCATTTCGAACCGATTTTTCCGAAGCGGGAGATCTGCGAACGAAAAACAGGGTCCTACTGAGAAGATAATTGTTTATAAATCCAATTCTAATGAATGGAGCGTAAAATGACATCATATACGGCACCGTATACATACTCTTCAAAACCCCCCTCAGCCAGTTTCATGTTTCTACTTCCAAAAATCAGTCCGAAATTGTATCGGAAAATTTCGAGCTGTTGAAGGTGGAAAATCATTTTTTCGAATACACCCTTAAGGGCGTATTTCGATTCAAACTGCTTATTTTCCGATTTATTTTTTAATTCATTTTTGCTCTCAAATACACCAAACTTTCAAAATCTCTTATTTGGAAAGTACACAAGATGCCGTGATTGCCTATTCTTTGATAAAAGCAGAAAATATTACAAAAAAAGCAATAAAAAACGGCATTTCGAACTGATTTTTCCCAAGCGGGAGTTTTGGGAACGAAAAAAGGGGTCCTACTGATAAGGTAATTGCTTATAAATCAAATTCTAATGAATTGAGCGTAAAAAGACATCACACGGCACCTCATACGTCCCTTCAAGAATCCCCTCAGCAAGTTTCATGTTTCTACTTTTAAAAATGCGTCTGAAATTGTATCGGAAAATTTCGAGCTGTTGAAGGTGGAAGAGCGTTTTTTCGAATACACCCTTAAACATTTTTAATTTGATTTAATTAACTTCCTTTTGTAATTGTTTTAAAATTAAATTTATCAATGCTACACTCTATGTAAGAACTTAATAATTCAAATAAATAATTTGGACTTATGAAGTAAATTATAAGTTGTTTTGAAAGAAATTACCTTTTTACTTTTTAAAACTTATTTCACTTTTAGAAATTTAAAATTTTATTCATATCTTGCGAATTTTTTTAAAAGATTAAAAGATTAAAAGATTTTTATTTATTTATTTATTTACTTGTTAATACTTTTTTCACTTTTAGAAATTTAAAATTTTATCTCTGCTAATTTTTTTTTAATTTTTGGAATTTTGCATTTTATTTAAATAATTTCACTTAAACATTTTTAATTTGATTAAAATAACTTCCTTTTATAATTACTTTAAAATTAAATTTATTGATGCTACACTCTATGTAACAACTTAATAATACAAATTAATAATTTGGATCTATGAATTAAAGGGTAATTTGTTTGGAAAGAAATAATCTTGTTACACTTTTTTCACTTTTAGAAATTAAAAATTTTATTTATATCTCTGCTAATTTTTTTTGAATTTTGCATTTTATTTAAATAATTTCACTTAAACATTTTTATTTTGATGAAAATAACTTCCTTTTCAAATTATTTTAAAATTAAATGTATTGATGCTCTACTGTATGTAAGAAGTTAATAATACAAATTAATAATTTGGATTTAGGAATTAAAGTACAATCTGTTTTGAAAGAAATGAACTTTTTACTTTTTTCACTTTTAGAAATTTAAAATTTTATTTATATCTCTGCTAATTTTTTAAAAATATTAAAAATTTTTTATGCATTTATTTATTTATATATCTATTTTTTACTTGTTAAAACTTTTTCACTTTTCGAAATTTAAAATTTTATTTATATCTCTGCTAATTTTTTAAAAAGATTAAAAGATTTTTATTTATTTATTTATTTATTTATTTATTTATTTTTTACTTCTTAACACTTTTTTCACTTTAAGAAATTTAAAATTTTATTTATATTTCTGCTAGTTTTTTTTTTTTTTTTTTTTTTTTTTTTTTTTTTTTTTTTTTAAGATTAAAAGTCTTTTATGGATTTATTTATTTATATATTTATTTATTTACTTGTTAACACTTTTTTCACTTTTAGAAATTAAAAATTTTATTTATATCTCTGCTATTTTTTTTAAAGATTAAAAGATTTTTATTTATTTATATATTTATTGTTAACACTTTCTTCACTTTTAGAAATTTAAAATTTTATTTATATCTCTGCTATTTTTCTTAAAAGATTTTTATTTAATTATATATTTATTGCTAACATTTTCTTCACTTTTAGAAATTTAAAATTTTATTCATATCTCTGCTATTTTTTTTAAAAGATAAAAAAAAATTATGTATTTATTTATTTAAACATTTATTTTTTACTGGTTAACACTTTTTTCACCTAAAGAAATTAAAAATTTTATTTATATAATTGCTATTTTTTTTAAAGATTAAAAAATTTTTATGCATTTATTTAACTATTTATTATTTTTTACTTGTTAACACTTTTTTCACCTTTAGAAATTAAAATTTTATTTATATCTCTGCTAATTTTTTTTTTAATTTTGCATTTTATTTAAATAATTTCACTTAAACATTTTTATTTTGATTAAAGTGACTTCCTTTTGTAATTATTTTAAAATTAAATGTATTGATGCCACACTCTATGTAAGAAGTTAATAATAAAAATTAATAATTTGGATTCATGAAAAAAAGGATAAGCTGCTTTTGAAAGAAATTACCTTTTTAGTTTTTAACACTTTTTTCACTTTTAGGAATTTAAAATTTTATTTATATCTCTGCTAATTTTTTAAAAAGATTAAAAGATTTCTATTTATTTATTTATTTGTTTACTTATTAACACTTTTTTCACTTTTAGAAATTTAATTTTTTTTTAATATCTCTGCTAATTTTTTTTTTCAAAAACTTTTAGAATTTTAGATTTTATTTAAATAATTTCACTTAAAAATCTTTAATTTGATTAAAATAACTTTCTTTTGAAATTATTTTAAAATTTAATGTATTGACGCTACACTCCATGTAAGAAGTTAATAATACAAATTAATAATTTGGATTTATGAATTAAAGGATAAGTTGTTTTGAAAGAAATTACCTTTTTACTTTTTAACACTTTTCTCACTTTTAGGAATTTAATTTTTTTTTATATCTTTGGTATTTTTAAAAAAAATATTAAAAGATTTTTATCTATCTATCTGCCTGTTTGTTTGTTTATTTATTTATTTGTTAGCAGTTTTTTCACTTGTAGAAATTTAAAGTTTAATTTATATCTCAGCTAATATTTTTAAAAGATTAAAAGATTTTTATTTGTTTATTTATTTATTTGTTTATTTATTTATTTGTTTGTTTACTTGTTAACCCTTTTTTCACTTTTAGAAATTTAAAAATTTTATTTATATCTCTGCTAATTTTTGTTAAAGATGAAAAGATTTTTATTTATTTATTTATTTATTTGTTTACTTGTTAACACTTTTTTCACTTTTAGAAATTTAAAATTTTATTTAGATGTTTGGTAATTTTTTTTTAGTTTTTATTTTTTTGTAATTTTGGATTTTATTTAAATAATTAAAATATTTTAATAATTTATAATATTAATTTTAATTAATTTTATTTTAAATAATTTATTTAAATAATTAATAATCTCAGCTAATATTTTTAAAAGATTAAAAGATTTTTATTTGTTTATTTATTTATTTATTTATTTGTTTATTTATTTATTTGTTTGTTTACTTGTTAACCCTTTTTTCACTTTTAGAAATTTAAAAATTTTATTTATATCTCTGCTAATTTTTGTTAAAGATTAAAAGATTTTTATTTATTTATTTATTTATTTGTTTACTTGTTAACACTTTTTTCACTTTTAGAAATTTAAAATTTTATTTAGATGTTTGGTATTTTTTTTTTATTTTTTATTTTTTTTGTAATTTTGGATTTTATTTAAATAATTAAACACTTTTATTTTGATTAAAATAACTTCCTTTTGTAAATATTTTAAAATTAAATTTATTGATGTCACACTCTATATTAGCTTAACAATACAAATTAATAATTTGGATTTATGAATTGAAGGATAAGTTGTTTTTAAGGGTGTATTTCGATTCAAATTCCTTATTTTGCGATTTATTTTTGAATACATTTTTGCTATCAAATGCATCAAACTTGCAAATTGTCTTATTTAGAAAGTACACAAAGTGCCGTAACTGTCAATTCTTTGATAAGTGCAGAAAATATCGCAAAAAAAGCAATCAAAAACGGCATTTTGAACAGATTTTTCCAAAACGGGAGATTTGTGGACGAAAAAAAGGGTCATACTGAGACGATAATTGTTTATTAATCAAATTCTAAAGAATTGAGCATAAAATGACATCACTCGGCACCTCATACGTTCCTTCAAGAATCCCCTCAGCAAGTTTCATGTTTCTACTTTTAAAAATGTGTCTGAAATTGTATCAGAAAATTCCGAGCTGTTGAAGATGAAAAAGCGTTTTTTCGAATACACCCTTAAAGAAATGGCCTTTTTACTTTTTAACACTTTTTTCAATTTAAAATTTTATTTATATCTCTGCTAATTTTTTAAAAGAATAAAAGATTTTTATTTATTTATTTATTTGTTTACTTGTTAACACTTTTTTCACTTTTAGAAATAAAAATTTTTATTTAGATGTTTGGTATTTTTTTTTTCTTTGTAATTTTGGATTTTATTTAAATAATTAAACACTTTTATTTTGATTAAAATAACTTTCTTTTGTAAATATTTTTAAATTAAATTTATTGATGTCACACTCTATGTAAGAGCTTAACAATACAAATTAATAATTTGGATTTATGAATTGAAGGATAAGTTGTTTTTAAAGAAATGGCCTTTTTACTTTTTAACACTTTTTGAAATTTAAAATTTTATTTGTATCTCTGCTAAATTTTTTTAAAAAGATTAAAAGATTTTTTTTTATTTATTTACTTGTTAACACTTTTTCACTTTTAGCAATTTAAAATTTTATTTGTATCTCTGCTAAATTTTTTTTTAAAAGATTAAAAGATTTTTATTTATTTATTTACTTGTTAACACTTTTTCACTTTTAGCAATTTAAAATTTTATTTATATCTCTGCTAATTTTTTTCAAATAAAAGATTTTTATTTTTTTATTTAGTTATTTGTTTACTTGTAAACACTTTTTTCACTTTCAGAAGATTAAAATTTTATTTATATCTATGTTAATTTTTTTATTTAAAAATTTTTTTCGAATTTGGATTTTATTTAAATAATTTCACCTAAACATTTTTATTTTGATTAAAATAACTGCTTTTTGTAATTATTTTAAAATTAAATGTATTGATGCCTATGTAAAAACTTAATAATACAAATTAATAATTTGGATTTATGAATTAAAAAATAAGTCGCTTTTTATTTTTCTACTTGTTTCTCGAAAAAGATTTAAAAGATTTTTATTTATTTATTTATTTATTTATTTATTTACTTATGAACACTTTTTTCACTTTTTGAAATTTAAAATTTTATTTATATCTCTGCCAATTTTTTTTCAAAAATTTTTTGAATTTTGGATTTTTTTAAAAATAATTTCACTTAAACATTTTTAATTTGATTAAAATTACTTCCTTTTGCAATTATTTTAAAATTAGATTTATTGATGCTACACTCTATGTGAGAACTTAATAATACAAATTAATAATTTTGATTTATGAATTAAAGGATAAGTTGCTTTGAAAGAAATATTAAACAAAACCCTCTGTGCGATCTGTGTTACTTTACTCATTACGTTACTTTATTATCACTTACTCACTTGTTTTTATTTAAAACTTGAAAAAAAAAAAGAATCATAATGCTGCCTTTATATATATATATATATATATATATATATATATATATATGTTTCTAATCTGTAGTTCTTGTCGGAAATGGACATTTTAAAGGCCAGTCGAAAAGTACATTTTAAGGTATTTTAATATATACCTTAAGGGCGTATTCCGATAAAAACCGCTTATTTTCAAATTTATTTTTTAATTCGTTTTTGCTCTCATGCGCACCAAACAGACAAATTATCTTACTTAGAGACTGCACAATGTGCAGTGTTGATCGATTTTTTGATAAGCGTAGAAAATATTGCAAAAAAAAAAAAAAAAAAAAAAAAGGTGTCAAAGTTGGCAATTTGGACAGAAATTTCCGAAACTGGTGATCGGGGAACGAAAAAAATTATCGAACTGAGAAGGTATATTTATAAATCACATTGTACTGAATTCATCTAAAAATGACATCACACGGCACCTTATACACCACATCAAAAATCCCCTCATCAAGTTCTACTTTTAAAAATGAGTCTGAAAATGTATGAGAAAATTTTGAGCTGTAGAAGGTGAAAAATCATTTTTCGGAATACTTCCTTAAGTTTTAAAAGCATTAAAACACACCTTTTAATAAATACTTTACAATTCTATCCTCTCAAGTAGTGAGTTGAAACATCCATTATAAAATTACGTCGGTTAGATACAAAAACCACTTTGATTTAAATAAAACTATAAAAACAAACTGGAAGGATTTCCCTTTAACTAATGTGTAAAATATAAACATCCGAGGTTTGAAACGCTGCCGTTTATAACACCTCTTTATGATATCCGCCTCAAAATAATCTTTATCACGAGGTGGTGAAAGTCCCAAAATAAAAAATTATGAATAAATAAATAAATATATTCATGGATCATGCCGTTTTGGAAATTTAGCGCTTTGTTTCATTAAATCTTAAAACGTTTTTGAGGCTCATCGCTGGAGAAGCGACACCTGGTGGCCGCGTATTTAACTAATTTATAATCGAAAGTAATCAAAATTCGAATGTATTTTACAGACGATAATTTAACTCAAAAAAAGAAAAGAAATGAATTTATTTTGCAGTGATTTACGCAGTGAATATAAAACGCAAAGAAGAAAAGAAAATTAAAAAGAATGATATTTTAACAAATACGTTTTTGGAATAAATTTAATAAGACTTTCACTAAAGAGGGGTGATAAAAACAGGGAAAAAATGAATTTTATTAGGAATTTTAAGGAATAAAGTTTAAATAAGAATATTTTTAATTTTGAGCCAATTTTTTAAAATTACGCATATTGGAATAAATGTTTTTTAAGGCGAATTAAGGATTTATATCATTTCTATAAAGATTAACAGATTAGATCGAAAAACAGGATTTTGATTTAATAAGTTGCAATAAATACGGAATACTGTTAAAAGGAAATTAATATAGTATAAGGTTAATTTTGGCGAAAAATTTAAATTTGTAATATATATATATGTTGCGGCCAAAACCCGAAATCGGCCAATTCTAGAACTGGCCGGCCAATTCCCGAACTGGCCAGTAACGTTTAAAAATGACTGGCCAATTCTAGAATTGGCCGGCCAATTCGCGAACTGGCCAGATGCGATTAGCCAATTCGCGAACTGGCCAGATGTGATTGGCCAATTCCCGAAATAGATAGAGGCACTCGGTTTAATCATTTCTAACACAGTTGAAAGTGTCTATGAATTCAAATAGTGTAGTCGTCTACCTGGCCGTTCTCTAACTCGAGTAAAGGCTCGGGATGACTTGTATTTGTTATCTTATTTCGTTTATCAATTTATTTTGGCACTGATAGGGAATTGTGTACTGTTTTTTGTTAATTTACTGGGATATACAAAAATATTTCGTTTCAATATAATCAATAAGAATCGTTTTTACGGTACATTTTAATGTTGTTACATTACAATAAAATTGGTACCTATGTATCATTAATAAAGACGACAAACAGTTATTTATTACAGTGCATGAAATATAGCAATTCTAGATTTTTTCAGAAATACTGAAAATTTTATTACTAAGAAAATGATGAAAGAATTTTTTAGTGCCTTTTAATGATGTTACACTATTTCAAATTTAATGAAAATTACATGCTTCTCTAGTGTAGAAGAACTTTTTTTATAGAGTATATTGATTAAGTAGCCATTTTAGTTCGTTTATTGGGACGCCAAAACGAATTCCGATAAAGATTATGATATTGCCAAAAAATCCTTTTTAGGGCATTTTTATAATGTTACATTATTTGAAACATAATGCAATTTACAACCCTAGCTTATGTAGGAAGCAATATATATTTTGTGGAGTATTGGTTAATTAGTAATCATAGTTCGTTAATAGAAACATCAAAAATGACTCCAATGAAGAATTATGATACATTTCATACATAATGAAGTTTATATGCCCTTCTCATGTGGGAAGCAATGCTTTTTTGTAGAGTATTGATTATGTAGTCAATATAGCTCATTTGTAGGGACGCAAAAAGTATTCCGATAAAGAATTATGATAAATGCAAGGAATCTTTCATAAAGTATTTTAATGATGTTACACTATTTCAACATAATGCATATGTGGGATGTAAATTTTTTGTAGCATATTGAATAAGTAGCCATTCTAATGTACGTTTATAAGAACGCTAAAAAGAATTCCGATGAAGAATAATGATGTATGCCAAAATACCTTTTATAGGGTATTTTAATGATGTTGCACTATTTCAAACATAATGCAATTTACAAGCCTGTCTCATGTGAGTAGCAATATATTTTTTTAGAATATTGATTAAGTAGCCATTATAAGGAAATATAATACATGCGAACAAATCTTTTATAAGGCATTTTAATGATGTTACACGATTTCGAACATAATGCACATGTGATACTTTTTTTGTAAAGTATTGATTAAATAGCCGTTACAGTTCGTTTACAGGAACGCCAAAAAGAATTCCGGTATAGAATTATGATGTATGCCAAAAAATCTGTTATAGGTTATTTTAATGATATTACACTATTTCAAACATAATGCAATTCATGAGCCTCACTGATGTGAGAAACAATGTCTTTTGTTGCGTATTGATTAAGTAGCATTTGTGGATCATTTATAGGGGCGCCAAAACAATTCCAATAAAGAATTATGGCATATTTCAAACATAGTAAAATTTATATGCCTCACTCATGAGGGAAGCAGTAGGTTTCTTTGTAGAATATTGATTAAGAAATCATTATAAATCGTTAATAGGGACTCCAAAAAAGTATTCCGATAAGGAATTATGATATATGCGAGAAATACTTTTACAGAGTATTTTTTTTTTTTTTGATATTTCACAACTTCAAACATAATAAACCCTTTATACATTTCTAATATGCTCTACAACATGTTTTCTATAGATTATTGAGTAGGTGGAATTTACCATTTATATTCCGATTGTTTTTCATGTGCATTTCCAGCTGCGATAAACTTTTAATATTTATTTGTAAAGCAATTTGTAGATCATAGAAAGCTTTAATGAAAGATAAAATAAATAGATTACTAGTTGCGGAAACCTATTGCTGAAATGAAATTTTACTTTTTTTTTATGCTTATGTGGATATCTCTTTACATAAAAAGAACCGGAGTAAATTCTCTTAACAACATTGCGATAGAGTTGCATGATATTTTGTAATATACACAGTGATTCATTTCCTTTCTTGTTTTAAGTTTAAAATTGCATATTTGTCGATGAGTTACGTTTATTACTTTAAAAAAATCCCCCTTCATGTTTATTTTAATTTGTAAAGAATCTTCTGCAGAATGTAGTTAATCAGGTTCAAAAGAATTGGAAATAATGCGAAATACTATAAATTTACTGAGACCATTTTTATACAAATAAAAAATAATATTTCTATTAGAAAAAATGGCAATTTAGACCACTAAGGTGGCATATCAGAATAGCATGGAAATATCCTTTTCTGTCACGTGTGCATATCAGTGCCATCAAACGGAACCGTCGCAAATTACGTTCTTCTTTGAATAAGAAACAATTTCTAAAAGAATTTCATGACGGCGCCGCATCTACTGGGTAACCTTAAATCCCCAATTCGGGTGTTGGCCAAGGCTTCTCGGCCAGTTCGCGAATTGGCCGGCCAAAACCCGAAATACGCTATTCATTTCATGTATTTCGGGTATTGGCCGGGAAGCTTGGCCAGTTCGGGTATTGGCCGGCCAGTTCTAGAATTGGCCAGGCTCCGGGTTTTGGCCGCAACATATATATATATATGATTGTACCCCCATCAAGAAAGCATCGATTACAAAGTTCATTCGTTAGCTACAAAAACACTCTTCGATTTAAACAAAATATAAAAACCAAACAAGAATTATTTTTCTTTAACTAATTTGTAAAATATAAACATCCGAGGTTTTAACGCTGCCGCTTATAACACCTCTTTTATGATATTCGCCTCAAAATAATCTTTTTAACGAGGTGGTGAAAGCCCCGAAAAAAAAAAAAAAAAATATATATATATAAATAAATAAACAAATGTATTCATGGATGCCGCTTTGCCGACAAGTCCGACCAGTGGCCGAGAGGTTCTGACCTCTCACCTGGCAGACGGCAGGTGCTGGGTTCGAACCCAATCGCGACAGTCGGCCTAACCGTTCGGAGTTTTCGTGGTTTTCTTCGAACCTTGCGTAAATACGGGTTAGGTTCCCTTAGAAAGACCCCCCACGAAGGGCACTCCCACCCTGGGCCTATATCCCTCGAGTCGGCCGTCACAAAATAAACCAAAACCAAACCGCTTTGCCGACAACGGCTTCATTAAATCTTAATGTGCAACACTAGTCACAGAAAAAGACCCGGATGATAATGTAAAGTCTATGGGAGCGTTCTTTTCAAATATCTCACTCAAATTTTAATATTTTTACATGATTCCTTTTGCATAGGATAGCTGAGGACGATCCACTGCCGGCCTAGTTTTTACTTTTTCGATTTTGGTTTCAGATTTTTTTTAACTATTTTAAATTTTAAAACCGGTTTAAACCGGCTCTGAAATTGAAACTATCATAATAAAAAAAAATATATAAGCAAAATCGAAATAGTAAAAACTAGGTCAGTTGTGAATAGAATGTGTGATCGAATGTGGCCGATGTGAGTTGAAACATCTATTACAAAATTACATCGTTAAGGGTGTAATCAAAAAAATGCTTCCGTCACCTTCAACAGCTCGAAATATTCCAATACATTTTCAGACACATTTTTAAAGGTAAAAACACGAAACTTGCTAAGGTGATTTTTGAATAGATGTATAGGGTGCCGTGTGGTTTCATTTTGAACTCCATTTATTAGAATTGGATTTATGAAAAATTACTTTCTCAGCAGGACCCTTTTTTTCGTTCCCAGATTTCCCGCCATGGAAAAATTGGTTCAAAAAGCCAACTTTGATTGCATTTTTTGCAATATTTTCTTGCATCTATCAAAAAATCGATAATCACGGCATCTAATGTATTTTCTAAATAAAACAATTTGTCAGTTGGATGCATTTGAGAGCCAAAATGAATTCAAAAATAAATCGGAAAATAGGCAGTTTGAATCGAAATACATCCTTAAGGGTGTATTCCGATTCAAACTGCCTATTTTCCGATTTATTTTTAAATCCATTTTTGCTCTCAAATGCACCAAACTTTCAAAATCCCTTATTTAGAAACTACACAAGGTACCGTAAGGGTCATTTTTTCGGTAAACGCAGAAAATATTGCAAAAAATGCTGTCAAAGTTGCCAATTGGAACAGAAATTTCCGAACCTGGAGATCATGGGACGAAAAAATGATCGAACTGAAAAAAACAATTGCTTATAAATCAAATTCTAATTAATTCAGCGAAAAATTACATCACACGGCATCTTATACATCACTTCAAAAATCATCCCAGCAAGTTTCATGTTTCTACTTTTAAAAATGAGTCTGGAATTGTATTGGAAAATTTTGAGCTGTTGAAGGTGAAAAATATTTTTTCCGAATACACCTTTAAGTTGAAAAAATATTAAAATATTAAAATACACCTTTGAATGTATATTTTACAGCTCTAACCTATCAAGCTTTGAGTTAAAACAATCGTTAAATAGGAAAGCCACTTTGATTTAAACAAAACTATAAAAGCCAACTGGAATTATTTTCCCTTTAACTAATGTGTAAAATATAAACATCCGAGGTTTTAAAACGCTGCCGCTTATAACACCTCTTTTATGATATCCGCCTCAAAATAATCTTTATAATGAGGTGGTGAAAGCCCCGAAATAAAAATTTATAAATAAATAAATAAATATATTCATGGATGATGCCGCTTTGGAAATTTACCGCTTTGCCCACAACAGCTTCATTATATCTTAAAACGTTACTTTTTTATTTTTCTACTTGTTTCGAAAAAGATTTAAAAGATTTTTTTTTTTTCATTTTTTTTTGTTACTTGTTAAGGATCATCGCAGGAAATGCGACACCTGGTGGCCGGGTAGCGGAAATAAATGAGGAGGCTCGTAATGTCAGGGAAAGCGGGCAGCCATTTTGTGTCTTTAGTTTAGGCTAACGAGATGGAAATTGTACGTGAAGAGTAGCAAATGAGGTGCGTTTGTACGATAACGAAGTTTTAAAAATATTACTCTCATTAATCTATCTCATAAAATTATAAATAGTTAATTACAATTAAAGTGAGCACCCACCAATGTTCTCTCTGTACCATTATATAATGGAATACTTTTGTGTGGCCTTGTAAATCAAAAACAAATGTTCTTTGCACCACATATTATGCAAAATGTATATTATAATATGTACTTTATAGATGCATATCAGTTTTATTATGTTCGAATGAGTGCAATACCATTAAAATACATTTGAAACATTTTTCTCCATTGACCGTAATGTAACGTAATAATTTTGTTTGTCCCTGTAATTGATCTATGCATCCGATTTTCATAAAATTTTAAATGACTTGACAAAATTATGCAACAATTATATATTTTAAATTTGAAACGATTCGGTTGGGGTAGTTTTTGCGTTGTTATGTGCGGACGGACGGCCGGACTGAACAACAACTATATTTGCTACGTATTTACATAATTACGAACGCACCTAAAAGCTGAATCAATGTTAGGGTCATTCCATGGTAACTTACGTTACATTTAGAATTATTTTTAGTAACTTTAGTAGTATAACACACACACACAAAAAAATTATTCAAAATGTAAATTTGACATGGTTTGCTAATTAAACTTATTCAAAGCCCAATTTAGATTCAAATTACCTAATTTGGTACTACTTAGTTATCCCGTCGACCAAAAACTATCGCCAAACTATAAGTGCCAATAATGGATGATCGTGAATTTCACATTCAATGACATTAAATGCGATTCACGTGTTTAAAGCTTCATTATGTGATTTTTATTTCGACTTTTTATTTCTACTTTTATTAATATTTTATTGATAATTTGTTTTTTTCGTTTTTAAAATAAAAACTATGTCAACATGTATAATTTAGCTATTAGTTTGGCGATTTGTATAATTTGGCGAAATGGGTCGACAGGATAACCAAGTAGTACCCCTAATTTTTATGTTATTTCTTAAATTTTGGTAGTTATATTTACTATGGTAACTGCCATTATGAAAAATGAATGTAAGTTATCCTATAAAGTGTTATTTTCATTATCATTTTTGGGGTAATTTTCAATCAAATTGACCTTTAGGTAGGTTTTATTTAAAAAATCATGTTAATTTTACATTTGAATATTTTTTAGTGTTATATTACTAAAATTACTGCAGTAAATTGCTCTAAATGTAGCGTAAGATACCATGGAATGACCAGTTACTCAAATAAAAGCTAATTGCTTACTGACATATGTATAAATTCATTTTTAAATATTCCAACCTAGTTGAAAATTGTTTATGAATTCGGTTTGCGTATATTTCCATGCTCTGACTCGCTTAAGGGTGTATTCGAAAAAGCGCTTTTCCACCTTCAACAGCTCGAAATTTTCCGATACAATTTCAGAGACATTTTTAAAAGTAGAAACAGGAAACTTGCTGAGGGGATTCTGGAAGGGACGTATGAGGTGCCGTGTGATGTCTTTTTACGCTCAGTTCATTAGAATTTGAGTTATAAACAATTACCTTCTCAGTATGACCCTTTTTTTCGTTCCCAAAACTCCCGCTAGGGAAAAATCAGTTCGAAATGCCGTTTTTGATTGCTTTTTTTTTGCAATATTTTCTGCATTTATCAAAGAATCGACAATCACGGCCTCTTGTGTACTTTCCAAATAAGAGATTTTGAAAGTTTGGTGTATTTGAGAGCAAAAATGAATTTAAAAATAAATCGGAAAATAAGCAGTTTGATTCGAAATACACCCTTAAGGGGCTACTTCATTCATGCGAAAACATCCGCACGCTAATGTTAATCCTATAGAATAAACTTTTTAATATAGCTTGAGTGCACTTCAATATTTATAAATGATTTTTTCTTCTTTTTTCATTGGCTAGCTGAGACAGACCTGTACGAATCCCGCTTTCTATTTATTTTTTATTTTATTTTCTTTGCAATTTTTTATAATGAGAATACTTTCACTTTCGAAACCAGTTCCGAAAATAAAAGCATCCTAATAATATAAATAAAAAACTGTACACAAAATGATAAAAATAAAAAACAGTTTTTGTACGTATCGATCTCAGCTAGCCAATGAAAAATGTATTTTGAAAAAATTAGAAAGTGAACGAGATAGTGTAAAAAATTCTTCGATTCATACATCCCATTTATGAACGGATATTTTCGCTTTACTGAAGTAGCCTCTTTACCTTCTATATCCCAAACTATGGATTTCTGAAAATTCCATCTTTTAAAGTACTTTTTGTGAATTTTTGCAGTTCAGGCAGAAATTGCGAGTTCAGATTGAAATGTTATTGAAGCCATTATTAAATAAAAGCTATAACTGCTTTCTGACATATTCATGAATTCCTTTTTAAAACATTCCAACATAGTAACGTAGCTAAAAAACGTCTAGGAATTCGATTTGTCTGTCTGTATGTGCGTGATCTAACTCATTTAGCCCTTTATGCCTCGGCGTTACTATAGACAGAGTACCATTAAAGTAACTTGTATTAAAGTAGTTTGATAACGCGATCAGTAGTAAATCAGTGCAGAATGAGTTTTAGGCACTTTGCTTTACCTTGCTTCGAAAGCATTATTGGTTACAGAAAACAAAAATTAATTTTAAAAGGATTATTTCTCTCACCTATGCATCTTTTTGTGGAGTATTTCGCAAAATCCATTCCACTCTCAGCCAGACGGCTGGCGCCAGGGTCACGTGACCTACTAGATAATTGATATTAAAAACATTTTTTCTTGTTCTTTTAGTTAGTTTTATGTACTGTACTTGGACACAGTAAGTAGACTGCATTATATCTTAGACTTCCAAAAGTGGAAGAAAATAAAATATTGTTTCAATTTTTAAAAGGAAATAGTTGCTACAATATTCATTGTAATTTAGAATCATGAATTCTAAATAAGCAACTTAAGGGTGTATTTCGATTCAAACTGCTTATTTTCCGATTTATTTTTTTATACATTTTTGCTCTCAAATACACCAAACTTTCAAAATCTCTTATTCGGAAAGTACACAAGATGCCGTGATTGCCGATTCTTTGATAAATACAGAAAATATTGCAAAAAAAAGCAATCAAAAAGGGCATTTCGAACCGATTTTTCCTAAACGGGAGATCTGGGAACGAAAAAAAAAGGGTCATACTGATAAGGTAATTCTTTATAACTCAAATTCTAATGAATTGAGCGTAAAAAGACATCATACGGCACCTCATACGTCCCTTCAAGAATACCATCAGCAAGTTTCATGTTTCTACTTTTAAAAATGTGTCTCAAATTGTATTGAAAAATTTCGAGCTGTTGAAGGTGGAAAAGCGTTTTTTCGAATACACCCTTAAAGCGTGTAAATGTGTCGAAAATCGAAATTCGAAAATTTCGTTGAATCCAATACTTTTTATTATTATTATTATTATTATAGATGGAAGAAAGTAATACAGTCAAACCTCGTTAACACGAACACGCTTAACGTGAATTACTCTTAACATGAATTGTTTTCACAGTCCCCTATAAAGACGAATACAAAGGTTTAATACTGATAAGATGAATTACTGTTAACATGAGCAAAATTTCGATTCCACTTGAGGTTCAACTGTAATAATAATAATAATAATAATAATAATAGTAATAACAACAAAACAATAACAACTTGCTATAAAAACGGTCACTACCAAATATAAAAAATCGCAGCCATTGTACTTTTAAAAGACATTCTGTACCATACCTCTTCCTGAACAATTTCATTTTGCTGCAAGTGACACTGACAAATAGGTCGTAATTTTCGGGGAACCGGTGAATTATCGGAACCAATATAAATGCGGGTAATCTATCAGGTTACCCAAACAACACAACTCCCTATAATCGGGAGTGGATGTTCGACATGCCCCCACCCCAACCCGTATGTATTTAGCTAAGAGGGGTCGCGGGACGGACAAAATTGAAAAATATCCCTCCCCCTCCCCCAACCGATAATTTGGAGATGATTGTAGTAACGGTGAGTTCCATTTATGAATGGCTCGAATAGCTTGGTTCGCCCCGGAATGATTTGCGACATTAATATGGTGTTTTATTTTTTATATGTTAAGATCCAAACAGATCTGAACACTTTTTGCGATTCGATTTCGGATCCGTTTATTGTGGTGAAACGGTATGTTTTGATTTTTAATCAGTTTTGCAAGAAATTGAAAAGAAAAATCTTTCCTTTAAGTAAGGTTGATCTGCTTATCTCCCGATTCTTATGTTAATTACCCTCCGTTCTATTATGAATTAGCTTCCAAATGGGTCCTATACAAAAAGGCTCTTCCAAGAATCCAGTTGAACTGAAAGTATTTGCAATCTGAATGCAGCCTTAGGTGAGTAGCTGTTTGTGGTATGTGCTGACCACAATGCGGTATTTGTTGCTTTTTATATACGATAATACTCGTTAAGTCTTTATGGATGATATATAAATGTGTGCACGTGAGAATTTTGTGGGACAATAGGGGTAGCATTATGGGTATTAGAGATTGTTTCGGTTTTACAGTTAGGAGGATAAAAGACCGTGAGGAATTTTGTCAGAAACGTAAATAATCGTTAATCGATCCTGATATGTCTTTGGAATCTGTGTTAGCGTGTCCATACAAATATCGGATTTTTTTTTTTTTTTTTTTTTTTTTTTTTTTTGTGTGTGTGTGTGTTTTAAATTAGGACATAATGTTTACATGAATAACACAGGAATAAATGTTCAATTTCTTTTACGTTAATTTCAAAAGACTCATCATGTTGTTATAAAAGAGAATTTTATTGGGAACTTTGATTTGTGCCGATGCAATACGTACCAAAAGAATTATGTGGAACGCCATAAATCAGGCATTTTTTGGTAGGATGATTTGGATTTTTGCATGATTTCGGAAGTAATTATTGAGCAGTGAGCTCTATTATGAATGGCTCTAATAGCTTGGTTTGCCCCGGAATGATTTACAACATTAATATGTTTTTTTTTTTTTTTTACATGTTAGGTGGGTAACTGTTTGTGATATGTGGTGATCACAATGTGGTATTCCTTGCTTTATTTACGACAATACTCGTTATGCCTTTATGGATAGTGCGTGTAATAGACGCACGTGAGAATTCGTGGGGCAATAGGAACATTATGGCTACGATACATTGCTTTGTCTTTAGCGTTACGACAGTGAAAGACCGTTAGGAATCTGTCAGAAACGTAAATAATCGTTAATTAATTATAATGTCCCCGGAATTTGTGTAATGTGTCTATACATAAATCAGAATATGTAACAAGAACACCGGAGGACATGATGTTCACGTTAGGTCATTAGGACATTTTTTACACTGTAAAAAATTTTAGAAATGTTTCGCATCTGAAGCGAAACGTTTAATTTCTGAAACGGAATGTCAGGTTTCATTTTATTCCGTTTTCAAAACTTCTCAAAAACGATCGGAAAATTTTCTACTAGTATCCGTATTTTTAGCTGTTTATCATTATTAACTTAAAACGTTTCATTCTCAAAATGTATCTATTCAGTTCAGAAAAGATAACTAGTTGCCATTTCGAAAACGGAATGTGTAAAAATCCGGAATTTGTGAGAAATAAGAATTCAAAATCAATTACAATGTGTAAGAATTCGAAATTTTTGAGAAGTAAGAATACAAAATCAATTATAATGTGTAAGAATTCGGAGTTCGTGGATTAAAAAAAAAAGAATTAAAACGAGTAGAAAATTACCCGATTTGAATAGAAACATTCTTAGGGTTAGAGTTTGAGGTTAGGTTAGGTTTACCCAATTCGAGTTCATGTGCTTGTTTTCCCGCAAGACATGGTGACGTCACGGTGACGTCGTTGTGAAGTCACACTGTGACTTTGTGACCGTCGATGTGAAGTCACAGTGACTAAAATGTGAAGTCGTTATGGCCGTTTTAGAGCTTGTTTGTGACGTCACATTGTGACCACTTTGTGACGTCACAATGTGACCAATTTGTGAAAAGTGTGTCATTTGTGACGATTTTGTCATTAGCATTATGACGAAACTGTGACGAAAGTGACAATGTTTTCAAGTCACATTGTGACCAATTTGTGAAATACAGGGTGAGTTCAAAATCATGGAACAAACTTTGAGGGGGTGGTAGGGCTCACTATAACAAATAATGATGGCACAGAAATATATGACCGGAAGTGACCCGTCAAGACACTACACTAGTTACTAAAGCTATGGTTAGTAACGTAATGTTAAGTCTATGGGGGGCGTTGTTTTCAAATACCTTGTTCAAATTTCAATATTTTACATGACATTTTTTTCCATAGGATAGCTGAGGACGATCCACAACCGGGCTAATTTTTACTTTTTTGATTTTGGTTATATTTTTTTATATTAAGATAGTTTCAGTTTTAGAACCGGTTTAAACTGGTTCTGAAAGTTAAAGTATTTTTCTTTTAATCTGTAACCAAAATCACAATAGTTGGTAATAGCAGGTAATAGTTACCTGCAGTAAGGAGACTTTCTTCTAAATTAAAGTTAAAAATTCGATTTACCTCACATGACTTACAACTCTGGTGTTGTTTTCAAAATTTAAAATCCCTTTCGGCATGGCCTATAGGCGGAGGTAGATTTCGAAAAGTTTTCATCTCAACAAAAAAGAAAAAAATAATAATTAGAGATAAACCCAGTTTAACTACTTTATTCAGCCGCTTTTAAAAAAATTTTAATTTCATTTTTCTGTAAGAACTGGTGTTATCAAAATCGTCTTAAACGAAATTCTATTAAATGCCCATTTTGGCAACATATTTTGAATTATATTCTTCCTTTATTTAAAAAATTGGCCAATATGCTCATTATATAGTTCCTAAATAACAAAAAACTGTTATTTAAATTCGTTTGACAGCAAAATTGAATTTAAAAATGAGTCATAAGTCATAAAATAACCAATTTATTATTTTAATACATCCACAATTCTTTAATCAAGATCGCTTTGAGAAATTTTATGCGAAGTGCCCACTTTGACAGATTTTTTAAAATATATATTTAGTCTTTATCAAAAATCTGAAAAATACGGCACATTACACAGTTCCTAAATAACAAATAACTGTCAATTGAATGCTTTTGAGAGCAAAATTGAATTTAAAAATGAGTCATAAAATAAACAATTTGTTATTTGAATACAATCTCAATTCTTTTATCATGATCGCTTTGGGAAACTTTTTTGCGAAGTGCTTACTTTGACAGCTTTTAAAAAATATATATTCACCCTTTATCAAAAAATCGACGAATACGCACATTATATAGTTCCTAAGTAGCAAAAAACTGTCAATTGAATGCGTTTCAGAGCAAAATTAGATTTAAAAATGAGTCATAAAATAACCAATTTGTTATTTGAATACCCACAGTTCATTTATCATGATCGCTTTGGGAAATTTCGTGCGAAGTGCCATTTTGGCAGCCTTTTTTGAAATATATTCTGCCTTTATCAAAAAACTGGCCACTCCGTCACATTATATAGTTCCTAAATAAGAGAACCTGTAAATTGGATGCGTTTGAGAACAAAAAAAAAGATTTAAAAATGACTCGGTAAAAACGTAATTTCTTAAATTTCCTCAAATTTCAATCACTATAACTTCGTGAAATTCTGTTCAAAATACCCTTTTTGGCAGCCTTTTTAAAAATATATTCTGCCTTTATCAAAATACTGGCCAATACGTCAAGTTATATAGTTTCTAAATAATAGGACCTGTAAATTGGGTGGGTTTGAGAACAAAAATGAATTTAAAAATGACTCAGAAAAAACGCAATTTGTTATACTTAATCAATATTTTAATGACGATAACTTAGGGAAATCTGTTCAAAATACCTTTTTTGGCAGCCTTTTTAAAAATATATTTTGCCTTTATCAAAAAATTGGCCAATACGTCGCATTATATAGTTCCTAAATAAGAGGATCTGTCATTTAGATGCGTTTAAAATTAAAAATGAATTTTAAAATGAGTCAAAATATAAGCAGTTTGGATTTGAGGTTTTTTCTCCAACTCCTATTTTTGTTTAATTTATTTTTGCTATAAGAATTGATTCTATGAAAAACTTGTCAATATAAAAGTTGTAGATATTATTGTGAAGATGCAAAATAAATTTAAATAGATTTGATTGCTTAAGAATTGAGTAAGTTATGGGTTTTTTTCTTTTTTCTCCCCCCTTTTTGTTTTCGTTTTTAATTTTTTTCATTGATAAAAATTGGTCCTATCAAAAACTTGTAAATACAAAAGTTTTAGATAATATTGAGTACATTTATATAAAATTTAGTTGGATTTGATATCTTGAGAATTGACGAAGTTATGAATTTTTTTTCTTCCAAAAACCATGTTTTTTTCGCCCCTTGAGCCTATTTTTAACTTTATCAAAAATCTGTCATGCATAAACTTTTGGCCCATTCTTTAGAAGTAATATAAATTTTAAACTGATTCTATATCCATTTTAATTTAGAAGTTATCGCGTTTTTTCTGTTTTCACAAAACCCCTCCAAACTTCCACCCCCTTAGTCCGATTATGCCCATTAACGAACTCGACCGAGATTTTAAGCACCTTGATTTTATGTAAAAGTTTGAAGAAGATCTGAGTATAATTATGAAAGTTATCGTGTCTAGAAGAAAGTGATATACACCGATAGATAGATAGATAGATAAACTTTTTTACTGGTGGTAGTTTTAGGGTCCAGGAGTCATGATTCGTGTAGATCCGCAAAAATTTTTCAGAAATTCCAACATGGGAGAGAATGCAATAGGTAGTATTTCATACGAAATCTACCTAAAAATATTACCTTTCAAAAACATTTATATATTTCCCCTCCCCCAACATGCTGAAAATTGCATAGCTTGAATTTTATTTATAATTGACACACATTTTGTAGTATGCTGTTGAAACTGTTTAATCTTTTTGAAGCTTTTAAAAAAACTTTTACTCGCTTTAATATCTACAGGCATCAGCACACATGTAAAACTGTACAGTTTGCTAATATTTCTGACCAATAATCCTGATGTATATAAATATATATATCTATTTGTAATTTTCCAACTGATTGCAAAAGTGTCCAGGTCAGGATTTCGAACTAAGGAGTCTTTCGCGCAAATTGCCAATACTTTGTCGATTGAGCTATCCTGGAAGCAAGGGCGGATCTGGAGAGTCCTCAAGGGGGGGGGGGGGGCGATTTTAGAAATTTGGAGACTCGACTTTAATGCGTGGGTCGGGGCTAATTTTTTCACTGCGGGTCATGTTGCTTTTATTTTTTGCTGTGGGTCGGGTCTGGGTCCGGTTTACTTCTAGTTTTTGCCGTGGGTCGGGTCTGGGTCCGGTTGACTTTTAGTTTTTGCTGTGGGTCGGGTCTGGGTCCGGTTGACTTTTAGTTTTTGCTGTGGGTCGGGTTTGGATCCGGTTGACTTCTTTTCTTTTGCTGCTGGTCGGGTTAACTAATGTTTATGTTGTGGATCACATTAGCAGGATTAGCAGGTGTTTTTATTCAGAAACTATGGCGTAATCCATTTTTTGATAAGCAGTTTAAGAAAATAGTGTGAAAATTATCGTTTTGAATAGAATTTCTGGAAGCGACAGCATGAGAAGGTAGAAAAATCCGCAATCATTTGACGTGCGAAGAGAAAACTGCACTCGGGGCAAAGCAAAATGTGCCCCCCCCCCTCCGACGCAACTTTTTCTTGTAACAGGCCAAAAATTACGCTGGTAGCATAAATTTGGCGCCCCCTAAATTTCCACGCCCGGGCCGACCGCATCCTTCGCTTCCCCTTTCGCACGGCACTGCATATTGTCTGTCCTACACATCTTGAGAACAATTAAGTCTAGTTCCAGCCCGGCTCGTCTATATGTAGAAAAACAATGCAAGTCTGATCTCGGGCCGGTACAAGCCTGCTAAATATATATATATATATATATATACTAAACCCGGGTTACACACAATATAATTCTCCGATGCTGATCTCTACACTGTAAAAGTTAGATTTCTGCATTGATGTTGCCAAACTAGTTTCGACTGATGACGCACATTTATACTTATTCTCATTAAACCCATATAATTGAAAATAGCTCATATTTTAACGTTCATGCTTAAATCTTTACAAAAAGCCAGTAAGCCCGCATTTTTTTTTTTTTTTTTTTTTTTTTTTTTTTTTTTTTTTTTTTTTTTTATGGCTCGGCCCATATGGCCCTTCGATTTTTTTGCCGACTCGTCCCGTTTATTTTGTTTATTGGCCCGGCCTGTTGGAAAAATTATTCTAATTTTGCTGGTCCGTTAGAAAATTCGGAACCATTTCGCCGACTCGGACAGGCCCGGGTACATGCATACGTCTAGGCTGGGTCGGACACGGGCCGAAATTTAACTTTCATTACGAGCCGAATCCCGACCAGGGAAATTTTGGTCAGTGCGGACTAGAGATAAATTTGGGCTATTATTCCACAGCCCGGTCCCGCCTGAGGCAGAAGCATTTTGCGGCATCAAGAGCAAAACTCGATAATGAAATTATACAGTAGAAAAAATTGCATAATACTTATAAAGAAAACGTTCCAAAAGTAATTATAATTTTAAAGCTATTTTTTATATTAAAAAAAGGCTGTTAAACGAAAAATTAAATTTAATATTATCAAAAGGCAAATTTTTAACTATAACCATTTCAATCTTCATAACAAGCCTTCGTTATAGCATGACCCAAAAAATAACCTCAAATTAAAAATTTTAAAGTTCAACACTTTTTTAGGAACAGAGGAAACACTACTCGATCGCAAGAATATGGTAAATACATTTACTTACCGCTACGGCATCAGCAGAGATCCCAAAAGAAATGATAATTACTACAGTTATTTCCACATGAAAAGCGATTACGACTTGTATACGTTGCATACACTACAAATTTAAATTATTCGGTAACCGCTAAATAAAATCAAAAGAAAATATTCTTTTCGCATTATATGTCTAAATAATAATAATAATAATAAAGATCCAATTGCAAAATAATCTCTGCCACAAACAAAAATCGAACTAAACACAAATTCATTATTCCCGCCTTTTTTCGTAGGCGCCAGACCGGCGGTCGTCGGCAATGCTTGAACATAAATCTACAGATGTAAGTATAACTAATTTTTTTTTAATAGCATTCAAATACTAAAATAAAAGAAAAATTGTGCCTTTTTTTCATTTTTATCAAAACAGCAAGACATTGATTTGAAAAGGAATAAGTACTACATAATTTTTAAGAGGAAAAAAAAGTTTTTTACATTTTTCTATTCATCGATAAATAAAATTTTCAGATTTCAGAAAAAATGAGTACGAATCAGTAGACCAGCATATAAATAGAGCACGATCTCGTATCGGACACGGGCTAAGTCTGAACCTGTGTCATCTCTAATGCAGACATCTAAGAAGAATGACTCCAGGCCAGACTCGATCTGGAAGAAAAATAAGTCAGACCCAATCCAAATCAGCAGAAAAATAATGGTCATGATAGTATCAAATAAATGACGGCCGAGTTCTGAATGCGGTAAGACCAGACACAGTCCGAGCCTCGCGAACTTAAAAAGGCACGAACCGGGGGGGGGGGGGGCTGAATTCTAGTCAGGATCTAACTCATTTCTTGCAAGGATGCATGTATTTTTGGGAAACGTTTAATGCCCAAGAAGTGAAGACGATCGCCCCCTCAGACCCGCCATTGAGCCCGACCCAAATCTGCAGAAAAATAATGATCTCGATACTGCCCGGTTCTGAAAGCGAGAAAACCTGACCCAGCCCGAGCCTCGCGAAATTAAAAAGGCGCGGCCAGCCCCGGACTCGAGTTAGGCTTCAATTCATTTCCTGCGTGGATGCATATATTTTTAGGAAACTTTTATGGGGGGGGGGGGGAAGATCGCCCTTTCGCCTTGAAAAATGCCAAGACGCATTTTCCTTGAATACGCGAAAGGCGGATCTAAGGGGGCGATCGCCCTTTCGCTCCCCCCCCCCCTTAGATTCGCCATTGCTTCTCCTCCCTTATGGTCTGGTTTGATCTTAGACCAAGCGTTTACCTCAAGGAAGAACGAAATCCACGTCAGGCCCGCCCTGAAAAGAAAAGTGTGGCTCGATCCCGCTCTACAGGAAAAAGTAAGACTCGATCCGCCCCGGTTCTGAAAGTGTAAAGACCTGACCCAGTTCCGTAACTTAAAAATGGCGCGGCCCGACCCAGGCCGCGCCGGTCTCCAGTTTAAGTCCAATTTTTTTCCCGTGAGGGCATCTTTTTCAGACCCTTTACTGGGCTCAAGGGGGGAGGTGATCGCCCCATCGCCCCCCCCCCCCCTTAGATCCGCCATTGCCTGGAAGAATCTGGCAAACACAATTCACACAGTGAATACGAATGCATACTTATTATTATTATATATACTGTTGATGTCCGAGATTCACAAAGCAGATCTTTGGTGTTGTCAAATGTAAATAAATTCACACTAATATCTTTTTTGTGTTATATTAACAACTTAAAGAAACATTTAGTAAATTGAGAAAACAAGATACAGGAATGCAGTTTCCTGCTGCGGTTACGGGATTAACATATTATCCAAGTATGCGAAACCGTAAGAGAAATATAAGCACCGTGTGTGCTTTACAAAAACATAAGAGAAACTGAAGTAAGTTCGTTCACAGTAAAATATTGTCCTTGAAGTAATCAACAAAAATGATTTCACAATCATGTGCAATCAACTACTTATGAATTGCTTTAAATAAACAATGATATTAAATATATTTCATTAATGTCACTTTTGAATTATGGATCAATTTATAGTTTATAAATATTATAGTTTTAAAATAAACAGTTAAGGTGATTAATGTCACTTCTGAAATATGAAGTTATTTGATGTTTATCAATATTACTGTTTTAGAATAAACACTCTAAGCATTCGAACACACTCCCACCCTATCAGGCCTTAGTCCTGATATATAGGGAGGAGAGCTAATTTGTGGACTGGTCGTCTCAAAAAAGATCCTCTACACTGTATGGTCACAACACGGACATGTCCGTCTTTTCCTGGATGCACCTCTTTTACCCGGCCCAATGGCCAAGAGTCTGGTGGCTGGGCATCATCAAGGAGTAGCACAACTTGTCCAGGTTGAAGATTACGTTGCTCGACTCTCCATTTGCCTCTTTTTTGGAGCGAGCTCAAATATTCCTTCTTAAATCGATGATAGAATCCTCTTTTTAAATTTTGCAGCATCTCCCAGCGATGTCTAGGGTTGCTCGTAATGGATGAGGTCTCCTCAGGTAACGAGAAAATTACATCACCTGTAAGAAAATGTGACGGTGTGAGAACATTTATGCAGTCACTATCATTGTCATTTAAATGTATAAGAGGTCGCGAATTCAGTAAGCCTTCGACTTGGCTAAGTAGGGTGGCGAGCTCTTCGAAAGTTAGAAGTGTCGCTCCTATTACTCTTTTGAGATGGTATTTCGCGGATTTTATTGCAGCCTCCCAAATTCCGCCAAAGTGGGGGGAAGAAGGAGGGATAAAATGCCATTCAATGGATTTTTCAGTTAAATATTGAGACATGATTTCATTTTTAGGAAATGACAACCATGCCCTCTGTATTTGGTCGATTTTTCTTGATGCCCCGACAAAGTTCTTCCCGTTGTCACTATAAAGGTGACGTGGGGTACCTCTTCTTGCACTAAAACGTCGAAGAGCTGCTATAAATGCTTCAGTTGTTAGGTCACTTACAGCTTCTATATGGACCGCTTTCGTAGCAAGACAAATAAATAAGGCAATGTAACCCTTAGTTGTTTTTGCACCCCTACCCTTGCTAAATTTAATGGATATGGGGCCTGCATAATCAATTCCGCTGGCGAAAAAGGGGCGTTCAAGATTTACTCGAGGTTTAGGTAAATTCCCCATTAATGGAGGAGTCGTAATAGTTTTCTTATATCTGAAACATTTTAAACATCTATTAATGCATTTGTTGATGAGCTTTTTTCCACCAACTATCCAAAAAGATTGTTTTATGATGTGCGATAGTAGAGAAGGTCCAGCATGTAAAGTGGCAATATGCTGTTGTATTATCAATAGTTCACTCATTTTATGTTGTGATGGAAGTATTACCGGATGCTTGTGATTAAATGCTAACTGTGAATTTTGCAGGCGTCCTCCCACCCGTAAGATACCCTTAGCGTCAATAAACGGATATAGGGAGTGTAATTTGCTTTTCTTAGCTAGAGGTTTTTGTTCCTTGATACATTTTAACTCTTCTTTAAAGTAAGAACTTTGAATCCAAAGAACGATAATTTCTTCAGCAGATTTTGTTTCGTTAAATGTAAGTACTGTTGAAGGGATTTGATATTCATTAGCATTTTTGCATTTTTTAATGAATCTTAGGCAATATGCCAGAATGCGGATAATTTTTGAAAGTGAAGAGTGCTTTTGAAACAAATTATCTAGTACATCACTTGAAGGCTGCAGGTGAAATGAAAAAATGGGATCCGATCTTTGCTCAGATTTGATTTGTTCATCGAATTCATCAACATTTAAGTCGTCTTTCGGCCAATTAGATGGGTCTAGAAGTAGCCAGCTTGGCCCTTTCCACCATAGCTCGCATTCCGGCAAACCCTTTGGGTCAATACCGCGAGAAGCGATATCTGCGGGATTTTCTTTTGAGGGAACGTGTCCCCAGTGCTTAGTAGGTAAAACTTCTGTTATTTGAGAGGTTCTGTTCGCCACAAATGTTTTCCACTTGCGGGGGTGTGCGGATAACCATGAAAGGACTACTTTAGAATCAGTCCATGCAAAAATATCGAACTTGTAATTCTTTAGTGTGTCCATAACTGTGCGGAATAATTTAGATAACAAGTGAGCACCACAAAGTTCTAATTTAGGGACAGAAATTTGCTTGATTGGTGCAACTTTTGTTTTAGAAACCAAAAGAAAAGCATTGGTTTTTCCATTGCAAGTTTGTCGGCAATAAATTGCGGCAGCATAAGCTAGTGTTGACGCATCGGAGAATCCGTGTAATTCGAAGGCATTCTCGGATGAAAGCGTAACACATCTTGGTATCGAAAATTGATTGATTTCATTGAATGAATTTTGGAATTTGAATAATTCCTCGGTTAGATGTTCTGGAATAATAGTGTCCCAGTCCCCTTTTGTCAACCACATTTTTTGATAAAATATTTTTAAAGTTACAGTGCATGGTGAAATTAGACCCAGTGGGTCAAAGATTCTAGCAGATTCTGCTAAAATTTGCCTCTTTGTAAGAGGTGGAGTGAGATTTAATGAAACCTTGAAAATAAAAGTATCTGAAGAAGAGTTCCAGCTTAATCCTAGAACTTTAGAGCTTCCGTTATCACTAGGAATTATTTCAAAATTCGATTCGGTATTGGAATCATCTTCAAACTCTCTAAGAAATTCCTTTGAATTTGAATTCCATTTTCTTAAGTGGAAACCATGCGCGTGCAAAACATCGGTAATTTCTTTACAAGTTTCTATTGCCTCGCTAACAGTGTTTGAGCCTGAAAGTAGATCATCCATATAGAAATCTTTCTCTAATGTTTGAGAAATAACAGCATTTTTTGTATAATCATCAGCAATTTGTTTGAGACATTTAGTGGCTAGATAAGACGCTGGAGCTAGCCCATAAGTAACCGTTTTTAATTTGAAATTTTTTATTTCCTCATTAGAGTTAAACCTCCAAACTATTTTCTGATAATTTTGATCTTCTTCAGAAACTAAAATCTGGCGGTACATCTTTTCTATGTCAGCGCAAAAAACAATTTTCGGAACTCGAAAATTAAGTAAAATTTCAAATATGTCCCGTTGTAATTTAGGACCTACTCCCAATATTGAATTCAAGGAGTTTCCTTTTGAAGTATTACATGATGCATCAAACACAACTCTCAACTTGGTAGTAGTACTAGAAGGTTTAATAACCGCATGATGAGGAAGAAAATATTGTTCATTTTCAGAATCGTTAATGTCATTTTGTTTTATTAATTCCATATGGCCTAACTGTATATATTCGCGCATAAAATCCTTGTATTGCTTTTCGAATTCTGGATTTTCTTTAAATTTCCTTTCCATTGCCAACAAGCGAGAAATTGCAGCAGGTCTAGAATTACCTAATTCTGTCGTAGGTTTAACAAAAGGTAATTTTACCACAAAACGACCCTCGGAATTGATTGAGTAAGTTTTCTGAAAATGTGATTCAACAAATTGTTCTTCTGGAGACAGAATTTGAGCATTATTATTGAATACTTCTTCCATTTCCCAAAATCGTTTTAATTCATTATCAATATTAAGTTCATAAATATGTAAATTATGCATTGAATTAGGAGTTGTGTTAAGGTGCGGCATTTTTCCCGATACGAGAAAGCCAAAGATGGAATTTTGCGCAATTAAACTGCTCTGAGCACATGTTATTTGACCAGGAAGCAAAATAGAAAAAAAGTAATCTGATCCTAAAATAACATCGATTTTATTTGGAGTGCCAAAATGTGGATCTGCCAAGTTTACATTTTTTAAGTGTGAATAATGTTCTTCACTTATTTTCTCAGAAGGTAATGGAGCTGTTAATTCGTCTAAAATAAAAGCTTTCACTGACAACTTGCTGTCAGCATTATGAATTGATATAAGATCAATCATTACGTAACCCTTTGTTACTGCGATTTTTGAATTAGAAAGACCTTTCACGGGAAATCTGGCATTTTTCCTTTTGAATCCTAACACTTTCATGCATGATTCTGAAACGAACATAGATTCTGAGCCACTGTCACACATAATTCTTAACGTGTGCTTTTGACCCATGCAATCATAAATATATACTGTAGCAGTGGGCAAAAGTGCGAAAGATGTTTGAACAGAATTTATTGAAGGAGAAACTTCCTTTTTATTATCATCAGGAATCGAAAGGTCCTCTGAATCAGATTTGCTTTTCCGACTCTGTTTTTCCTTCGAACGGGAAGTTGACATCGCATAATTTTGTAGTTTATTCTCGCATAACAGCGTATGGTGTTTAAGCTCACAATGATGACAGCTAAATGTAGAATTACATTGATATGTGTAGTGTTTGTCAGACAAACAGTTGCTACATAATTTGTTTTTTCTCACAAATTGTTTTCTATCTCTTACATTTAATTCCTTAAATTTAATACATTTGTACAATAAGTGATTAGCTTTACAAAATAAACATTTGATAACGTTATTGGCGGAAGCTTTGTGAAAATTAAATTGTTTCTCTTTTTTATGTAACCCTGTATAATCATTATTATACAATTCTAAAGATAAACATCTGTCATTAATGAACTGAATAAATTGATCAAAAGAAGGAAAATCATCTTTTGATGAATATTGAGCCCATTCTTCACGTGTTTTATTATCAACCTTTTGAAGAAGAATATGAATTAACCAAATGTCTCTCTCTGATGCTTTAACATCGATTGATTTGAGAGCACGAATTACCTTGTCAGAGATATCTGATATATTGCGTAAGTTAAGTGCATTAGCGTGAATAATGGGAGGTATATCCATAAATGTTTTGATAAGAGCTGCGACAATTTGTTTTTTTTTTGTCGTATCTTGACAATAATTTTTCCCATGCTTCTGCATAACTGGTTTCAGAAATGGGAATATGTTTTATAATTGAAGATGGCTCTTCACCGAGCAAACCTCTTAAGTATTGAAATTTTTGAATATTTGTTATACTGGCATTATTATGCACTAACGATAAATATAAGTCTTTAAATGACATCCAGTTTTTGAAATTACCATCAAATTGCTCAATATTCAATCTGGGTAATTTAAAATTATTAGTTGTATTAACTATAGGTAATTGTTCATTAACAACTTGAGAATGTGCATTCATACTATTTATAGAAAATATTTCAAGTTCTGATTGCAGTTTGGCTTTGGTTTCATAATATTTTGTTTCAAATTCCTCCATTTCCGAGGATTCTTCTGGTAATTGTGCATCATATTTATCAAAATCGAAATAAGCTGTTTCTAATTTTTCTAATTTATTCAATAAATCATTCTTTTGAAAAACTTGATCAGCGTCAATGAAGTTCGTGATACGTGTTAATGCAGATTTAGCTCTGCCACGTAAATTTATTGCTGCCTTTTCTAAATCTTCTTGACTCATTATTAAAATAATGAGGGAACCAAGTTAAAAACAAAGCCAAACTGATAATAAACCAAAATGTACTTATCTGAAACAGCTGGGCTGAAGGGTGCTCCTTTACGGCGACTTTGAGACGGCGTAATCCATAAAAAACAATGTGCGCAGGTATTCCTTTATATACCCTATGTAATAATACTTTAATTGTTTTTCAAACTACCCGTATGAAAAATAAAAATTCATACTATTCGTATGAGTATATAATGTTATTTCTCCGGGTGAATTGTGCGTGCTAAGTTGCTCTGTTGGAAGAGCATTTGCAGCATACGTCGAGGGTCTCTAGTTCAAATACTAACCTAAACGCTTTTTTAGTCATTTTGGAAAATTAATATTCATTTGATTAATTTACCAATTAAAATCATTCAGTTAAATATAATACAGAATTATCTTTCGATAAAACTACGTGAAGTTTATGCGCAATATTCGTAATATACAGATTTCATTTGAAAATATTGAGTACAAATGAAGATGGGGTAACTAGTTCTAGTATTACACTTAGTTTTTTCCTTACTATAGTGGACTGTGAGCATGTATGATTACACCAAGGTTTAAATTCTTAGTTAAACTCATATATATATATATATCGTATGTGTCATATAATGTAGATGTGCCGGTACAGGACATCCTTAAGGAATTTCTTTAAAAAAAGTTTCCTTATTAATAATTATAATTATTAGATTTCATTTTTTCGTATTAGATGAATCTATCTATAATATTTAAGTATTCTCACTCTCATTTCCCAATATTAGACAAAATTTTATTGAAAATAATAGAAATACATCAAACACTAAAAATATCAGCAATGTGCATCCCATAAATAAAGTACATGTAATTGTTTTTATGACTATTTAGAACTAGGATTTAATGAACACATACTAATGAAACAAAATTGTTATTTTCAACACAATTTAACAATTAAGATATCAAAAATTAATAAAATATATGCGATAATTACTCATTTTTTAAAATCAAAAAATGTTATTATCACAAAATCAATATCTTAATTATTTTAGATACATGGTTTAAAATAATAAATGTCATGGAATTACAGTTATCAAATTATTGGGATTATGAGAAATTTAGAAAGGTAATAAAAAAGTTAAAAAAATGTATTTTTGCAATATTAGTGTATAAATTAATATATTTATCACTATTTTCAACAGTTAAACAACCCGAAACTCCTATGTATATATTAATTATAACGTTAACTTTTGATTATGTATATATTTCCTAATTTATGAAAATGTGATTTTAAACATGTAATTAAAAAAAAAAATGTGATTAAAGTGCATTTTAAAAATAATGTTATTAGCTTTTTTTTTTCAAATCGTTGACATGCTGTTCCGTGTTTCAACAAAATAAACGTTAAATTTATTGAATTGATTGATATTGAAGGTAAGTGAATTCAAAAAAGTTAAATTAATATATTTACTCCTTTTATAACATGTTTTTTACGAAATTAAGAGAAATCATTATAAAAAAGCAGGAAAACTAACTTTTTCTTACCTCTTTCTTATCGACATTATCTTCTAATTTCAGTTTGATAATCCAAATAGGGAAGATAATTTCGAAGTGGGAATGTCCGAATAAGGTACAATGACATTGGCGCGCTCATATTAACTAAACGCCACTGAAAATGTATTTTTTCGGACCGAGATTTTATATAAAATATAACCTGATCGTATTACTGCATAACTTTTTAAAATTTTTAAACTTACGTACTAAATATGCACATAACATCATAACAAAGCTACTAGAGCAGCTGCAAATATTCTAAAGAATAAATACACTAGTGTCAACTATTCTGGTCGTTGCCAAACGATATTTTATAAGCAGGTGATTTTTTGTTATTATTGTTTGTTTGAGCTTCGAAGATTTGTAAGTTTAATGCGCATGCGCATTAGTTTTATAAGAGTATCCCTAATTAAAATTTTGAGTTTTATTTTATTTATTTTATTTTTTAATTTTTTTTGAGCATTTTTTTTTTTTTTTTTTTTTTTTTTTTTTTTTTTTTTTTTTTTTACTTTCAATTAGTTTTGAAATACAGTGAAACTTCAATTTAACGAAGCCCATATTTAATGAAATTATCTACTTTTTAGCTCACAGGCTATCATAGCCTGAGAGCTTATGCGCCCGTCCGTTCTGTATGTACGTGCGTTCGTGCGTAACGCGATAACTCATGATAAAAATATCGGATACACTTGAAATTTTGTATATAGGTATATCCTGATAAGGCGCTTCCCTGATTATTTTTTGGAGTTCATTCGATAAGTATAAGAGGGGGAACGGGGGGCTCATGCCCCTCCCCTTAATTGATATAAACGAGATTTTCATGCAGAATTAACAGTTTTCGTTCAAAATTTAGATATAGGATCATTCTGATGAGGCGATTCCGTGACTGTTATTAGGTGTTCATTGAATAAGTATAAACAGGGGGAACGGGGGGCTCATGCCCCCCTCCTTAATTGGTATAAACGGGATTTTCATGCAGAATTAACAGTTTTCGTTAAAAATTTAGATATAGGATCATTCTGATGAGGCGATACCGTGGCTGTTATTAGGTGTTCATTGAATAAGTACAAACAGGGGGAACGGGGGGCTCATGCCCTCCCCTTAATTGATATAAACGGGATTTTCATGCAGAATTAACAGTTTTCGTTCAAAATTTAGATATAGGATCATTCTGATGAGGCGATACCGTGGCTATTATTAGGTGTTCATTGAATAAGTATAAACAGGGGGAACGGGGGGGGGCTCATGCCCCTTCCCTTAATTGATATAAACGGGATTTTCATGCAGAATTAACAGTTTTCGTTCAACATTTAGATATAGGATCATTCTGATGAGGCGAGTCCGTGGCTGTTATTAGGTGTTGAATAAGTATAAACAGGGGGAACGGAGGTTCTAATGTCCCTCCCCTTAACTTGTATAAATGGATTTTTCAATCAGAATTGTCAAATTTCGTTCAAATCTCTCAATAGTTTTGGAAGTTTAATGGTTAAGTATAAAAGAGGGGAATAACTCCTCTTAAATTATATAAATGCTAAATGGGTTTTTATTAAGAATTATCTCATTTGCTCTGAATTTTGGATATAGATTTTTTAATATGATAAAGTACTTGTACATGTACTTGATAGTTTAGGAGGTTCAATGATTAAGTATGAAAAAGGAGAAAGGGGAGAGCTGTTTCCCCTTCTTAATTTTTTTTCTAACGGGATTAACGAAAATACAAGGCTGTAATGTACAATTAGTATGCGTAGCCTGTGAGCTCAATGCCATCAGTTTAACTGGGCAATATTCTTTTTTTATTTAATTTTCTGTTGAACCTTCATTTAGAACGCCATTAACATTTAAATTAATATTCATATTACAATATTCAAAAGGATAGATTGCTGTTGAGATTGATTGGTGAATATATTTCAGCGGATTGTATGAAATGAAATTATGTATTTATTTTATCTTTTAAATAAAAGGGAAAAAATGCGAAAAATTTTCGACATGCTAAGAAAGGGATTCCAGTTCCACGAAAATATTATAGGTCCATTCTCTGAATACTTAAAAAAGATGCGAAAGTTTTTATGAGCAGTGTATTTTTCATAAGAGATCGCCACAAAGTAATATTCCGATTTTTTTTTAATTTTTCGATTTGAAATACAAGAGAAAACGAGAAATAGAACGCTGCGATTCAGTTTTTGTTTCCCTTCCTTTATTATGTGGTTTTTTAGATATTATACTAATGAGTTTTTTCTTATGTGGCTAATTGCATAACAAAAATTACTATCCAAATTAAAATACAGTTTTAAAATATTTCCATTTTTATTTGTAGCTTACTATACAAATTTCATGAATTTTCGTGAATTTCTATTCAACGATATTTTTTTTTCATAACGAAGCATTTAAGTGTAACGATGGAATTTCCTTAAATAGAAGTTTCACTGATAGGTTCATTGCTGGGTGCTTAGTTTCATATGATGGGAGGTTTATCTCACATATGTTATATGACGTACACGTTACATGCAGTGCATATAACATGTGGCATAACAGCGATTGCACAGTATTCTTCTGAATTGCCACGTTTTTTACCAGTAAATAATATGGTTTGAAGAATTTTTGTAATTTTCTAAAGTTTTCTAAGAAAGTCACATCTGAGTCATAATGTGACGTCACTAAGTGGTGGTAATTTTGTCACTGATGTGATGTGACCACAGTGACTCACTGTGACCATGCATGCTATGAGGGATGTTTTGAAGGATATTTATAAATTTCTAAAGATTTTTAAGAAAGTCACATTTCAGTCACAATGTGACGTCACTGAGGGGTGGCATTTTGGTCACAGATGTGACGTCACATTTCAGTCACAATGTGACGTCACTGAGGGGTGGCCTTTTTGGTCACAGGTATGACGTCACATTTCAGTCACAATGTGACGTCACTGAGGGGTGGCATTTTGGTCACAGATGTGACGTGACCACAGTGACTCTCAGTGACGTCACTGTGACGTCATCGGACTAAGATGTGACTTTCTAAAAAAATTTTCACAGTTCGTCACAATGTTAATGTCAAAGTAGTCACAAATGACACACTTTTCACAAATTGGTCACATTGTGACGTCACAAAAAAGCTCTAAAATGGCCATAACGACTTCACATTTTAGTCACTGTGACGTCACATCGACAGTCGATGGTCACAAAGTCACAATGTGACTTCACAACGACGTTGCAGTGACGTCACCATGTCTTACGGGGTGGGTTGTTACCACTATGTATCCATTTTAAAGATTGTTAAATATCCATTTTGGACAAATATATGAAATACAGTCGAGTCTTTCTATCTCCATACATCGAATTTCTCTATATAACGAATTTTTAGTAGGAACGGTTCCCTTTTCGCATGATTACATTATTAAAAACAGTCTCTATATAGCAAAATATCCATCTCCATTTAACGAATTTTTTCATAAATTGGTCTTAATTTATTCAGTTTTAAAAAAGCTTCGAAATCATATGGAATCAATTTTCCACCACTTATTTTTGATTTATCGTTCAATGCTGAGGTTTATATATATATATATATATATAAATATTACTTTTTTCCTTGTTCTTTAAATCCAACGAGTTCATTCCACCTCCCACACACCTTTCAACATCCTTCTCAAAACAGAGTCATTTGGATTGTTACACATATAAGAGAGGAATCAATGAGAAGTACATAAGAGAGGCCTTCAAATGGAAGAAAATGTTAACTACAATTTTTCATTCCTTGTTAAAACTTGAGCTTTTTTTTTTTTTTTTTTTTTTTTTTTGAGAGCGTAACAATTTTAAAATCAAAACAACGAAAAATTACAGATTTCTTCCTCTGAAATTAATGCAAATCTTCCTTATTTGATTTTCATTAAGCTTTCAAGTAAATGTCTATTCTCTTTTTTGAAACTGCTTAAATAATTAAGAAATAAAATGTTAGGTTAATATTTACTTTTAAGCATTTCAAATTCTTAATTAAAAAGATCAAAAATAATACTTGTTCAAAATTTACATATTAAATACGATTTTTAATATCATTCTCTATACATCGAATTTCTCTATATAACGAATTTTTTACTGGAACGATGGCTTTCGTTATATAGAGACTCGACTGTATATCCAAAATGGGTATTTAACAGCGTCCAAAATGTTGTCAGTGGTACCCACAAACGCATATTAACCTAAATGGGGTAATCTAAAATGACTATTTAACATTGCCCAAAATTAATTCGCAGTGTAACAAAAACACCCATATGTACCCATATTGGGTAGCTTCATAACGGCCTCTTTTTCTACCCAAATCAGATATATTTCTACCCATTTTAGGTCTTATTTTTTTTAATTATTATTATGAATCGGAATATGTATCAATAACAATACCAAATCCTTTTAAATGTTTAAATTGGTTTATTAATGCCTTACATTATTTTACAAAAACGTAAAAATTTGATCCAAGTAATCAAATGAAACAAAATTTTTCATCTAGACTAAAGAGAAATTTCGAAAAAGGAGCTACAATTCCGAAGATTAATGGTTCACCTGCTAAAAAGGTTTACTCCCTCCATCACATTATGTAAATCTATGACCTAACTTCTCTTCCTTACAAAAAAACAAAAAAAATATCCACCTTTATTTATTTATTTCAAAGAAGAAAAATAATCCAAGATTAATCCTGGGCTATTCGAATAGAGGGGGGGGGGGGGTAAGGGATAGACAAGGATGAATTGATTCATTCGATCAGAAAGTTCAGGAGAATTCACTCCTGAAAAATCGCCCTTCATTCATCTTTCGGGATCACTTCCAACATAGGTAGACCTTGGCTGCAGACAGCGACCCCTGGCGGAGGTTTCATCAGTCTCTGTAGAGAAGATTTTTTATTGCAGAGAGAAGAAATCTGAGTTAAGGTTAGTAAATCAAAAAGGACAACTTTATGGAATAAGTTTTAATTTATTTCTGCTCGGAAATGGGTGAAACTAGCGGAAGTTGTTGTTCAGAAATTGTCGAATCGCACTCAATTTTCTGATTTTTTTGCAGACACAATAGGTCTTTCAGAACAAGCCATCAAAGTGGACTTTTTGTATTGCATTTTCCGACGAAAGTAGAAAAACTGGTGGAAAAGCCGGAGAAAAAAGCGTGATCACGTGATCGAAATTGCTTATAACTCGATATGTAATTTAATTATCCTAAAATAAAAAAATTAGTTCGATCCGAAATCGCTTCCATAGTCAGGCCTTCCAATTTTATATCTCTTTGTTGAAAAGTGAGTTTGTAAATGTGCCAAAATGTTTTGTCATTGTTGAGAACACCTTTATTACGTTCGCTGCCAATAACTCCACCCTCTGTGTTAAATGATTGAGAATTTCACGCGCCAGCGAGTGACCGGCAGTGAATGTGTTAAGGCTTTTCTCAACTGCTTTGCTGCACAAGGGCAAAGCATTTTGGCACATTTATAAATTCATTTTTTAGCGGTGAAGATATCAAACTGGATGGCCTGCAATGGCGGATCTAAGGGGGGGGGGGCGATGGGGCGATCGCCTCCCCCCCCTTGAGCCCAATTGCCCCCTTGAGCCCTTGAGCAGAACGACATTAAATGTCTGCACGAAAAAGTTGTTAGTCCTAAACTCGAGACCGGCGCGACCCGACCCTGGTCGCGCCAACTTTAACTTATTATTCTTGGACTGGGTCAGGTCTTCACACTTTCGGAACCGGGTCGGGTCGGGTCACGCCATACTCAACTTATTATACTGGGACTGGGTCAGGTCTCACACTTTCAGACATCGGGTCAGGTCGGATCTTATTTTTTTCTGCTGAGCTCGATCGAGCCACATTGTTTTTTCCAGGTCGGGTCTGGATGGGTCGTAGACTTCCTTCCTACTAGAGGTATACACGGGCCAAAATTTTCAAACCCAGGCTCCGTCCGGTATAAAGGCCAAACGCTCGATCTGGGATCGACACCAGTCCGTATGCTGTGGCAGTCCTAAGAAGCGGGGGGAGGGGGCGAATTCCCCCCCCCCATGGGCTAATAAAGGGTTTACAAAGTGACATTAAGTATCCTCACGAGAAATAACTTGGGGCAAAACTCGGGCCCGTCACGGCCTAGCACGGGCCCCGAAGGTGAGAGTCCACGAGACTTGGACTGGGTAAGGTTTTTTTTTTTTTTTCATTTTGAATCGGGTCGTGTCCTGATCTTGCTTTTTTTGGAGATTCGGGTGGGGACAGGCTTGTTCTTCCAGACCAATCCTGGTCTCGATTTCATTTTTCCTAGAAGTTTGCATTGGACAAAATATTTCCAGGTCGTGGCTTGACTCGGAATAAAAGCTAAATATTCGGTCCGTCTCTGATCTAGATAGTATGATAAACATTATTGGCTCGACCGCGACCCGTGCAGCTAAACGTACGGTATGTCTCTGATCTGAATTTCTTCAAAAGATCACGTTCATGGATAAAACGAATTTCATTAAAGGATCGCGGAAAAACACAAATTTCGTCAAAGGATCGCGATCAAAACTGGGTCAACCATTCTCGCAAGCAAGGGCGTGCGAAGAGACAGCTGCGCCCAAGGCAACATTTCAATTTGGCGCCTCCTCACCGAACTTTTTCTTGTTTCAGGCCAAAAATGACGTTAGTAGCATAAAATTGGCGTCCCCTAAATTTCCGCGCCCGAGCCGACAGCCCCCTTTGTCCCACCTTTCGCTCGGCGCTGCTGGCAAGAGTAAAAACCGAATCTGTAACTGATTCAAATCCGAAATGTATGACAATCTACTCCGATGTGCTAAGCGCTGCTAAAAAGTTAATGTCAACCCGACCAATAGCAAAATATAGTTGTTAACCGACCCGAAGCAAAAAATCAGAAATTAACTTGACCCGCGGCAAACAGTAGAAGTTAATCGGCTCCAAACGCGACCCACAACAAAAAGTAAAAATTAACCCGACCAGCAGCAAAAAATAGAAGCGAACCGGTCATCAAATTTTGTGAAATGATCGCGGAGAAAACACGAATTTCTTCAAAGGATTGTGAAACAAATGCTTATTTTGTCCAAAAATTGCGTAAAAGAACGAAACTTTTATCAAAGGATTCACCCCAATTAATTCGAGTCAATCTGAACCCTTATCGCAAAAGTAAAAACCAAATCCTAAACTGACCCAAATCAGAATTGCATGTCAAACTGCTCCGAATGCCCTAAGCACAGCTGAAAAGTAAAAGTGAACCCGGCCAAAAACAAAATGTAGTAGTCGACCGGACCCAAACCCGACCCAAAAGCAACAAAATCAGAAATTAATTCGAACCACAGCAAATAGAAGTCAACCGGACCCAAACACGACCCAAGTAGAAATTAACCCAACCAGGAGCAAAAAAATGGAAACCAACCGGACCCAAACCCGACCCACAGCAAAAATGGAAACCAACCAGACCCAAACCCGACCCATAGCAAAAAAGTAAACGAAACACGACCTACATTAAGAAAATGAGTTCCGACCCGTGCATCAGACTGGAGTTTCCAAATTTCTAAAATCGCCCCCCCCTTGAGGACTCTCCAGATCCGCCCTTGATGGCCTGACCGTGGAAGCGTTCTGGAATTGAACACAGTTTTCCATTTTGTGACCGATAAATTATCTGTTGAGATATAGGCAAAATGGATCACGTGACGATCATATTTTTGACCTCAGTTTGCCTGTTTTTTTCTGGTTTCGTCGGGAAATGCGATTCAAAGTGCCCACTTTGAAAGTATTTCCTCAAACATCTATAGCTTTTGAGAAAAAATGGGAAACTAAGTTCGATTAGACAGTTTTTGAACAACAACAGCTACTAGTTTCATGAATTTCCGAACAAAAATAAATTATAACGTATGTCTTAAAGTTTCGCATTTTAATTTAAGAGTGCATTTCGATTCAAACTGCTTAATTTCCGATTTATTTTTAAATTCACTTTTGCTCTCAAGTACACCAAACTTTCAAAATCTCTTATTTGGAAAGTACACAAGGTGCCGTGATTGTCGATTTTTCGATAAATGCAGAAAATATTGCAAAAAAAGCAATCAAAAACGGCATTCTGAACTGATTTTCCCCAAGTGGGAGATTTGGGAACGAAAAAAAGAGTCATGCTCAAAAGGTAATTGTTTATAACTCAAATTCTAATGAATGGAGCGAGAAAAGAAATCACACGGCACCTCATACGTCCCTTCAAGAATCCCCTCAGCAAGTTTCATGTGTTCTACTTTTAAAAATGTGTCTGAAATTGTATCGGAAAATTTCGGGCTGTTGAAAATGAAAAAGCATTTTTTCGAATACACCCTTAATATAATAAAAGTTCTCTAAATAATGTTTCTCTCTATACCATTATGTAATGAAATATTTTTGTGTGGCCTTGTAAATGAATAAGAAATTTTTTTTACCGCATATTGGACAGAATGTATGTTTTAGTATAGACTTCAGAGATGCATATCCATTTTATTATGTTCGAAGGAGTGTAAGACCTCTATTTTTTCCCGGTCACTATACTAAACATCCGATTTTCATGAAATTTAAAAGGTCTCAACAAAATTGTGGAAAAATGGTACACTGTAAAAAAAGGGGGTCGATCTACTAAAAGAATTTTAGTAATCCTTGTAATTACTAAGAAATATTTTGTAATCTTACTCGGTTACAAGGAATCTGTAAGTGTTACTAGAAAAAAGCTAGCAACGAATTGAATGAATAGTTTTACATTTTTAATAGCTATTACTAAAACTCACTTGGTGTGGCCGTGATAGCCTATTGGTCGTAGCACCGAACTCCAGGCTGAAAGTACCCGGGTTCGATGCTGGACGCCACCAAATATGCACCGAATGTATGCAATGTGAGTACTCTTTAAATAAAGGGATTATGAAAATCCTGTCGTAGCACAGTCATCATGGGTAATGATCTCTGGACTTTAGAGGACTTTTTACTCCCTCCCCTTTAGAAACATGTCAAAATAGAGAAGGTAGCAATGTTTGGTGCTGCCAACTATTGCGACTTTGCCGAAAGTCTTCCGCTTCAGAAGTCTAAATATAATTTTTAATTAACTAAAAATAATTTTGGAGCTATTACTAAAATTTGCTTGGTGGCTCATATTAAAAAGTTTTAAGTTAGTTATACAAAAAATTCTTTTGTTCAGTTTAGAAAAGAAATGTTTGTTTCACTTGCAAAAAGAAAAAAAAATTGCTTGTAATGATTACTAAAAAATTCTGTGAAATACAAATTTACTAAAAAATTTTTAGTAATCTCTTGAATTTTTTTTACAGTGTACACTTTAAATTTCAAATGATTCGTTTGGATAATTTTTCTACTGCTTATATGCGAACGGACAGACAAACGAACGGATTAGACGATGTCTATAGGTGCTACGTGTTTATAAAATTAGCGTGTTTATAAATTTAGGAAAAAAGCTTTATTATTTGTAATACATGAAAGTGGAAAAAAAGTGGTAACATGGAGAAAAGATCATTTAAAACTTTCATTTGGGATAATTTGCATTAAACTGCGATAAAGGCAAACAAACTATAGTGTCAATAAAAATCCTCCGACTTCTAAATTATAATCTATTTGAAACCAATTGAAAGGGGATATATTTTGACTCCGAGAAATCGCCTTTCATTCATCTTCAGTTCAGTTCAATCAATGAAACACGCATGGATTTCCACTGTAGACAGCGACCTCTGGAGGAGGTTTCATCAGTCTTTGTAGCTGGAGATTTATTTTTGTAAAAAGAAGGGGTAAAGAGCGGCAGAAATTTATTTGAATTTTTAAAGGCAGGAAGAATTCGACAGGATATATTATTCATTCAGAAGTATATAGTAATTTTTACATACGGAATAGAATTTGATTTATAAACAATTATTTTCTCAGTTCGATCATGTTTTCGTTCCCAGATCTCCAGGTTCGGAAATTTCCGTTCAAATCTTCCGTTCAACTTTGACAGCTTTTTTTGCATTAATTTCTACATTTACCGAAAAATTGATAAACACGGCACCTCGTGTACTTTCCAAATACGAGATTTTGAAAGTTTGGTGCATTTGAGAGCAAAAATGAGTTTAAAAATAAATCTGAAAATAAGCGGTTTTGATCGAAAAACACCGTTAAATTTTAATAGAAGTCTCAAGAACTCTCTGGGAAAGGAGGCTAGAATTTATAAGGATAACATGGACTATTTTTTATAGAGCTACAATTTAAATTCTATATGTCAGAACTGTATTTTTTTTTCTCAATGCACTCTTGCCCGTCGGCCTAGGGGTTCGGAGTTTTCGTTGGTTTTCCTTCGAATCTTGAAAAACCTGCGTAAATATGGGTTAGATAACCTTAGAAAGACCCCTATGGTAAGCAATTCGGATCAATTTGGCTCGGACCGAAACTTTTAAGGGTGTATTCGAAAAAAACGCTCTTTCGCCTTCAACGGCTCGAAATTTTCGGATTCAATTTCAGACACATTTTTAAAAGTAGAAACATGTAACTTGCTGAGGGGGTTCTTGAAAGGGATTCTTTGGTTTCATTTTGAGGTGCCGTGTGATTTTTTTTTACGCTCAATTCATTAGAATTTGAGTTATAAACCTTATCAGTAGGACCCTTTTTTTCGTTCCCAAAACTCCCGCTTGGGAAAAATCAGTTCGAAATGCCGTTTTTGATTGCTTTTTTTGTAATATTTTCTGCATTTATCAAAAAATCGGCGATCACGGCATTTTGTGTACTTTCCAAATAAGAGATTTCGAAAGTTTGGTGTATTTGACAGCAAAAATGAATTCAAAAATAAATAGTTTGAATCGAAATACACCCTTAATTTTCGTTTTAAAAAAATTGCAATTAATTCCTCAACGTCACAAAATAATTTTGTAATTATACGAATTTCTCCTCAATAAAAAATGTTTGACGCATACGTAACTTCGATTTATCTTTTCTGAAGATTTTCGCAAAGGATCTCTTATTATACAACTTTCTCAAAGTATATTCGAAACACTTCTTCAGTTTCAAACAAAACATTTCTTATTATTTTATTCGCAGCAATTTTTAATGAGCACATGAAAAGAGTTTCTAATGATAGCCATTGATAATGATAGCCATTGCTTGCTTTATATCACATCTTGAATCAGTCAAGACTGAAAATTATAAAAGTTACGTTGACACCTGTAAGAAAAAATCCAAAATTTTTATTATTGATTTTAAAGTAATGAATTTTGGTGTACTATTTAAGAATCTTTTTGTAAGGAATAATTAGCAAAAAAAATTCACTTTTTATTAAAAAGTATATTTTTTATGTCGATTTTTATATTTTTTTGAAAAATACACTTTTTAAAATTACTACTCCTCATACAATTTTAAAAATTTTGGTATTAATAAAATTTCTTAAATAGTGTTATATGGAAACGACCTGGGGAGAGATATTTTTAATTTTCTATTTTAATCAGCTAAAAAAAAAAAAAAAAAAAAAAAAAAAAAGAAATTACGCATGGTAAATTTCCTTAAATTCGTTATAATTTTCATGTTTACCAATTTATGTAAAAAATTCAGAAATAGTTAAAAAAGATATCTCTCCTTACTTTTGTTGCAAATTTTTTTAAGATTCTAAAAACATAAACACTTTGTTTCTAAACCATTTTACCACTGAGCCTTAGTACTTTGAACTTAGGCAAAATATGGAAAAAGTCATTTTCAGGAAAACACATTTTAAATGGCCGCTAGTCCTTTAAACTCTAGTGACTTCAATTAAGGGTGTATTCGAAAAAACGCTCTTCCACCTTCAACAGCTCGAAAATGTCCGATTTAATTTCAGACATATTTTTAAAAGTAGAGACATGAAACTTGCTGAGGGGATTCTTGAAGGGACGTATGAAGTGCCGTGTGATGTCTTTTTACGCTCAATTCATTAGAATTTGAGTTATAAACCAATTACCTTATCAGAATGACCCTTTTTTTCGTTCCCAAAACTCCCGCTTCTGAAAAATCCGTTCAAATTGGCAACTTTGGCAGCCTTTTTTGCAATATTTTCTACATTTCTTTCTGAGTAATACAATTTGCTAGTTTTATGAATTTGAGGGCAAAAATGAATTTAAAAATAAATCCTAAAATAAGAAGTTTGAATCGAAATACACATTTAAAAAAAGCTCATTTGCTACTTGTTCCAAGTGTCCCCGAGTTCTGAAATTTTGCATGGATATTCGCAAATATGTATTTGATCGTTTTCTGAGATACAATTTTTTTTGAACTTTTGATGATTTTTGGCCGAAAATGGAGTTCGGGTCTCCCTTAAAGCTCAAATCAATGAGTAATTTAAAAAAAGTCCGAAGGGTGTTGGTATTATTTATAATGGCTAATTATCTGCAAGACAGATATACGACCTAGGGGACCTTGGGTATGTAAAATTACACGTTATTCATTCATCAAATTCGTGGGGTTCCACACTCATATTTCTTTTAAACCGCCTTCGTCTGCGACATTTAAACATTCCACTTCCAAACCATTGCAGCCCCCTATTCTTAAAATCTTAAACTTAGCAACACAAAAGAATGTTTAGAATGCGCGGAAAAGACTTCATGCTACAATCTCCAATTCTAAACATTTGCCTTCCATTTTGACCATAATGTCATTAAAGCAATCTTAAAGACAATCTTTGCTTATTTTTAGATTTACCCACTATAACCCCCCCCCCCCCCCCCTCTCGACAAAAACCAACCCCATCTACAGTCGTAACGCTGGGAAAACAGTTTTTGTTTCACTTAGCGTTTCTTTTACGGTTGTTCAACTCAATATCCGGTAAAGTCACGGTTAAAAAAAGGTTCCCCCGTCGTATTTATGATTAGAGCAGACAACAAGAAAACATTTGAATAACTTTATGCTTTCAATTAAACCCGAAATTATGCACGGGATACATTTTTTGTTCTTTTTCGGCTACCCCTTTTCGGCAGTTCTGAGTTAAAGCAATTTTCTTTGCCGAGAGTGAAGTTTTGCTTAACGGAGTTGGCATCGGTAGAACTGCGATGACGTATGTTCTTCGGAGGTTCGAAAGGGTTAATCTGTTGTGATTCCGTTATGTTGGTTCCTTTTAAAATCCGGAAAAAAAAAAAAAAAAAAAGTGGGGCCATTTCTTGAGTTAGAATTTTGACATTTTTACTTTCTTCTATCTTTACAAGAAAAAAGTATTGGATTCGTGAAAATTTTCGAATTCCGGTTTAAAAAAAAAATTTACCCGTGTCAGGGGTCAGATATTTCAATAAACATGTTTTTACAAAATGCCTGTCTGTAAGTCTTTGATTCTGTTTGTCTGTATGTAAGTGACAGAAATATTTTGTTTTATCTCAAGAACTAATGCATGAAATTTCATAAAAATTTTAATTCAGCTAGTCCCTGATATCAATTGATGCATGTTAATTTTTGGTGTAAATCACTCAACAGGTGACGCTGCTATACTGCATTTTTTTACGATTTCCGCAACGCTGTATCTTAAGAACTACTGGAAGATCGAATTATCTTCGTTTCATTATGATGGATAAAAAAGTAGCAGGTATAGATTTAAGAACAAGCTTTATCTTTTCCATTTCATTCCGGTGGGTCAGAAAGTAGCTAGTATGGATTAAAAAACAAGACTTATCTTCACCCTTTCATTGTAGTAGATCAGAAAGCAGCCAGTTTGGAATAACATTTCCCGAGGAAAAAAATTATGAGAAATTATTTTGATTTATATGATTTTATTATCAAATTTTGCTGTTTCTCATTTTGGAATATCAAACATAAGAGCCTTAATTGACAACTTTGTCATAATAACAGATCTTCATTATATTTTACTGATTACATTACGATTAAATTTTAATTTTAATAATTCGAACAACTGAATTTCATAGAAATACTATTTTCTTGGAATGAAGAACAAGCCTTATATTGTTCCTTTCATTGTAATGAATCGAAAGCAGTCAGTTTGAATTTAAGAACAAGCTTAAACCTCGTCATTTCATTGTGGTGAGTTCATGACTCATACATATTGTGATAAATCGGAATTATCACAGGTTTTTAAAGCAAAATAGCAGAAATTTGCATTTATTTCTGAAAGAGGTTTCGCCATGAAACTGTAAACTTAAAGTGACCCTTATTCTAAAAGTGAAACTGTCGGCGATATTATAAAGAATCGCTATATCATTATCGATCAACGAAACCAACAGGTCGGAAACAGTCGGATGAATAGGAGGACCAACTGCGTCGCCCTTTGATGACACTCCGACGCAAAGTGAAAATGCGAGACGGCCGGAAAGCAGACACCCTGGCGCCGTTACTGGGCGGTCTGGAGTGAAACTCAGGTGTCAATAGGAGCACGATTTTACTAATCATTTAATGAGAGAAAGCTTATTAATGTTCGTGATTGGTTTGTGACCTCCAGGGGGGGGGGCGTCTAGAGAAAAACCTGGATCGAACTAAGAGAAGGAAGCCAGAGAGGAGTCGAGTGTTATCTTGGATAGAGTGAAGCAGCTCGGACTGAGAACTAGAAGAGTGGATCCCACAAGGGGATCTTAGAGGCTGATCTGATCACAGAGGCCTGTTAGAATCGCTGAGTGTACTCTCGCCAGGAGAGCCTGTGATTACTCTGGTCTTGAGAGGTTAGATAAAGTGATAACCTGTGACTTTTAGTGAGCAGTAAATAGTTCGATAGAGGAAGTCCTAACTTCTACATCTTGTGTAAGCTAATGAGTGTAAGCTAACGGGTGTAAGCTAACGGACTTTACGTTAATTACGAACTTTGTATTTAAGGAACTCAAACTGAACTAAAGTTGAAGCTGGTTGGTTAAAGAGCCTATGTGCTTTATTATAATTTAAAATGTTGTATATATTACTTTAGAGGATCTTTTGTGTTTCTACGGATAATAAATTGATTCTCCATATAATACTTTGCCTTGATTATTCGCCGAGCGGCACACTACGCTACCAACCTCTTAGGTGATAATCTAAAGAGGGCTAAGACTTTACAATATGTTATTTTAATCTAAAGTTAACAAATTCTATGAAACTCAGTTCTATTTCTATGAAACTCAGTTGTCCGAATTATTAAAATTAAATTTTAATCGTGATGTAATCAGTAAAATATAATGAAGATCTGTTATTATGACAAAGTTATTAATTAAGGGTCTTATGTTTGATATTCTAAAAAGAAAAACAACAAAATTTGACTATAGAATTTTTCCTCGTGAAATCTAAATCCGACATATGAAAAAGCAAAGGTTAATAAGAAAATGGCAACATAAAAATACAGTAATTTGCTTTCTTTGGGGGGGAACAAGGGGGGTAAAAGAAATGGTTGCAACTATTACAAAAAAGGTACAAAAAAAATTATAATTCAAAAACGAATTAAGATACAGTTTTCAAACAAATTGCATTTAAAAATACATTTTTTCCCCTTTACGATGGTGTAAAAATTGCAAATTTGGGATGTTTAGAAGTATAAAAAAGTATGCATTAGCAAAAAATTGAAAGCCAAAATTTCATTTCAAATTTCAAAGTGTTGCCATTCGCAAAATGACGCATGCGTTACGCACAAATACGTTTGGCCTAAGATAGATAGAACTGATATGTCACTTCGCGTGTCAAAATAGATGATACATGGGATGAAATAAAAAACAAATAAGCGCGTTTTTCACATGATTTATTTAATTCATTCTTTTATGTTACATACATAATAATTTTATTATTATTTTTATATCATTAAAACTTGCGCGCAACAAAAGGGGAAAAAACAACAAAAAAAATGAACTGACGATATTTTAAAAAATACATTTTAATTAATAATAGTATTTTTCAAAATTTTATGATTTGTTGTCTGACAAAAGGTATTCAACTGTAAGGACACAAAATTTCAACTCTCTGACTTACATATTTTTTATGTATGAACTCTATGACAGACAGAGAACAGAGACGATGAACGAAACCCTAAAAAGCCCCGTTCGATTCTTGAGCACTTAATTAAAAAAATCTAGAAAAAATATATATATACAGTAGAACCCCGCTAATTCGGACTCCGTTAATCCGGATTTCCGTATAATACGGAAAGGCTTGGTGTTTTTTTTTTTTTTTCTTTTTTTTCAAGTTTGAAAAAAAAATTGACTAATTTCCACAACATTAATTTGTTTCATCATCGTATTCTGAATAAAAAAACTTTTTCTGAAATCTTTTCGGAAGAATACCTCAAGAATTCTTATTTAAACTCTCTGATGTTATCTTTCAAAGAAACAACAATGTATCACTAAGTTTGGCAATTTCAATTTTCTATTTAAACCACTTAGAAATGTCGTATAAAATCGCTGAGCATTGGAAGAAAGCAAGGTAAAATAGTCCCCTATAAGACCCAATGTCTGATGAGGATCGCTTTCCGATCTCTGTCAGCCCATAGGTCTGTTTCCTTGTTATTGTGACAAAACGCTTCTACAATATCACTTGCAGAAAATTAATAATATGTATAAAGGTGCAGCATTGAATTCAGGCACTTTTCTCCGGATGGGACATTTGTGGTTCCGAGGAGAGGACATCATAGAGTTCCGGGGGGGGGAGGGGGGGGATTTGAACTTCTTTACCATTACAAAGTTTTTTATTACAAAGTAAACATTTTTACTATCGGTAAATATTCGTTTAACATAAAGGTGATTTTCTTTAAATATTTTTTTTATATATATTTTTTTGTAATTCTTCGAATAATCCGGATTAGACCTGGCCCCAATGAATCCGAATTATCGAGGTTTTACCTGCATATGAATAAAAATATATAGATGAATTCGCGCCTGTATTAAAAAATATCGACTGAATGTGTTCAATTTAATAACCGGTGCAGAGATTTATGATAAGCGCAACAAGAATTTTTAAGACTCTAAATAAGTGCATGGTTTTAATAAAAAATGATTAAAGGATAATTGAAATTATGCATAGGTGCTTTAAAAAAGGGGGTTTTTTTTCTGCCTGTGCCTTTCGGCGGCTGAGTTAAAGCAATTTTCTTCGCCGAGAGTGAAGTTTAGTTTAACGAAGTTGGCATCGGTGAAACTGCGATGACGTATGTTTGGGTTCGGAAGGGTTAATCCGTTCTGATGGGTGATGTTTCCTCTCTTAAAGGATTAATTATAAGAGAACGTAAGATAGAGTTTATGTTTTTCATCAGAAAGTTTTCTTCGGATATTACATTCGTGTGGTAATGGCGTTTAAGGGTGCATTTCGATTCAAACTGCTTATTTTCCGATTTATATTTAAATTCATTTTTGCTTTCAAACGCATCAAACAGGAAAATGGTCTGATTTAGAAACTACACAAGGTGCCGTGATTGTCGATTTTTTGATAAATGTTGAAAATGTTGCAAAAAAATACTGTCAAAAACGGCGTTTTGTACCAAATTCTCCGAAGCGGGAGATCTGCGAACGAAAATTAGGGTTACGAAACGAAAATAATTGTTTATGAATCCAATTCTAATGAATGGAGCGTAAAATGACATCACACGGTACCTTATACTAGAGGTCTGCACGGGCCGAAATTTCCAGGCCCGGGCCCGGCCCAAAAGTTAAAATTTTGGCCCGGGCCCGGCCCGGCCCGAACGAAAAAGATATTGGCCCGACCCGACCCGGCCCGGCCCGAAAGTTAAAATTTCGGCCCGAGCCCGGCCCGGCCCGAACGAAAAAAATAATGGCCCGACCCGGCCCGGCCCGAAAGTTAAAATTTCGGCCCGAGCTCGGCCCGGTCCGGTAAAAAGTTTAAAATTCGGCCCGAACCCGGTCCGGCTCGAGTGAATTTCTACAGAACATTGATCTTTAATCTTATGGAAGAGTTTTGACCAAAAAAAATATAATAGTCTTTTTTTTCCATGTTTATAATCTCCATTTATGCAGAAGTGCCGTAGGCTGCGATATTTATGCTTTTAAATGAATCTTTGTTTGTTGTATGTAAATGTTTCAGTTATCACTAGTATTATTAATCCATATTCCCTGTAATGGAGACAAAAAATCGAAAAAGCGGTACATGGTAAAGGTAAAATTTCCAAAGACGAAATCGCTTTGGAACGAAAAAAAAATGCATTCCCTTCTTAACAGATGTAAATGTTTAATACATTTTTTTCTCCCGTGTTGTTGTATTAATTTTGCATGGATGAACATTTTAAAAGAAACTTTCAGTTAAAAAAAAAATCCGTCATAATCATGTTTTTTTTTGTGTGTGTGTGTGTGTGTGTGTTTTTTAAAACTATTTTAAAACGCCTAGCAATCTACGATTCTTTAAAAGGAATAAATTCTAATGTTTAATTGTAGAATAATGACGTCTTAAAAGTATATGCTTTTTCTGCAGAAATTTTTGGACAAAGCCAAATATTACTGATTTATAAAAAGTCGAGAAAAGGATTTTCATATAGGAAGATTCAATAGGAACTGATTATTTTGGTCCATGAAAATTAGGAAGAATGGAATCAGTCTCGGCTTCGTACGGGAAAAAAAAAGTTAGGCCCGGCCCGATACTCCAGCAAAAAAATTAAGGCCCGAGCCCAGCACGGCCCGAAAAGATTAGTGACTAGGCCCGGCCCGGCCCAGCCCGAGTCTTCAGAAGTAAGGCCCGAGCCCGGCCCGGCCCGAATGCCATTATTGGAAATCGGCCCGAGCCCGGCCCGTGCAGACCTCTACCTTATACATCATTTCAAAAATCACTCCAGCAAGTTTCATGTTTCTACTTTTAAAAATGTGTCTTCAAATTGTATCGGAAAATTTTGTGCCTTTGAAGGTAAAAAATATTTTTCCGAATACACCCTTAAGGGTGTATTTCGATTCAAAGTGCTTATTTTCCGATTTATTTTTGAATTCATTTTTGCTCTCAAATGCACCAAACTTTCAAAATCTCTTATTTGGAAAGTACACGAGGTGCCGTAATTGTCGATTCTTTGATCAATGCAGAAAATATTCCAAAAAAAAAGCAATCAAAAACGGCATTTCGAACTGACTTTTCCCAAGCGGGAGTTTTGGGAACGAAAAAAAGAGTCCTACTAACAAGGTATTTCTTTATAACTCAAATTTTAATGAATGGAGCGTAAAAAGACATCACACGGCACCTCATACGTCCCTTCAAGAATCCCCTCAGCAAGTTTCATGTTTCTACTTTTAAAAATATGTCTGAAATTGAATGGGAAAATTTCGAGCTGTTGAAGGTGGAAAAGCATTTTTTTCGAATACACCCTTAAAGAAAAACTCGGAAAACCCAATGCTTTCTTTTTACTAATACATATTAATACTTTAATGGTGTATTTCGATTCAAACTGCTTATTTTCCGATTTATTTTTTAATCCACTTTTGCTCTGAAACTCATCTAACTCGCAGATTCTTTTATTTAGAAACTACTCCAGGTGCTATCTATTCTTTGATAAATACAGAAAATATTGCAAGAAAGGCCTTCAAAAACGGCATTTTGAACCGATTTTTCCGAAGCGGGAAATTTGGGGACTAAAAAAAGTGTCATGCTGAGTAGATAATTGTTCATAAATCAAATTCTAATGAATGGAGCGTAAAATGACCTCATACGGCACCTCGTACGTCTCTTCAAGAATCTCCTGAGCAAGTTTCATGTTTCTACTTTTAAAAATGTGTCTGAAATTAAATCGGAAAATTTCGAGGTGTTGAAGGTGGAAAAGCGTTTTTTCGAATACACCCTTAAGCTAGTTGGATGTGCCAGTCCAATTGATTAATTGAGTAATTGATTGAAATTTTAAATTAATTAATTCTCTTTTTCTTTTATTTCTGATTAATGTAATTAATTACCTTTGAGACATTTAAACTTCATTTTTAATGTTTGATTATTTTTAAGTCTTTTCTAAACGATTAATTAAAACTAGTCGGTGGAGGCCACCGTAATACTTACCCATCATAGATATGCATGGCATAATATATGAAAACATAACATATGTAAACAATTTATAAAATGCATTACAATTCCAAAATAAAATATAAACGTATATTTAAGTATTTTTAACACATAACCATGCTTTATTAATGAATTTCTGAAGAACCCATTTCGATAAATTGCATGAAACGCCAAACTATTCAAGTAGTACTGAATTGCGTAAAAGGCACATCCTTATAACTCCAAAAATAATAATCATATTCACTAACGGTTTCTTGCATCAAATTAAGTATCTCATTTCCAATTAAAAGATATCTTTGAATTGAAATTTGAATGAAATACAGGGTCATGAAAAATCAAAGAATGTGGAAAATAGGATTAGAAATATCTCAACAACTAATAATCCGATCGACTTCGTTTTTTATGCAAAATTTGTGTTATTTTATTGCCTTTTACGTCCATTCTTTAAAATAAAAGAATTCGAAAATTTTTATATACCTTTCATTAGAACGAAATTTTCGAGAGTCCGAAAAAAATAGTTCCGGATAATCGAGGTTACTGATATTAAATAGGCTTCGTCCCATTCTTACATACTAAGCACATACAAAATTTCAAGTCTCTATCTTAATTTGTTCGGGAGATAGAGCGGTTACAGACAGACACACAGACACACAGACGGACGGACGGTAAATTTTTTTTTCTAAAAATATGTTTTTCGGAATCTTCAGTGTCCGAAACGTGTAAATCCGTAAAAAAAAAAAATTTCGATTTTCAAAACGATTGCAAGACTTACCCTATACTACGTATGATGGGTAAGTAAAAAAGGGTAAAAACTCTGAATAAGGGACACCTCTACTTAAGGGTGTAATTGAAAAAATAACTTTTTACTTTCAAAAGCTCGAAATTTTCCGATACATTTTAGACTCAGTTTTAAAAGTGGAGACACCAAACTGGCTGAGGGGATTTCGGAAGAGATGTATCAGATGCCATGGAATGTCATTCTTCGCTGAATTCATTAGAATTGGATTTATAAGCAATTTTTTTCTCTGTTCGATTATTTTTTCGTTCCCAGATCTCCAGGTTCGAAAATTTCTGTTCAGATGGGCAACTTTGACCACATTTTTTGCAATATTTTCAAAATTTATCCAAAAATCGACAATCACAGCACCTTGTGTAATTTCTAAATAAGAACATTTGAAAGTTTGGTGCATTTGCGAGCCAAAATGAAATTAAAAATAAATCGGAAAATAAGCGGTTTCGATCGGAATACACCCAAGTAGTGGGATTTTCTTTTTTAAGAAAAAAATTGTTTTGAAAGATTACTGTTTTTTCAGAATAAAATAAAATAAAAAGGATTGATGAAAGGGAATTAAAAACAATGTGTTGAAATATAATAAAAAGAAAGGAAAAAGTTCAATGTTGAAGGAATTAGGATATATATATGTGACATTTTGAAGTTACGTGACAGAAGTATCATCGTCGGTTACCCCGTTTTACAGCACAGGAGTCGTACCAAGCGAGAAATGTATGCAAACAGAATTGTCGAGTTTAAAAGTAGCTTGATCTACTGCAGACGATAATTTTATTTAAAAGATTATTATTTAACCAATTTATAATCGAAGATAATCAAAATTCGAATATATTCCACAGATGATAATTTCACAGAAAAAAAAAATATATATTTATACGCAATAAATGTTTTTATGGCGAATTACGAATTTATGTAATTTCTATTATTAAAATCCAGTATTAGAACTAATAACAGCATTTTAATTTAATAAGTTGAAATAAATACGGATAATTGTTAAAAGGAAATTAATATAGTGTAAGATTAATTCTGGCAAAAAAATTAAATTTTGTAATATATATATATATATATATATATATATATATATATATATATATATATATATATATATATTTAATTTGAAGGAGCATCGACTGTGAGTGATGATCTCCGATTTGTCCATTCGACATTTCCCAGTGATCTTTTAACAGATCAAGAGCACCAAAATCCTTTCAAAGATGACATAGAAGGGATATGATATACATTTCTCGAAACAAGAAGACCGACAAGTGTAATCGTCCTGCCACAAGCATGTGTCGGCGGACTCGGGTCTTCTTGTCGCGATGACGAGATTACTCGTCTGGGACGCGTGCACCGGATTGGACAAGATCCCAATCCTTTGACGGGACGAGGCGATTAGCTGGGTTTTCCTGGTGTAGCGACAGGCAAAACAATAACACAGATCGGGCGCAGTAGCATCTGAAAGGTTTCTGTTTGGATGCCTTGTTACACCGTGATTGTTACATTGTGATCTGGTTATTCGGAAATGTTCTGACGAGAAAAAGAAAGGAAAAAAAAAAGAGAGAGAAAGGATAATTTTTACTTTCTACTATCTTTATAAGATAAAAGTATTGGATTATTCCCAATTCCATTTTTATACGGATTTACACGTTTTACTGATCAAACCTAATCTAGGATCAAATCTTTGTAAATAAAAAAAATTAAAAAATAAAACATGACCAGAAAAAAAAGAAATCATCGATAATACCATTATAAACTGATTATCCGAAATGCAATATATCATACTAACAAAGATATAAATTCAATAAGACAAGTTACAAAAAGCATGCAAAAAAAGAGTGAAATATGAATTAAAATACAACTTATGATGTAAAACTCTTCGTCATGGACAATATTTCATATCAATATTATCAATATATCATAACAATATATCATAATATATCATAATACAAATATACAATAAACACAATAATAATTATACAAATACAAATAGACAATATATCATAAGTAAAGTACGGTTAATTTCTGAAAGAGCAATTGCTCTCATTTCTCTCATTTTTTGCAATATTTTCTACATTTACTAAAAAATCGACAAACACGGCATTTTGAGTAGTTTCTATATAAGACAATTTGCTAGTTGGATGCGTTTGACAGCAGAAGTGAATTTAAAAATAAATCAGGAAAAATGCAGTTTAGACCTATGCGATGGAAACCAAAATTTTTGGCCAAAACAAAGAATTAAAAAAAAAATTCACACTCTGCCAACGGCAAACCGAGAATGAAATATAAAGAACAGGAACCATTTTACTCCGAACGTCATATCCACGCAAAGTCAAGAGACTAAACGACACGGTCGCGTATATATCCGTGACGATGCGTATATGGAAATCGAACGCTCGTTTCGCGTGAAATTGGGGGGGAGATAGATGATATTGGACGAACCTATATACAGAGACAAGCAGGCAGCTGTTGGGCTAATTTGTCATCTTTTGAGTTCCTGTATACGAGATGTCACGGAGGGCAAAGCTTGTGTTACGTGTTATGACAAAGATAAGAGAACATAGATGTAGTGTGTTTTCATTTCTTGATGGGTTTTTAAAGCAACTTAATTTTATTGTAATGCAATATTTTCTAAGCATCTTTAAAAATTCTTCCTTAGCCTATTGTCACATGAGTACTAATTAAATAATACGAAAAACAATAACATTCGTTGTCTTTCAGACAATGAAATATTCGTTAAACACTCATTAATATATTTGAATAGCTAATGTTAATGTTAGTAACGTAAAGGTAATTTTTTGTAAAAATTGAAAAAAAATTCATACCCGAAGGGCTTAAAATATAGAAATCGTTTATAAGTCTTAAATTATAGTCTTTGAAAATATAATTTTTCAAATACAGTCGAGTCTCCCTATAAGGAAACTCCATACATCGAATTTCTCTATATAACGAATTTTTAGTAGGAACGGTCCCCTTTTCGCATGATTACATTAAAAACAGTCTCTATATAGCGAAATATCGATCTCCATATAACGAATTTTTTCATAAATTGGTCTTAATTTACTCAGTTTTAAAAGGCTACGAAATCAATTTTCCATCACTTATTTTTGACTTATTGTCAATGCTGTTTTTTTTTTTTTTAATTACGTCTTTCCTTGTTCTTTAAATCAAACGAATTTATCCAATCTCTCACACACTTTTCCACATCCTTCTCAAAACAGAGTCAATTGGATTGATGCTTATGTAAAAAGAGGAATCAATGAGAGGCACATAAGAGAGGCTTTCAAATGAAGGAAAATGTTAACTACAATTTTTCATTCCTTGCTACCTTGCTAAAATTTGAGCATTTTTTTTTTTTTTTTAGAGCGTAACAATTTTAAAATCAAAACAACAAAAAATTACAGATTTCTTCGTCTGAAATTAATGCAAGTCTTCCTTATCTGATTTTCACTAAGCTTTCAAATAAATATAAGTTCTCTTTTTTTGAAACAGCTTAAATAATTAAGAAATAAAATATTAGGTTAATATTTACTTTTAAACATTTCAAATTATTAATTCAAAAGATAAAAAATAATATTTGTTCAAATTTCACACATTAAATACGATTTTTAACATCATTCTCTATACATCGAATTTCTCTATATAACGAATTTTTTACTGGAATGGTGGATTTCGTTATATAGAGACTCGACTGTAGTCGTTGTAATTTGTTAAATTACAATTTTATTAATTTTTATTTTATTTATTTATTTATTTATTTATTTTTCAATTTTCAAAACAATTACTAGACTTGCCCTATACAATGTACGATGAGTAAGTAATAATTAGGTCTGCTGTAAAACAATGCATTTTTCTCACGGCGGCATTACTGCAACGAGCAAGCGGAAATGAGGGCAAAGGATGATTGGCAGCCCCGATGAAATAATGGAAATCCACTGTCGATAAATAACGAAAATGCACTATCCAGTGACAAGACAGGAAATTGATTTTGTGAAGAACTACAGTATTTTTGCAGACCTTTCTCAAGTTGGAAGATTATCAAGAACATAGTGTTTTCATTTGTAATATATATACATTTAACGTCTGAATTTAAAAACCATCTTAAGGGTGTATTTCGATTCAAACTGCCTATTTTCCGATTTATTTTTGAACTCATTATTGCTCTCAAATACACCAAACTTTCAAAATCTCTTATTTGGAAAGTACACAAGGTGCCGTAATTGTCGATTCTTTGATAAATGCAGAAAATATTGCAAAAAAAGCAATCAAAAACGGCATTTCGAACCGATTTTTCCCGAGCGGGAGATTTGAGAACAAAAAAAGGGGTCATACTGAGAAGATAATTGTTTATAACTCAAATTCTAATAAATTGAGCGTAAAAAGACATCATTCGGCACATCATACGTCCCTTCAAGAATCCTCTCAGCAATTTTCATGTTTCTATGTTTAAAAGTGTGTCTGAAATTGTATCGGAAAACTTCGAGCTGTTGAAGATGAAAAAACGCTTTTCCACCTTCAACAGCTGGAAATTTTCCGATACAATTGGCTGAGAGGATTCTTGAAGGGACGTATGAGGTGCCGTGTGATGTCTTTTTACGCTCCATTCATTAGAATTTGAGTTATAAACAATTACCTTATCAGTATGAACCTTTTTTTCGTTCCCATATCTCCCGCTTCGGAAAAATCGGCTCGAAATGCTGTTTTTGATTGCTTTTTTGCAAGATTTTCTGCATTTATCAAAGAATCGACAATTACGGCACCTTGTGTACTTTCCAAATAAGAGATTTTGAAAGTTTGGTGCATTGGAAAGCAAAAATGAATTCAAAAATAAATCGGAAAATAAGCAGTTTGAATCGAAATACACCGAAATACATCGAAATCGTTGTTCTCAACTGCTCTGCTCAATAAGCGCAATTCACAAATTCATTTAAAATTTTCAATTTCAGAACAAGCTGCTCTATATTTAAAATTTTTAATTTAAGAACAAGCTGGTTTATATTTAAAAAAAAAAAAATATGAATAAGCTGCTTTATATCTAAAATTAAAAATTTTAATTTAAGATGAAGCTGCTTTATATTTAAAATTAAAAATTTTCATTTAAGAACAAGCTGCTTTATATTTAAAATTTTTAATTTATGAACAAGCTGCTTCATATTTAAATTTTTAATTTATGAACAAGCTGCTTTATATATTTAAAAATTTTAATTTTGAACAAGCTGATTTATATTTAAAATTTTTTTGAACAAGTTGCTTTATATTTAAAATTTTTCATTTAAAAACAAGCTGTTTTACATTTAAAATTTTTAATTTATAAACAAGCTGCTTTTCTTTTAAAATTTTTAATTTATGAACAAACTGCTTTATATTTAAAAATTTTAATTAATTTTAATTAAGTAATTAAGTAATTACTTAATTAAAATTATGTACTTTAATTTTAATAAATTAAAGTAGTATTTTAAAATTATGTACTTTAATTTTAATTTAAGGATGTATTATTACTTAATTACTGCTTTTTATTTAAAATTTGTAATTTATGAACAAGCTGCTTTATATTTAAAATTTTTAATTCAAGGACAAGCTGCTTTACTTTTGAAAATTTTAATTTATGAACAAGGTGCTTTAGATTTAAAAATTTTAATTTATGAACAAGGTGCTTTATATTTAATTTTTTTAATTTAAGAACAAGCTGCTTTATATTAAAAATTTTTAATTTAAGAACAAGCTGCCTTACATTTCAAAATTTTAATTTGTAAACAAGCTGCTTTATATTTGAAAATTTTAATTTATGAACAAGCTGCTTTACATTTAAAAATTTTTATTTATGAACAAGTTGCTTTATATTTAAAATTTTTCATTTAAGAACAAGCTGCTTTATATTTAAAAATTTTGATTTATGAACAAGCTGCTTTATATTTAAAATTTTTAATTTAAGAACAAGGTGCTTTATATTTAAAATTTTAAATTGAAGAACAAGCTGCTTTATATTTAATTTTTTTAATTTCAGAACAAGCTGCTTTATATTTAAAACTTTTAATTTAAGAACGAGCTGCTTTATATTTAAAATTTTTTATTTATGAACAAGTTGCTTTACATATAAAATTTTTCATTTAAGAACAAGCTGCTTTACATTTCAAATATTTGATTTATGAGCAAGCTGCTTTACACTTTAAATTTTTAATTTAAGAACAAGCTGCTTTATATTTAAAAATTTTGATTTATGAACAACTTACTTTATATTTAAAATTTTTAATTTAAGAACAAGGTGCTTTATATTTAAAATTTTAAATTTAAGAACAAGCTGCTTTACATTTAATTTTTTTTAATTTCAGAACAAGCTGCTTTATATTAAAAACATTTAATTTAAGAACGAGCTGGTTTATATTAAAATTTTTTAGTTTATGAACAAGCTGCTGTATATTTAAAATTAAAAATTTTATTTTATGAACAAAGTGCTTTACATTTAAAAATTTTAATTTATGAACAAGCTGCTTTATATTTAAATTTTTTAATTTAAGAACAAGCTGATTTATATTAAAAATTTTTTATTTAAGAACAAGCTGCTTTACATTTCAAAATTTTAATTTGTGAACAAGCTGCTTTATATTTAAAAATTTTAATTTATGAGCAAGCTGCTTTACATTTAAAATTTTTAATTTATGAACAAGTTGCTTTATATTTAAAAATTTTGATTTATGAACAAGCTGCTTTATGTTTAAAAATTTTTATTTATGAACAAGCTGTTTTATATTTAATTTTTTTTTTATTTAAGAACAATCTGTTTTACATTTAAAATTTTTAATTTATGAACAAGCTGTTTTACATTAAAAATTTGTTATTTATGAACAAGTTGCTTTATATTTAAAATTTTTCATTTAAGAACAAGCTGCTTCACATTTAAAATTTTTAATTTATGAGCAAGCTGCTTTACACTTAAAATTTTTAATTTAAGAACAAGCTGCTTTATATTTAAAAATTTTGATTTATGAACAAGCTGCTTTATATTTAAAATTTTTAATTTAAGGACAAGGTGCTTTATATTTAAAAATTTAAATTTAAGAACAAGCTGCATTAAATTTAATTTTTTTTTAATTTCAGAACAAGCTGCTTTATATTTAAAACTTTTAATTTAAGAAAGAGCTGGTTTATATTTAAAATTTTTAATTTAAGAACCAGCTGCTGTATATTTAAAATTAAAAATTTTAATTTATGAACAAGCTGCTTTTTATTTAAAATTTGTAATTTATGAACAAGCTGCTTTATATTTAAAATTTTTAATTCAAGAACAAGCTGCTTTACATTTAAAATTTTTAATTTATAAACAAGCTGCTTCAGATTTAAAATTTTTAATTTATGAACAAGTTGCTTTACATTTAATTTTTTTAATTTTAGGGTGTATTTCGATTCAAACTGCTCATTTTCCGATTTATTTTTGAATTCATTTTTGCTCTCAAATGCACCAAACTTTCAAACTCTCTTGTTTGGAAAGTACACAAGATGCCGTGATTGCCAATTCTTTGATAAATGCAGAAAATATTGCAAAAAAAGGCAATCAAAAACGGCATTTCGAACTGATTTTCCCCAAGCTGGAGTTTTGGGAACTAAAAAAAGGGTCATACTGATAAGGTAATTGTTTATAACTCAAATTCTAATAAATTGAGCTTAAAAAGACATTACACGGCACCTCATACGTCCCTTCAAGAATCCCCTCAGAAAGTTTCGTGTTTCTACTCTTAAAAATGAGTCTGAAATTGTATCGGAAAATTTCGAGCTGCTGAAGGTGGAAGAGTTTTTTTTTCGAATTCACTCTTAAGAACAAGCTGCTTTATATAAAAAATTTTTAATTTATGAACAAGCTGCTTTAGATTTAAAAATTTTAATTTATGAACAAGCTGCTTTACATTTTAAATTTTTTATTTAAGAGCAAGCTGCTTTACATTTTAAATTTTTAATTTATGAACAAACTGTTTTACATTTAAAATGTTTAATTTATAAACAAGCTGCATTTTATTCAAAAATGTTTACTATTTATGAACAAGCTGCTTTATATTTAAAATTTTTTATTTATGAACAATCTGTTTTATATTTAAAATTTTTAATTTAAGAACAATCTGTTTTACATTTAAAATTTTTAATTTATGAACAATCTGCTTTATATTTAAAATTTTTAATTTATGAACAAGCTGCTTTATTATTAAAAATTTTAATTTATGAACAAGCTGCTTTATAGTTAAAAATTTTTATTTATGAACAAGTTGCTTTATATTTAATATTTTTCATTTAAGAACAAGCTGCTTTGCATTTCAAATTTTTAATTTATGAACAAGCTGCTTTATATTTAAAATATTTAATTTAAGAACAAGCTGCTTTACATTTAAATTTTTTAATTTAAGAACAAACTGCTTTACATTTAAAATTTTTAATTTAAGAACAAGCTGCTTTATATTTAATTTTTTAATTTAAGAACAAGCTGCTTTACATTTCAAATTTTTAATTTAAGAACAAGCTGCTTTACATTTAAAATTTTTAATTTCAGAACAAGCTGCTTTACATTTAAAATTTTTAATTTATGAACAAGCTGTGTTATATTAAATCTTAGGACATAATATTTTACATTTTAAATGTAAGATAATTTTATTTTTTAGTTATTTAGAAAAATGTAACAATAAACTAATTAAAATGTAATGCAGGAACAAGTTTCTTTTAAATTAACAAATTATTTTATATTCCATTTTCATTTACTTATTTATTTATTTTGAAAATTGAATTATTTATAATGGGTGTTCTTAAATCCAAAAGGGCAACTTTGTGACACATGCATTAATTTATTTTTGTTCGGAAATGCATGAAACTAGCAGGTGTTTTTATTCAGAAACTGTCTAATTGCACTCATTCTTTTATTTTTTAAAAAGCACAATATATTTTTCATAACAAGCCTTCAAAGTTGACACTTTTGAGCCTACACTGTATAAAATTTTGCCGTTAAAAAACGGAAATAGTACTGGTAATCTAGACGTCAGTACTACTTCCGTTTTTTACCAGAAAAAAATTTCCAGGAATAGTTCCGTTTTTTCACAAAATATTTCCTTTTTATTAATATTTCCTTATGTAAAAATTTTCGTTTGAAAAGTTAAAAGAATCTTTCAAGGACAAACTAACATCTTTGTGATTTTTATTCTTAACTTTACAAAGGCACGTTAATATCAGGGACACATTATATACATTTAATTTAAACAACAGAGAAGAAATGTTACTAACCTTCCATTGGGTTTGAACTCACGACCTTGTCTGTCGTAGCCGGTAGTGTAATACCATTACGCTATGGTTTCATATAGCACCATTTCAAAAACCTTTACTTATTTCGGATGCATTTCATGAAGTAAAGACAAGATTTTTCAACGCGGGTTTATTTTTGAAGAGATAATATTTTTTTATTGAACGGACAGTTCTAAATCAAGTTTTACAGATTTTTTTCTATAATTTCTAATAATTAGCTTTTTAATTTTAGCTTTATAAAAAAAAAGTTTAACCTTTAAAATATTACTTGCATAAATGAAAGTATTAAAAAAATTTGTTTCCTTCTTTTTTGGAAGAGTTTTAAAGCTATTTTATTCATATTTATTTATTTATTTTATAAAAGAATACTAACACACTTAAAAAAAAAAAAAAAAAAAAAAAAAAAAAAAAAAAAAAACATGTATTTAAAAAAATATTTTGTATGACGATCTATTGTAAACTCAATAAAGATAATTACTATGGGTTATGAGTTATTAAAATTAATTACATTTATTGATTTTTATAACTTAGGTAATCGCCAAAATGATAATAATTTCGGTAATATATTTCGATATATTTTAAATTTTAAGAGCGAATTTCTTAATTTGAATATATTAAAATATGTATATATTAAAATTAAAAGTAGATTTTTTTCCACTTAAAACATCTTTCGCACTTTTTATATCATGATATAAATAAATTAAACATACTTAAAATTATACTGAAAAAAAAAAACTTTTCTTAGCTATCTCAAACTTAAAAAGAATTAATAAATCTTATTATTATTATTTTTTAATTTGTAAAAACATGCTATCTTTTTAATATACTTTAAATTTTATGTGCGAACTTCTTAATTTGAATAGATTAAAATATATATATATTAAAATTAAAAGTAGATTTTTTTTCCACTTTAAATAACATACGCACTTTTTATATTATAATATAAATAAATTAAACAAAATCAAACTGAAAAAACAAAAAACTTTCCTTAACTATCTGAAACCTAAAAAGAATTAATAATAATAATAATTATTATTATTTTAATATTGTAAAAATATGCCATCGTTTTATAATTATAACAGAAAAAAATAAGAGAAATGTTGTAAGTTTTTTTATTTGTCATACAGATGGCACCACGACACTTATCAGTTAAAAATACTGATAACTTGTGCTGTTTAAAACGGAAGATGTTCTGTTTGCGGTGAGTTTACGGAACAGTTACTGTATTTTTAATCTCAAGAGAGCAAAAAAACGGAAATACTGCTGTTTTCTTGGAAAAATCAAACTAATCCGTAAAATTTTAGGGAAAAGTTTGTGTATATTAACGGATATATTTACAGTGTATTTCCCGACAAAAGCAGAAAAATCGGTCGAAAAGGAGGAGAAAAACGGATTATTGCGTCATCGAAATAGCTTATAACTCGATAAGTAATTTAATTATCATAAAATGGAAAAATAAGTTCAATTCGAAATCGCTTTCCTAGTCAGGCATTAAAATTTTATAACTTTCTGTTTAAAAATGAATTTGTAAATGTGTCAAAACGTTTTTCGCTTGTTGAGCGGATCTTTAAAATTTAAAGCAAGTACAAACTTTTTTCAATTTTAATTAAATTAAAATTACTCAAAAATGTACAGAGGTATGCAGAGCCCAATGAAGTGTGTCTGGGACCCAAGGCCCATGGCCTATTGGAAGTCTCCTTTGAATCAAAACAATATTTAGAATTCTCTTTAGAGAATATTTGAAAATTATTAGGTGTAGTGTAACCTCGATTATCCGAGATAATTGGAACCACTAGTACTTTGGATACCCTCGGTTAATAGAAATTGTACATAAAAACTCGCGAATTTAACACTAAAACAGAATAGAATGTTTTTTTTAAATTAAAAATAAATAAATTTATAGAGTTATGGGCCCCACCAGTGGCCGAGAGGTTCTGACCTCAAACTGGTAGGCGGTAGGTGCTGGGTTCGAACCCAATCGCGACCGTCGGCCTAACCGTTCGATGTTTTCCGTGGTTTTCTTCGAAACTTGCGTAAATACGGGTTAGGTTCCCTTAGAAAGACCCCCAAGGAAAGCAACCCACCCCATAGGGCCTATATCCCATAGCGTAGATAATCGGCCGACAAAAATACACCTACACCTACAGAGTTATGTTTAACAGCTCAATAAATTTAAAAGGAAATCATCCACACTGTCACAAATCAAGTGATTTGGAGATGTAATTATCCAATAACACAATGCACCTGGTGATCAATAAGGTCATCATTGGAAACAAAATCGGACTCCGTTATCGGCTCGCTTAACAGAAAACTCGATTAATCGAAGCTCGTTTAATTGAGGTTACTGTATTACAATGCAGTTTCAGAGTTAATTAGTTTTCTCTTTTTCTTTCTTTCTTTGCTTTTCCCCCTTTTTCTGTTCTTTCGTTTATAAGAAAACTGCAAAAAAGTCCATTTTTAATAATTTGTCTCTAAATTATTTTACTCATTTTAGGGCCCCCCATACACACTGGGCTCTAGGCCATGGCCTAGTTGGCCTGTGCGGTAATCAGGCCCTGGTGGTATATCCTGTTTGAAAAGTCCGGACGTCTAATAGCGTATACTTCACTTCAAAAGACCAAACATTACATTCCTTGTTCCGCCAGTCGCGATTTCTCGTCGCTTTTTTCCAACGACCACCCCTATCTGTCCGAAGCATCTTAACTGCGAGGCGCCGACAAAGTTCCTAACTTGTCGGCAAAACACAACACACATCAGTTAACTAAGCACACTGAGTTAATGAGATGTGAAGTAAAGAACATCACGGCGTGCCTGGAATTGGCGCCGAATTCTGCAGGAGACGGAAATAGCAAAAAGCCGTGGCGAAAAACACAAGCTTGTTTCGGCGACTTTTTTTCTTTTTTCTTTATTTGTTTCTTTTGATTTGTCTTTAAACTCTACAAGCAATGGAGAGAAATTGACTTAATAAGTTTGCTTGACGTTGCTTGTTGGCGTTTAACAAGCGCGGCGTTTAAGCTTTTTGTGCGTTTCCTTTTTGTACTTAAAGGGGTGACGAGATTTTATTATTAAGTTTATTTTGTTCAGCTAAAGCAAAAGCAAAATTAAAAAAGATGATTCTTTTTTTATTACTTACTACACACAGGCTCATTACATAAATTAATAGCGTAAGCAGAGTTGCCGATGTCAAACGTAGCAGTGTTGATTTTAAATATATATATATATATACAGGGTGATTCAGCTCGTCGGTGACAAACTTTAAGGATCGATAGAGCACACCTAGACGAACATTTTTGAATAGGGAATGTAGGGTCCCTGACGCGATGGTAAGGCGCTAGGCGCTTTCGAAAATTTGGGTGCCGAAATTCGAAACGTCATAAAAACTAGGGAAATGGTTAGATTTTCTTGCTTGTTGCGTCGAAATGATTCTGTTTGTTTAGACTTTCTTCAGTACTAATTTGATAAGCGTATCTCTTAAAACATGGATAGGGGGCGCTGCAGACTTTGGAGAGCTAGACAACAACTTTAAGCCCGTTATTTTGATAATTTAACACATGCTCGCCAAAGTTTATACTCTAACTTAAAGTTTGAACCCAAAAGTAGAGACCTGCAAAAAGCGTAAGAGCCGGAATAAAATGTCAAAGTACAGGGTGGTCGAAACTCGAAGGCTCCTAAGAGATAAACAAACAGATTTCTTGACTTATGGCATGCATTTTCATGATTCTGTTTGCTGGGGCTCTCTGAAACTCAGTTGAACGGTACAAAAAGAAACATCGATAGGGGGCGCTTTGGGCAAAAAACATAATTCGTTGACATTTCGGACGCTAACTGGAAACGGGGCGCTACGATCAGTTAGAAACAAAACAAGAGAGTAATTTACTTATCATAAGAAGCTATTAAAACTGCAGTTTGTTTGTTTTTTTTAACAAACATAGCTGGTTTCAATCATGCACAATGCGCGCAATAAAATTTACATAAGGTGCTTTTTGCTGATTTATGCAAAAGATATCGTACCATATCGATATGCAAAAGATACGTAATGCGTAGACGACAACGCGAGATGACGTAGTTGTATGCGCAGACACGTCTTTTGAACGTGCGGTACCTACTTAAGCTTCGGGTTACTTGTCTGCAGATCGGTAGTAGGATGGAACGGTACACAAACTCTGAATTGGCTGACATGCATTTGGCGTATGGCGCTGCTGGTTGTAATGGACGAGCCGCTCAGCGGTTGTACGCCGAGCGTTACCCCAACAGGCAAATCCCCTGCCATGCCTTCTTCGCTCGAGTACACCAGAGGTTGTCCACAACGGGATCTTTCGACGGAGGCAGGCCTGAACGGGAGCGATCAGTGAGCACCCCCGACAACGAAGAGGCTGTGCTTAACCTGGTTGAGGACAACCCAGGTCTTAGCACGAGAGATATCGCCAGACATGTTGGCATTTCGCAAGCAACTGCGTGGCGCATCTTACGTTCCCGGAATCTGCACCCCTACTACATCCAGCGGGTGCAGTTGCTCAGAGAGCAGGATTTTGGCCCTCGAGTGGAATTCTCAAGATGGTACTTGGCGATGAGATCCAGGGATCCCCGTTTTGTAAACAGCATTTTGTTTACGGACGAGTCCACCTTCAGCCGGGAGGGAATGTGGAACGCCCACAACAGTCATGTGTGGTGTGATGAAAATCCACATGAAACCAGAAGCCGAGCAGCCCAGGAGCGTTTCTCAGTAAATGTGTGGGCCGGCATTCTGGGGGATTGCCTCATTGGCCCTTATTTGTTACCTGAACGGCTGACAGGTGGAAATTACCTGATTTTCCTGGATCAAGTGCTGCCGCAGCTTCTGGAGGAGGCGCACGTACCCGAAGGTTCGCGTCGCCAGATGTGGTTCCAGCACGATGGAGCTCCGGCCCATTACACGAACGACGTGCGTCTCCATCTAAACGCAAGGTATGGCCAGCGGTGGATCGGGCGTGGGGGTCCAGTTCACTGGCCTGCCCGATCACCAGACCTCACCTGCTTGGATTTCTTCCTTTGGGGTTACCTGAAGGCCGAGGTATACCATACACCTGTCAGCAGTGCTGAAGAACTTGTGGCGCGCATTGTGGCAGCTGCAGGGCAGATCAGAGATACTCCTGGCATTGTTGGAAACACACACTCCTCAATGCGACGGAGGTGCGAAGCCTGCATCATGGCCCAAGGTCGAAATTTCGAGCATCTTCTGTAGTGTTATTTTTTGTAAATAAATTTCCAGTATCATTGATGTTTTTGGTCTAAATTTATTCAGAAGTGTTGAGCAGAGGTAAAAAATGTGTTTTCATTATTACTAACTGATCGTAGCTCCCCATTTCCAGTTAGCGTCCGAAATGTCAACGAATTATGTTTTTTGCCCAAAGCGCCCCCTATCGATGTTTCTTTTTGTACCGTTCAACTGAGTTTCAGAGAGCCCCAGCAAACAGAATCATGAAAATGCATGCCATAAGTCAAGAAATCTGTTTGTTTATCTCTTAGGAGCCTTCGAGTTTCGACCACCCTGTACTTTGACATTTTATTCCGGCTCTTACGCTTTTTGCAGGGCTCTACTTTTGGGTTCAAACTTTAAGTTAGAGTATAAACTTTGGCGAGCATGTGTTAAATTATCAAAATAACGGGCTTAAAGTTGTTGTCTAGCTCTCCAAAGTCTGCAGCGCCCCCTATCCATGTTTTAAGAGATACGCTTATCAAATTGGTACTGAAGAAAGTCTAAACAAACAGAATCATTTCGACGCAACAAGCAAGAAAATCTAACCATTTCCCTAGTTTTTATGACGTTTCGAATTTCGGCACCCAAATTTTCGAAAGCGCCTAGCGCCTTACCATCGCGTCAGGGACCCTACATTCCCTATTCAAAAATGTTCGTCTAGGTGTGCTCTATCGATCCTTAAAGTTTGTCACCGACGAGCTGAATCACCCTGTATATATATATGCGATTGTATAATGTAAGTTTCTTCTCCTTGCTAACTCTATTATTATTGGTTTCATATAAGTCTAGTATTTTTCGTTGAATTTAATTCTGCATGTACGATTAATCGGGTTATTTAGAAATCGTTTTTAGGTTTATCTTGATTTCTAATCAGAAATTAGTCGTACTTAATGTGTCTATTTGGTATAACCTTTGAAAACGAGCCAAATACCATATTTCCAATGCTTCGTAATTGTTCATTATTGCCAACTGGGTGGGTGTTGTTTGAACATAGTTGCTAGTTTGACCTGCATTTTTTATTCATAAATTTTAAGTTCATACGAGAAATACAGTAGAACCCCGCTAATTCGGACCCCGTTAATCCCGATCTCCGCATAATCCGGATCCGTCTGGTCAGTTTCTTTTTCAAAGTTTGGGAAGCGATCGAAAAGTAGTTTCTGAAATATTTTCGGGAGAATGCATTAATATTTTTCATTTAAACTCTTTGATGTTACCTTTCAAAGAAAAACCATGCATCACTTAAGGGTGTATTTCGATTCAAGCTGCTTATTTTCTGATTTATTTTTAAATTCATTTTTGATCTCAAATACACCAAACTTTCAAAATCTCTTATTTGGGAAGTACACAAGGTGCCGTGATTGTCGATTCTTTGAAAAATGCAGAAAATATTGCAAAAAAGCAATCCAAAACGGCATTTCGAACTGATTTTTCCCAAGTGGGAGTTTTGGGAACGAAAAAATGGGTCATACTGATAAGGTAATTGTTTATAACTCAAATTCTAATGAATTGAGCGTAAAAAGTGATAGAAACATTGCGCAATTGGTAAATAATTTCCTCCGTTGTGCAACAAGTGACAATTATCATGGCATCATAAATAAAGTTAAGTGCTTGTTAGCGTGACCTTGGAAACAGTGATTACGAGTGAACAATTACAGGTTTACAAAACTGTCAAAACTTACAAAATGACTCTTTTTTTATTAATAATTGTTTCTACATTATGATTTATGTGTGCATCGATTTAAATTTCATTCTGTTCTCAGTTTTTGTAGCTTGATGTAAGCACTACCCTTTTGCTGTGTTTTTTCTCGCGTGTTAAAAATAAAGTAGAAAATGAAGAAGCGTGGATATAATAATTTGTGTGTGTGTTTTACAGTTACCATATAATAATGTTATATGTCTTTATCAAGATGAATTAGTGCAGTGGATATATCAACATGTGAATATGCCCGGTTCCCTTCCCTTATGGTGGATCTAATTGTTGGACACTTAAATGAAGAAGAATTCATCGGGTGAGTACCATTTACTCTCCTATTTAATTCTGATTAATGATAAGAATTGAAGATAAACAATTATATTGAGGTTATAGTGAGAACTCACGCCGTTATTAAGACAAACGTCTTACAATGATTATGAGCACGATCTAAAAAGATATATCAATTTGATAACATAGTGATATACTAATTTCACACAAATAAAAAATATTGAATAAAAAACAAATAAAAATATAAGATTAGAATGGCCACCTTAAAAGATAATTATTCAATTGAAAAATTGACAGCAACGAATTACAGTACATGGAAATTTAAAATTGAAATGCTCTTAACTAAAGAAGAGCTGTTCCATGTAATAACCGATAATCCACCGACCCCTTTGACCGATCAATGGTCCAAAAATGATAGGAAGGCCCGGGCATTGATAAATCTAACTATTGATGACTCACAAATAACCCACGTTAAAAACTTACAAACTGCTAGACAAACATGGGATGCATTAAAAGAAATCCATGAGAGATCAAATCTCACAAGCAAATTGTTTCTTCTAAGAAAGTTATATAGTATAAAATTAGCAGAAAATGAAAATATGATAAATCATATTACAAAAATAATGGAGATTGTTGATCATTTGGCAGCTATAGGCGAAATAATTGATAATCACCACATTTCCGCGCTCCTCCTGTGCTCTCTGCCCCAGTCTTATGATAATTTAATTACTGCTCTCGAAAGTAAAGAAGAAGCACAATTAACTCCGTCATATATTAAAAATAAGTTGATTGACGAGTTTAATCGTCGAAATGAAAACTATGAAAGTATTGATAATACAGCGAAAGCTTTTAAAGCTCAGAAAAAGTTTCCAGCTAAAAAAGAATCAAAATATTGTTCGATTTGTAAAATGAGAAGCCATAACACACAAGAATGTTGGCACAATAAAAACAAAACACACACAACACAACAAAATCAACACAACAAAAATTACAAAAAACACTATTCTACATCACTCGTTTTTCAAAGGGGTGAAAACAATTTTAAGAATGAACAAGCATCGGAATCGTATAACAGGTTTAATCGCTATGAAGGAAAAAACAATACATGGAGAAACAGCGAAAACAAAGATTATGCATTTATAACACAAGGGATAGAAAATAAAACATTCATCGTGGATAGCGGTAGCTCAAGTCACATTGCATCCTCTGAATCAATGTTTACAGAGATAAAATCGAGGGAAAAAACAAACGTGACTATCGCAAACGGAAAAAAACTTATCGCTTACGGTTCAGGCGATGTAAATTTAAATACGCTGACATCGGATAATAAAATTCATAAAATAACACTTAAAGATGTACTTCTAGTACCTGAAATCGAAACGAATTTACTATCAGTCAGCAAAGCAACCCAAAACGGATGTGAGATTGTATTTAAAAATGACCGATGCACTTTCAAACTTAACGGAGAAATCTGCTTAGAAGCACAAAAGGTAAATAATCTCTATGAAGTCCAGTTGGCTAACGAAAACCACGCGAACATTACACAAACGTGCAACAATAAAAATTGTCTAGAACTATGGCATAGAAGGTTAGGACACAGAAATCTAACATCGATTAAAGAAATTACACAAAAGGAATTAGTAAGAGGTATCCAGATAAACAATTGTAAACATAATATAGATTGCGAACCGTGTATTAAGGCGAAATTAACTGATGAACCCTATCCGAAAGTTGCTCAGTATAGAGCAAGTAAAAGGCTTCAACTTATTCACTCGGATGTTTGTGGATCTTTTCAGACACCCACGATTGGGGGGAAATCATATTTCTTGACTTTTATTGATGACTACTCGCGATTCACAATAATCTATCTATTGAAAAGAAAAAGTGAAGTCTATGAAAAACTCAAAGAGTTCATTGCGCTGATAAGCAACAAATTTGGTGAAAAACCGAAAGAAATCAGAACGGATAATGGGGGAGAATTTACATCAGATGAAATTGAGAATTATCTCAAATCAAATGGGATAAAACATCAACATACAGTCCCATATTGTGCAAGTCAAAATGGGGTGGCTGAACGGAAAAATAGGTCGTTAGTTGAGATGGCTAGGACAATGTTAAATGAATCAAATCTACCTTTAAAGTTCTGGGGGGAAGCAATCTGTACGGCAAACCACCTACAAAATAGACTGCCTACAAAAGCTAATGCAAAAACGCCATATGAATTATGGACAGAAAGACAGCCAAACTTAAGTTACGTTAAAGTATTTGGCTGCAAAGAATTCGCTTATATTGATAAAGCCAGAAGACAAAAATTAGATAATAAAGCTGTTGAAGGTATTTTTGTGGGATACGACAATGAATCTAAGGGATACCGCATATATGTAGGAGGAAATGAAATAAAAATCGCGAGAACGGTAAAATTTCTTGAAAATAAATTCAAATACGTAAATGATAAGCCTGAAATTGAACAAAAACAAAATGAAGACGAAAAACGCAATTGTAAAAATCTCGTAGAGATAGAAATTTCGAACGGAAAAACAACACCATCTGCGTCTCAACAACAAATTGTGGAACTAAGGCGCTCAGATAGAATAAATAAAGGCGTACCTCCTGATAGGCTAATATATATTGTCAAAGATGACAAAATTAATGAACCAAAGGATTATAAGGAAGTTAAATTAATGGAAAACTCTCCGGTAAAACAGAATTGGATAGAAGCCATGGAGAGCGAAATGAATTCTTTAAGAAAAAATAAAACATGGTCAATTGTAGATCCTCCACCGAATAAGAGAATAATAGGTTGTAAATGGACTTATAAATTAAAGCGTGACAATACCGGAAAAATCCAAAAATATAAGGCACGTTTAGTAGCTAAAGGATATACGCAAAAGTTCGGAGAGGATTATGACGAAACCTACGCACCGGTCGTATCGTATACTACGATAAGAGCATTATTAATAGCGGCGTTGCACCAAAACTTAAAAGTTAAGCATATAGATATTAACACCGCGTTCTTACATGGGGAACTTGATGAGGAGATATACATGTCGCAGCCGGAAGGATTCGTTGAACCAAACCAGGAAACCAAAGTTTGTAAATTAAATAAGGCAATCTACGGACTTAAGCAAGCCGCGAGAGCGTGGCATAATAAAATAACAGAAACACTAAAAAACATGAATTTCATTCAAAGTAAAATTGACACATGTCTTTTTACACAGAAAAGGAATAATGAAACAACCTATATAATAACATACGTCGATGACCTCTTAATTGCAGGAAAAGACGAAACCATTGAGGAAATAATCGCGAACTTAAATAAAGAGTATGAATTAAAGAATTTAGGGGACGTAAGCAATTATTTATCCATGAACATTCGAAAGGTAAACAAAAGCTACTTAATTAACCAAACTTCAGAAATTGAAGAGTTAATTAATAAATTCAATTTACAAGAAGCAAAACCATGTAGTACACCCATGGAAACAAATTACACTCACTTTAAGGATGATGACAATATTTTACCAAACAACACACAGTACAGACAAGCCATAGGTGCACTCTTATATCTTGCCACAGTGAGCAGACCTGACATTTGTGCAGCTGTCAACATCTTAAGCCGAAGGAACGAAAAGCCAAGAATGAAAGATTGGAACAGTGTAAAGCGGGTCATGAGGTATCTTAAGACAACAAAAACCTTTAATCTAGTTATAGATGGAAATTCAAAACCAACGCTAGAAGTCTACGCGGACGCTGATTGGGGTGGAGACACAGAATCAAGAAAATCGACAAGTGGTAATGTATATTTGCTAGGTAAAAATCCCATACTTTGGTCAACTAAAAAACAATCCTGCATAGCTTTATCTTCTGCCGAAGCTGAGTACATCTCAGCTGCTAATGCAGCTAATCAAGTCAAATGGCTGGTGAATTTACTTGAAGAACTCAATATCTCACAAACATATCCTATAGAACTCTTCGAGGATAATCAGTCGGCTATCAAAATGATAGAGCTTGAAAAACATTCAAGTAAAACAAAACACATTGAACTTAGATATCATCTCATAAAACAACTGAAACAAGATGGCATAATAAAACTCGTATATTGCCCAACCAAAATCATGATAGCTGACTTATTCACGAAACCCCTGCCCAAACCTCTTTTTGAAATTCACAGGAAGAACTTGCATCTAAGTGACAACACAACTTCAGAAATTAAGGAGGAGTTGATAGAAACATTGCGCAATTCGTAAATAATTTCCTCCGTTGTGCAACAAGTGACAATTATCATGGCATCATAAATAAAGTTAAGTGCTTGTTAGCGTGACCTTGGAAACAGTGATTACGAGTGAACAATTACAGGTTTACAAAACTGTCAAAACTTACAAAATGACTATTTTTTTATTAATAATTGTTTCTACATTATGATTTATGTGTGCATCGATTTAAATTTCATTCTGTTCTCAGTTTTTGTAGCTTGATGTAAGCACTACCCTTTTGCTGTGTTTTTTCTCGCGTGTTAAAAATAAAGTAGAAAATGAAGAAGCGTGGATATAATAATTTGTGTGTGTGTTTTACAGTTACCATATAATAATGTTATATGTCTTTATCAAGATGAATTAGTGCAGTGGATATATCAACATGTGAATATGCCCGGTTCCCTTCCCTTATGGTGGATCTAATTGTTGGACACTTAAATGAAGAAGAATTCATCGGGTGAGTACCATTTACTCTCCTATTTAATTCTGATTAATGATAAGAATTGAAGATAAACAATTATATTGAGGTTATAGTGAGAACTCACGCCGTTATTAAGACAAACGTCTTACAAAAAGACATCACACGGCACCTCATACGTCCCTTAAAGAATACCCTCAGCAAGTTTCATGTTTCTAATTTTAAAAATGTGTCTGAAATTGTATCGGAAAATTTCAAGCTGTTGAAGGTGCAAAAGTTGCTAAGAGTTCTCTCCAAAAGTCGTGCAAGAATTTATTGTCTACAAATTGTGATTTCTTGAATAGCAAAGCAAGCGTGAAACAGCAAGGATGAGAGGAAAATTACACCTGAAGGTTTTGTAAGCTTGTTAAAAAAACTGATGATTCTGTGATGTCACCGACATTAGCAATTGAATGAAGCAAAAAATAATGAAGTTTATGCCTCAGTTACAGATGATAAAATAATCATTTTATGTACAATTGAAGAAGTTGAAAACAAAGATGATTCAGACGAAAACACTATTATCAAAGATGATCAACCAAAAGTTATTAGCATAATGAAGTAACAAATTATTTACAAACAATTAATGGTTTATTTTAAACATCAGGTGGAAACTACACCCAATAAACTAACTATGCGACCGTGCGGCCCGCAAAGGTTATACAAAACTAGCACAGCCGAAGATTTTACAATTACAAAATAGACATTTTTACTGTCTGTAAATATTCAATATATTTGATATAAAGGTGGTTTTCTGTAAGTATGCCTTATTTCTTTTTTTTCTCATTTTCCGGGTGATCCGGATTGGGGCTGGTCCTAATTGTAGGGGTTTTACTGTAGAAAGGAATTTTGTATGCTTTATAGACTTGGAGGCGGCAGTGCAGGCAATGCCTCATCGAGTTCACAGCTGAAATTCCAGAATTAATCAAAACACGATTCATCAGAAATAAATGTTCTAAAATAATCCCAAATGTCTCAAAAAGAAGACAACAACACTTCACTTACAGGCGATTACAAACACACTTGCCTCTGCCCATCAAGCCAATTCTTCACACCCACTACCAAAATTTTATACAGTTAAACAGTTTAGGCTCGCAGACCTTACTTTCCAAGAAAGCCTTCAGCCCCAATATCCCGCTTTCGGTAAATAGAGATGCCGGAACTTCGGCTGTTTTATTATTACCCCGTTTTGAGCGTCGTAAACAAGTGTCGTTGCAAAACAGCGTCGCTGTCGCTGTAGCCGATACGCTCTATTACGACGCTAAACCTCATCCGTGGTGACATTTGGGAGATAGGAGACGGTAACTGGAGAAATTACTTGCAGAAGAGTGTGTTCGTAGACAGACAGACATCGTGGGAAGATAGGGACGGTTTTTTTTTTTTTTTTGTTTGTTTTTACACGCAATGATAATTTGTGGAATAGTTCAGTAATTTGTTTTATAATCTCTTATAAGAGTCCAGTCTGTCTCTAATATTGTGAAATTTGTTTAAAATATACAAACTGCACTTTAAAAATTTTCTTAACCTACGAGAATATATTGTAAACATTTTGAAATTATATCCACCATTCTAAAAACATAGCTTTATTTTTAGAAACTAATAGATTTTCGATTTTTGATGAATTGTTTATAAAAAGAAAGCTTCTTTGTTTTTTGGCTCACATGCTATTAAAGCCTGAGAGCTAATGAGCCTACAGATTCTGTATGTACGTACATAACGCGATAATTTTTGGTAGAAATATCCGATTTGCTATATGTAAATAGGTTCATTCTGATCAGGCTGAAATATATACTGAATTGTTTTGAGAGTTCATTTGATAAGTATAAAAGGGAAGGGAAGGAGAGCTAATTACCGTAACTAATCTAGGGAAATATGGTTTTTTTTTCAGAATTATCTGATTTATTTCAAATTTGGTATATCGGTTAATTCTGTTAAGGCCAGATTTTCTCTGAATAATCTCTGATTAGATTTGAAGGTTCATTGGCCAAGATTGATATGAGACGTAACTGCAGAAATTACTTACAGAAGAGTCTTGAAGATTTGGTCAATGAGTCGGTGAGATAGTGAGTAAGGCTCGCCACACACCATAGAGACATGCGTCAAAAATCGTGCAACATGATGCAGTCAAACCGGTTTTTTCTTTGTTATCAGAGTGAAATTGTCGCATGTCGCACGTTTTTTCGTTCAGTGTTTCACTGGTGTGTGGCGGGCCTAAGAGATAAATTTGAAGAACTCCCTTGGCGAAATAATTTTTGCCCGAAAAAAAAAAAAAATCCTCTTTTAAGGGTGTATTTCGATGCAAAGTGCCTTTTTCTCGATTTATTTTTGAATTCCTTTTTGCTCTCAAATGCACCAAACTTTTAAATTCTCTTATTTGGAAAGTACACAAGGTGCCGTAAATGTCAATTTTTTGATAAATGTACAAAATGTTGCAAAAAAATGCTGTCAAAAACGGCGTTTTGGTCAAAATTTTCCGGAGCGGGAGGTCTGCGAACGAAAAAAAGAGCATCCTGAGAAAATAATTGCTTATAAATCAAATTCTAATAAACTCAGCGAAAAATTACTTCACACGGCATCTTTTACATCACTTCAAAAATCACCCCAGCAAGTTTCATGTTTCTACTTTTAAAAATGAGCCTGAAAATGTATCGGAAAATTTCGAGCTGTTGAAGGTGGAAAATCATTTTTTCGAATACACCCTTAAATAAGAAAAGAAAAGGTATTTGTTGGGAAAATAAATTTTCCTTCAGGTTACCGTGTCACTATCATTTTCTAAAACGTTTTCTAGTTACGTATCATTTTCTAAAACAAAAACTCAACTCAAAAAATTTAAAGAAACGAAATCTCACCCTAAAAATTTAGTATAAAACCGAACCCGATCCAGAAGAAACAAATCTCAACCCAAAACATTTAAAGAATCACAAGAGATCCTACAAAATCAATATCAACTTCAAAATATCCAAACCGCACCTCAAATAATTAGTATCAATCCTCCGACCCGAATCAGAACTCAAGCCCAAGCATTTATAGAACTTAAAAGAGCAGTTTCGACCCCACCCGACCTCAAAGAATAAAAAATTAACCCGAAACATTTGAAGAATCCAAATTGCACCAAAAAAATTTGGTTTTAACCGGACCCGAATTGGAAGCATAAGAACTCAACTCGAAACATTTTTAGAACATTTTGTTTTACATAAAATAATATCAACCCAACCCGATTCGAAAAAGGCAAAACTTGACCCGAAACACTTGTAAAACCCAATATCAATCCGGCCCGACCCCAAAGTATCAAAACTGAACCTGAAACATTTAATGATTACAAAATCACAGTTTAAAAATTACCAACCATACCAGAGAGAACCAGAAATCAAGCCGAAATATTTAAATAACCCAAAACGCACCTGAAACAGTATCAACCATATACAACCTGAAAGCATTACAATTCATTTAATGAACCCAAACCGCACCGAAGGAAAATAGTATAAACCCGACTCGAGTCGAAAGGACCAAAACTGAACCCGAAACATTTAATGAATCCAAAACCACAGCAAAAAAAGTGTCAAACATACCGGACCCGAAAGAACCAGAGCTATTTAAAGAACCCAAAACGTACCTAAGAAAATTAGTATCAACCCTATACCCGTCTCCATACAGGAAAACAATCATTCTTAGGTAGTAATAAAAGCAAATATCTAAAATCTCCAAGCAAACATGAGTCGGTCAATGAGTCGGTCAGACAGTGAGAGTAAGAGATAAATTTGAAGAACACCCTTGAAGAAATAATTTTTTCCCGAAAACAAACATCCTTTTTTGAATAAGAAAAAAAAAAGGTCTTTGTTGGGAAATAAATTTTCGTTCAGGTTACCGTGTCACTAACACGTAACCCAAACACATCTCCGAAAACAAAAACTCAACCGGAAAGATTTAGAGAAACCAAACCGTACCTAAAAATATTAGTGTCAAGCCGAACCTGATCCGAAAGAATCAGGACGTAACCGGAGATATTTAAAAAACCCAAAGTGCGCCTACAAAAATAGTATCAATTCGAACCCGGTAAGAAACCCGAAACTTGCAAAGAACCAAAACTGCATCTTATATAATTAGTATCCACCCGACCCGACTCGAAAGAATCCGAACTAGAAACATATGAAGTACCCAAACCACGCCTAAAGAAATTGGTATCAACCCGACCCGACTTGAAAGAATCAGAACTCAACTCGAAAAATTTATAGAACCCAACCTAAAAAACCCAAAAAATCAGTATCTACCCGACCCGGAACAACAGCTAAAAAAACATATCGACCATACCGGACCCGAAAAAAACCAGAACGTCGAAACATTTAAAGAACCCAAAACGCACCTAAAACAGTATCAACCATATCCGATCCGAATGAATTAGGATTCAACCCGAAGCATTTATAGAACCCAAATCGCATTGAACGAAAGTAGTATCATCTAGAGGTCTACACACGCAAAAACTTCCAGATCCAAATCAGGCCCGATCCAAAAAAAAAATCGGCCCAGCCCGAACGAAAAAAATATTGACCCGACCCGTTATTAAAGCAAAAATTTCGGCCCGAGCCCGGCCAGTAGAGAAAATTTATCAGCCCGACCCGACCCTTGCAGATCTGTAGCATCAACCCTACCCATCTCGATACAGATCGCCATAATTTTTAGGCAGATGAATATAAATACCTAAACTTTCGACGCAAACATGAGTCGGTCAATGAGTCTGTAAGATAGTGAGAATAAGAGATAAATCTGAGAACACCCTTGACGAAATAATTTTTACCCGAAAACAAACATCCTCTTTTGAATAAAAAAAGAAGGTCTTTGTTGGGAAATAAATTTTCGTTCAGGTTACAGTGTCACTAAACACGTAACCTGAAACAAGAACTACTAGACGGAAGGTTAATGAGTATTGGACCGCAGGGGGGCGCAGGGTATAGGCGCCAGGCGACTGGGCGCCGGCCTTCTATACCTGGCTTATAAAGGGGGCTCTTGTCTTTGCTTAAAGAGGCCTGACCGAGATTATGTCCGCTGTTTGTTTTTGGGTGAGAACATATCCGGGGATGAACTTATAATACCGTCGTAAAAAGGGCCCCTGTGTGTGTTGGTTTGTTGTGGGGGTTTTTGAAGTGGTTCGACTTGATGCTTGTGGGAGTTCGGACTTTTATACGAAAAGAGTTAAAACTTGAGTTAGTTGTTGTAGAGTGGGTAAATAAATAGTTTCATTGGGTTTGAGTTAAGCGGTATTCTTTTGTAGGTGCCTATTTAAGGGTGTATTCCAAAAAATGATTTTCCACCTTCAACAGCTCGAAAATTTCCGATACATTTTCAGACTCATTTTTAAAAGTAGAAACATGAAACTTGCTGGGGTGATTTTTGAAGTGATGTAGAAGATGCCGTGTGAAGTAATTTTTCTCTGAGTTAAGCGTGTATTTCGAATCAAACTGCTTGTTTTCCGATTTATTTTTAAATTCATTTTTGCTCTCAAATGCATGAAACTGGCAAATTGCACTATTCAGAAAGTACTCGAAGTGCCATAATGGTCGATTCTTTGATAAATGTAGAAAGTATTGCAAAAAAGGCTGCCAAAGTTGCGAATTTGAACGGATTTTTCAGAAGCGGGAGATTTGGGGGACAAAAAAAAGTGTCATACTGAGAGGATAATTGTTTATAAATCAAATTCTAATGAATTGAGCGTAAAAAGACATCACACGACTCCTCGTACGTCCCTTCAAAAGTCCTCTCAGCAAGTTTCATGTTTCTACTCTTAAAAATGTGTCTGAAATTGTATCGGAAAATTTCGAGCTGTTGAAGGTGGAAAAGCGTTTTTTCGAATACATCCTTAATTAGAATTTGATTTATAAGCAATTATTTTCTCAGGATGCTCTTTTTTTCGTTCCCGGGTTTCCTGCTCCGGAAAATTTTGTCCAAAACGCCGTTTTTGACAGCAATTTTTTGTACCATTTTCTGCATCTAACAAAAAATCGACATTTACGGCACCTTGTGTAGATTCTGAATAAGAGAATTTGACAGTTTGGTGCATTTGAGAGAAAAAGTGAATCTAAAAATATATCGGGAAAAAAGGCACTTTGTATCGAAATACACCTTTAAGGGTGTATTCCGTTCCAAACTGCTTATTTCCAGATTTATTTTTAAATTCATTTTTGCTCTCAAATGCGTCCGACTGACAATTTGTCTTATTCAGAAAATTACACAATGTACCGTGACGGTCAATTCTTTGATAGATGCAGAAAATGGTACAAAAAATTTTTGCAAATAATGCTATCAAAGTTGCTAATTTGAACAGAAATTCCCGAACCTGAAGATCTGGGAACGAAAAAAATGATGGAACTGAGAAAATAAATGTTTATCAATCTAACATTTACATTTATTTGCTTTGAGGTAGGTGCTACAGCTATTCGCCGGCATAACCTCCAATGATCACAAGAAACCATACAGAACACTTTATCACAGAATATCCGGTACATACATTATCACAGGGACAAACACAGACACCCATGCCGCTAGCTGGGCTCGAACCAGGGTCCAGCGGTGTGGGAGGAGCTGACGCTACCAACCAAGCAGCTGGGTCGGCATCAATCTGATTCTTATTAAATTAAGGGAAAATTACTTCACACGGCATCTTATACATCCCTTCAAAAATCACCCCAGCAAGTTTCATGTTTCTACTTTTAAAAATATGTCTGAACATGTATCAGAAAGTTTCGAGCTGTTGAAGGTGAAAAATCATTTTTTCGAATATACCTCCAACAGCTCGGAATTTTCTGACACATTTTTAACAAGTTGGAAATTGCACGTGAACGTAGCAAATGAGGTGCGTTCGTACGATAACGAAGTTTTAAAAATATTCAGATCTTGCTGATATATAGTAGAGCATACTCCGGATACAGTATAATAGTCGAAATCTTTGTATTTGTGTAAATATGCAGAAAGTAATTTTTATTACACCTCAGCAACGTATATTTTATTCATAAAATGTGAAATAGTTGAATACGATTAAAACACGCCCCAAACAATGTTTCCCCGTATAACTTTATGTAGTAGCATTTTGAGTAGCCCTGTAATTTAATAATAAAAATTCTTTGCATCACAGATTGTACAGAATGCATGTTTTAGTATATATATTTCATAGATTCATGCCAATTCTATCATGTTCGAATGAGTGTAACATCTTAAAAATGCATTTGAATCTTTTTTCCCATTGACCGTAATGTAATGGAATACCTTTGATTGTCCCTGTAAATGATCAGTGCATCGGACTTTCATAACATTTGAAATGACTCGATAAAATTACGTAATAATTATATGTTTTAAATTTCAAACGATTAAAATGCATTTGAAAATTTTTTCCCCATTGACCATAATGTAACGGAATCCTTTTGATTGTCCCTGTAATTGATCTATACATCCGATTTTCATAACATTTGAAATGACTCGACAAAATTACGCAATAAATTATATGTTTTAAATTTCAAACGATTAAAATGCATTTGAAACTTTTTTTCCCATTGACCGTAATCTAACGGAATCCTTTTTATTGTCCCTGTAATTGATCTATCCATCCGATTTTCATAAAATTTGAAATGACTCGACAAAATTATGTTATAATTATGTATTTTAAATTTCAAACGATTCGGTTGGGTAGTTTTTGCGTTGTTATATGCGGACGGACAGACAGACAGACGGACTGAGCGACAACAATAGGTGCTACGTATTTACATAATTATGAACGCACCTAAAAATAGGATCATTAAGATTGGCTGAGAGGATTTTGGAAGAGCCGTGGTAGGTGGTAAGGATAAAGTGCTGTATGATGTCATTTTTCGCTCAATTCATTAGAATTTGATTTATAAACAATTACCTTATGAGTATGAACCTTTTTTTCGTCCACAGATCTCCCGCTTGGGAAAAATCGGTTCGAAATGGCGTTTTTGATTGCTTTTTTTTTTTTTTTTTTTTAATACCCGTAAAATGAATCGAAAAAGATAGAAAATGGCCTTTGTGCAAATCGATATCAACTAGGCAATGTAAAAAACAAACCTTCAAACTATTAAAACACAGACGATAAACTTTTATAAATTTCTTTCATAGCATTAGCTTTAAAGCGAAGGCATTATTTCGTTTAACTGCAGTAGCCTCTTTAAAATAAATGAAATCGTAAAAGCTAATCAATGTAAGAGAAAAAAAAATTATTTTTAAATGTAGGCGAGATATCTTTATAAATTTCTACAATGGGATTTCGCTTGACTGAAGTAAGTCACTTTAAAAAACCTGTATCGAAATCAAAAATTGTAATACGGCCTTTGTACAGAAAGATCTCAGCTGTTCAATATAAAAAAGATTATTAAAATATAGACGAGATATTTCTATAAATTTCTGTCATAGGATTTCGCTTTATTGAAGTAAGCCCCTTTAAAATACCCGTAAATAATCAAAAAAAATATAAAACGGTCTTTGTGCAGAAATATCTCAGCAAGTCAATGTTAAAAATATCATTTAAAAATATAAAAATGTTGACGAGATATCTTTATAAATTTCTATAATGGGACTTCTCTCTATTCAAGTAAGCTACTTTAAAATACCCGTAAAAAATCGAAAAAATGTAAAACTGTTTTTTTTTCAGAGAAATCTCCGATATCTAATGCCCCCCCCCCCGAAAAAAAAGTTTAAAAACAATTAAAATACAAACGAGATATCTTTAAAAATTTCTAAAATGTGATTTAGCTCTATTGAAGTAATTCACTTTAAAATACCCGTAACAAAATCGAAAAGATATAAAACGTTCTTTGTACAGAAAGATCTCAGTTATATAATGAAAAAAAAAATTACAAGTATTAAAATGTAGACAAGATATTTTTATAAATTTCCACCATGGGATTTTGTTTGATAGCGGTAATCATCAGTTTATATTTACTTGTAGACGAGATATCTTTTTAAATTTCTAACATTCAATGCTAAAAAAATCATTTAAAAATATTAAAATGTAGAAGAGAAAAATATATATTTATATGAACTTCATAGGATTCCGCTTGATTGAAGTAAGCCCCTTTAAAACCCCCATAACAAAATCGAAAAAATATAAAACGGTCTTTGTACCGAAAGATTTCAGCTATCCAATGCCAAAAAATCATTTAAAAATATTTAAATGTGGAAAAGACATATTTATAAATTTCTACTATAGGATTTAGCTTGACTGAAGTAGCCTCTTTAAACACCTGTAAACAAAATCAAAAAAGTACAAAACGGTTTTCACACCGAAAGATCTCAGCTATGCAATGACAAAAAGAATCATTTAAAAATATTAAAATGTAGAAGAGATATTTTTATAAATTTCTACCATTGGAATTCACTTGACTAAAGTAGCCTCATTAAAACACCTGTAAACAAAATCAAAAAAGTACAAAACGGTCTCTGTACCGAAAAATTTCAGCTATCCAATGCCATAAAATCATTTAAAAATATTAAAATGTAGAAGAGGTATTTTTATAAATTTCTACCAATGTGTTTCACTTGACTGAAGTAGCTTCTTTAAAATTCCCCTAAACAAACACGAAAAAGTTCAAAACGGTCGTTGTACCGAAAGATCTCAGCTATCCCATGACAAAAAAAAAAAAAAAAAAAAAAAAAAAAAAAAAAAAAAAAAAATCATTTGAAAATATTAAAATGTATAGAAGAGATATTTTTATAAATTTCTCCATTGGATTTCACTTGACTGAAGTAGCTTTTTTTAAATTCCACTAAACAAAGTCGAAAAAGTACAAAACGGTCTTTGTACCGAAAGATCTCAGCTATCCCATGACAAAAAAAAAAAAAAAATCATTTAAAAATATTAAAATGTAGAAGAGATATTTTTATAAATTTCTACCATTGGATTTCATTTGACTGAAGTAGCCTCGTTAAAACACCTGTAAACAAAATCAAAAAAGTACAAAACGGTGTATGTGTTTGTACCGAAAGATCTGAGCTATCCAATGCGAAAAAAAAAAAAATTAAAAATATTAAAATGTAGAAGAGATAAATTTATAAATTTCTACCATTGGATTTCACTTGACTGAGGTAGCCTTTTTTAAATTCGTCAAAAAAGTATAAAACGGTCTTTGTACCGAAAGATCTGAGATATCCTATACCAAAAAATCATTTAAAAATCTTAAAATGTAGAAAAGATATATTTATAAAATTCTACTATAGGATTTTGCTTGGCTGAAGTAGCCTCTTTAAAACAACTGTAAACAAAATCAAAAAAGTACAAAACTATGTTTGTACCGAAAGAGCAGAGCTATCCAATGCCAAAAAAAAATCATTTAAAAATTTTAAAATGTTGAAGAGATATTTTTATAAATTACTACCATTGGATTTCACTTGACTGAAGTAGCTTTTTTAAAATTCCACTAAACAAAGTCGAAAATGTACAAAACGGTCTTTGTACCGAAAGATCTCAGCTATGCCATGACAAAAAAAATCATTTAAAAATATTAAAATGTAGAAGAGATATTTTTATAAATTTCTACAATTGGATTTCACTTTACTGAAGTAGCCTCTTTAAAAAAATCTGTAAGCAAAATCGAAAAAGTATAAGACGGTCTTTGTACCATAAGATCTCAGTTATTTTATGCCAAAAAAATCATTTAAAATATTAAAATGTAGACGAGATATCTTTAAAAATTTCTACCATAGGGTTTCGCTTTACTGAAGTAGCCTCTTTAAAGTATCCGTAAATAAATTCGAAAAAATAGAAAAAGGTCTTTGTACAGTTGGAATCTCAGCTATCGAAAAAAAAAAGCTTAAAAATATTATAATGCTGAAGAGATATCTTTATAAATTTTTACCGCTATATTAGCGAGTGTATTGTTTCATTTGACTGAAATGGTCTTTTAAAAAAGTCCTTCCGGCAATGCCGGGAGGAAGAGGTAGCTTTCATATACTTATTTATTTATTTATTTATTTTGAGGTAAGTTACATTGTTCAAAAATACTAAGCTCAAATTAGTGGAAATAATCTTATAAAATTAGTGATTTTATAAGATTGTAACAGGGTTTTTGCCGAGACTGAATATTAATAGGAATTTTTAGAAATTAGTCATCTTTTATTCAACCTTTGGTTTTATTTTAAGCGATTTAGAGAGTCACCAAATTCCACGATATCATAAAGTGTATGCCATTTTAAAGCAACATTGTGGATCGTTCAGATCAGACCGTTTCAAAATGTCAGCCATAAGCAAAATTCAAAGTGCTATAACTCAGTCACTTTTTAAGATATAGACAAAATAAAAAGTGTTCTGGAATCGTTGTTTTAAGTTCTAACACGTAAAAGGAAAATATTTTTCAACTTTTAACTTTTTCGCATTTAATTTTAAATTTTAAATTTTTTAAAAAATTTAAAATGGCCGCCATTTTGAAACAAAAAGGCGGATGATGCTGGCCAACGAACTCGGTCGAGACATTTGTATTTACTATGTACATCCCAAGTTTCATTGAAATCGGTTCATAAATACGCGTGTTATCACGTGACAAAATTCAGATCGTTTCAAAATGTCAGACATAAGAAAAATTCAAAGTGCTATAACTCAATCATTTTTTAAGATATAGACAAAATAAAAAGTGTTCTGGAATCTTTGTTTTAATTTCTAACACGTAAAAGGAAAATATTTTTCAACTTTTAACTTTTTCGCATTTAATTTTAAATTTTAAATTTTTTAAAAATTTTTAAATGGCCGCCATTTTGAAACAAAATGGCGGATGATGCTGTCCAACGAACTCGATCGAAACATTTGTATGTACTATGTACATACGAAGTTTCATTGAAATCGGTTTATAAATACGCGTGTTATCACGTGACAAAAATCAGATCGTTTCAAAATGTCAGCCATAAGAAAAATTCAAAGTGCTATAACTCAATCATTTTTTAAGATATAGACAAAATAAAAAGTGTTCTGGAATCTTTGTTTTAAGTTTTAACACGTAAAAGGAAAATATTTTTCAACTTTTAATTTTTTCGCATTTAATTTTAAATTTTAAATTTTTAAAAAAATTTAAAATGGCCGCCATTTTGAAACAAAATGGCGGATGATGCTGACCAACGAACTCGGTCGAGACATTTGTATGTACTATGTACATACCAAGTTTCATTCAAATCGGTTCATAAATACGTTAGTTATCGCATGACAAAAATCAGATATATATATATATATATATATATGGTTATATATATATATATATATATATATATGTCAACATTTGAAAGGAGGGTGGTTTTGAGGTCTGGGGGTCATGATCGGTGAAAATTTACCAAAATTTTCCGGAAGTGCTTTCCTCCGGACGGCTGCAATAGGTAGCTTTTTACTTTTTGTAATGAAAGCTACCTAATATCCATAGACAAAACCAAAAATGTTGAGAACGGTTTTTGTACACATCGATCTAGGTTATCCAATGCAAAATGTCATTTAAATACATTAAAACTCTGACGAGATATCTTTATAAATTTCTACCATAAGACTACCAATCGCTATTGTTTTTTTTTCTTTTCTTTTTTTCCCTCGACTGAAGTAGTCTCTTTAAAATATCTTTAACCCTTTCCCGCACGGGCAAAATCTGTCATAAAATTAGAAATTATCGACTGACGTCGGAATTCATGAATGAATTTTTTAGATATTTTGAATCCCTTAATTGAAGCTTTTATTTTAAAAGCAAAATTTTACTAAAATTTTACTGGTGCCGTTTGCAAGTTTCGAATTTAAATTAGGTATCCCAGACCGGGCATAGTGTGCCGGAAAGGGTTAACCAGTCGAAAAAGGCCTCGTACAAATCGCTCTCGGTTGTCCCCCCCCCCCGAAAAAAAAATGTCCTACAAAATTTTTAAAATGCAGATGAAATATCTTTATAAATATCTTTATAAATGTCTACCCTAAGACGCATTTTATAAATAAAGTGCTACCGCAACGGGTCTCAAAATATATATAAAATAAATAAATAAATAATGATAATTCTAAAAATTTTGTTGTTTTCTGGCTACAGAAAATTTAGCCTTACGAAATTGTGTTGGAAGTCTTTCTTTTTCCATGCTGACTTCTGCATAAATAAATGAAGAAAATTCTGCTACCCAAATTTTTGCAAGGTACATTTAGTTCCTCTTGCTATCACACCTGAGAAGTGTTGTGTAAATTTTAGAGAATGTGTATATTTAATATTTAAATTGCATCAAAGTTAAAGAATAATAGGTAAGATGTAGCTTACCTTCTTTGTCCACGATCGTCCACGTCCTTTCAGATTTACTTTTTTAAATATCCATTTGGAAAATCCATTGAGATTGATAATCCTGGAAAAGCTTGTTAAATTTTATTAATGTGCATGTGTGTTCACTGGGAAATCATCTGAGCAAGTTTTAAATTAATTAATTTATATATAAATCTTAAAGATAAAAATTAAAAAAAATTACAAACTGGAGCATACATTTTTAGCTCCTTACTGCTTAAACACACAGAGAGAAGTGAAAATAATAGCAAAGAAAAATGATTACATAAAAATAAAAGAAATAAAAGTTATTATAAACATTATCATTAAGTTCTTATTATTTTTGTTTAAAATGAATAAATTTATAAAACTAGTTCTTTGTTTCTGATGAATAGATGATAAAACTATTGCTTCTTTTGACACTTAATTACAAATCAGTTCATCAAATAGATTTATGACGAGTAAATGATGTAAGAGTACTTTAGTAAAAGATTGACAGTCATCATAACAAATAATCAATGTGATTTATGGTGATTATTTTCCTGAAGTATATTAAGTTGATTTATTGTAAATGATTTTCTGAAAGATATTAAGTTTATTTATTGTAAATGATTTTCTGAAAGAGATTAATGTTACTAACATTCCCTCCTTAATCTCTTCAGATTAATCAGCAAGCAAGTTCATAGATATTCTGTGATTTAATAGTTCAGGTTTGGGTACCGGTTTAGTCAAAGCATCCGCTATCATGTGTTTTGATGGGCAGTACTTTAAATCAATTATTCCATCTTCCTTTAATTGTTTTATTGCATGAAAGCGGATATCGATATGTTTCGAGCGTTTTGAAAACTTTTCACTTTCCACCATTTTTATGCAACTTTGATTATCTTCATATAAAACAATTGGTTTTGTCTGAGGTAGACCTAAATCTTCTAAGAGTTTCACTAACCATTGAATTTCTACACTTGCGTTTGAGGCAGAAACATATTCAGCCTCAGCTGATGAAAGAGCTATACATAATTGTTTTCTTGTGCTCCACTGTATTGCATTATTCCCCAAAAGGAAAAGATTACCGCTTGTTGATTTTCTTGTCTTAGTATCCCCACCCCAGTCAGCATCCGCGTAGGCTTTTAGAATCGGCTCAGCTTTGGTGTTTATGTGCAAGTTTAACTGTTTCGTGCAGTTTAAATACCGGATTACTCTTTTAACTGCTATCCAGTCTTTTTCCCGTGGGGATTCATTTCTTCGGCTTAATATATTTACGGCGGCAGAAATATCTGGTCTGGTGACCGATGCGATATAAAGTAGAGTTCCGATAGCTTTTCTATAATTTGTGTTGTTACTTAGTAGATTATCATTGTCTTCTAATCTACTGAAATTGGGTTCCATCGGAGTACCTACTGGTTTGGCTTCTTCTAACTTAAACTTTTTTGCCAATTCTTCTATTTTGGTGTTTTGATTTAATTGATAACCATCTGCTGTTTTCTCTATTTTGATACCCAGATAAAAACTTAGTTCTCCTAGATTCTTTAGCTCATATTCATTGTTGAGTTTTTGTATTATCTCAGTTATTTCGTCATCTTTTCCTGCAATCAATATATCATCAACATAAACAATGATATATGATTTATTTTTTTCTTCATTTCGAATGTATAAACATGTATCTGATTTAGATTGTTCAAAGTTTAAATCCTTTAACGATTTTGTTATCTTAGTATGCCATGCTCTGGCTGCTTGTTTTAACCCGTAAATTGATTTATTTAATTTACATACTTTATTTTCTTGATTTGGAATAATATAGCCTTCTGGCTGAGTAATATAAATTTCTTCATCTAAATTTCCATATAGGAAAGCTGTTTTTATATCAACGTGTTTTATTTTTAATTTGTGGTAAGCTGCTGCTGCTATGAAGGATCTAATTGTTGTGTATGAAACTACAGGTGAAAAGGTGTCTTCATAGTCTATGCCGTATTTTTGAGAATAGCCTTTGGCAACTAGTCTGGCTTTATATTTCTGTATTTTACCTTTATCGTCATACTTAGTTTTAAAAATCCATCTGGAACCAATTATTTTTCTACCTTGTGGGGGATCTACAAGTGTCCATGTGTTGTTTTTGATATGAGAATCTATCTCTTCTTGGGTGGCATTTAACCAATTTTGTTTTACTTCTGGATTCTCTATATTCATTATGTCGTGAAAATTTTCTGGTTCTTTAATGTTTTCGTGATTTACTATATAAATAAATCGGTCTGGAGGGACACCTTTAGTGGTTCTTTCTGATCGTCTTGGTTCGGGTGTTGATTGTTTGGACTCATTTGGTGTGTCTTCATTATTAGATACTTCGATTTCTATAATGTTTTTAAACTGTGATTTTTCACTTTCGTTAGATGATTTTTCTTTAAAATTTAATTGAGTTTCTACCTTTGGACTCATGTTTTTATTTTCTAGAAACTTTACTGTTCTGGCGATTATTATTTGTTTACCGCTAGTGTAAATACGGTATCCTTTGGAGTAATTGTCGTAGCCGACGAAAATGCCTTCGACTGCCTTGTCATCTAATTTTTGTCTCTTATTTTTATTCGCATAAGCAAAGGCTTTACAGCCAAATACTCTAAGGTAATATAAATTAGGTGGTCTATTATTCCAAAGTTCAAATGGAGATTTTTCAGTAGCTTTTGTTGGTAATCGGTTTTGAAGGTGATTTGCTGTACAAATCGCTTCACCCCAGAATTTTTGAGGTAAGTTTGCTTCGCTAAGCATAGCTCTGGTCATTTCAATAAGTGTTCTGTTTTTGCGTTCCGCAACGCCGTTTTGGCTCGGAGAATATGGAACAGTGTGTTGATGTCTGATGCCGTTTTTCTTAAGAAAACTGTCGACTAAATCATTGTCGAATTTAATATTTAAATTGCATCAAAGTTAAAGAATAATAGGTAAGATGTAGCTTACCTTCTTTGTCCACGATCGTCCACGTCCTTTCAGATTTACTTTTTTAAATATCCATTTGGAAAATCCATTGAGATTGATAATCCTGGAAAAGCTTGTTAAATTTTATTAATGTGCATGTGTGTTCACTGGGAAATCATCTGAGCAAGTTTTAAATTAATTAATTTATATATAAATCTTAAAGATAAAAATTAAAAAAAATTACAAACTGGAGCATACATTTTTAGCTCCTTACTGCTTAAACACACAGAGAGAAGTGAAAATAATAGCAAAGAAAAATGATTACATAAAAATAAAAGAAATAAAAGTTATTATAAACATTATCATTAAGTTCTTATTATTTTTGTTTAAAATGAATAAATTTATAAAACTAGTTCTTTGTTTCTGATGAATAGATGATAAAACTATTGCTTCTTTTGACACTTAATTACAAATCAGTTCATCAAATAGATTTATGACGAGTAAATGATGTAAGAGTACTTTAGTAAAAGATTGACAGTCATCATAACAAATAATCAATGTGATTTATGGTGATTATTTTCCTGAAGTATATTAAGTTGATTTATTGTAAATGATTTTCTGAAAGATATTAAGTTTATTTATTGTAAATGATTTTCTGAAAGAGATTAATGTTACTAACAAGAAGTACAAGATTTCTTATCTTTAACCCTCATTTCCTGTTTTGCTAATCACTTTTCTCCCTTGGGATACCGAGCTCGTCCCCCATTATTTGCCTGGGGGGAAGAGGTGTGTAAACTTGTACTCTGAAATGACCATTTTTCGTGTAAATTAGAAACTTTTTAAATATCATTGGTCTTTTAAAGTGTCAATCTTTCAGTTTGGGATACGCCTTCGTGTTGGCAACATTCATGTGTTTGTGAGAGGACTCTAAGTTTCGATTTCACCGATGTAGCCTCTTAAGTAGCGCAAACTGAACTGTGTCCAATGGGGGTGGGGAGGTTCAAATTTCAAATGATTATACAGAACGGAAAAATTGGTCGATTCGTTTGCGGTTTTCTCTAAAACCATTCTTTATGTCAGTATTTCTTTGAAAATACTGACTAACTAATCATTTCACAATAGAAGGCGCCTTAAACTTTAGAGTAAACAACAACTATTTTTAACCGTTACTTTTTTATCTAAATAAATGCTTTAAAAGCTTAGACTTAAATTTTGAGCTCAAAATCAGAATCGTCGTGAGTAATTAAGTAGCGAAAAATTGAACTGTGTTCGTAGAGTGGGCAGGGTAACATTTCAACTAATGAACACAGTTGAGTTTGCGCTTCTTAACCCCTCCTAACGACTCAGAATTTGAGCTCAAAATTTAAGTCTAAGCTTTTGAAAGCATTTAATTAGATACAAAAAATAACAGCTAAAAATTGTCGTTGGTTACTCTAAAGTTTAAGGCGCCCTCTAACGGAATATTTTGAAATTTATCTTTAAAATTTATTTTTAAGGAAATACTGACATAAAGAATGGTTTTAGAGAAAACCGCAAACGAATCGACTAATTTTTCTGTTTTTTATAATAATTTGAAAATTGAGCCTCCCCACCCCCATTGAACACAGTTCAGTTTGCGCTACTTAAGGGTGTATTCGAAAAAACGCTTTTCCACCTTCAACAGCTCGAAATTTTCCGATACAATTTCAGACATATTTTTAAACGTAGAAACATGAAATTTGCTGAGAGGATTCTTGAAGGGACGTATGAGGTGCCGTGTGATGTCTTTTTACGCTCAGTTCATCAGAATTTGAGTTATAAACAATTATCTTCTCAGTATGACCTTTTTTTTCGTTCTCAGATCTCCCGCTAGGGAAAAATCGGTTCAAAATGCCTTTTTTTTTTTTTTTTTTTTTTTTTTTTTTTTGCAATATTTTCTGCATTTTTCAAAGAATCGACAATTACGGCACCTTGTGTACTTTCCAAATAAGAGATTTTGAAAGTTTGGTGTATTTGAGAGCAATAATGAGATCAAAAATAAACCGGAAAATAGGCAGTTTGGATCGAAATGCACCCTTAACCACTCTCAATTATTTAGATTTTCAGCGCAAAATTTAAGTTTATGTCTAAGTGTCTAAAAAAAATTTATGAGATGCCAAAAATAACGGTAAAAAATAGTTGTACGTTACTCCAAAGTCTAATGCGCCCTCTATCGGCATTTTTTGTAATTTATCTGTATAATTTATTTTCAAGACAATACTGACATAAAGAATAATTTTAGTGAAAACCGCAAATCAATTGACCAATTTTTCTGTTTTTTATAATCATTTGAAATTTGAACCTACTCACTCAAATTGAACACAGTTCAGTTTGTGCTTTTTAACGACAGTTTTTGAGCTTAAAATTTAAGTTTATGTCTAAACTTCTAAAAAAATTTAATGAGATGCAAAAAAATAAGGGTAAAAAATATTTGTTCGTTACTCCAAAGTCTAAAGCGCCCTCTATCGGCATTTTTTGAAATTTATCTTTATAATTTATTTTCAAGACAATACTGACATAAAGAATAGTTTTAGTGAAAACCGCAAACGAATCGATCAATTTTCCCGTTTATTATAAACATTTCAAATTTTGGACCTTAAACTTTGATGGCGCCTACCTCCTTCGGAAGACGTTTGGGACCCTTAGTTTCCCATTTAATATTATTTCTCTTGATGTGTACTATCACCTCTTAAAATTTTTCCCATCTTTTTTGAATCACCCTGTATAATATATTATTGATATACTTAAGGTGCCTGCCTACCTTCAGAAGGGATTTCTTTTTTTATGTTTGAAAAATTGCCTACTTCTGTGTATTATATTATAGAATATAGCTAAAAATTATGAATAACTTGTAAAAAATATTTAGATTTTTAGGCTCAAATGGCTATAAAATGGCACTTTTGCAAAACATCAAAACTCAAGTTTAAATGAAGATATTTTTATTCTGTAAATTTTATTATGATTGATGAAACTTTCTTGAGGTACTGAAGCATTTTCATAACTATAACTATGTTATTTAAAAAATTATCGAAGTTGAAGTTTTTACACACAGAAAAATCAAGAAAATATATGACAATTCATAACTTGTATCAACTAAAATATGAAAAAATAATTAACTATCATAATAATAGAGGCGCAAAACCTAAATTAACTCCTTAAGGGTGTATTCGAAAAAATGCTTTTCCACCTTCAGCAGCTCGAAATTTTTCGATACATTTTTAGACACATTTTTAAGAAGTAGAAACATGAAATTTGCTGAGAGGATGTTTGAAGGGACGCATAAGGTGCCGTATGATGTCTTTTTACGCTCAATTCATTAAAATTTGATTTATAAGCAATTATCGTCTCGGGAAGACCCTTTTTTCGTTCCCAGATCTCGCACTTCGGAAAAATCGGTTCAAATTGCCGTTTTTGATTGCTTTTTCTTGCAATATTTTGTGCACTTATCAAAGAATTGACCTTCACGGCACCTTGTGCACTTTCTAAATAAGAGAATATGCGATTTTGATGTGTTTGAGAGCAAAAGTGGATTCAAAAATAAATCGGAAAACAAGCAGTTTGAATCGAAATACACCCTTAAGAGTATTTTTGCTAAGTTCCATAATGTTACAATCATGATTTTTCGAGTTATGATGTTTTGCGATAAAGCAAAATGTGCAAAATCTCATTTTGAGAAAAAGCACAAAATATAATTAAAAACCAGATTTTACCGATTAAATGACTAATATTTAAATGCCTGTAACTCGAGTTCTAAACAAGATAGAAATACAATTCAAACTGATTTAGAAAGCTAAAATATCAGGGATTAATATTAACCCAAATATAGAAAATCAGATTTTTGACCGAAAATTGCATTTTAAAGGTAGGCAGGTACCTTAATAATATAATCTTCCCATTCTTACTACACACCCATTTTCAAGTCTCTATCTCAATTTGTTCGAGAGATAGACACACAAACAGAACGACGGCAATTTTTATTTTCTAAAAATATGTTTTTCGAAATCTCCAGGGTCAGAAATGGGTCAATCCGTCAGTTTCTTTTTTTTTCTTTTTTTCTTTCTTTTTTTCTTTTTCTTTTTCTTTTCTTTTTCTTTTTTTTTCCCGATTTTCAAAACGTTTGCAAGATTTACCCTATACCCCTATAATGGGTAAGTAATAATTCAAAAGATAAAACACAAAAACCAGGGCCATCGCTAAGACTTTTTATTGGTGGGGGAGAAGACCTAAAATTGCCAAGTCAAATCTTCATGTTTGCCAACTCGTTTAATAATTTTGCCAATTTACTACACTTAGAAAATGTAATACAAGTATTATTCGTAAAAAGTTTAATAATATTTCCAATTAGAGTTGTAACTTTTGCATCTTCTATCAAAAATAGGAAATGTATTACAGTTTTTATTAAAATTTTAATTAAATTTGCCGTAAAAGTTTTAAATTTGCAAGTGTACATTTGCGAATGTTTGGGGGGCAAGGCTCCTGACAAAAACACACCAAAGTTGCAAAATTACTTTCAGTACATTATTCCAATTAGCCTACCAATAAATTCCAAATTTCTTACTAACTTACAATCATCCCATGGTGACAAGCTTTTATCAATAATTAACACTCCCACCCCCCACCCACGTTCTTTTTACAGTAGGCCATAAAGACAAACATCGCAACTCTAACTGCAACTTATTTCACAATAAAACCGCCATCTGACTGTCCCGAATGTCACAACACGCCCGGTATTGTATCTCGCCAATGTGTCCCAGGGGGACAGTTTAGTCCCATTATTCCATTAGCGACTCCAGGGCTCCGCGAAAATTTTACGGAGCTGAAATCCTGGAACGGTCCGGAGTCACGCCAATTGTGACTTCGAAAAGTGGACAATTGAATTAAAGAACAATGCGAGCGGGACATGAATCAGTTATAGCCCAGGCAGGGGCGGTGTTGTGACTATAATCGTAAATATTCGGCACCACTAGTGTGGAGGGAAAAAAAAGTGTCAAACTGCGTGAGTGTGGAGGGAGAATTTGGGTAAGTCGATATTTATTTAATGATATAATTATTGTTTCTGACTGGTTTGGTAAATTTGCTACGTATGAGAAATTACTCACGTTTAAGGGTGCATTCGAAAAAACGCTCTTCCACCTTCAACAGCTCGAAATTTTCCGATACAATTTCAGACACATTTTTAAAAGTAGAAACACGAAACTTGCTGAGGGGATTCTTGAAGGAACGTATGAGGTGCCGTGGGATGTCTTTTTACGCTCAATTCATTAGAATTTGAATTATAAACAATTACCTTATCTGTAGGATCCTTTTTTCGTTCCCAAAACTCCTGCTAGGGGAAAATCGGTTCGAAATGCCGTTTTTGATTGCTTTTTTTTGCAAAATTTTCTGCATTTATCAAAGAATCGACAATCACGGCACCTTGTGTACTTTCCAAATAAGAGATTTTGAAAGTTTGGTGCATTTGAGAGCAAAAATGAATTTAAAAATAAATCGGAAAATAACCAGTTTGAATCGAAACACACCCTTAAGGGGCTACTTCAGTCAAATGAAAAAACCCGTTCGCTAAAGCTAATCCTCTGGAAGAAATTTATAAAGATATCTCGGTTGCATTTCAATATTTTTAAATAAATATTTTTGCATTGGACAGCTGAGATTGGTCTGAATGCAGGCTTTTTTTTTTTTACTTTTTCGATTTTAGTTGCAGATATTTTTTATGGGGACGCTTTCGCGTCCCAAACCGGTTCCGATAATTAAAGCGTCCTTATATAAAAATATCTGCAAACAATATCAAAGATGTAAAAAACGGCCTGCATAGAGATCAATCTCAGCTGTCCAATGGAAAAATATTCATTTAAAAATATTGAAATGCAACCGAGATATCTTTATAAATTTCTTCCGTAGGATTAGTATTAGCGAACGTGTATTTTCTTTTAAATGAAGTAGCCTCTTAATCCTTTGTCTACCGCATTGTGAATTCATGAAAAGTTTACATTCTAAAGCATTTTACGCAAATTGTTTAAACTAAATTAAAAGATTTACATTATCATTTAATAAATATTTAAAAGATTTTAGGAGGATTAATTGAATTTGAATTTACAGGGATTTTGTGCAAAATTTATAACCCCATTCAAATCTTTTATTTTTAATTTTTTTTCTTAGCATTCTATATAATTATAAAATGTACAAATAGGATGTTCTTTCAATATAAATATAGACTTCTAAAAGTGGCCCCATTCGTCGGACAATTGAATTAAAGAACAATGCGAGAGGGACATGAATCAGTTATAGCCCAGGCAGGGGCGGTGTTCTGACTATAATCGTAAATATTCGGCACCCACTAGTGTGGAGGGGGAAAAAAAAGAACGTATTATAAGTGTCAAACTGCCAGAGTGTGGAAGGAGTATTTGTGATAGTGGTGTCGGGGTAAGTCGATATTTATTTAATGATAGAATTATTGCTTCGGTAAATTTGATAACGAGAAATTACTCAAGTTTAAATAGCAAACAGGTAAAGGGTGTATTCGAAAAAATGCTTTTTCACCTTCAACAGCTCGAAATCACTGTAAAAAATAAATGTGTAAATTTACACACAAAAATGAGCAAATGGATGATACAAAAAACTATTCGTCTATATGTGTAAATTGGTGTGTAAATGGCCAAAATACACGCCTAATATGTAAATTTCAAAATACATATTTTAATGTGTGATTAGATAATAATTCGAAATGTGTAAAAGTTGACTGATAACTCTTGAATAACTCTCAAACGCTTTAATGTGTAAATTGCACGGAAATACACATATTCCAGTGCAAAATTTTTACACGTATTTCTGTGAAACATTCTTTTTTTGCGCATATTTTTGTGTATTACGGAAATACACATAATGTTGTGTATTATGCAAAATACACATATTTTTGTGTAACATGCAAAATACACAGATTTGTATGCAATATTCAGTTCTTACGCATATGTGTACGTAACATACAAAACACACATCTTTGTGTAATTTTTATAATACACAGACTTTTGTGTTAGTAGCTTAATTTTATATTTTGATGTGTAAATTGGGAATTAAATATTTTTATAATCGCAAAAAAATTGTATAGTCTTAAAACAAAACCAGAAGTTAATGTACTCTCAATTTACAAGAAAGAAACAGGGCCAACTACACGCGAATGTTGAGAAAAATCTCAACATTCTAAAAATGGCATAACTTTAACTATATTTATAATAAACAAAATATTGTTATCTTCTTTTCAGACATTGCGGTGTACCGGACAAGAATAAAACTGTACTATTTTTTTTAAGCTATTGCATAGCTTTTATCGCGGGCTTTGAGCGCGGCGACCGAATCTAGAAATTCCGTAACAAGAAAAAAAACCTAACACTCCGGCTAACGTCGTTTCAATTCGGCAGACTTCTCATTTATTCAAAAAAAAAAAAAAAAATAATAATGTGTTTTTTTATCGGTCATCACGCTCAAAAAGTGTAACTTGAATTAATATAAAAAAAAAAGAAAAAACTTGAATTAATATAAAAAAAACAGCATAAACAATAAATAAATAAATAATTATAATTGCATTTGTTGATAAAAAATGCTATGCAATAGCTTTACCGCGGCAGTGACCGAGTGTCACACGTATTTTTTCTTCATTGATTAATAAGTTATTTCAAACACTTCTGTGGAGTAACATGAGATACAAAAAAAAAAAAAACCAGCATCGGCGAATACATATTTAATTATAATTAATTTTTTAATTATAATTAATTTATTTATTAATTATCAGCAGTTAAATTATGCTTGAAATAATTGAATATTTAATATGTGACTATCAGATTGCTAACAAAGCATAGAACCAACATAGTGAAAAAATTCCAATCCGAGGATTGAACCCGGAACCCTTGGAGTCGGGTTTCAAGTGCTCTTGGAATGGTATTCCAAGGAGCTGAGACCTCAGCGAGCTAAGATTCCCATTTGGAGCAGACCAGTTGAGAACAACCTTAAGGGTGTATTCGAAAAAACGTTTTTCCACCTTCAACAGCTCGAAATTTTCCGATACAATTTCAGACACATTTTTTATAAGTAGAGACACATGAAACTTGCTGAGAGAATTTTTGAAGGGATGTAGAAGATACCGTGTGATGTTCTTTTACGCTCAGTTCATTAGAAATTGAGTTATAAACAATTACCTTATCAGTATGACCCTTTTTTTCGTTCCCAAAATTCCCGCTTGGGAAAAATCGGTTCGAAATGCCGTTTTTGATTGCTTTTTTTTTGCAATACTTTCTGCATTTATCAAAGAATCGGCAATCACGGCACCTTGTATACTTTCGAAATAAGAGATTTTGAAAGTTTGGTGTATTTGAGAGAAAAAATGAACTTAAAAATAAATCGGAAAATAAGCAGTTTAAATCGAAATACACCCTTAAGGGTGTATTCGAAAAAACGTTCTCGAAATTTTCTGATATATTTTCAGACACATTTTTAAACTTAGAAACATGGAACTGGCCGAGGTGATTTTTGAAGGGATGTATAAGATGCCGTGTGATGTCATTTGACGCTGAATTCATTAGAAATTGATAAAAATAATTATTTCCCAGATCTCCCGCTTCAGAAAATTTGGTCCAAAACGCCGTTTTTGACAGCATTTTTTAGCAATATTTTCCATATTTACTAAAAAATTGACAAACACGGCACCTTATGTAGTTTCTAAATAAGATAATTTGAAAGTTTGGTGCATTTGAGAGCAAAAATAAATTTAAAAATAAATCAGAAAATAAGCAGTTTGGATCGGAATACGCCCTTAACTCGTGGGAACAATCGAATTGAAGAACAATATGAGCTGGTCATAAATATTTTATTTGAGGGGTCGGGATGGCATGGGGGGTTGTCGCCGCCATAATCGTAAATATTCACCACCACGTGTTCCTTTTTCTGCAGGGAGCAGGGGCTGTCGTTTAAAGGGACACAAGGTAAGTGTCAAACTGAGAGGGAACAGGGTAACGTCGGTGTTAGGTAAGTTGATATTTATTTTATTAGTTACAGTCAAAGCTCTATAATCCGCACAAGCTGGGGTCAAAGGTTGTGCGAATTGTGGAATAGCGTGGATTATAGAGTATTATAGATTATGCGTCATTTTGTTATTCTTAGACAGCATTTTAATTCTATAGTCAGTATAATAGGAAAAGATAAATAAGAAATTTAATAATTAATTTCATATGCTATCTCTAAAAAAGCCTTTTTAAAGTTATTTTATTAAAAACATTTATGTATGTGTGCATTTAAATAAAAGTAATCATTTGTATGTTCCATAATAAAGTTTGTCTTTTACTGTTAATAGAATAAAATAGATAATGTTTTTCAAAAAATAGACGTTTTGTTATGATTTTTTTTCAATTTTTTTATTATTTATATCAAAATCATTTTTGGGTCACAAATTTGTGCATTTTCTTAACTGTTTATTTCAATGTTACATTCATAAAGCAATGCGAATTACAGAAAATTGCGGATTATGGGTGTGCAGATTATCGATGCCTGACTAGTAAAATCATTAACCTAATTGAATAAATCACTTCAAAATTTAGTCAGAAATTCAAATATTTTTTTTTAATTATTATTTCAATTAAAATTATGTTGCACGTAAGGAATCTGTTGCTGAAGGCTGAGGTATTCGCGAGCTAATGTTAAAAATATGGGGAGGTTATTTTCTAAAATCTTGTTTGCATTTCAAAATTTAAATTTTTTTTCCGCATTCGATTTTTTTTTCTTTTTGTTTGGATAATTGAGGTCTTACATTTACTCTTTTTTTAATGAATAGCTGAGGTGCAAACCAACATCACTCCTTTTTTATTCTTTTTATTAGCACTCACCAACAAAATTGAAAAGTGCTTATGCATTCGGTTTGTCTGACCGTCTGACCGTCTGTCCGCGCTCTAACTCTTGTAAATATACTCAAATTGACCTGAAATTTTTGGACCTAGCACGAACACTATAGAAAATGGAGCTTCTATCATGATTAGTTTATTTACAGGGACAGTTAAAAGTTCATCATTACATTGCGGCCGATGAGAAAAAGTCGTTTCAAAAGAATTTTAAAGCTGTTAACCCTATTAAACATGTTAATATTTATATGAATTTACAAGGTGCAGTAAAATATGCATTCTATAAAATATGTGGTGAAAAAATAACTATTATTCACTTACAGAGGCACACAAAGGAATTCCATTACATTATGGAATATTAAGGGATATTATGGGATAAAGGGTATTTTGGTAATTGTGTGCATAATGGTAATTGTGTGCGATATATCTTAATTATATTAAACTATTTTATAAATAATAAAATTGTTATATGTTTCTAATGCTTTATATAAATTATACGTTACAATCATGCTTAATATGAAGTACATAGCATTTACAGGGACACACAAAATATTTCAAATATTATATTCTGTCCGATTTACTGTATATTATGGATGATGGCTGATGAATGGATGAAATGCATTTTATTTATGATATGCTTTTTTAAGTTTCACTAAATCTATGCATAGTGTATATAAATGCTGTAGTTGATATACAAGGTTGCCTAAAAGAGCTCGCAAACGTTACTGAATATGAGCGTAAATTTGTTAAAGGTTTTTTTTAAATAAGCTACGCGATTTTGCCCTGAATTGCATTCAATTTAGTAAGAAATGTTTGCAGATTGTAAATAAAATTATATACTGGGCCACGCAAAGTATTGGATAAATGGACACCTACGAATGATAATTTCTGTGAATGTGATTCTAGTAGTTTTAAGAGTGCTTTAATTAAAAAAAAAAAAAAAAAAAAAAAAAAAAAAAAAAAAAAAAAATTAAACAAACCGTTTTCAAAATGGTAAAAAAAAAACTCTATTGCAGTTATGCTTGCTAATGCCCTAAATTTAAGTCTGTAAATATGCTATAGAAAATTTTAGAGTAGGGATTTTTTTTTTCTTTATTTTCACAATCGCGTTGAAAGCCACCGTAATGTTAATCAAATTATAGAACGATACAAGCGGGGCTTGAATCTTTTATTCGAGGGAGGGAGGACCATAATCGTAAATATTCACTACTACAAGCGTGCTTTTTGGTGACATGGGGTGCTGGAAGAAAGAAAAAGAACACTCCACAAGTGTCAAGCTGAGAGGTAGGATTGCTGACCCGACCGCTCAGGTAAGTGGATATTTATTAGCCTAATTGTTTTGTATTACATCTAAATTTAAGAAAATTAAAAGTGTATTCCGAACCAAGCAAATAATAATAATGCCTAAAGATAAATGAAGTCATATAGTGAATGCACAGACATATATTAACATTACTACATGTAAATGGTCGCAAAAATATTTAAAAAACAAAATAATACTTCTGTAAATGACTTGTACAATTATTTATACACGAGACCCGAAAGGGTTAATTGCATATTACTGATTATGTTTATAAATAAAGTTTAATTTCTCAATAACTGGAAAATTTAAAATTAAACTTGAGTTAAAATAAATGTTCGTGTTTTTATTTAGGTTAGCCATTATAATATTGATTGATTGTTGTAATTATTTTACTTAATTTTTTTTTTTTCTGTTTCAAGAAGAATAAAAATGGCCGGGTTGGTACTTTTTTTTTAAATCTTAAAGTAAATCGAAAGCGACTTTAGATTTTTTCTAACAGAAGTACTTAATTAATAGGTACGGATGACAGTATGACTGATAATCGTTCGGCGAAACAGGAATTCATGGATATTTATTAGCTTAATTGTTTTGTATTACATCTAAATTCAAAGGCGTATTCCGATTTAAACTACTTATTTTTTTATTTATTTTTAAATTCATTTTTACTCTCAAATGTACCAAACATTCAAGATCTCTTATTTAGAAACTACACAAGGTGCCGTGAGGGTCGACTCTTTCATAAATGCAGAAAACATTGCAAAAAATGCCAATAATAATAAGAAGAAGAAGAAGAAGAAGAACAACAACAACAATAAACATTTAAAAATGCTGAAATGCAACCGAGATATCTTTATAAATTTTTTCCATAAGATTAGCATTAGCGATCGGGTCTTTTGGCTTGACTAAAGTAGCCTCTCAAGGATGTATTTCGATCAAAAATGCTTATTTTCTGATTTATTTCAAAATTCATTTTGACTCTCAAACGCACCGAACTCGCAAATTCTCTTATTTAGAAAGTATATAAGGTGCCGTGATTGTCAATTTTTTGATTAATGTAGAAAACATTGCAAAAAATGCTATCAAAGTTGAAGTTTTAGTCCGATTTTTCCGCAGCGGGAGATCTGGGAACGAAATAAAAGGGTTCTACTGAGAATGTAATGGTTTATCAATCTAATTCCAATGAATGGAGACACACATGAATGACATCACACGGCACCTTATACGCCTCTTCCAAAATCCCCTCATCCAGTTTCGTGTTTCTACTTTTAAAAATGTGTCTGAGGTTGTATCGGAAAATTTCGAGCTGTTGAAGGTGGAAAAGCGTTTTTTCGAATACACCCTTAAAAGTGTTTTTGTTTGAACTAAATTTTAACAAAATACTGGCCTGTAATAAAGGTACTAAGTAAATTACACGACTGGACAAAAGTATTCAAGTATTTTGCATCGATTAGAATAAAATGCTGAAAGAGAAATTTCAACCAATTAGGCATTTTCTTATTATATAGCATATGTATATCAACCGACGGATCAAATACAGTGCTGTTGAAAAATATTGGAATACATATTTAGCTATGGACAGTAGTATTTTATTTCAGGAAGTTTTGGAAAGTGTTTCATAATCTATGTTTTAGGGAGTATTCGAAAAAACGATTACTACCTTCAACAGCTCGAAATTTTCCGATACAATTTCAGACACATTTTTAAAAGTAGAAACCTGAAACTTGCTGGGGGGATTCTTGAAGGGACGTATGAGGTGCCCTGTGATGTCTTTTTACGCTCAATTCATTAGCATTTGAGTTATAAACAATTACCTTATCAGTATGACCCTTTTTTTCGTTCCCTAAACTCCCTCTTGGGAAAAGTCAGTTCGAAGTGCTTTTTTTGATTGCTTTTTTATTTGCAATATTTTTTGCATGTATCAAAGAATCGGCAATCACGGCACCCTATGTACATTCCAAATAAGAGATTTTGAAAGTCTGGTGTATTTGAGAACAAAAATGAATTCAAAAATAAATCGGAAAATAAGCAGTTTGAATCGAAATACACCCTTAAGGGTGTATTCGAAAAAACGCTTTTCCACCTTCAGCAGCTCGAAATTTTCCGATACAATTTCAGACACATTTTTAAAAGTAGAAACATGAAATTTGCTGAGGGGATTTTTGAAGGGACGTATGAGGTGCCGTGTGATGTCTTTTTACGCTCAATTCATTAGAATTTGATTTATAAGCAATTAACTTCTCGGGAAGACCCTTTTTTTCGTTCCCAGATCTCGTACTTCGAAAAAATCGGTTCAAATTGCCGTTTTTGATTGCTTTTTTTTTTGCAATATTTTGTGCACTTATCAAAGAACTGACCTTCATGGCACCTTGTGCACTTTCTAAATAAGAAAATCTGCGAGTTTGATGCGCTTGAGAGCAATAATGAGTTCAAAAATAAATCGGAAAATAAGCAGTTTGAATCGAAATACACCCTTAACGCATGATATTTCTTACTTGTTTTTTTTCTTTTCAAAATTTTTCATAAGAATTGGGGGAGGTCGAACACGAGCACATACGGTATACACGAGTACATACGACATATTTTTTCTTTCAGTGTCACAGTGTTCAGTGTCGAGCGCAAAATCTCACCACTGGTGATAAAACGCCCCAGCGCTTTATTTCTTGACTAATTTAAAGCGTCTCCCAGCAACATTGTCTGTGTTTTCCAGGCCACGTTAAAGCCGTTGTTTCGGTGCACTTAAATCTTTTGGTCGTAGTCGTATTTCTAATTTTCCATGTTCGGGTTGTGTTCAGAGCGTGATAGTGAGGAAATTGCGATTCGAGGCGTTTTGCTTTGGATAGGCTGAAATTCTTTTCTTTAATTTTGGGGAAGACTGACAAGTATAAGGGCCGCAAAAAGGCTTAAGAATCCTTGTTTATACCCACGAGTAGAATTTTACTGTAAAATTTGCCTTATTTAATCAGACATTTTCCCGACTTAATAAGCTGCAAATTTCTGTTTTTTTTTTTTTTTTTTTTTTTAAACCGGTGACAAAACATTAGAAATTTCGTAAAAGGCTCCCGTCACGAAATAGAGAACTACTGTGTATATTAAAAATATTTAAATATACGTTTACATTTTGTTTTGGAATGGCAATGCATTTCATAAATAGTTTACACATGTTTTATTTTCATATATTGCGTTATGAATATTCATGATGGGTAAGCATTATGGTAGCCCCCAACGACCAGTTTTATAATCTACTGACTGCAAAACTTATTGTTTGAAGTTAAGGTTTTGAATGAATACATTAAGAATTTAATCTTATTAAATATTTCTTTAAAATTAATTTTAAATATAATTTTAACTTTATCATTAAAAATATAATTTAAGTTAACAACTTTTTCTTTTTTCGATTTTGAGTTTGCAATACATAAAAAGGTAAACAAATCCAATAAACAATTAATTCGTCAGTTTCTAATTTATCCTTTTAACCTGGAAAAAAAATAGATATAGATACTTAATCTTTATATGACTAATTAAATCTATTGTCAATTTTAATACATATTTTGATTGAATAATATTAAAATTTTAATCTTATTAAATATTTCTTTAAAACTAATTTTAAATATAATTTTAAATTTATAATTTATAATTAAAATGCAATTTATAGTTTAAAATGTAATTTAAATTATTAACTTTTTTTCTTTTTTTGGCAGCTTCTAATTTATCATTTTATCTTGAAAAAATAATCTATTTCATCTTTATCTGACTTATTATAACTTAATTAAATCTTTTTTTAATGTTAATATACATTTTGATTGAATTTATTAAAACTTTAATTCTATTATATATTTCTTTAAATCTAATTTTAAATGTAGCTTTAAATTTGTAATTAAAAATGTAATTTAAATTTAAAACTTTTTTTTTTTGAGTTTATAACGTTTAAAAAATGAATAAATCTAATAAACAATTAATTCGACAGCTTCTAATTTATCATTTTAACTTGAAAAATCAATCTATTTCACCCTTATATATCATATTATAATTTAATTAAATCTATTTTTAATGCTAATATATATCTTGATTGAATTTATTAAAATTTTAATTTTATTAAATATTTCTTTAAAAGAAATTTTAAATTTGTAATGAAAAAAGTACAATTAAATATGTAAATTAAATTTGAGTTTTCAACACCTAAAAAATGCAAACAAATCCAATAAACAATTAATTCGACAGTTTCTAATTTATCAGTTTAACATTGAAAACAAAAATTATACTTAATCGTTACATAACTAACTATAACTTAATTAAATCTATTGTCAATGATAATGTACATTTTAGTTGAATAACATTTAGATTTATAAATAAATCTAATAAACAATTAATTCGACAGTTTCTAATTTATCATTTTAACATGAAAACAAAAATTCTGTTTTATCTTTATATAATTATGACTTAATTAAATCTGTTGTCAATGATAATATGCATTTTAGTTGAATAACATTAAAAATTTAATTTTATTAAATATTTTATAAAAGTAATTTTAAAAATAATTTTAAACTTATAACTAAAAATGTAATTTAAATTAATAACATTCTTTTGTTTGTTTTTTGAGTTTGTAGCATCTAAAAAAAATAAACAAATCTAATAAACAATTAATTCAACAGTTTCTAATTTATCATTAAAAAACAAATCTACTGAATCTGTGTATAAGTAATTATAAACTTAATTAAATCTATAGTCAGTGTTAATGTATGTTTTGTATATACATTTTTCATTACCCTTTTTACAAGTTTTATGCAAATTATCAATATTTAATATTTTTTAACATTGTGCTTGCAATATACATAGACTAAACTAACAAAAACTTTTTGCATTTTCAAAAATAAAAAGTTGAAGTCTAAACAACCAAACTTTTATAGAATTGTATAACTTTTGATTACATACTAACCCAGTTTTTCTCGGCATAAGCTATAAATAGCACACTATACTAGCATGAGTTAGAGAAAATTAGAGAAATTCTCAATTCTACTTAATAATATAAGTATTTGCTGCTAATTTTAATATTTTTTAAAAATCTAATGGAAAAAAATCCATTGAATAAATGTGCATAACAAATTACTGTAATTTTTTTATACCAAATGTGCAAAATTATAAGAATTAGTTCTACTAAATATTTTTAATAACTAAATCCGGCTGTATCAAGTTTATATCAAGTTTTTCAATTTGTAATGTGAAACTGGAACTGTTTAAGAAATTCTTGTTATTGGTGAAGTATTTTTGTTTTTAGCTTATAAGATAAATAAATTCGTCTAAAGTTTTTTAATGTATAAATTCTGTATTATTTTAATATATTTTATTTGAAAATGAAATTAGAAGAAAATAAGATAGAAAAGAAAAGAAAAAATAAATAAAAAAATCTGTTAATTTTAGTTTACGACTTTTGCCATAGTAATATTTAAAATTTAAAAGTTATTATATAATATTTGTAATTTGTATAATTTTAATATATTTTATTTGAAAATGAAATTAGAAGAAAATAAGATAGAAAAGAAAAGATAAAATAAATAAAAAAAATCTGTTAATTTTAGTTTACGACTTTTGCCATAGTAATATTTAAAATTTAAAAGTTATTATATAATATTTGTAATTTGTATAATTTTAATATATTTTATTTAAATATGAACAAAAAGCCTTTTAATTTTAGTTTATAACTACTGCCTGCCAATAGTATTAATATTTAAAAAAAAAATATTTTTCAATATTAATATCGATAAAACAACTAATTCTACTAAATATTTGTTTATAATTAATTCCTGTAACTTTTATTAGAAGTATTTTAATGAAGAAAACAGAACAAAATATTTATTTGTTTATTTCACATCAACATCTTTTTATCTACAAAAAAAAAAAAAAAAAGGAGGGAGAAAAGAAAAAAATCAAATTATTTAATATTTGAACTATTCAATGTTATTTCTGATATGAATTAGTACAAAAGAAAACTATGCTACTGAAAAATCCATTTTAACTAATTTATGCTATTTTCAATGTCTATTATCTGAGTTTAAAACTTAAAAAGACCGAATTTATAATATGAAATTTTCTGTTAAGGGTGTATTTCGATTCAAACTGCTTTTTTTCCGATTTATTTTTTAATTCATTTTTGGTCTCATGTGCATCAAACTGGCATATTGTCTTATTTAGAAAGTACACAAGGTGCCGTGACTGATGATTCTTAGATAAAGGCAGAAAATATTGAAAAAAAAAAAAAAAAAAAAAAAAACAATCAAAAACGGCATTTCGAACCGATTTTTCCGAAGCGAGAGATTTGTGAACGAAAGAAAAGGGTCCTACTGATAAGGTAATTGTTTATAACTCAAATTCTAAGGAACTGAGCGTAAAAAGACATCACACGGCACCTCATACGTCCCTTCAAGAATCCCCTCAGCAAGTTTCGTGTTTCTACTTTCAAAAATGTGTCTGAAATTGTATCGGAAAATTTTGAGCTGTTGAAGGTGGAAGAGCGTTTTTTCGAATACACCCTTAAATATTTCGGTATTTTAATGTAGGAGGATGTAGGTGGCAAATCGTTAAGGGTGTATTCGAAAGGACGGTTTTCCATCTTCAACAGCTTGAAATTTTCCGATACAATTTCAGACACATTTTTAAAAGAAGAGATACATGAAACTTGATGACGGGATTTTTGAAGAGACGTTTAAGGTGCCGTGTGATGTCTTCTTACGCTCAGTTCATTAGAAGTTGATTTATAAACAATTACCTTATCAATATGACCCTTTTTTCGTTCGCAGACCTCCCGCTTCGGAAAATTCGGTTCAAAACGCCGTTTTTGATTGCTTTTTTTGCAATATTTTCTGTATTTATCAGAGAATCGATGATTACGGCACCTTGTGCAGTTTCTAAATACGAGATTTTGAAAATTTGGTGCGTTTGAGATCAAAAGTGAATTTAAAAATAAATCAGAAAATTAGCAGTTTGAATCGGAATACACCCTTTAATATTGTTTGCATTACCATCATTTGAATGTCATTAATTTCATTTAAAATGCATACCTTTGATTTCCATTTTTGATATACACATATTACATTACATTCCTTTCATGTTCAAATAGACACACTGCATTTCAATAAAAAAAGGAAAAAAAAATAAATTTCACATTAAATTTTTTAAGGTTTAAAAATTTTTGATTTTTTTAAAATCCTTACAATTTTTTTAAATTTAAGTTTAAAAAAGAAACCCTGTTTTTTAAACAAGAATCAATATGTATTTTTTAAAAACATCTAAAAGTACATAGATATTTTAAATACATTAATACATTCATTTTTTTTTTTTTTTTTTTTTTTTTTTTTTTTTTTTTTTTTTACTGATACATATAATGTAAAATAATTAAAAAAATATTATTATTATTTTTATTATTATTATTATTATTTTGTATAATCAGACATTTCTTATTGCAAAATCTCATTTCTAACTATTTATTTTTAGTCAACAGTAAAATTAAAAGAAAATTAAGGTTAATTTAACTAAATATCGCATTCTTTTTCTACTAAATATCTGGGAGACATACTTGCATCCTTGTGTGTTTGGACAAAATCCTACAGCATTTGCAAAATTTCCTGATAAGGGATTCGGCAGAGAGATAATACTTTTACGGACATGCAGCGCCATCTGTTACAGATGTTGAACAACATTTTATCTAAACAAAGATGAATGCTTGAAAATGTCACTAGAATTAGGTTTTGAATGTTAATTTTTTTACTTATTCAGGAAATATTATTTGCAATGATGAATTGTAAGATATGAAAGAGTCTTTTCCTCGTATGTTTCCAACTTAATAATAAAACAGTGTAAAAAGGTAAGAGATCAGATATTTCTTCCACTCTTATTTTGTTTACGTTTCAATGAATGCATGTTTTACTATTATAAAAAAATATATATATATCTTATGTTTATTTCACTGAGAACAGTCATTTTTAGCTCGAAAATGATAAGCATGAAATCAATCAAAGTTAATGCACAGTGGTAGTGGTAATTTAAAGGATACATAAATTTTTTTTCAGTGGTTCCCAAAACAAAAAAACGTTTTTCAACAATCAGTAACCCGAAAATTAAGGGTTTATTCGAAAAAATAGTTTTCCACCCTCAACAGATTGAAATTTTCCGATACATTTTCAGACTCATTTTTGAAAGTAGAAACACGAAACTGGATGAGGTGATTTTTGAAGAGACCTATAAGGTGCCGCATTCTTCGCTCCAAATCATTAGAATTGGATTTATTGACAATTACCTTCTCAGTAGGACCTCTTTTTTCGTTCCCAGATCTCCCGCTTCGGAAAAATCGGTTCAAAATGCCGTTTTTGATTGCTTTTTTTTTGCAAGATTTTCTGTTTTTACCAAAGAATCGACCATGCCGGCACCTTGTGTACTTTCTAAATAACACAATTTGCCAGTTTGCTGCATACCTTGTACGAATCTATATATACCAAAGAAAAAAAACAAGTAAGAAATATCATGCGTTAAGGGTGTATTTCGATTCAAACTGCTTATTTTCCGATTTATTTTTGAATTCATTTTGGCTCTCAAATACACCAAACTTTCAAAATCTCTTACTCGGAAAGAACACGAGGTGCCTTAACTGTCGGTTCTTTGATAAATGCAGAAAATATTGCGAAAAAAGCAATCAAAAACGGCATTTCGAACTGATTTTCCCCTAGCGGGAGTTTTGGGAACGAAAAAAAGTGTCATAGTGATAAGGTAATTGTTTCTAAATCAAATTCTAATGAATGGAGCGTAAAATGACATCACACGGCACCTTCTATGTCTCTTCCAAAATCCCCTCAGCATGTTTCATGTTTCCACTTTTAAAAATGTGTCTGAAATTGTATCGGAAAATTTCGAGAAGTTGAAGATGGAAAAGCGTTTTTTCGAAATCTTTTTCTATAAAAACGTTGGAGTGACGATGCCGCAATTGTTTAAAATTTTTAACAGTGCAATTTCATCAAAAGAAAAAAAAAAAGAGGAAATTAAATTTGGGGCCATCTATAAATGATGTCACGCATTTTTTCCATATTCTTGACCCCCTCCCCCCCCTCTTTGCAATAAAGTGTCACACATTATTTAACCCCTTCCTCCCCCTTGTCACGTTATATTGCGCAAACATATACTTATGCAGTTCAGAAACAAAGCATTACATTTTAGATCACATTTCAAATTTTAATTTTAAATTTTAACGACGTGGTTTAATGACATCTGTGAGATGAACAGTAAAAATGATTCGTATTTTGTATAAAATATTTTTTTTTTCAAATAATAACAATATATAATAATAAATTATTAATATGAGAGAGCAATTTAAAACAACACTATTTATTTAATCTATTGAAAATTAATGCTTTATATTTTAACCAAAATGTGTGATGTCACATTTCTTCTTACCGCCTCCCACCCTCTTGTCACAAACTGTCACAATTTCATGAATTCCCCCCCCCCTCTCCCCCTTCAAGCGTGGCATAATTTATAGACGGCCCCATTATAGAAATGCGCGCATTTAAAAGTTACAACAAAATAACGAGAAAGAAATCTTTATTTAAAAAAAAATAAAAAACCCCAACCTCCTCATTAATGTGCCAAGAAATCATTAAATCCGTTTTTCCCCATGCTTACGTCACCTGTTGCATATAGACAAAACAGGGACGGAAAAACTCAGTTGGACAAACAAAGCCATTTCCTTTAAAATTCGAGGATTTTTTTTTTTTTTAATTAACTTTTTTTTTTTTTTTTTTTTTTTTTTTTTTTTTTTTTTTGTATGAAAAAGCGCTTCAGAGAGTCCGAAGAAATAATTAAAGAAGTTTTTTTTTTTTTTTTTTTTTTTTTTTTCAGTGGTTAGCGAATCGGAGCTTAATTAGGCGCTATTTGACTTTTTTTTGAGCGTTTAATGAGGAGAAATGTTTATAATGTAAAGGGAAAAAAAGTCAAAGAGGTTAAATAGTAAAGAAAATGACAATAAAAGTATATATACATTGCCAGAAAAATTCGTCAATATACACTAAGTTATCGTTATTTTTTCACACATAACTTCTGTTCTCCCAGAAAACGTATTTGTCCTGTGAGTTCATTCCGAACGTCGAAAAATGAGGAAAAGATTCCGTTTATATCTAGCACGCATGGGTCTGTTAGTAATAAATTCGAATTTATTTTTAAAATGAAAAACAAAAATATTCTATTGATATATTATACATCAATAGAATGATATATTATATGTATTATATATATTATATTGATATTGTCTAATTTAGTTTTAAAAGAAAAAAATGTTTTCGAATTTAAAAATAAATAACAATTACTTTTTTTTATTCGTTCAAAAATTCTCACAATCTGTTATTCAAAGTTTGATAAGTTGAATAAAGTTCAATATACTAAGTTATTTCTATGATAAATATTCGCATATAAAATATACTTTAAGTGAACACATTTTAAAAATATTTTAATTAAAAAAATGAAAAAAAAATTAATATTATTAAAAAAAAATCTTATGGAATAAAAATAGAACATCCATGTTTTTTCTCTAACAATCTACGTAATATATTTAAAATTCGCATTTTTATACTATATAATACTAAACGTAAAAAAAAACCCAGCCACAGTTTCATTAAAGATGAAATCTTTCCGAGATTAATTGCAAAATTAAAAGCTTTTTAACGAAATACACCAAACCACACCCATAACGCTTCTATTTTAAAGCGCAATAATCAGTAGCGCCGAGGATAAGCGCTGGTCTTTTAATGCTGGGGTCGTGAGTTCGATCCCCACCTCTTCCGCATTGATTTTTTCCAAACTTTTTTCAAGTGACGGATATTTTTCCTCTTTTGACGGAGAAAAAAGAGTCGTCATCTACAGACAATTTCTGGCAGCAGTGCTGCCAGTACATTTTCTGTGAAAAGACGGAAGTTTTTTTGAGAGTGTATGGAATGTTAGAATATTGTAAATCAATGATACAAATATAAAATTTAATCAAATGTTTATTGATTGCTTACTTTCTGACACGTGGTTGTATTCCGAAAAAAGATTTTTCACCTTCAACAGCTCAAAATTTTCCGATAAAATTCCAGGCACATTTTTTTAAGTATAAACATGAAACTTGCTGGGGCGATTTTTGAAGTGATGTATAAGACGCCATGTGATGTAATTTTTCTCTGAATCAACTTGAATTTGATTTATAAACAATTGTTTTTTCAATTCGATCATTTTTTTTCGTTCCCAGATCTCCAAGTTCGGAAATTTCTGTTCAAATTGGCAACTTTGACAGCATTTTTTGCAACATTATTTAATAATCTACGTTTACTAAAAAAAAATGACCCTCACGGTACCTTGTGTAGTTTCTAAATAAGGGATTTTGAAAGTTTGGTGCATTTGAGAGCAAAAATGGATTTAAAAATAAATCGGTAAATAGGCAGTTTGAATCGAAATACACCCTTAAGGCTGTTCTCAACTATTCTGCTCAAGAAGCACAAAATGTTTTGACACATTAACAAGTTAATTTTTCTAACAGAAAAATATAAAGTTAGAATGTCTGACTATGGAAGCGATGTCGAATAAAACTTAGTTTTCTATTTTATCACAATTAAATTATCTACCGAGTTCTAAGCTATTTCGATCACGTGATCATCTGTTTTTCTATTGCTTTTCGACCGGTTTTTCTGCTTTCGTCGGGAAATATGCTCTAAAACGTCAAATTCGAAGGCTTATTATGAAAGATCTATTGTGTTTAAAAAAAAAAAAAAAAAAAACCAGAAAACTGAGTGCAATTAGACAGTTTCTGAACAACAATACCTGCTAGTTTCCATGCATTTCCGAACAAAAATTAATTAAAACTTATGTCACAAAGTCACCGTTTTTGATTTAAGAACTCCCTTAAATAGTGACGAAAATAACAATAAAAGAATATTCATAAATTAATGAAGAATTAATAAGAATATTCATAAATATTCATAAATTAATATACATAAATTCAGAATATTCATAAATTAATGATACAAATATGAAATTTAATCAAATCTGTATTGATTACTTACTTTCTGATGCGTTTTAACGGTGTATTCCAATTCAAACTGTTTATTTTCTTACTTATTTTTTAATTAATTTTTGATCTCAAATGCATCCAGCTGACTAATTCTTTTACTTAGAAACAACATAATGTGCCGTGCTTGCTAGTTTTTGGATAGATGCAGACAATATTGCAAAAAATGCTTTCAAAGTGGGTGTTTTGAACCGAATTTTCCAAAGTGGCATGTATGGGAACGAAAAAAAAGGGTCCTATTGAGAAAGTAGGGGTTTATAAATCAAATTCTAATGAATATCGTGAAAAAGTAAATCACACGACATCTTATGCATCTGATCCAAAAATCACCTCATCAAATTTCATGTTTTTACTTTTAAAAATGAGTGAAAATGTATCAGGAAATTTCGAGTTGTTGAAAATGGAAGAATATATTTTTTTATTTATTTTTAAATTTTTGATTTCTAACGCATCCAACTGACAAATTATCTTACTTAGAAACAACAAAATGTTACCGTGCTTGCTAATTTTTGGATCGGTGAAAACGATATTGCAAAAAAATACTCTCAAAGTTGGTGTTTTGAACAGAATTTTCTTAAGGGTGTATTCGAAAAAATGATTTTCCACCTTCAACAGCTCGAAGTTTTCATATACAATTTTGGACACATTTTTGAAAGTAGAAACATGAAACTTGCTGAAGGGATTTTGGAAATGATGTACAAGGTGCCGTGTGATGTAATTTTTCGCTGAATTAATTAGAATTTGATTTATAAGCAATTATTTTCTCAGCGTGAGACTTTTTTTCGTTCGCAGACCTCCCGCTTTGGAAAATTTAGTCCAATACGCTGTTTTTGACAGCCTTTTTTGCAATATTTTCTGCCTTTATCAAGGAATTGACTTTTACGGCACCTTGTGTACTTTCTAAATAAGAGAATCTGCGAGTTTGATGAGTTTGAGAGCAAAAGTGAAATCAAAAATAAATCTGAAAATAAGCAGTTTGAATCGAAATACACCCTTAAGCGGCAGGTATGGGAACGAAAAAAAAGGTCTAATGAATGCAGCGAAGAAGAAAATCAAACGGCACCTTGTACGTCTCTTCCAAAATTACCTCATTAAGTTTCATGTTTTCACTTTTAAAAATGCGTCTGCAAATTTATCAGAAAGTTTCGAGTTGTTGAAAATGGAAGAATATATTTTCGAATACAAACTTCACTCCAGCTCCACAAAATTAATCAGAAACTCATTATTATTAGTACACTACAAAGAAATAAAAAATATTTTAAAATCACAGAAATGCGCTCATTTAAAAATCAGAATAAAATAAAGACAGTGAAATCTTTATTTCAAAAAATAAAAACCCTCTGAACCTCCTCATTAATGTGCCGAAAAATCATTAAAACCGTTCTTCCCCCCCTCCCCCCATTCTTACGTCACCTGTTGCATATTAGACAAAACAGGGACGGAAAAGCTCAGTTGGACAAACAAAGCCATTTCCTTTAAAATTCGGGGATTTTTTTTAATTATCTTTTTTTTTTTTTTTTTGTATGAAAAAGCGCTTCAGAGAGTCCGAAGAAATAATTAAAGAAGTTTTTTTTTTTTTTTTTTTTTTTTCAGTGGTTAGCGAATCGGAGCTTAATTAGGCGCTATTTGACTTTTTTTAAGCGTTTAATGATGAGAAATGTTCTGGTGAAAAGGAATAAAAAGTCGAAGAGGTTAAATAGTAAAGAAAGTAACAATAATAATAATTGAATTGTTAGAATGTTTGTAAATGAAGGATATAAATATAAAATTTCTTAAAATCTGTACATTGCAAACGCATGATACACTTTAGCAACACTAACTGATGATAAAAATCAACACTTCTAAATAAAACCGTTTTTCGACTGTGTTATGAATGTGTTGACGTTTTTCACCCTTCCTTGAGTGGTTATTCTTTTTTCGCATAGAAATCGGATCAAAACGCCCACTTTGGCAGTGTTTTTGGAAAATCTATTGCGCCTGCAATTAAAGAAAAAAAAAACAGAAAACTCATTGGTTAAAAAGCTTGCGCCTAATGTTTCCTGCATTTCTAAACAAAAGTAAATTAAAATTTATATCACATAAAGTTGACATTTTAATTCTTCATAATGTAGCGGAAATTTGGAGGTTTAAATTTAAAAACAACTACAATTTTCTCGCTTTCTGAGTTATTATATTTAAACTCTGTCGCATTCTATTTATTTTTTATTATTTTCGCTAAAACTTTTACTTCACAAAATGCTAAAAACATCGAATTCCTTTATTAAGCCCTGACTGGCTAACCACCGAAGGGGGAGGGGGGTCTTCTTACCTCATTAATTATTTTCTCCCAGCTCCATTTTCGGCGAATAAAAAAACAGAGAAAATTTTGGAGGAAATCGCTTATTTGCTCGACTGGGCATTGTTGTCTGTATTCTGCAACAGGTCAGGTAAAAATAGGAAAACTCTTTTAATGATTTCTGAAAACTAACGAAGAAACAGTTTTTTTAAATTAAAAATTCCATTCTCGCTAGTTATATGTTCTCGAGTTTAAGTATTTCATAAAAATTTAAGGAATAAAAAAATGGAGTTTAAGAGAAAAAATTATAATTTTTTTTTCTTTTAGACGCTTAATAGTTTCTATAATGAGATGTTAACAAATTTTACGAGGCGAATATGAAAATGCTGTTTTTGCAATTATTTTGCGAACTATAAATGTGGTTTTTGAGTTTTGAATTTGTTTTTTTTATTTAAATTTCTAAATTTTTTTTCATTAATTTTTGAAGTTTGGAAATTTGAATTCTTTTTTTTAAATTAAAACTTGAAATTAATTTTTTTTCAATTTCAAATTTTGATGCTTAATTTTTTAAATTTTGAAAACTGAATTTTTGATTTCATAAGTTTTTGAAATTTGATTTTTTCAATTTCAAATTTCAAATTTTAAAATATTGATTTTTAAATTAAAAATTGTTTTGAAATAAAAAAAATAACGTTTTGAAATTTTAAAAAAAAAGGAGTTAAATTTTTAAAATAAAAAAAAGTTAAATTAAAATTTTGAAATTTTAAACTTTTGATTTCAAAATTTATAATTTGTAACAAAATTTTCAATTTCAATTTTGAAAATTTAAAAAAAATATTTTGAAATTTTGATTATTTAAAAATTTTGAAGGAAATTTATTTATTTGCTCAACTGGGCATTCTTGTTTGTATTTTGCAACAGGTGAGGTAAAAAGGGGAAAAACGTTTTTAATGATTTCTGGAAATTAGTGACGAAATATTTTTTTAAAAATAAAGATTCGATAATTCCCATCTTTAAAAATTAAAAAAAAAAAATAAATTCTTTTTGAAGCTTAATGAGATGTTAACTAGTTTTAACGAGATGAATTTGAAAATGCTCTTTTTGAAATTTTTTGTAAACTTAAATGGGGTTTTTGAGTTTTGAATGAATGAATTTGATATTTTTTATTTGAATTTTGAAATATTGAAACATAAATTATTAAATTTTAAAACTTAAAGATTTGAAATTTTAAACACAAAAAACTCGATTTCAGGGCGTTATCAAATAGTCTGCTCAGTAAGCGAAAAACGTTTTGATGGAAACATTTTTTAATGGAAACATAAAATTTTAAAGCCTGCCTACGGAAGCGATTTGGTGTCGAACTGTGTTTTCCACGTCTTGATCAATAAATTACCTATTGAGTTATAAACTATTTTAATCACGTGACGAGGACGTTTTTCACCCTACCTTGAGTAATTATTCGTCTTTCGAGAGGAAATTCCATTCAAAACGCCCATTTTGGCGCTGTATTCTGCAAAAAACTATTGCGTTAAAAAAAATTGCTATTTTATTATTATTATTTATTAAATTTTTCTATAGTTTCATACATTTCTGAGCAAAAATGAATTAAAATGAATTAACACTTATATAAAGTTGCCCTTTTGAATTCTCGGGAATCTAGCAGAAAGTCTTAGTTTCTTTCTGAGCTTTTATATTTAAGGGTGTATTCGAAAAAATGCTTTTCCATCTTCAACAGCTCGAATTTTTCCGATACAATTTCAGACACATTTTTAAACGTAGAAACATGAAATTTGCTGAGGGGATTCTTGAAGGGATGTATGAGGTGTCGTGTGATGTCTTTTTACGCTCAGTTCATTAGAATTTGAGTTATAAACAAGTACCTTATCAGTATGACCCCTTTTTTCGTTCTCAAATCTCCCGCTTGGGAAAAATTGGTTCGAAATGCGGTTTTTGATTGCTTTTTTTGCAATATTTTCTGCATTTATCAAAGAATAGACCATTACGGCACCTTGTGTACTTTCCAAATAAGAGATTTTGAAAGTTTGGTGTATTTGAGAGCAAAAATGAATTCAAAAATAAATCGGAAAATAGGCAGTTTGAATCGAAATACACCCTTAAACTCTCTATTTATTAACATTCTATTTATTTTTATTATTTTCGTCAAAACTTTCTCATCATCAAATGCTGAAAACGTCAAAGGCCTTTTCTCAGTTCCGATTGGCTAACCAACGAAGGAAAAAAAAAAAAAAGTCTTCATACCTCATTTAAATTATTTCCTCCGAGCTCTGTTTTCGGCAAATTAAAAAGTGGAGAAAATTCCGAAGGAAATTACTTTATTTGCCCAACTGGGAATTCTTGTTTGTATTTTGCAACAGGTCAGGCAAGAATGATTTGGTGTATTTGGTGTATTTTTGTCGGCCGACCATCTACGCCATGGGATATAGGCCCTATGGGGTGGGTTGCTCTCCGTGGGGGTCTTTCTAAGGAAACCTAACTCGTATTTACGCAAGGTTACTCCGAACGGTTAGGCCGACAGCCGCGATTGGGCTCGAACCCAGCACCTACCGTCTACCAGTTTGGTTTTGTTTGTTTGTTTGTTTGTTTGTTTGTAGGCCAATTATCTACGCTATGGGATATAGGCCCTAAGGGGTGGGTTGCCCTCCGTGGGGGTCTTTCTAAGGGAACCTAACCTGTATTTACGCAAGGTTCGAAGAAAACCACGGAAAACTCCGAACGGTTAGGACGACGGTCGCGATTGGGTTCGAACCCAGCACCTACCGTCTACCAGTTTGAGGTCAGAACCTCTCGGCCACTGGTGGGGCGTCTACCAGTTTGGAGGTCAGAACCTCGCGGCCACTGGTGGGACCAGGCAAGAATGAAAAAAAGGTTTTTAATATTTTCTGAAAATTAACGACGAAACAGTTTTGAAAAATAATGATTCTATTCTCGTTAGTTTTTTTCTCGAGTTTAAGTATTTCGCAAAAATTAAAAAAAAAAAAAAATGCGTTTAAAAATTTCGGTTTAAAACACTAGAATATTTTTTTCCATTCCACCGCTTAGTGGTTTCTATAATGAGATGGTAACTAATTTTAACGAGATTGATTTGAAAATTTTGCATTTACAATTATCTCGCAAACTATTACTCTCTATGTGGTTTTTAGCCCCACCAGTGACAAAGAGTGGTTCGGACCTCTCAACTGGTAGACGGCAGGTGCTGGGTTCGAACCCAATCGCGGCTGTCGGCCTAACCGTTCGGAGTTTTCCGTGGTTTTCTTCGAACCTTGCGTAAATACGGGTTAGGTTCCCTTAGAAAGACCCCCACGGAGGGCACTCTCCCTGTCCTGTATCCCATTAGCGTAGATAATCGGACGACAAAAATCAACCATCAACCAACTCTATGTGGTTTTGAGTGTTTTTGAATTTCATTTCTTTTTAAAATTTTTATTTTTCAATTTTTAAAAATTACAATTTGTGATTTTTTTTTCTTTTAAATTTTTTTATTTGTAAAATCTTAAGATGATTTTTTTTAAATTTCAAAATTTTAAATTTGGTTTTTAAGTTTGAACTTTAAAATTTTGAATCTGAAAAATTTTGGAAATTTGGATTTTAGAATATGAAAAACTTTGAAATTTGAATTTTTTTTAACTCAAAAGATTTTAAAATTTGAATTTTCCAATTTCCAATATTAACAAATGTAATTTTAAATGTTCAAATTTTGAAATAAAATTAAAAAAGAAATAAATTTAAAATTTAAAATTTTGGATTTAAAAAAATTAAATTAATTTTTTTTTTCAATTTTAATTTAGTATATTTAGAAAAAACTTTTGAAATTTGACTTTTTTTCGAATATCAGTTTATGAACTTTCACAAATTTTGAAGGAAATTTATTTGTTTTGCTCAACTGGGCATTCTTGTCTGTATTTTGCAACAGTTGAGGTAAAAATGGGATTTTTTTTTAATGATTTATGAAAATTAGCGACAAAACAGTTTTTTTTTTTTTTAATTCAATTCCACTTTTTGTTAGTTTTGTTCTCAAGTTTAAGTATTTCGTAAAAATTTGGGAAAAAAAAGTTCGAGTTTAAGAATTTTGGATTTAAAACATTAGATTTTTTTTCTTTCCGCCACTTAAGGTTTTCTGTAATGAGATGTTAACAAATTTTAACGAGGTGAATATGAAATTGCGGTTTTTGCAATTATTTTGTGAACTATGAATGTAGTTTTAAGTTCTGAATGTTTTTGAGTTTGATTTTCAATTATTTAAATTTCGAAACTTTTAAAAACAAAAATTTTGAATTTTTGAAATTTGAATTTTTTTTTAAATTAAAATTTAATTTTTTTTTAATTTTTAAATTTGAAATTTTGAAGTTTGATTTTTTTAAATTTCGAATTTGAAAAATTTTGAAAAATGAATTTTTAGATTCAAAAGGTTTTGAAATTTGACTCTTTGAATTTATATTTTAAAAATTAAAAATTTTGAAATAATACAAATTAACGTTTTAAAACTAAAAAAAAAAAAGAATTAAAAAAAAATGAAACTAAAATTTTGAAATTTTAAACTTTTGATTTTAAAAAATTACAATTTATAATAAAACTTTCAATTTCAATTTTGAAAATTAAAAAGAAATCCCTGTCGGCTGGGCCTATAGGCGGAGGTAGATTTCGAAGAGTGCTCAATTCAACAAAAAAAAAAAATATATGATTAGAGATAAACCCAGTTTAATAACTTCATTTGGCCGTTTATGAAAAGTTTTTAATTTCATTTTTCTGAAAAAACTGGTTTTATCAGAATCATCTTAAGAAAAATTCAGCTCAAATGCCCGTTTTGACAACATATTTTGAAATAGATTCTGAATTTATTAAAAAAATCGACCAAAACAGTACATTATACAGCTCCTAAATAACAAAAAACTGTCAGTTGAATGCATTTGAGAAAAAAATTGAATTTAAAAATGAGTCATAAAATAACCTATTTGTTGTTTGAATACATACTTAATTCTTTATTCATGATTGCTCGAAAAATTTTGTGCGAAATACTCACTTTGACAGCATTTTAAAAAATATATTCTATCTTTATCAAAAAACTGGCCAATGCGTCACAGTATATAGTTCCTAAATAAGAGGATCTGTAAATTGGATGCGTTTGAGAGCGAAAATGGATTTTAAAACGAGTCATAAAAAACGCAATTTGCTATGTGAAAACTTCCTTAAATTTTCAAATCACAAAGACTTCGGGAAATTCTGTTCAAAATACCCTTTTTGGTAGCCTTTTTTAAAATATATTCTGTCTTTATAAAAAAAACCGATCAATGCATCACATTATATCGTTCCTAAATAAGAGGATCTGTAAATTGGATGCATTTGAGAGCAAAAATGGATTTAAAAACGAGTCAGAAAAAAACGCAATTTCTTATTTGAATACTTCTTTCAATTTTCAGTCCGGATGACTTTGGTAAATTCTGTTCAAAATACCCTTTTTGGTAGCCTTTTTTGAAATATATTCTGTCTTTATCAGAAAATTGACCAATGCGTCACTTTATACAGTTTCTAAATAAGAGGATCTACCATTTGGATCCGTTTAGAATCAAAAATGAATTTAAAAATGAGTCAGAATATAAGCAGATTGGATTTGAGGTTTTTTCTCCAACTCCTATTTTTGTTTAATTTCTTTTTGCTATACGAATTGATCCTATGAAAAACTTGTCAATATAAAAGTTGTAGATATTTTTAAGAAGATGTAAAATAAATTTAATCAGATTTGATAACTTAAAAATTGACGGAGTTATGGATTTTTCTCTTTTTTCAGTGCCTTTTTTCTTTTCGTTTTTAATTTTTTTCGTCGGTAAAAAATGGTTCTATCAAAAACTTGTAAATACAAAAGTTTTAGATAATTTTAAGAACATTTACAAAAAATTTAGTTGGACTTGATATCTTGAAAATTGACGAAGTTATGAATTTTTTTCTCTCAAAATCCCTGTTTTTTTCGCCCCTTGAGCCCACTTCTAAATTTATCAAAAATCTGTCATGCATATACTTTTGGCCCATTTTTAAGAAGTAATATAAACTTTAAACCGATTCGATATCTACTTTAATTAAGAAGTTATGGCGTTTTTTCGGTTTTCACAAAAACGCCCCCTATTCGGACCCCCTTGGTCCGATTTTGCCCATTAACGAACTTAGCCAAGATTTTACCCCCTTTGATTTTATGTACAAGTTTGGTGGAGATTGGTGAAAAATTATAGAAGTTATTGTGTCCATAAGAAAGTGAGATATATATATAGACAGATAGATAGATAGATAGATATATAAACTGGTGCGATTGCAATAGGTAGTATTTCTTACGAAATCTACCTAAAAGCTTTTGAAAATCGAAATTTTGATTTTTCAAACATTTTAAAGGAAATCGCTTTATTTGCCCAAATGCTATTTGTAAGGGTACCTATGTGAACAATGTGAATGTGAAAATGCTGTTTTTTGCAATTACATTACGAACTATAAATGTGGTTTTGGAGTTTGATTTTTTTAAATTTTAAACATTAAAAAGTTACAATTTTTGAATTTTTTGAATTTTTTTAATTTTTAAAATCTAAACTTGAATTTTTTTTTAAATTTGAATTTTGATTTTAAAAATTTGAACTTGAAAATTCTTGGAAATTGGGATTTTTGAATATGAAAAACTTTAAAATTCGAATTTTTTAATTCAAAAGATTTTTAAATTTGGATTTTCTAATTTCCTATTTTAACAAATGTAATTTTAAGTATTACAAATTTCAAATTTTGGAATAAAAAATTAATTTATGTCTTGAAATTTAAAATTTGGAATTAAAGAAGAAAAATAAATATAAATTTTTAAAAATAAAAAGAAATAAAATTAAAATTTTGCGATTTTAGATTTAAAAAAATTGAATAAAAAAAATCAATTTTAATTTTAATTTTAAATATTTAGAAAAAAGGCTTTGAAATTTGAAATTTTAAATTAAAAAAGTAATTTATTTTTTAAAATTTAAGTTTTGGAGTTAAAGAAAAAAATGAATATAAATTTTTAAAATTAAAAAGAAATTAAATTAAAATTTTGAGATTTTAGATTATAAAAAAAAAATTTTAAATCTTAATTTTGAATATTTAGAAAAAAGCTTTTGAAATTTGAGTTTTTAATTTCGCTTTTAAGTTTTTGGGTCATTTTCACCATTCACTTACATTTTAGAATTTTATTTTTATTTTTCAAACTTAGTAATTTCTTTTAAAAATGGAGACAGGTGTAAAAGTAAATGTTTAAACAACATGGAAAAAAAAATGGTTGTGTACTTTGCTTTATAATATAATATGTAAATGCTATATAAAGTTGCCTTGTAAGGCAAATTGTCAATTCCGTTACCATACAAAATTGCTGAAAATACTCAGCTTTAAATTTATTAAATTTACTAAAATCATTTTACTTTGAAGTGACTTATGTCCCTAAATTTCAAAACATGATATTTATCAATAATACTTAAATTAAATTGAAATGAGAAACAGTTTTAGCCACAAGATTTTGATCACATAAAAAATTATACAAGAACTTTTTCTAATAACTAGCAAAAGCCATGCTTTGTTTGGATTCGCGAAGGATTATTTTATAAAGCATATATTTGAAAGTAACAATATTTTTTATATTATTTTTGTATCTTTATTAAACAAAAACGTTATTTTATATTTTGGCGCATTTTAATTCTACAAATGTAAGTTCAGCCAAATAACTATCATATCCTAGGAATTTTTTATTTATGATGTAAGACTGGCATAAAAAAATATTTTCGAAGCAAACTGTTACAAAATATTTTTAAATTTTCAACTAAAAATTCTTTTAAATTTTTTTTTACAATTTCTAGCAGTGGCGTAGCTAAGGGGGGGCAAGAGGGGCGTCCGCCCCGGGCGCCGAGGCCTAGGGGCGCCAAATCGAGAGAAATTGTTATATATCTATATTGGGGTGGGGGCGCAAAATTTCTTGCTGGCCCCGGGCGCCAAAAAACATAGCTACGCTACTGATTTCTAGTAGCCACTGGTGTTTTTTAAAGTTGTTTGAAATATGCATGTTTCCAATCTTTGTAATTAACATCAAATAATCTTTGATAGCTATTTTAGAATAATATATTTGAAGAGAGCTTGAAGAAAGTTACTTCTTCAAAATCCTATTTTCTGGAAAAACATTTGAAATCTGCTCTCGTCGATACTATGAATTTTTAACTGTAAAACTTTTTAGTCTAATTTCTTCGTTTTTATACATGTTAGTGCATGAGAATTTTTGATATTGTAGAATTTTTCGTAAGGAAAATTTCTATTGAATGCTTAATTTTGAATGCTTAATTTTGATTTTCTATTTCACTCTTGACAACGTTACGTACGTTTTTAAGCCAACTGGTGCCTATATATCCTCAATATCTACAACTGCTTCATCTAATGTTAAACCTTGGGATTTATGAATTGTGACAGCAAAAGCTAACTGCAGAAGAAATTCTTTCCTTGAGAAATTTATGCTTCCTATTTCCAGAATTCAATTATTGGGGGAATTGGTACGCATCAATTCTTATAAGTTAAATTACTGTAGTATTCAAATTTATCCATGATTATTCGCGATATCTGGTCTGGTGGCTTGTGAATTTCTTTAATACGTGCAACAAAATCTAAAGTCCCGTTCACTAAACCCTTTTCGGTCCACAAATAAGAACGTAACATTACTTTCGATACAAATGATAAAGTAAGAAATGGTTGAAGTCCATTTGTCATTTCTGAATCGGCCAACTTTTCCTTTAGTACATTTATAAAGAGTTTGAATCGAGGCAACAAGTTCACGCAATTCTTTTAATTTTTCATTTATATAACAAATTTAACAATAAATTTTATTTGTTTACAATTCTTTTGTTGCCACTTTACAAAAAAAAAAAAAATCCATAATACAATTCTTTTAAAATGTTTAAGTGTCATCTGTGCAAACGATTTTGCGGAATAATAAAAACATGTTTTATTTATTAAATTAATCATGATTTTATCTATAATTATTTACTCCATGATTTATATTTTTTTTCTGAAAATATACGCGTTTCATTTTTTATTTATTTGCTAAAATGCGTCCGTATTGGAAATGCATGTAAAATAAATTAATTAAAATAATAATTTTTTAACGTTTTACTGTAAAAAAATTATATTCTGCAAATCTACAGACCATCTTTTATTTTTGTGTTTAATTTGAAGTCAAAATATTGAATAGTTTTTTTGTAAAGTGTACGACAAATTGTAATTTGAGTGGCCTAGTAGAAAATTCGCTTCGCTCATCCTAATTACAGTATGTATTCATGTAAATTATTAAATTTTAAGAAAATTGCATATTTGTCTCTTAGTTGAATAACTAATAAAAGTAGAATGGTGAAAAAAAGATAATTATTGAAAACCCGTGCAATAACAGACTTGACATTTTATAACGATGCACTATGTTGAAAATGGCTGTTTTGAATTTTCTAAAATTTTGAAGGAAATTGCTTTATGGGCTCAACTAGCACATTCCTTTTTTTTTCCTGTAACAGGTGAGGTAAAAATGTTTTTAATGATTTCTGAAAATTAAGGACAAAGAGTTTTTTGAAATAAAAATTCCTTCCTCATTATAGTTTTGTTCCCGTCTTTGAAAACTTCACAATAATTCTTGCGTTAAAAACTTTGGATTTTATTTTTTCCATATTAATCATAATATGGGTAACTTGCGTTTACCCATTTTGTAACTTTTTTACTTTCTTCTTTATTATCAGCGACATTTCAATTTTCTATTCAAACAAAAATTCTTCTAAATGTAAAAAAAAATCGTAAATATATATACAGTGGCGGCCAAAAGTTTCCGACCAGCAAAAATTTTTTAGTTAATTTGAAAGTATACGCATATGAAGAGGAATCTCAAAGAAATATTTATACCTTTTATTGACATAATATTTAGGAACTCAATTAGGGACTAACACATAATTATTAATAAATTTATTTAACAAAATTAAGCGCAAAGGAAAGAGCATGTTCACAAAAATTTCCGGCCACCTGCGCAAATTTGGAAAAAAATGGTATTGTAATAGAAAATAGCAGTGATCAACAACATTTACAATTAGTATTTTATCACTATACCTTTAGTAATAAGTTACTGTGCAGCCAGAGCCGAAGCTAAGGGGGCGCTATGGGCGGCTCAGCCCCCCCTCCTCTCCCTAAAATATTTTGAGCCCTTCTTGGAAAAGATTCCAAGGTCACTCAATGAATTTATGTTCCAAAAATCCAAATGAAATTCTGTTAAAAAATTTGATTTACTTTTGAGACCCTCTCACAGTTTGCAGAAATATTAAATTTTACCTAAAATAATTGTTTCAACACTCGCTCATCCTATTTCTACATGTGAAGCCAAAATGATATTTAGTTTTCCACAAGTTATACACTCAAAATTTTCATCATATACTTTTCTTTGCATGAAATAAAGCTATTACTACAGTTTAATAAGAAACATAGTACCTACAATACTGTAAATATGCATTAATTTATCTTTCTGCGTCAGAGAGAGAGAGAGAAAAAAAATTATGATCCACTTTACATTCTCTTCACCCCCCCCCCCCCACACACACACACCCTATTGTTCACTTCTAGTTACAGCCCTGTGCGGACCAGCAACGTGACAATGATACAATCATAAGTTAAAGATTGTCTATGGTACTTTTTTTCCAAACTTTTTTTTTTTTTTTGAAATTCCGATTGAGTTAAATTATTTATAGTTCTGCACACGTTTGTCAACTTATTTCCAAAAATTTGCTACTGCATCCATGTCGGGCGTTTGGAATGGCCATTTCAAAAGCGGAATTTTTTGTGTGCGAAAGCCATTGCTTGTCGAGCTTGCATACATTCATTATGTCGTTATCATGTTAAAACAAATAGTTGCAATCATAATTTTTCTTCTAATAAAGCAGCAAATAATCTTGCAAGATATCCTTACTCATTGCATCATACATTTTGCTACAGATTTTAAATAATGGACCAACACTTTTTGAAGAAAGTACTCCCCACATTATAACTGGTCCACCGCCATGCTTCATTGTAAGGAAAACCATACGTCGAATCAGGCCCGTAGCTAAGGGGGCGCTATGGACGACTCAGCCCCCCCTAAAATATTTTGAGCTCCCCCCCCCCCCTCTGGAAAAAATTCCAAGGTCACTCTATGAATTTCTGTTCCGAAAATTCAAATGAAATTCTGTTCAAAAATCTAATTTAGTTTTGAGACCCTTTCACAGATTTGCAGAATTACTAAATTTTATCTAAAATAAGTGTTTCAACACTCCCTCATCCTATTTGTACATATGACGCTAACATGATGTTTAATTTTGCACCAGTTACACACTCAAAATTTTCATCATCATGTAAAAATGAGGTTATTACAACAGTTTAATAAGAAACATAGTATTTACAATGTGAATATGCATTCATTTATCTTTCTGCGTCAGAGAGAGATAAAATAAAATTATGCCCCCCCCCCCTTCCTTTATGGTTCACTTCTAGCTACGGCCCTGCGTTGAATCATATATCTTTTGTTGCTAGATCATCGGACGTAGTGTCTGTCATCATTTCCAAAAAAGTTTGAAATTCGATTGATGGAAAAATAGAGCTTTTGTCCAGTTTTAGTAGAGGTCTGCACGGGCCGGAATTTCCAGACCCGGCCCGGCCCGTAAGAAAGTTATTTCGGCCCGGCCCGGCCCGTTGTAAAACTCAAAAGTTTCGGCCCGGGCCCGGCCCGGCCCGTTTAAATTTTTATATTTTAGGCCCGGCCCGTACAAAAATCAGCGAAAACAGGCCCGGCCCGGCCCGTTTTGGCCCGTTACAATTTCTACGATTTCTAAAAAATTCAGATTTTTATCATATAACTAAGATTCCTTTAAAGAATACTGCATACATATCTATGGAATGGTTTTACAGTATATTTTACAGCAAATACACATTAACATCATTAATGATTACTTAGATTTTTAAGCTTTCAACATTCGAATAAAGATTCATTAAAAAATTAATATGGCTTAGAATAAAAGAAAAAAAAGAAAGCTAAAAACATCGTTAATTTTGAAGCTGTTTAATAAAAGAAGATTTATAAATATATTTCTACATCATTTTAATATAGATTTCAAATCCAAATTCATTCTTAAATTCAAAGAAGCTCCTTTCTGATACATTTCTAAATTCATTTTTTTTCCCTCAGAAACGCATAAGATTAGCAGATATCTTTATTCAGAATCGAATGGCGTTATCCATTTTTTGATACAAGCAATTTAAGAATACTGCAAACAAATAAAATACTGTCATAATTAGCGTTTTGAATAGAATTTCCAGAAGCAATAGCAAGGGAAGGGAGAAAAACCTGCAATCATTTGAGAAACTATTATATCTCAACAAGGTTATACAAGTATTTTATTTACCAAAAATGAAAAACGCTATTCGATTAAAATCCCTTCAATAGTTAGGCTTTTCACTTTTATACTTTTACAATTTAAAATTAATCAGAAAATGTGTCAAACTTTCGCATTATTGAGAAATTAATTTATTTAAAAATCATCAAGAAGTATATATCCGAAGACTAAGCTAACATAAGTTCTTTATCGCTGTTAATAATTTTACAAATCACGTTTTCTGTCAATAATTAAGTCTAGTACCGGTCCGGCCAGTCTATATGTATAAAAATAATGCAAGCGTGATCTCGGACCGGCATGAGTCAGCTAAAAATATATTAAAACGGGTTACACATAATGTAAATCTCCGATGCTGATACACTGCGCATTTTTATATTGATGCTGTCAAACTAGTGTGGCCACATTTATACTTATTCTCGTTAAAACCATTTTCGTTGAAAATAGCTCATATTTTATCGTTTCTGCATAAATCTTCATAAACGGGCCGACAGGCCCGAAAATTTCTTTTATCGGCCGGGCCCGGCCCGTCTGGCCCGCTCAATTTTTTTGCCGGCCCGGCCCGTTTATGTTGTTTGTCGGCCCGGCCCGGCCCGTTGAAAAAACTATTCTAAATCTGCCGGACCGGTCCGGCCCGTTAGAAAATTTGAAACGATTCCGCCGGGTACGGGCCACGGGCCAAGCCCGGGCCCGTGCAGACCTCTAAGTTTTACAATATTTTTTACATTTACCAAAAAAAAAAAAAAAAAAAAAAAAAAAAAACGACAAACACGGCACCTTGTGTAGTTTCTAAATAAGAGATTTCGAAAGTTTGGTGCGTTTGAGAGCAAAAATGAATTTAAAAATCAATCAGAAAATAAGCATTTTAGTTTGGAATTCACCCTTAAGGGTGTATTTCGATCCAAAGTGCCTTTTTCTGATTTATTTTTAGATTCATTTTTTCTCTCAAATTCACCAAACTTTCAAATTCTCTTATTTAGAAACTACACAAGGTGCCGTAAATGTCAATTTTTTGATAAATGTAGGAAATGTCGCAAAAAAATGCTGTCAAAAATGGCGTTTTGGACAAAATTTTCCGGAGCGGGAGGTCTGCGAACGAAAAAAAGAGCATCCTGAGAAAATAATTGCTTATAAATCAAATTCTAATTAACTCAGCGAAAAATTTTTTCACACGGCATTTTCTACATCATTTCAAAAATCACCCCAGCAAGTTTCATGTTTCTACTTTTAAAAATGAGTCTAAAATGTATCGGAAAATTTCGAGCTGTTGAAGGTGGAAAATCATTTTTTCGAATACACCCTTAAAGGATCCTATGTGTCAGAAAGTAGCTTCTTTGAATTTGATAGCTACAGTCTTAGTTACAGCAATCAGTCATGAAGATTTGAAAATCAAAGTGATGACGCCATTGTCAAAGAAAAAAACAAAAACAAAATAAAAAAAAGAAATTATGACAGACAAAAAGAAGAATTCGCCGCTTACAACTGCTGAAAGATTAGATTAAAGCGAGAACAATCACTGCTGCCAAAACGCGACACCAGAACCATCACTAATAAAACAGAAAGCAGAACAACCGGATTTTTACTCCATGCTTTCAGCAGCAGAGACGAGAAATTAAAAGAAGAAAAAAAAAACGTTCTAAAGAATCTGTGCAAGCCGGCTTAGTAAGTTGCGAAAACTGAAGAAATCCTGAATATCGTTAAAAGACGGACCACCCAGGCGGGGGTTAGTCTGATTGGTGATTTTAATACCCGATGGAATTAATTAAAGACTTTTGTATGGAGAGGGTTCTGGCATTTTTGTAAGGATTTTGATTAAATAAATAATAAAAACATACATGGCACCCAATCAGAGTAAGGTTCAATTGTTATCTGCATTATTTATTTATTTATTTTTGATTTTCTCTATGACTTAAAGTTAAATTAAAATAATAATAATAATGTAATAACACCAATAATTTCGAACAGCGACTTTTATGAACTCAATCAACAATGAAGTAAAGGACCACCCAGACGGGGATGTTCCGTGTCTGACAAAAAGGAGAGGAACAAGTATTCCATAAAACATTCAATTTTTCGCAGTCGATTTTTAGTGACATCGATTCAAAATTGAACAACTGGAATGAGATTCAAAACTCTCTTGGCTTTAAAAAAAGAAACTGGTTAGATTTTTCTTAATATATTGTCAAAGTGGGCATTTTGAACACAATTTCAGCGCGAAAGAAGAAAAATCGCTCTAGGAAGGGTGTATCAAATGATCCAAATCGTTTCTAACTCGATTGACAATTTATGGATTAAAAAAAACTGAAAAACACTTCGATTTCAAATCGCTTCCTTGGCAACTATTTTATATCTTTCCGTTGGAAAAGTTATTTGTTGATGTGTCAAAACGTTCTACGCTTGTTGAGCTGATCAGTTAGCTTAAGGGTGTATTCGAAAAAACGCTTTTCCACCTTCAGCAGCTCGAATTTTTCCGATAAAATTTCAGGCACATTTTTAAAAGTAGAGACATGAAATTTGCTGAGGGGATTTTTGAAGGGACATATAAGATGCCGTGTGATGTCTTTTTACGCTCAATTCATTAGAATTTGATTTATAAACAATTACCTTATCAGTATGACCCTTTTTTTCGTTTCCAAAACTCCCGCTTGGGAAAAATCAGTTCGAAATGCCGTTTTTGATTGCTTTTTTATTGCAACATTTTCTGCATTTATCAAAGAGTCGGCAATCATGGCATCTTGTGTACTCTCTAAATAAGAGATTTTGAAAGTTTGGAGCATTTGAGAGCAAAAATAAATTCAAAAATAAATCGGAAAATAAGCAGTTTGAATCGAAATACACCCTTAATATATTTCAATAAGAACAATTTCGTTTAAAATAGATTCCACTTAAAGATTTAGAGACTTAAAAGTTTTAGAGAGGAATGAAGAAAAAAAAAAATTTAAAATCCCAAAAATTTAAAGAGTTTTAATTTTGGTTGCAAAATATTGGCATCACACCCTTCCCTTCTCCTCTATACATTTGTAATTACGTAATACTTTTAGAAGAAGTTATCTATACTAATTTTATATAAAAATAAAATTAGTATTAGTATAGTATACAAACTATTTTAAATTTTATATAGAAATAAAATTAGTCTGTATACTAATTTTATATAAAAATAAAATTAGTATACAAACATTTATAAAATATTTCTATTTTGACCAATTAAGATGTTTCAAAGAATACAGTGAAATAATCGTTCTCTATATAAAAGCGGTGAAGTGTTGATGCAGCAAAAGTTTCAAATCTTTAACAATGTATACTAATTTTATTTTTATATAAAATAAGTATTTTTCAACAGTAAAATATTCAATAGTGTATACGCAAAAAAACCCACACATATATTTTGAAACTCGGGCACAGTGGCTTTATGTTTTTACACCCATAATTTCCAATCCAAACAGCGACTTTTATGAACCCAATCTACAATGAAGTGAAGGACCACCCAGACATAGGGATGTTCCGCTTCTTTACAAAAGGGACAGTTCGTGGGGAGGGGAGAAGGGGGAGTATTCCATAAAAACATTCGATTTTTCGAAGACGATTTTTAGTGACATAGATTCAAAGTCGAGCAGCCGGAATGGCATTCTTCATTCACTCTCTTGGCTTTTTTAAAAAAGAAACTGGATTAGCCGGAAGGTAGCAAGCAGATCTTTGGCTGCTTGTCTTGCAACCGCCAAACAAGCTGAGATAGCGATCGTCGCGATGTTCGATATTTAAAGAGATTCGAGATAAGGCGCGATGGTTTGTTACGCAGGTGAATTTTTTTTGCTACTTGTGTATTATTTTTGCCACCAAAAATAATCGCCAAAAATAGTTGACGTTTCGTCACCTAAGAAAAATAAAGTTCTATCCAGGGGTGTAGTGGAGGTTATACATGGGTATACGCCGTATACCCTCTGGATTTCTTAATGAAGTTCTGTATACTCTCTGTTTCTCAAATAAAGCATTAGCGTATACCCTATCTGTGAACAATCATGTTATCAGAGTATACCCTTTGCCTATACCGTATACTCACTGCTTTTTTTACACCTACAACACTGGTTCTATCAGTGTTTTTGAAAAAATTGATCGATATATAAAGCTTCTATTTGTATCTACTATGAAGGCATTTTTGCATCAAAATTATGTTATATATACTTTACGTATGACATTACAGTTATATTATGACATTATTTTAATCTAGAATTGCCTTCATGGATACAAATAGAGCATTTCTATATCGGTAATTCAATTTTTTGAAAAACACACATAGAACCTTAAGGGTGCATTTCCGATTCAAACTGTTTATTTTCCGATTTATTTTTGAATTGATTTTTGCTCTCAAATGCACCAAACTTTCCAAATCTCTTATTTGGAAAGTATACAAGGTGCCGTGATTGCCGATTCTTTGATAAAGACAGAAAATATTGCAAAAAAAGCAATCAAAAACGGCATTTCGGACTGATTTTTCCCAAGCGGGAGTTTTGGGAACGAAAAAGTCCTTCCGGCAATGCCGGGAGGAAGAGGTAGCTTTCATATACTTGTATATTTATTTATTTATTTTAAAGTAAGTTACATTTTTCAAAAATACTAAGCTCAAATTAGTGGAAATAATCTTATAAAATTAGTGATTTTATAAGATTAAATACTAGTTTTTGTCAAGACTGAGTAATCCTAGGAATTTTTAGAAATTAGTCATCTTTTATTCAACCTGGTTTTATTTTAAGCGATTTAGAGAGTCACCAAATTCCACGATATCATAAAGTGTATGCCATTAAAGCAACATGATGGATCGTTCAGATCAGACCGTTTCAAAATGTCAGCCATAAGCAAAATTCAAAGTGCTATAACTCAATCATTTTTTAAGATATAGACAAAATAAAAAGTGTTCTGGATTCGTTGTTTTAAGTTTTAACACGCAAAAGAAAAATATTTTTCAACTTTTAATTTTTTCGCATTTAATTTTAAATTTTAAATTTTTCAGAAAATTTAAAATGGCCACCATTTTGAAACAAAATGGTGGATGATGCTGGCCAACGAACTCGGCCGAGACATTTGTATGTACTATGTACATACCAAGTTTCATTGAAATCGGTTCATAAATACGCGTGTTATCACGTGACAAAAATCAGATCGTTTCAAAATGAGATAAGAAAAATATAAGAAAATAATAAATTCAAAGAAAAAAATAAATAAGAAGAAAAGTTCAAAGAAAATTCAAAGGGCATAATAAGAAAAATTCAAAGGGCTATAACTCAATCATTTTGTAAGATATAGACAAAATAAAACGTGTTCTGGAATCGTTGTTTTAAGTTCTAACACGTAAAAGACAATTAATTTTCAACTTTTGATTTTTTCGCATTTAATTTTAAATTTTAAATTTTATAAAAAATTTAAAATGGCCACCATTTTGAAACAAAATGGCGGATGATGCTGGCCAACGAACTCGGTCGAGACATTTGTATGTACTATGTACATACCAAGTTTCATTCAAATCGGTTCATAAATACGCGTGTTATTACGTGACAAAAATCAGATCGTTTCAAAATGTCAGCCATAAGAAAAATTCAAAGTGCTATAACTCAATCATTTTTTAAGATATAGACAAAATAAAAAGTGTTCTGGAATCTTTGTTTTAAGTTTTAACACGTAAAAGAAAAATATTTTTCAACTTTTAATTTTTTCGCAATTAATTTTAAATTTTAAATTGTTTTTAAAAATTTTAAATGGCCGCCATTTTGAAACAAAATGGCGGATGATGCTGACCAACGAACTCGGTCGAGACATTTGTATGTACTATGTACATACCAAGTTTCATTCAAATCAGTTCATAAATACGGTTATCGCATGACAAAAATCAGATATATATATATATATACATACATACATATATATATATATATATATATATACAGGGTGATTCCAAATTTTTTTTACAATAAAAGAGGGGTGATAGTACACATCAAGACAAACAATATTAAATAGGAGACCAAGGGTCCAAAACGTTTTCCTAAGGAGATAGCCGCCATTAAAGTTTAGGGACCAAAATTTCAAATAGACATAAAAAACGGAAAAATCGGTCGATTGATTTGCGGTTTTCACTAAAATTATTCTTTATGTCGGCATTTTCTTAAAATTAAATTATAAAGATAAATTTCAAAAAATACCGATAGAGGGCGCTTTAGACTTTGGAGTAACGAACATTTATTTTTTGCCGGTATGTTTTGCATCTCATTAAATGTTTTCGTAAGTTTACACTCAAACTTAAATTTGAGCTCAAAATCTGTAGTTGGGAGTGGTTAAGTAACACAAACTGAGCTGTGTTCAGAGGGTTCAAATTTCAAATGATTAAAAAAAACGGAAAAATTGGTCGATTGATTTGCGGTTTTCACTAAAACTATTCTTTATTTAGGTATTTTCGTGAAAATAAATTATAAAGATAAATTTTAAAAAATGCCGATAGAGGACGCTTTGGACTTTGGAGTAACGAACAACTATTTTTTGCCGTTATTGTTTTTATTTCTTTAAATGATTTAGGAAGGTTAGACTTAAACTTAAATTTTGAGCTGAAAATCTGAATAGTAGGGAGTGGTTAACTAGCACAAACTGAACTGTGTTCAAGGGGGAGGGGTGGTTCAAATTTAAAGTAATTATAGAAAATGGAAAAATTGGTCGATTCGTTTGTGGTTTAAAATAAAACTATTCTTTAAGTCAGTATCTTCTTGAAAATAATTTTTAAAGATAAATCTCAAAAAATTCCGTCAGAGGGAGCTTTAAACTTCAGAGTAACGAATTCATTTTAACCATTATTTTTTGGTTCTATTTAAATGCTTGCAAAAACATTTTAAATGTTCTCGGAAGCTTAGATTTAAACTTAAATTTTGAGCTCAAATCCTGAATCGTTATGAGGAGTTAAGAAGCGCAAACTGAAGTGTGTTCAGGAGTTAAAATTTAACCCTCTTTCCTCCTCGAGCACAATTCAATTTTTCACTACTTAAACACTTCCAACGATTCAGAATTTCAGCCCAAAATTTAAGTCTATGCATTTGAAAGCATTTAATGAGATAAAAAAAATAACAGTTAAAAATAGTTGTACGCTACTCCAAAGTCTAAAGCGCCCTCTATCGGCATTTTGTGAAATTTATCTTTAAAAATTATTTCCAAGAAAACACTGATTGATCAAGAAAACTGCTGATTTAAAAATTAGTTTTAGCAAAAACCGCAAAGGAATCGACCAATTTTTCCGTTTTTTACAATTATTTAAAATTTGAACCCTCTGAACACAGCTAAGTTTGTCTACTTAACCACTCCCAGCTATTCAGATTTTGAGCTCAAAATTTAAGTTCAAGGCTAAGCTTACGAAAGCATTTAATAAGATGCAAAAAATAACGCCAAAAAGAGTGTTTCGTTACTCCAAAGTCTAAAGCGCTCTCTATCGGCATTTTTTGAAATTTATCTTTATAATTTATTTTCACGAAAATACCTAAATAAAGAATAGTTTTAGTGAAAACCGCAAATCAATCGACCAATTTTTCCGTTTTTTATAATCATTTGAAATTTGAACCCTTTGAACACAGCTCAGTTTGTGTTACTCCCAACTACAGATTTTGAGCTCAACATTTAAGTTTGAGTCTAAGCTTACGAAAACATTTAATGAGATGCAAAAAATACCGGCAAAAAGTAGTTGTTCGTTACTCCAAAGTCTAAAGCGCCCTCTATCGGCATTTTTTGAAATTTATCTTTGTAATTTAATTTCAAGAAAATGCCGACATAAAGAATAATTTTAGTGAAAACCGTAAATCAATCGACCGATTTTTCCATTTTTTATGTTTATTTGAAATTTTGGTCCCTAAACTTTAATGGCGGCTATTTCCTTAGGATAACGTTTTGGACCCTTGGTCTCCTATTTAATATTGTTTGTCTTGATGTGTACTATCACCCCTCTTTTATTGTAAAAAAAATTCGGAATCTCCCTGTATATATATATATATATATATATATATATATATATATATATATATATATGGTTATATATGTATATATATATATATGTCAACATTTGAACGGAGGGTGGTTTTGGGGTCTGGGGGTCATGATCGGTGAAAATATACCAAAATTTTCCGGAAGTGCTTTCCTCCGGACGGCTGCAATAGGTAGCTTTTTACTTTTTGTAATGAAAGCTACCTAAAAGGGTCATACTGATAAGGTAAATTACTTATAACTCCGGTTCTAATGAATTGAGCGTAAAAAGACATCACGCAGCACCTTATACGTCCCTTCAAGAATCCCCTCAGCAAATTTCATGTTGCTACTTTTAAAAATGCGTCTGAAATTGTATTGGAAAATTTCGAGCTGTTGAAGGTGGAAAAGCGTTTTTTCGAATACACCTGTCGGACGTTCCCCTCAGTCCACACAACTTTGAAGAATGTCCGTGGTAGATATAGCTGCCACCACCGATATTATAGGTGATATCGGTCACCCACTGTGAGATTGGTGTAAATGAAGACTTACGCTAGTAACTGAATTATCAGTTTATTAAGAATATATGTACACACAAAATACGCTATTTACAAATATATACAACTACAACTCGGATATAGTTGATCCGGTTCAACATTAAATTAGATACCGTAAAGATTGGTTGTGTACTATTCCAATTACACTTTCCACCTCACACTCAATACACGTTAAATTCACTTTTTTGGAGCTCAACCTTGAGTCTCCCAACACAAGTATACTGGGCCTGCACTTCTTAGCCCAGAGCACTAAACACCAGGACGTCTGTGTCCTTTGCGTACCAGAAAACGCACACTTTACGCTCTTCCACACAGAGCAACATCTAGGTACGAAACCTAGGTACCGAATGAATGATCTGAGACAAAATCGCCCTCTCAACTCAGGGGGTCACACAAATGCCAACCCCCTCTGGAGCTTCCTCATTGGGCACCTTCCTTCACTCCTTTCTTGCCTAGTGACATGCTGCTAATCTGCTCATCATCCGCATACTTCATTGACAGATGGACATGCCTCTCAGCTATCTCCTTTCTCTTACACACCACCTGTAAAGGATTATCTGGCAATTCCCCTTTTCACAAAGAAGGAATGTCACCTTGGAAATTCTGTACACAACCATACAATACAAAATATTCAAATAGAGAAAGAGTAGACATTACATTCTTTAGCACAGGTGCTATCAGATCCTGACAACACCCTTAAGGGTGTATTTCGGTTCAAACTGCTTATTTTCCGATTTATTTTTGAATTCATTTTTGCCCTCAAATACACCAAACTTTCAAAATCTCTTGTTTCGAAAGTACGCAAGGTGCCGTGATTGCCGATTCTTTGATAAATGCAGAAAATATTGTAAAAAAAAGCAATCAAAATTTCGAACCGATTTTTCCCAAGCGGAGAGTTGTGAACGAAAAAAAGGGTCCTACTGATGGTCCTACTCAAATTCTAATGAATGGAGCGTAAAATGACATCACACGGCACCTCATACGTCCCTTCAAGAATCCCCTCAGCAAGTTTCAGGTTTCTCCGTTTAAAAATGTGTTTGAAATTGTATCGGAAAATTTCGAGATATTGAAGATGGAAAAGCGTTTTTTCGAATACACCCTTAAGGCCAAAACAGATCTGACCACTCTGAAGTTGAACTGAATTCCTGGAACTCTTTTCTTTTCTCCCCACTTGTGGTTTACTTACAATAGGAAACGGGGGGAGATACAATGGCCAGGGGGATCACTATCTTAACCTGTTATAATTTATTTTTAAACCCTACTGAAGCGAAAGATTCTTGTGGTACACTTGGATTGAACTTGAACTACAAAACTCATTAAGATCAAACTCGCCGGGAGGGGACATAAAACGTACCGACTAAGTTCAACTTAAGTGTGTATTCGAAAAAACGCTTTTCCATCTTCAACAGCTCGAATTTTTCCGATACAATTTCAGACACATTTTTAAACGGAGAAACCTGAAACTTGCTGAGGGGATTCTTGAAGGGACGTATGAGGTGCCGAGTGATGTTTTTTTACGCTCAGTTCATTAGAATTTGAGTTATAAACAATTATCTTCTGAGTATGACCCCTTTTTTCGTTCTCAAATCTCCCGCTTGAGAAAAATCGGTTCGAAATGCGGTTTTTGATTGCTTTTTTTACAATATTTTCTGCATTTATCAAAGAATCGACAATTACGGCACCTTGTGTACTTTCCAGATAAGAGATTTTGAAAGTTTGGTGTATTTGAGAGCAATAATGAGTTCAAAAATAAATCGGAAAATAGGCAGTTTGAATCGAAATACACCCTTAATGTATTGCAGTCTGCTTATTCTCAGGTGACAATTTGCCAATCTTGTTTTGTCGTTGCCCTATTACATTCAAAGTAGTAATTTCAACCACTGTTCTCAACTACTTTGCTTAACAAACAGTATACGTCTTGACACATTCACAAATTCACCTTTCAGAGGGCGAAGATATCAAATTCCAAAGCAAGACGTATATGTGGTAATGACCATGGAAGTGATTTGGAATCTACTTTATTGCTCACGTGGCAAGCCGATTTTTCACTCCGTTGGGACTTGGTTTTTCTTCTCTTCCGCGAAAAGTCAGATTGAAACGCTCATTCTGACACTATTTTCTGAAAAATGTATTGTGTTCCTAAAAAAGGGGGAAACTGAGTGAAATTCGATAGTTTCTGAAAAACAATACCCGCTTGTTTCATGTAATTCCGAACAAAACTAAATGAAAACTTGTGTCACAAAATTGCCTTTTTAGGTGCGTTTGTAATTATGTAAATACGTAGCACCTATTGTTGTCGCTCAGTCCGTCCGTCTGTCTGTCCGTCTGTCCGCATATAACAACGTAAAAACTACCCAACCGAATCGATTGAAATTTAAAATACATAATTATAACATAATTTTGTCGAGTCATTTCAAATTTTATGAAAATCGGATGGATAGATCAATTACAGGGACATTCAAAAGGATTCCGTTACATTACGGTCAATAGGGGAAAAAGTTTTAAATGCATTTTAATCGTTTGAAATTTAAAACATATAATTATTGCGTAATTTTGTCGAGTCATTTCAAATGTTATGAAAATCGGATGCATAGATCAATTACAGGGACATTCAAAAGGATTCCGTTACATTACGGTCAATAGGTTAAAAAAGTTTTAAATGTATTTTATGTTAGCGATAATTTGCATAACATATTAATTGCATGAGTACGCCCTCATCAGTTTTACTAAAAAAACTGTTATTAACAGAAAAAGCCAGGTAAGATTGACTTACCTTCAATTAGTTTTCATCTCAGGGCAGGCCGTCGCTAGATTCGTATTGTAGTATCCTTATGTGGTATCCACTTGTTATAACGCAAAGTTATGAAGACACGAAAAACACTGCACCATTTAGAAAAAAGAATATTATATTAAACTTGGTTAAAAATTTACGGAGCATTCACAAAAAGCTCCTTTCTCTGTTGTTACATTTTGAAATCTGTGAAAAATACAAGAAAAATTATTATTATGTTACAATGAAAAACAAAATTTATTATTTGAATGTTTATATCGTGAAAGTAATTTAATGTTTATTGATGACAATGTCCTTGATAGTTAATTATCACTTATTTACTATAAATCAATTTCATTATTTGCAGATTATACTCTTTTTGTAAACAACTGAAGGTTATGTTGCGTATGATTACTGTTCTTTCACTTTCGATAAAAGAAAAATTGTTCTTGCTAAAATCATTTCCTGGTTGCTCTTTAATTATGCGATGATTGATGGAAAACAATTTAAGTCTTTTGTTTATTGTTTTCCGTAATCTTCATTTAGAGTTTACATTATAATGTTTTTAACAAACCCCCCCTTAAACTCTCAATGGAGATTATCCAGTAGTTTGAGTTTGTTTCTATTTTCTATGTATTCAGGTTTGGGTTCCGGTTTTGTAAGGATGTCGGCAATCATTGATTTGCTTGGACAATAATGTAGTTGGATTATTCCGTTTTCTTTAAGCTGTTTAATTACATGATACTTGATATCAATGTGCTTTGTTCTGTTGGAGTATTTTCCAGATTCTGTCATCTTTATGCAAGAGATGTTATCTTCGAAAATAGTAATTGGCAATTGTTGTGGTACGCCAAGATCTTCTAATAATTTTAATAACCACGTTAATTCTTGCGTAGCACTGGCCGCTGCTACAAACTCTGCTTCTGCAGAGGATTGTGCAATGCAGGTTTGCCTTTTCGTGATCCACATTATAGGATTTTTTCCTAGTAAGAATAAATTTCCTGTAGTTGACCTTCTTGTCTTTAAATCACCCCCCCAATCCGAATCACTATATATTTCCAAGATCGGTGGTTCTTGTGTGCTGATAACCAAATTTAGGTTTTTTGTTGAATTTAGGTATCTTATAAGTCTTTTTACTCCTTTCCAGTCCGATTCGGAGGGGGTTTCGTTTTTTCTGCTTAAAATGTTTACAGCTACAAGTATGTCTGGTCTTGATATCGTGGCGATGTATAACAATGCACCTATTGCTTGACGGTATTTCGTGTTGTTTGGCATTTGTTTACCTTCATCATTTAATCGCTGAAATCCTACCTCCATTGGAGTGCTGTATGGTTTAGATTCTGTTAAGTTGAATTTTTTTGCTACTTCTTCTATCTTTGCAGTTTGATTCAGTTTGAATCCATTCTGCGTTTTTTCTATTTTTATTCCGAGGTAGTTGTTTATTTCTCCTAAATCTTCAAGAGTATATTCTGTTTTCAATTTATTTATTATATCTTTTATCTGGTCATCATTTCCTGCAATGAGTATATCATCGACATACACTATGATGTAAATACTATTTTCCCCTTGTTTTTGTATGAATAAACAAGTGTCTGCTGTACTTTGTGTGAAGTTTAATTCTTTAAGTGTTTGGGTAATTTTTATATACCAAGCTCGTGCTGCTTGTTTTAGGCCATAAATTGCCTTTTCCAATCTACACACTTTGAAAGGTTCTTTTGTGTCTATGTATCCTTCAGGCTGAGACATATATACCTCTTCTTCCAGTTCTCCATGTAGGAAAGCTGTTTTAATGTCAATGTGATGTATTTTTAACTTATGATATGCTGCGGCAGTTAAAAAGCTTCTGAGTGTCGTGTGTGACACCACTGGCGCATATGTTTCGTCATAGTCTATCCCGTATTTTTGTCCGTAACCCTGAGCTACGAGCCTAGCCTTGTATCTTTTTATTTTTCCAAATTCATCATATTTTGCTTTAAATGTCCATTTTGATCCGATTACTTTAGCTCCTTGTGGTGGATGCACTAATGTCCATGTTTTGTTTTCTTTAAGTGAATTTATTTCCTCTCGCGTCGCATCGATCCAGTTCCTTTTTTCGTGTGGGTTCTCAAGATTTATCATTTCTTGCCAACTTTTGGGCTCATATATCGGATTGTGCCGGACTGCATAAGCAAATCTGTCCGGTGGTACTCCTTTATTTTCCCTTTCGGATCTTCTAACGTGTTGTGTTTGTGAAGATGTGGATGGTGTATCCGTATCGATGTTTTCTGGTGTTAGATTTAGTTCCATTACATTTTTTTCCTTCTGCTGAGCCTGTTTTTTGATTTCAGACTTTGAATCATTTGTGTTTGTATTTTCATTAGTGTTTGCGTTATCTATTTTGTTTTCGATAAATTTTACTGATCTAGCTAGTATGACTCTTCCATCACTGGTGTAGATTCTGTACCCTTTAGAGCGATTGTCATATCCGACGAAAGTGCCCTTTTCTGCTCTATTATCAAGTTTTCCTCGTTTAAATTTATGTATATAGGCATATGCGGTACAGCCGAAAACCTTTAAATATTTTATGTTTGGTTTTCTACCTAGCCAAAGTTCATATGGTGTGGTGTTGATGGATTTAGAAGGTAGTCGATTTTGCAAATGGTTTGCGGTACATATGGCCTCTCCCCATAATTTATGTGGGAGATTTGCTTCGTTTAGCATGCTCCTAGTCATATCCAGAAGCGACCTGTTTTTTCTTTCTGCAACCCCGTTCTGACTTGGAGAATATGGGACGGTAAGTTGGTGTTCTATGCCATTATACTTTAGGTACTTTTCAATTTCGTCATTTATATATTCGCCGCCATTGTCGGATCTGATCGCAGTTGGCATTTTACCAAATTTATTTTTAACTGTAGCGATGTATTCTTTTAATTTTTCAAACGCGTCACTCTTATTTGATATTAGGTAAATTATACAAAACCTCGAAAAGTCATCGATGAAAGTGATGAAATATCTTTTCCCCCCTATAGTGGGTGTGTTTATAGGGCCACATACATCAGTGTGAATTAATTCTAGTCTTTCTTTGGCTCTATATGCTCCTGATTTTGGGAATGGTGTTTCGTTTGTTTTTGATTGAATGCATACCTCACATACATTGTTGTGTTTACATTTATTTATCGTTACACCGCTTACTAATTCTTTAGACACCATGTTTTTTATTGTGTCGTAATTTCTATGGCCCATTCTTCTGTGCCATAAATCTATACAATTTGCATTTGTGCAATTATACGTTACATTTGTGTAGTAGCTGCTATTTTCATCTTCATTTACGTGTATTTCATACAAATTGTTTTTTAATTTACCTTGGAGTATTGTTTCACCTTTGTGTGTAATGTTGCACCTATCCCTTTCAAAATGTACCTGGCATCCGTTTTTTGTTGCCCTGCTAACTGATAACAGATTGGTTTCAATATCTGGTACGAACAGAACATCCCTTAGTGTTACTTGTTTATTATTTTTTCCGGTTTGAATAACAACTTCACCTGATCCATATGAAATCAATTTGCTACCGTTTGCTACAGTGACATTTGTTTCAACATTGTTTGTTATTTTTGTAAACATTTCTTTTGAGTTTACGATATGGCTGGAACTTCCGCTATCTACAATAAAGGTTTTTTTGTTATCAGGTTGCTCTGTAAGTAAGGCTACATCATTTTTTTCATATACAGCATTTTTTCTGCCTTCAGTGTTTTCTTCAAAACATAGCGAAGTGGAATGGTTTTTAGTTTTATTTTGCTTGTTTTGAGTGTAAGTGTTATTATTTTTCCCTTTTAGGAACCAACATTCTTTATTTGTGTGGTTTTTCATTTTACAGTGTGAACAATATTTGTTCATTCTTTTATGATCAGAGTTGACAGATTTTCCTTGAGCTTTATATGCTCTGGTGTTATTTTCTGAATTTTCAGAGCTTTCCGTTCGGCGGATATATTCATCCGTTAATTTATTTTTTATAAATAGTACTGTAAGTTCAGGTTCTGGACGGGCCTCAAGAGCCGTCACTAATGTATCGTAAGAAGGGGGAAGTGAACACAATAGTAATGCGGAAATATGGGAATCTGTGATGTTTTCTCCTATGGCAGATAGTTTATCCACAATTTCTAGAATTTTAGTAATGTGGGCTATCATGTTACCACCTTCATTTAGTTTTGTGCTGTACAGTTTTCTTAATAAGTACAGCTTGCTGGAGAGATTGGATCTCTCATGAATTTGTTTTAGAGTGTCCCATGTTTCCCGCGCCGAATTCAAATTTTTAACGTGTACTATTTGACTATCTTCAATACTGAGATTAATTAACGCTCTGGCTTTCCTGTCTTTTTTGGCCCAATCTGTGGTTATGGGGGTTGGAACCTCTTCCGTAATAACGTCAATTAAGTCTTCACGAATTAAAAGCATTTCAATTTTAAATCGCCAATTTGAGTAATTATTGGCATTTAGTTTTTCAATTGTTGTGCTGTCTTTTACAGTAGCCATGATATTGTTATAGAAAAGTTTTTTTTTTTTTTTTTTTTTTTTTTTTTTCTTTAGAGTTTGCTAAATTGTTTAATTATGGACTGCCTGACCTGATTTTGTTTTTATTTCTGTCTCATTAATCAAATTGTTAGCGATAATTTGCATAACATATTAATTGCATGAGTACGCCCTCATCAGTTTTACTAAAAAAACTGTTATTAACAGAAAAAGCCAGGTAAGATTGACTTACCTTCAATTAGTTTTCATCTCAGGGCAGGCCGTCGCTAGATTCGTATTGTAGTATCCTTATGTGGTATCCACTTGTTATAACGCAAAGTTATGAAGACACGAAAAACACTGCACCATTTAGAAAAAAGAATATTATATTAAACTTGGTTAAAAATTTACGGAGCATTCACAAAAAGCTCCTTTCTCTGTTGTTACATTTTGAAATCTGTGAAAAATACAAGAAAAATTATTATTATGTTACAATGAAAAACAAAATTTATTATTTGAATGTTTATATCGTGAAAGTAATTTAATGTTTATTGATGACAATGTCCTTGATAGTTAATTATCACTTATTTACTATAAATCAATTTCATTATTTGCAGATTATACTCTTTTTGTAAACAACTGAAGGTTATGTTGCGTATGATTACTGTTCTTTCACTTTCGATAAAAGAAAAATTGTTCTTGCTAAAATCATTTCCTGGTTGCTCTTTAATTATGCGATGATTGATGGAAAACAATTTAAGTCTTTTGTTTATTGTTTTCCGTAATCTTCATTTAGAGTTTACATTATAATGTTTTTAACATTTTAATCGTTTGAAATTTAAAACATATAATTATTGCGTAATTTTGTCGAGTCATTTCAAATGTTATGAAAATCGGATGCGTAGATCAATTACAGGGACAATCAAAAGGATTCCGTTACATTACGGTCAATGGGGAAAAAGTTTCAAATGCATTTTAATGATGTTACATTTATTCGAACATAATAGAATTGGCATGAATCTATGAAATATATACTAAAATATGCATTCTGTACAATCTGTGAGGCAAAGAATTTTTATTATTAAATTACAGGGCCACACAAAAGTATTCAACTATATAATGCTATACGGGGAAACATAATTTGGTACGTGTTTTAATTATATTCAAGTATTTCACATTTTATGAATAAGATATACGTTGCTGAGGTGTAATAAAAATTACTTCCTGCATATTTACAGAAACGTAAAGATTTCGACTACTATACTGTATCCGGAGTACGCTCTACTATATCAGCAAGATCTCAATATTTTTAAAACTTCGTTATCGTACGAACGCACCTCATTTGTTACGTTCACGTGCAATTTCCAACTTGTTTTATTTAAGTTTATAATGGCTATATTATTCAGCCTTAAATCAAAAGAGGAAACTTTGGGAAATATGTTTTAATTTAATTTTATTCGGAAATGTATGAAATTAGCGGATGTTATTGTTCAGAAACAATCAAATCGTACTCAGTTTCCTTTTTTTTTTTTTTTTTTTTTTTTTCTTTTCTTTTCTTTTTTTTTTTTTTTTTTTTTTTTTTTTTTCAAACGTTATAGTTTTTTAGAACAAGCCGTCAAAGAGGACGTTTTGAATTGCATTTCTCGACGAAAGCAGAAATAGCAGTCGACGAAAGTGAGAAAAAAAGGCGTGATCACATGATCAAAAAAGCTTATAACTCAATAGGGAATGGATTGATGAAAAAAATGGAAAATTAAATTAGATTCGAAATCGCTTCCATGGTCAGGTATTGCAATTTTAATAGCTTCTCCGTTGAAAAATTAATTTGTGAATGTGTCAAGGCGTTTTGCCCTTGTTGAGCAAAGCAGTTGAAAATACCCTTAAGGGTGTTCTTAAATCAAAAAGGGCAACTTTGGGACATATGCTTTAATTTATTTTTGTTCGGAAATGCATGACACTAGCAGGTGTTGTTATTCAAAAACTGTCTAATTAATCTCCGTTTTCTGTTTTAGGTAGCTTTCATTACAAAAAGTAATAAAAAGAATACTGCCCAGTTAAACTGATGGCATTGAGCTCACAGGCTACAAATACTAATTGCACATTAAAGCCTTATATTTTCAAGGGTTAATTCCGTTCGAAAAAAAAATTAAGAAGGGGAAACAGCTCTCCCCTTTCCTCTTTCTTTTATACTTAATCATTGAACCTCCTATACTATCAAAGACATGCTTTATCATATAAAAAATCTATATCCAAAATTCAGAGCAAATTAGATAATTCTTAATAAAAACCCATTTAGCTTTTATATAATTTAAAAAGAGTTATCCCCCTCTTTTATACTTAACCATTAAACTTCCAAAACTATTCAGAGATTTGAACGAAATCTGAAAATTCTGCTTGAAAAACCCATTTATATAAATTAAGGGGGGGGGACATTAGAACCCCTGTTCCCCCTATTTATACTTATTCAATGAACACCTAAAAACAGCCACGGACTCGCCTCATCAGAATGATCCTAATCTAAATTTTGAACGAAAACTTAATTCTGCATGAAAATCCCATTTATATCAACTAACGGGGGGGGGGGCATTAGAACCCCTGTTCCCCCTACTTATACTTATTCAATGAACACCTAATAACAGTCACAAAATCGCCTCATCAGAATGATCCTAATCTAAATTTTGAACGAAAACTTAATTCTGCATGAAAATCCCATTTATATCAACTAACGGGGGGGGGGGGGCATTAGAACCCCTGTTCCCCCTATTTATACTTATTCAATGAACACCTAATAACAGTCACGGAATCACCTCATCAGAATGATCCTAATCTAAATTTTGAACGAAAACTTAATTCTGCATGAAAATCCCATTTATATCAACTAACGGGGGGGGGGGGGCATTAGAACCCCTGTTCCCCCTATTTATACTTATTCAATGAACACCTAATAAAAGTCACGAAATTGCCTCATCAAAATGATCCTATATCTAAATTTTGAACGAAAACTCTTAATTCTGCATGAAAAACCCATTAAATCAATTAAGGGGAGGGGCATGAGCCCCCCGTTCCCCCTGTTATACATATCGAATGAACTCCAAAAACTAATCAGGGAAGCGCCTTATCAGGATATACCTATATACAAAATTTCAAGTGGATTCGATATTTTTATCATGAGTTATCGCGTTACGTACATACGAACATACATACAGAACGGACGGGCACATAAGCTCTCAGGCTATGATAGCCTGTGAGCTAAAAAGCTACCTATTGCAGCCGTCCGGAGGAAAAGCACTTCCAGAAAATTTTGGTATATTTTCACCGATCATGACCCCCAGACCCCAAAACCGCCCTCCGTTCAAATGTTGATATATATATATATATATATATATATATATATATATATATATATATATACATATATATATATATCTGATTTTTGTCATGCGATAACTATCGTATTTATGAACCGATTTGAATGAAACTTGGTGTGGACATAGTACATACAAATGTCTCGACCGAGTTCGTTAGCCAGCGTCATCCGCCATCTTGTTTCAAAATGGCGGCCATTTAAATAAAAATTTTAAATTTTAAATTTTAAATTAAATGCGAAGAAATTAAAAGTTGAAAAATATTTTTCTTTTACGTGTTAGAACTTAAAACAACGATTCCAGAACACTTTTTATTTTATTTATATCTTAAAAAAGGATTGAGTTATAGCACTTTGAATTTTTTTTATGGCTGGCATTTTCAAACAATCTAATTTTTGCCATGCTATAACTAATGTATTTATGAACCAATTTAAATGAAATTTGGTATTTACATAGTACATACAAATGTCTCGATCGAGTTTGTTAGCTAGCATCATCCGCCGTCTTGTTTCAAAATGGCGGCCATTTAAAATTTTTTAAAAAATTTAAAATTTAAAATTTAATACGAAGAAATTAAAAGTTGAAAAATATTTTTCTTTTATGTGTTAGAACTTAAAACAACGATTCCAGAACACTTTTTATTTTGTCTATATCTTAAAAAATGATTGAGTTATAGCACTTTGAATTTTTCTTATTGCTGACATTTTTAAACTATCCGATTTTTGTCATGCTGTAACTAACGTATTTATGAAAAGATTTGAATGAAACTTGGTATGTACATAGCACATAGAAATGTCTCGACCGAGTTCGTTAGCCAGCATCATCCACCATCTTGTTTCAAAATGGCGGCCATTTAAATTTCTTTTAAATTTTAAATTTAAAATTAGGTTAAAAAATGTGAGAAATTGAAAAAGATATTTCTTTTGTGTATTTGACCTTGATACAAAGATTCCAGGGCATTTTTTGTTTCATCTGTATCTTTAAAAATGGCTGAGTTATAGCACTTTCAATTTCCAGTGTGGTTGACATTTTGAAACGCGATAATACGCATATTTATAAATTGATTTGGATATAACTTCATGTGTACATAGCACATATCAATGTCTTGACCGAGTTCACTAGCCAACTTCATCCGCCATCTTGTTTCAAAATGGCGGCTATTTACATTTATCAAAAATCTTTTAAATGTATAATGATGTACAAATAAAAATTAGAAATTGAAAAAAATATTCTTTCGAATGTATTTATCTTAATAATGAGTTCCGGAGTATTTTTTGCTTTGTCTTTATCTTAAAAAACGCGAGAGATATAGTAGTTTGAATTTCTAATGTGGATGACATTTTTTAAAAAAACAATTTGCCCACGACAGCACTCGTATATATTAATCTATTTCGATATGAGAGTGCATTTCCACATGAATTAAGATTTCGACCAAGCTCATTGGTTTGTTTTATCCATCATGTTGCTTTAAAATGGCATACACTTCATGATATCGTGGAACTTGGCGACTCTCTGTATCGCTGAAAATAAAACCAGGTTGAATAAAATATGACTAATTTCTAAAAATTCCTATTAATAATTAGTGTTAGTGTCCGCGATTCACGAAGCAGTTCTTTGGTGTCTTTAATTGTAAATAAATTCACACTAATATATCTTTTTGTGTTATATTAACCACTTAAAGGAACATTTAGTAAATTGACAAAACAAAAGACAGGAATTCAGTTTCCTGTTGCGGTTTGCTCCTGGATTAACATATATTATCCAAGTATGCGAAAACAGAAGAGAAATATAAGCACCGTGTGTGCTTTACAAAAACATAAGAGAAACTCTACTCCACACTTAATTCATGTGGAGTCAGTTCGCTCACAGTAAAATATTGTCCTTGAAGTAATCAAGAAAAATGATTTCGCAATCATGTGCAATCAACTACTTATGAATTGCTTTATATAAACAATGATATTAAATTAATTTCATTAATGTCACTTTTGAGTTATAAAGTCATTTATCGTTTATAAATATTATGGTTTTAAAATAAACAGTTAATGTCGTTAATTTCACTTCTGCAATATAGAATTATTTAATGTTTATAAATATTAATGTTTTAGAATAAATACTTTAAGGGTGTATTCGAAAAAATGCTTTTCCATCTTCAACAGCTCGAAATTTTCCGATACAATTTCAGACACATTTTTAAACGTAGAAACATGAAATTTGCTGAGAGGATTCTTGAAGGGACGTATGAGGTGCCAAGTGATGTTTTTTTACGCTCAGTTCATTAGAATTTGAGTTATAAACAATTACCTTATCAGTATGACCCCTTTTTTCGTTCTCAAATCTCCCGCTTGGGGAAAATCGGTTCGAAATGCGGTTTTTGATTGCTTTTTTTGCAATATTTTCTGCATTGATCAAAGAATAGACCATTACGGCACCTTGTGTACTTTCCAAATAAGAGATTTTGAAAGTTTGGTGTATTTGAGAGCAAAAATGAATTCAAAAATAAATCGGAAAATAGGCAGTTTGAATCGAAATACACCCTTAAGCACGTAAACAATTAGTATTGACAAAAACTAGCATTCAATCTTATAAAATCAGCTTTCACTAATTTGAGCTTCGTTTGTTTGAATAATATAACTTAATTTAAAATAAATAATATATAAATAAGTATAGGAAAGCTACCTCTTCCTCCCGGCATTGCCGGAAGGACTTTTTTTTTTCTTTAACACAATAGATCCTTCATAACCAGCCTTCAAAGTTGATGTTTCTGAGCACATTTTTCGACGAAAGCAGAAAAGTAGGAGAAAAACGGACGATCATGTGATCGAAATAGCTTAGAAATATAATATAAAAATATATTAGAAATTAAATGGATAGGTAATTTAAGGGTGTATTCTGACCCAAACTGCCTTTTTTCAGATTTATTTTTAGATTCATTTTTGCTCTCAAATGCACTAAACTTTTAAATTCTCTTATTTGGAAGCTATACAAGGTGCCGTGATTGCTAATTCCTTGATAAATGCAGAAAATGTTGCAAAAAATGAAGTCAAAAACAGCGTTTTGGACCCAATTTTCCGAAGCTGGATATCCGCGAACGAAAAAAAGGGTCACGCTGAGAAAATAATTGCTTATAAATCAAATTCTAATTAATTCAGCGAAAAATGACATCACGCGGCATCTTCTACATCACTTCAAAATCACCCCAGCAAGTTTCCTGTGTCTCTAATGTTTAAAAATGTGTCTGAAATTGTATCGGAAAATTTCGAACTGTTGAAGGTGGAAAATCATTTTTTCGAATACCCTTAAATTGTAATTTTTAGCTTTTTAAAAGATATTATTTATTCTCGTATTATCTTAAAATTGATAACAAATTTCGATTCGAAATCGCTTCCAATTTTATATCTTCTCTGTTAAAAAATGAATATGTGAACGTGTCAAAACGCTTTGCGCTTGTTCAGCGGAGCAGTTGAGGGACAACCTTATTACTGTCCCGAGGCAATTTTTTTATTTCTGTATCCCCCCCCCCCCCTCTGTGCAATTGAGTCGCCATATGGTAAATAGAGATGGGTACAGTTTTAATATTTCTTTATCATAAAATATTCTATTTTGTTTCACATCGGCGAAGAAAGGCCCATTGAAGATTCGCATAAGATAGTTTTTCGGGTTTAAGTCACTCGATTTGCCGTAAGCTATATAAAGCAAAGATAAAAGATAAAAAGGAACGCTTTGTCTGGGATATGGTAGATTGAGATCGAAAAATGTTCGTTTTAAAGAGATTCGCGATAAAAGGTTATTGGTGACACTTTTGTTTTTAGGGCATATATTCTCATCAATCTCTCTTTTCTGTATTTTGAAAAAAAATATTGGTGCACAAAACACAAAAATAGGGAACGCTTTGTTTGGGATATCGAGATTGTGATCGGAAAATGTTCGATTTAAAGAGATTCGTGATACAGGTGATAGGTGACACTTGCGTCTCGAGGGCATGTAATCTGCCCCGTACCCCCTCCCTTTATTTTGGCAAACTTGTAGATGAAAAAACATGTAAAATTGAACAGGGGGCAGTACTTTTAGATTTATCTGTGATATTTTTACCACCAAAAAGCTATATAAGTGCAAATTATTATTATCATTTTTATTAGTTTATCATCCGTATTATTATTATTATTATTAGTTTTTGTTTGTTTTATTTTTCTGTTTTAAATATTCTTAAGGGTGTTCTTAAATCAACAATGGCAACTTTGTGACATAAGTTTTGGTTCTTTCATTTAATATTTTTACATGATTTTTTTTTTTTTCTTTACATAAGATAACTAAGGACGATCTACAACAATGCTAGTTTTTATTTTTTCAAAAATTTGATTTCAGATTTTTTTTTATTATTTAATTACTTTAATTTTCAAATCTAGTTAGAACCGGTTCTAAAATTGAAACTATCATAAATAATAAAAAATAAATAGAAAGAAATAAAAAATATGCGGCCAAAATCGAAAAAGTAAAAACTAATTCGGTTGTAGATCGCTCAGCCATCCTATGAACAAAAAAAAAAAAAAAAAAAAAAAAAAAAATATCATGTTAAAAAAAAAATAAAAAAAAAAAATAAATAAATAAAAATAAAATTTGAGCGAGAAATTTGAAAAGGACGCCCCATAAACATTAACATTAACATCCGGTCTTTTTCAATCAGTAGTGTAGGCTCTTAAGGCTGCTCTCTATTGCTCCACTCAATAAGCGCAAAACGTTTTGACACATTTACAAATTCATTTTTTAACAGAAACATATAAAAATGGAGGGCCTGACTACGGAAGCGATTTCGAATCTAACCCAATTCCTCATTTTAGGATCATTAAATTACCTACCGAGTTATAAGCGATTCCGATCACTTGATTACACGCTTATCTCCCTTTGGTCGACTGTTTTTTCTGCTTTTGTCGGGAAATGCGGTTCAAATTGCCCACTTTGATGGCTTGTCCTGAAAAATCTATTACGTTTGCACAAAAACAGAAAAATGAGTTTGATTCGATAATTTCTGAACAACAACACCTGATAGTTTCATGCATTTCCGAACAAAAATAAATTAAAACTTATGTCACCAAGTTGCCTTTTTGATTTAAGAACATCCTTAAGCAAAATTTTAATATTTAAGTCCGCATACTATTAACTTTTCAAATTTGGCAGATGTATTGCCACACGCGCAGAAAATTTTGATCTATTGTCATTTGATCAAGCCTTAGATTAATTAAAAGGATATAAACCAATTACAGTCCTAAGTGGTTCAGACCCGGAAAATGCTCCCCCCCCCCCCCCAAAAAAAAAAAAAAAAAAAAAAAAAATCAAGCAAACAAAAAGGTAACAAATCCCTTTGTAAGCACAACTTATCTGGTCCATCCAGATGTAAAATGTGCTAAAAAAGGCCCACCACAAGATACGGTCGTAAATGAAATTAATTCTCAATAGGGATGCTACAGGGGAAAAAAATCACTATCATCGTGATTCGATTAGCCTCTCCATCCAATAAAAGCGTTCCCCTCCCCCCTCCATAAATAACGGGACCTAGATACAAATTTGAATGTTTAAGGGTGTATTTCGATTCAAACCGCTTATTTTTGAATTCTCTTTTGCTCTCAAATGCACCAAACTTTCAAAATATTTTATTTAGAAAGTACACAAGGTGCCGTGATTGTCGATTCTTTGATAAATGCACACTGTTAAAAAAATTCTGAAATTCACGAATATTTTTTTCCTGAATTTCACAGAAAAAGTCCCTTTTCACAACAAAAGGGCATTGTCCGTTACAAATCAGCAAATCCCACCATATTTCCTGAAAATAACGAAATGGGTGGAAATAAAAACAAAAAACGGACACACTCCGTTGTGTGAGGGGCTCCGTGGCCGAGTGGTCAGGGCGCCATACCGCCAATTTCCTGCGAGCGCTGATTGTGGGTTCGTATCCCACTGGCGGCAAGAAATAATGAAAATATAAAAAGTCCCTTTTAAATTACGTTTTTTCTGTTTATTTTTCTCTTATTTCTTATTAAAAAATCTTTTAATTAATTAGTCAATAAATAAATAAATAAATAAATAGTGTACGACAATTTCAAAAAATTGTCTATAACATTATTTTTCTAAAAAAAAATTGTTAATAAAAAGTTTTTTTCATTCATTCAAAAAAAAAAAAAAAAAAAAAAAAAAAACAGTGGTTTTAAACAGTGATTTTTTTTTATTTAAACTATTTATAAAATAAAAATTGATTTTAAAAAATAATAAGCTTTATGCATCAATCTAAAATAAAATAAAATAAACTGTTTACAAATATTATAAAGAATGTATTTGAAAAGAAATCTTTAAAAAGCACAACAGATTTTCCCACTAACTCATAAAAGAAATATTCTGTACAACCCGGCATCAGCAGCTTTGGCTCGGTTAGTAAGGATTTATTCCGCTATCAAACGGTTCCGAGTTCGATACTGAGGACGGCTTGAACTAAATTGTGCAATAATAATAATACGTAAAATAACATAACAGCTTAAAATCACTCGGTAATTTCAAATTCTTTGACGATTAATCGATTTATTAGTTTTAAAAATATTAAATTATTATCATTAAAAATCAGATTTTGTAACAGAAAGTTACCGCTTCTTCAAACGGAGTTTTCCTTTCTTGTATGTCCCACAACGGAAAATCTACTTACGGAACGGTAACAGTTCGGCTACATTGCTGCCGGTAGTTTCACCTGGAATTCACAGATTTATTTTTAACAGTGCAGACAATATTGCAAAAACAGCATTTTGAACCGAATTTTCCGAAGCGGGAGGTCTGTGAACGAAAAGAAGGGTCGCACTGATAAGGTAATTATTTATAAATCCAATTCTAATGAATTGAGCGTAAAATGACATCACACGTCACCTCGTACGTCCCTTCAAGAATCCCCTCAGCAAGTTTCATGTCTCTATACTTTTAAAAATACGTCTGAAATTGTATCGGAAAATTTCGAACTGTTGAAGGTGGAAAAGCGTTTTTTCGAATACACTCTTAAATGCGTGAAATTAATTAATTGTTATTATTAGTTGTTATAAAACATCAAAAAATCAAACACGCTTAAAAAAAAAAAAAAATTGATCTTTGCAAACGGATGTAAAATTAGTAGCCGAATTAGGTCAATTTTCAAAAAGCAACAGAGAGATAAAAGATTTCCCTCGGAAGGGAACAAATTCCAATCTGTAATTAAATTTATAAAAGAGCGAAAAACTTTACTTGATTCCAAAACATTTGTATCGTGAATTCTGCAGATTTCATGCTGTTTATTCATTAAAGTGTCCCATACACGCAAAAAATCTTGATTTACTGAAACTCTGATAAACGTTAAATTAAGAAAATCTTGAAAGCGCGAGGACTTATTATCTAAATAATAATCAAAATGCGGTTTTCACCCTGGAAGAGTAGATTCGATGTCAAATGTCAGAGGTAATTTTTCTCCCCTAAAATTTCACTAATTTAAAAATTTCACTTGATAAATTTTATCATCTTAATTAATCTACTTAAGGATGTATTTCGATTATCTGCTTATTTTCGGACTTATTTTTAAATTCCTTTTTGCTCTCATGCGCATCCAATTGGAAAATTCTCTTATTTATAAAGTGCACAATGTGCTGTGCTTGTCGATTTTTCAACAAATGCTGCAAATACTGCAAATCATGCTGTCAAAGTGTGCTTTTTGAACCGAATTTTCCAAAGTGGGAGATCTGTGAACGAAAAAAATTTTTTCATACTAAGAAAGCAATTGCTTATAAATCACATTCTAATGAATTGAGCGTAAAAAGACATCACACGACATCTAATATCACCTTAGCAAGTTTCATGTTTCTACTTTTAAAAATGAGTCTGAAAATGTCTCGGAAAGCTTTGAGCTTTTCATCAGGTTGAAAAAATATTTTTTCGAATACACCGTTCAGGAAACAATTTTTGAAAACGCATTCCTCTTCGACATTTGATACGTATCTACTTTCTAACGTTGGAAAACCATATAAAAACATTTCATATTTATTTACTTAGAACAGGTGTCACAAATAAAAATTAAATTAAAGAGTTGACATGTTTCGGTTCATTCATAAGAACCGTATTCATAACACATGAAATCAGTAGAAAACTAAATGACACTGGATATAAATATAATGTAAAAACCCAAAACACAAAACATTGCGCCCCCTATGATCGTGAATAGCCAATGCCACCGCGGCAAATAAATATAATAAATTTTGATCATATATTAAAATTAATATGTATAAAATTAAAATTAATAAAAGTAGAAAAACTAAATGACTCTGGATATAAAGGTAATTTAAAAACCCAAAACACAAAATATTGCGCCCTCTATGGTCGTGAATAGCCAATGCTACCGCCGCTCCCCCTATTAGACTCACCCTCTAAATATTTATTAAGTAATTCTAACCACAAACTCGGAATGTCATAAGAATAAGAATCATTACAAACCCTATCCCTCCTAGAATATATCTCTATGGATTCACGGATGATTAATTTTCGGAATAAACTTGAAATGAACACTAATCTACTATCTTTAAAACAAATTTTAACCCCCCCCCCCCCCTTTACTGATTTTATGTGTTATGAATACGGTTCTTATGAATGAACCGAAACAACTTTTACTTACCCATCATACGTAGTATAGGGTAAGTCTTGCAATCGTTTTGAAAATCGAAAATTTTTTTTTGACGGATTCACGCGTTTTAGATAGTGGAGATTCCGAAAAACATATTTTTAGAAAAAAAATTTTGCCGTCCGTCTGTAAACGCTCTATCTCCCGAACAAATTGAGATAGAGACTTGAAATTTTGTATGTAGTTAGAATGTAAGAATGGGACGAACCCTATTTAATATCAGCAACCTCGATTATCCGAAATTATTTTTTTCGGACTCTCGAAAAATTCGTTCTGATGAAAGGTATATAAAAATTTTCGAATTTTTTTGTTCTAAGGAATGGATGTAAAAGGCAATAAAATAACACACATTTTGCATATAGAACGAAGTCGATCAAATTATTAGTTGCCGAGATATTTGTAATCTTGTTTTCCACATTCTTCGATTTTTCATGACCCTGTATTTCATTCAAATTTCAATTCAGAAGTATATTTTAATTGGAAATGAGACGCTTAATCCGACGCAGTTAATTGTTAGTTAATAGAATTATTATTTTTGGAGTTATAAGGATGTTTCTTTTACGCAGTTCGGTACTACTTGAGTAGTTTGGCGTTTTATATAATTTGTCGAAATTGGTACATCAGCAGTTCTTTAATATAGCATTACTATGTATATTAACAATATTTAAATTTTGTTTATGAATTGTAATGCATTGTATAAATAGTTTCACATGTTTTATTTTCATATACATATCCATGATGGGTAAGTATTACGGTGGCCTCCAACGACTAGTTTAATTTAATTTTTATTTGTGACACCTGTTCTAAGTAAATAAATATGAAATGTTTTTATACGTGAATGAAAAAGGTGAAGTTATTTTGTTTTTACAACAGTTTTAACGTTGGAAAACCGTGTTTAAAATTAATCATATTAGGCAGTGGCGCAGCCAAGGGCGTGGTTTTGGGGTTAACACCCCTCCCAGAGCTAAGAAAGATCGTTATAACTGCCGCTTATATGAATAAAAATCAAACTGAATATTTAAATGTTTTGGCGTATTTCAGAATCCGTCGCTTTATTGAATCAGATTCCATTTAACAAAGGGATTCAATTAAATGACAAAAATTCTACTTAAAACTGTGAAAGTGCATATTACATGGATTAGTTTAGTAAAAATTGGTTTTTGAACTAAATCAATTTTCTGAGTCGAATTATGCTGAAAGAATGCCGATTTTCTGCACCACAGATGCTCTCCGAGTTTAACCCTTTCCGGCACAGTGTTACCAATCTGGCAACACTCAATTTTAATTTCAAACATACAAACGGCGCCAATAATATTTTAGTAAAATTTTACTTTTACAATGACAGCTTAAGGGTCTATTCGAAAAAACGCTTTTCCATCTTCAGCAGCTCGAAATTTTCCGATACAATTTCAGACTCGTTTTTAAAAGTAGAAACATGAAATTTGCTGAGGGGATTCTTGAAGGGACGCATAAGGTGCTGTGTGATGTTTTTTTACGCTCGATTCATTACAATTTGATTTATATGCAATTAACTTCTCGGGAAGACCCTTTTTTTCGTTCCCAGATCTCGCACTTAGGAAAAATCGGTTCAAATTGCCGTTTTTGATTGCTTTTTTTTTTCAATATTTTCTGCACTTATCAAAGAATTGACCTTCACGGCACCTTGTGCACTTTCTAAATAAGAGAATCTACGAGTTTCATGTGTTTGAGAGCAAAAGTGAATTAAAAAATAAATCGGAAAACAAGCAGTTTGAATCGAAATACACCCTTAAATCAGAGAAGTCTTAATTTCTAAAAAAAGTCTTTTGTAAATTCCGGTGTCAGTCAACAATTTCTCATTTTACGAACAGACCTTGTCTGCGCCGGAAGGAGTTAAGTATTATACAATAAATATTCTAATAAGTACCGATTCTATTAACCGGCGATTCAAATAACCGGCAAACACCTTTATCAGAAACTGAACCCCCCCCCCCCCCCTAAAACCGAATTCTGGCTGCGCCACTGATATTAGGTAATGAGTCACTGTGCTTTGATGATATAGACTGATATGGGATTTAGCGGTCGGAAAATTTCGGTGAAGCAACATACAAATTAATAGGATGTCCTAAATACAGTCCCGGGTCGATCCTGATCCGAAAAATGTATAACCAAAAAATCAAGCACACAAAACCACATCAACCCACTGTAAGCACAAGCTATCTTGTCCACCCAGGTGTAAAATACGCAAAAAAGGGACCACCACAAGAAAGGGTCGTTAATTAAATTAATTCTCAATAGGGATGCTACAAAGACCAAAAAACCCTCTATCATCGAGATTCGATCCCCTTGTTCAACCAATAAAAGCGCCCCCCCATAAATAACGGGACCCAGACACAAATGCGAGGACTTTAATCGAGTTATGAGTTCGCTGTGGGTGCACCGTGAAATTGGTGTCATCCCAGTTGACTCAATGCTGTCATTCCAATGTCGTAACGTCACGAGAGGCAGATGGTAGGCTACATGTTCGCTTTTTGTCTTATCTCTGTACGGTTTTATTTCCCCAACCCCCTCCCAGGTGATCCAATTTGTCCGCAAGAACGTGAAAAAATATCATAGAAGAAAGAGAGTAAGGTTGTATAATACAGTCGTCCCCGCATAAACGAATATTGACGGTCCCAGAAAAAATATTCGATTAAGCGGAGTATTTGATTAAACGGGGAGGCCTATAAATGTAATATTTAAGGTGTAATAAAAAGACAAAATTATTAAAAACAGTATCTTTAATTACCAGAGTAAGAAAATCGTTAAAAACTTTAATAGAACACTGCAAACTTAATTAAGAACAAAATAATTCCAGTAAATACGCAATAGTTAGTATTAGTAACTATTAGTAACAATTTAGTAACAATTAGTAACAATTAGTCAGTAAACACATGCAATTGATTTACATTACATATAATGCAGATAGTGTGAATTGGGCCCATATTTTGTTATTAAAATTTAATTTACGCAATTTATACAGGTTTAAAAAAAAAAAAGATGAAAGTGGCTTATGCGAAATTTTAGAGTAAAAATTTGACGAGATATTTTTCGAATGGTATCATAATTGAGCCTCTAAGTGACAACACATTATTATTAAGGGGGCTACTTCAGTCACGCGAAAGGATTTGATCGTGAGTGCAGAGCTAATGCTAATCCTATAGAAGAAATTTATGAACATATCTCTATCGCATTTCAATATTTTTAAATGATCTTTTTTGCAATGGATAGCTGAGATCAATGTGTTTAAAGGGCGGCGTCGTTTTTAGCTTTTTCGATTTTTATTGCTGATTTTTTTAAATGAGGCTATTTCAGTTTTGGAATCGGCTTTAAAAATGAAAGTGTCTCCATTAAAAATATCCGTAAAAAATGGAAAAAGTGAAAAAAATGTCCTTAGTTAAACAAAAGTAAACGAAATTCGAAATTGATGGAAATCATTGTGCAATTATTTCACCATTTTTCAAATTGACACGAAAAAAAGAACAAGAAAAGGAGTTCAATCGACTAATCCACAGCACACCTACCAGACGAAAGATCTGGAAATTTGTTTTCTGTGTAAGAACCTAAAATGACAAAAAAGTGTGGAGGAAATTCCAATTGAAACGTGTTTTTCACACCCATTTTTCGAATTGCCTCACTCAGTTGTTATTCGATTAAGCGAGGACATTTCGTGAAAAGTATTCGGTTAAGCGGGGGAAAATAACATTAGCCTAATGTTATTTAATTCGGTTCCGGAGGATTTTATTCGAATAAGCGGGATATTCGATTATCCGTTACCCGATTAAGTGGGGAGGACTGTATGAGGTTATAGAATAGCAGAAAGTAACGATCAAATAGATTTTAGACGAATACTTTAAGAGCGTACACTAGTCGCGCGGTATGGGGGCGTTCTTTTCTAGTATCTCGTTCAAATTTTAATATTTTGACATGATTTTTTTTGCATAGGATAGTTGAGGACGATCCACAACCGGCCTAGTTTTTACTTTTTCAATTTTTGTTTCAAATTTTCTTTAAAAAATTACTTTAACTTTCGAAACCTGTTTAAACCGGTTCTGAAACTGAAACTATCGTAATATAAAAAATATTTAATCAAAATCGAAAAAGTAAAAACTAGGCCGGTTGTGGATCGCCCTCAGCTATCTTGTGCAAAAAAAAAAAAAAAAAAAAAAAAAAAAAAAAAAAAAAAAAAAGCATGCAAAAATATTAAAATTTGAGTGAGATATTCGAAAAGAACGCCCCCATATACTTTACATTATCATCCGGGTCATTTTGTGTACTTTTTCTGTGACTATTGTGTGCTCTTAAGGGTGTATTTCAATTCAAACTGCCATTTTCCGATTTATTTTTAAATCCATTTTTGCTCTCAAATGCACTAAACTTTCAAAATCCCTTATTTAGAAACTTAACAAGGTGCCGTGAGGGTCGATTTTTTTGGTAAGCGTAGAAAATGTTGCAAAAAATGCTGTCAAAGTTGCCCATTTGAACAGAAATTTCCGAACCTGGAGATCTGGGAAAAAATGTGTCGAACTGAATAAACAAATGTTTATAAATCAAATTCCAATCAATTCAGCGAAAAATGACCTCGCACGGCATCTTATACATCACTTCAAAAATCACCCCAGCAAGTTTTATGTTTCTACTTTTAAAAATGTGTCTGAAATTGTATCGGAAAATTTCGAACTGTTGAAGATGGAAGAGCGTTTTTTCGAATACGTCCTTAGCAAAATACGTGTGGCACTCGGGGACTGCCGCGGTAAAGCTATTGCATAGCATTTTTTATCAACTTATGCAAAAATACCGCGTCAATGTCTGCCGAAGTCTACCGAAGGATACCGTGCCGAAGTCTGCCGAACTGAAACGACATTAGCCGTTAGTGTTAGGATTTTTTCTCGTTACGGAATTTCTAGATTCGGTCGCCACGCTCAAAGCCCGCGATAAAAACTATGCAATAGCTTAAAAAATTACCAAACAAAATTTGGTCGCGCTACAAAAATTAGATCGCGAGTTATAAGCATTTTAAATTTTTCGACCCTCACAGTGGGGGGGGGGGGTCTCCTGTCACGAAAATTTAACACTGTCTCATAATAAATTACCAAAACAAAATTTGGCCGCGCTCAAAAAGTAGATCGCGAGTTATAAGCATTTTAAATTTTTCGACCCTCACCGTGGGGGTTCTCCTGTCACCAAAAATTAACACTGTCTCATAATAAATTACCAAACAAAATTTGGCCGCGCTACGAAAATTAGATCGCGAGTTATAAGCATTTTAAATTTTTCGACCCTCACCGTGGGGGGGGGGGTCTTCTGTCACCAAAAACTAACAGTCTCGTAATAAATTAAAAAACAAAATTTGGCCGCACTACGAAAATTAGATCGCGAGTTATAAGCATTTTAAATTTTTCGACCCTCACCATGGGGGTCTCCTGTCACAAAAAATTAACATTGCCTCATAATAAATTAACAAACAAAATTTGGCCGTGCTACAAAAATTAGATCGCGAGTTATAAGCATTTTAAATTTTTTGACTCTCATCTTGGGGGAGTCTCCTGTCACCAAAAATTAACACTGTCTCATAAAAAGTTACCAAGCAAAATTTGGCCGCGCTACGAAAATTAGATCGCGAGTTATAAGCATTTTAAATTTTTCGACCCTTACGGTGGGGGGTCTCCTGTCACCAAAAATTAACACTGTCTCATAATAAATTACCAAACAAAATTTTGCTAAGCTACGAAACTTAGATCGCGAGTTATAAGCATTTTAAATTTTTCGACCCTCACCATGGGGGGGTCTCCTGTCACCAAAAATTAACACTGTCTCATAACAAATTACCAAACATAAATTGGCCGCGCTATGAAAATTAGATCATAAGAAACATAAGTTTGAGACTTGATATCCTAATATCTGAAAAATACCGCGTTAGTGTCTGCCGAAGTCTACCGAAGGATACCGTGCCGAAGTTTGCCGAGCTGAAACGACGTTAGCCGAGTGTTAGGTTTTTTCGTTACGGATGTGTTAGGATTTTTCGCGTTACGGAATTTTTGGATTCGGTCACCGCGCTCAAAGCCCGTGATAAAAGCTATGCAATAGCTTAAAAACTATTGTTTTATGCAACAGGAATATAATTTTCTCTACTATACTCTAATTCTTTTTACTTTAGAATCAATTAAGGTATTATAAATATCAATGAAAGATCTTGCAGCGTCATTTTCTTCCTAAACCATTTACGAACCTGGAGATCTGGGGAGGAGAAAATGATCGAACTGAAAAAACAATTGTTTATAAATCCAATTCTAATTAATTCAGCGAAAAATTACATGACACGGCATCTTCTACATCACTTCAAAAATCATCCCAGCAAATTTCATGTTTCTACTTTTAAAAATGGGTCTGGAATTGTATTGGAAAATTTTTAGCTGTTGAAGTTGAAAAATCTTTTTTCCGAATACACCCTTAATTATTTCGTAATCGACGAGTGCCTTTTAATATAATGAGGTGGAACCCGTCGAAATTCGACGAAAGAAAATGTTTAAGAAGGAACTGTTTCATTGATTTTTAATAAATCTACGAAATTAGTTACAGCAAAAAATGCGTCTTATATTAATCAGCCTGACTCTCAAGTAAATATTATTTCAAGCTAAAATTAACAAAATACTAATTCTATAAAACTCATCTGTGAATTCATTCCGAACGTCGAAAAATAAGGAAGAGATTCTGTTTATTTCTTGCAAGCATGCGTATTGGGTCTGTTAGTAATAAATTCGAATTTATTTTTAAAATGAAAAGCAAAATATTCTATAGATAAAAATGTCTAATTTAGTTTAAAAAGACACAAATGTTTTCGTATTTAAAAATAAATAACAATTACTTTCTTCATTCATTCAAAAATTCTCACAATTTGTTATTCATATTCAAAGTTGGATAAGTTGAATAAAGTTGAATTTACTAAGTTATTTATATAATAAATATTCCCATTTAAAATGTACTTTAAGTGAACACATTTAAAAGATATTTTAATTAAAAAATAAAATGCAAAAAGAAAAAAAAATTGATATTATTAAAAAAAATCTTGTCGTAGAACATCCATATTTTTCTTCGAGCAATCTACGCAAAAATAATTAAAATTCACATTTTTATACTATATTAATATAAACGCATAAAAACCCCAGCCACAGTTTCATTAAAGATGAAATCTTCCCGAAATTAACTTCAAAATTAACGAAATAAACCAAATCACATCACAATCATAAGAAATAAAGGCTTCACTTTTCTCTTCAGCAATCGTGGCGCCGAGGGTAAGCGTTGGCCTTGTAATGCTGGGGTCGTGAGTTCGACCCTCACCGCCGGCGTATTTATCTTTTCCAGACTTTTTTCAAAAGACGGATATTTTTCCTCTTTTGACGGAGAAAAAAATAAACAGATAGTCGTCAATATACAGACAATTTCTGGCAGCAGTGCTGCCAGTACTTTTTCTGTGAAAAGACGGAAGTTTTTTTTGAGAGTGTAGATTTTTCACAACAAGCCTTCAAAGTTAACACTTTTGAGCACATTTCCCGACGAAAGCAGAAAAACCGGTCGAAAAGCAGGAGAAAAAACGGGTGATTACGTCATCGAAATACCTTAGTAATTGGATAGGTAATTTAATTATCATAATATGGGCCAAAAAAAGTTCGATTGAAAACGCTTCCATAGTCAGGCATTCCAATTTTAAATATTTCTGTAAAAAAATGAATTTCTAAATATGTCGAAACGTTTTGAGCTTGTTGAGCGGAGGTTTTAAGAACACCCTTAAGGGTGTATTCCGATCCAAACTGCTTATTTTCCTATTTATTTCTAAATTCATTTTTGCTCTCAAATGCATCCAACTGGCCAATTGTCTTGCTTAGAAACGACACAAGGTGCCGTGTTAGTCAATATTTTGATAAGTGTAGAAAATATTGCAAATAAAGGCTGTCAAATTTGCCAATATGAGCAGAAATTTCCAAACCTGGAGATCTGGGAACGAAAAAATGATGGAGCTGAGAAAATAATTGTTTATAAATCAAATTCTAATGAACTGAGCGTAAAATGACATCACACGGCACCTCATACGTCTCTTCAAAAATCCCCTCAGCAAGTTTCCTGTTTCTACTTTTAAAAATGTGTCTGAAATTGTATTGAAAAAATTTGAGCTGTTGAAGGTGGAAAATCATTTTTTCGAATACATCCTTAAAACGTGACAGAAATTAACCAATATAAATATGGCTAAATTTTATATTTGTAGCATTAATGTACAATATTCTAACATTCGATATATATACTTTTATTGGCGTTTTCGTTGCTATTTAAACTCCTCGACTTTTTACTTACCCATCTTACGTAGTATAGGGTAAGTCTTGCAATCGTTTTGAAAATCGAAAAATTTTTTTGACGGATTTACACGTTTTAGATAGTGGAGATTCCGAAAAACATATTTTTAGAAAAAAAATTTTGCCGTCCGTCTGTCTGTCTGTCTGTAAACGCTCTATCTCCCGAACGAATTGAAATAGAGACTTGAAATTTTCTATGTAGTTAGTATGTAAGAATGGGACGAAGCCTATTTAATATCAGCAACCTCGATTATCCGGAACTATTTTTTTCGGACTCTCGAAAAATTCGTTCTGATGAAAGGTATATAAAAATTTTCGAATTTTTTTGTTCTAAGAAATGGACGTAAAAGGCAATAAAATAACACACATTTTGCATATAAAACAAAATCGATCGGATTATGAGTTGCCGAGATATTTGTAATCCTGTTTTTCACATTCTTCGATTTTTCATGACCCTGTATTTCATTAAAATTTCAATTCAGAGGTATATTTTAATTGGAAATGAGACGCTTAATCCGACGCAGTTAATTGTTAGTTAATAGAATTATTATTTTTGGAGTTATAAGGATGTTTCTTTTACGCAGTTTGGTTTCACTTGAGTAGTTTGGCATTTATATAATTTGTCGAAATTGGTACATAAGCAGTTCTTTAATAAAGCATTACTATGTATATTAACAGTATATATAAATTTTGTTTATGAATTGCAATGCATTGTATAAATATATTCGCATGTTTTATTTTCATATACATATCCATGATGGGTAAGTATTACGGTGGCCCCCAACGACTTTTTTTCCTTTTCATCAGAATGTTTCTCATCATTAAACGCTCAAAAAGTCAAATTGCGCCTAATTAAGCTGCGATTCGCTAACCATTGACACAAAAGAAAAAAAACCTCTGCTTTAATTATTTTTTCGGAGGCTGTGGAGTGCTTTTTCATGCAAATAAATAAAAAAAAAGATAATTAAAAAAAAATCCTCGAATTTTAAAGGAAATGGCTTTGTTTGTCCAACTGAGCTTTTCCGTCCCTGTTTTGTCTAATATGCAACAGGTGACGTAAGCATGGGGAAAAAACGGTTTTAATGATTTCTTGGCACATTAATGAGGAGGTTCAGAGGCTTTTTATTTTTTTAAATAAAGACTTCATTCTCGTTATTTTGTTCTGACTTTTAAATGCGCGCATTTCTGTGAATTTATAATACTTTTTTTGTAGCGTACTAATTTTTATAAAGAGTCTCTGAATCATTTTGTGAAAATAGGAAACATCCTTATAACTCAAAAAATGATAAGCCTGTAAATTAACACTTTACTGACTCGGATGTAGTGTCTCATTTCTAGTTAAAATATATTTTATTGAAATTTGAATGAAATACAGGGTCACGAAAAATTGAAGAAAGTGCAAAATAGGATTATAAATATCTCAGCGACGAATTATCTGATGGATTTTATTCTCTATGCAAAAGAAATATTTTTTTTATTGTTTTTACACCACAAATTAAAATAAAAAAGTCGAAAAATTTTATGTGCCTTTTATTAAAATAAATATTTCGAGAGTCTGAAAAAAAAAACAGTTTCGAATAATCGAGGATATTGATTTACAGCTTCTTTTCATTATTTCATACTAAGTACACACCGAATTTCAAGTCTCTATCTCAGTTTGTTCGGGAGATTTTCAACGTTTACAGACAGACAGACGGCGTTTTTTTTTTTCCTTAAAAATATGTTTTTCGGAACTACCAGTGTCTAAAACATGCAAGTCCGTCAAAAAAAAAAAAAAAAAAAAAAAAAAAAAAAAAAAAAAAAATTCAAAACTGCAAGACTGTCTATGATGAGTAAGTAAAATCCATTCGCTGACACAAAGTTGTGTTGACATTTTCCAAATCCCTTTATACACAAGCGGCCCTGTTTGTAGCGTGCTGTACTCCACTTTCTTTTCGGGTCTACCGTCCCGTGTAACGTGTAATTGGTAAATACTGCTTCTTAAAAGGCTTAGGAAGGCATTAAATATGCGCCTCCCTCCCCCGGGCTTTTATATGGATTAACTGACGCCGCATTGACTCGGATTTCTTTGGGGGCTACCTGTATTGAAACCGCATTCATGTCGTTAAGAGTAGCATGAGCTCTGTTTAGTTTTGATCATATTTTTACTTTCTTCTATCCTTACAAGAAGATAGTGTAGGAATCGTGAAAATTTTCGAATACCGGTTTTCGATGGATTTAAATGTTTGTGTATTCCAACCCAAACTGATTATTTTCCGAATTATTTTTAAATTCATTTTTGCTCTCAAACGCATTTCGAAATGCACAAAGTGCCAAGGTTGTTGATTGTTTGAAAAATGCAGAAAATATTGCAAAAAATGCTATCAAAGTTGGTGTTTTGAACCGATTTTTTCCAAAGCAGGATATCTAGGAACAAAATAAATGGTCCTACTGAGAAGGTAATTGTTTATAAATACGAATTCTAATGAATGGATCGAAAAATGACATGACACGGCACCTTCTGTACGTCTCTTCAAAAATCACCTCGGCGAGTTTTATGTTTCTGCTTTTAAAAATGAGTCTGAAAATGTCTCAGAGAATATCGAGCTGTCGAAGGTGTAAAACAGTTTTTCGGATGCACCCATACAGTGGCGCAGCCAAGGGGGTGGTTTTGGGGTTAAAACCCCCTCCCAGAGCTAAAAAAGATCGCTGTAATTGCCGCTTATATGAATCAAAACCCAACTTAATATTTAAACGCTTTAGTGTACTTCGGAATCTGCCGTTTTGTTGAATCAAATTTCATTTTTAAACTTATTCATTTAAACAGCAAAAATTCTACTTAAAATTGTAAAAGTACATATCGTAATTTTTTTTTTTTTTTTTTTTTTTTTTTAGGATTAGTTAGGTAAAAATTGATTATTTGAACTAATTCACCTTTCTGAGACATATTATGCTAAAAGAATGATGATTTCCTGCCATACAGATGCTCTTTCAATTTAAGTATTATACATTGAATATTCTAATTAGTACTGATTGTATTAACCGGTGATTCAAATAACCGGCAAATACCTTTGTCAGAAACTCAACCCCCCCCCCCCCCCCTCCTAGAACTGAATTCTGGCTGCGCCACTGCACCCATAAGGGTGTGGTGTGAGAGAAAGAACGCTGTCAACTTGTCAGTTTGGAACGTTTTGGCGTCAAAACCTTTCCTATAAAAAGGAGCGTTCGATGAACGTCTCAATTCCGTTTAAACGTGAGTGATGTGCCCTACGGAAACCCTTTTCACGTTCACATTGTTTCTCTCCGAATTTTTTTAATCAGCTTTATTTTAGGATCTTATCCTGACGCAATCATTGCTGAATAATGCATTAAGTAAAGAAAGGTAATATTCCCTGATTTACGAACAATGCTTTACTTTATGTCCATCCTGTCTTTATTTGTTTTGTCTTGTTTCTTAAATCACACAAATTTAATCATTTTTACTTCAAACTTTGTTTTGATTTTATTTCTTTTAGTTCATTTAAGTAGATTACAAAATATTTTTCATACATTTAAAAAAACTAGTCAGATGTGGCAATCTCAAAACTTTCTTCTATCTTATGCATGATACACTACCTGAAGAATTCAGCATAGCAGTGCCATCCGGTTAGGTAGTTTAAGGGTCATTTCGATTCAAACTGCTTATTCTCCGATTTATTTTTAAATTCATTTTTGGTCTCATATACATCAAACTGGCAAATTGTCTTATTTAGAAAGTACACAAGGTGGCGTGATTGTCGATTCTTTGATAAATATAGAAAATATTGCAAAAAGTGCTATGAAAGTTGGCGTTTTCAATTGATTTTTCCGAAGCGGGGGATCTGGGAACGAAAAAAAGGGTCCTAATCAGAAAATAATTGTGTATGAATCAAATTCTAATGAATTGAGTAACAAAAGACATTACACGGCATCTCATACGTCCCTCCCAAAATCATCCCAGCCAGTTTCATATTTCTACTTTTAAAAATGAGTTTGAAAATGTATCAAGAAGTTTCGAACTGTTGAGGGAGAAAAAATATTTTTTCGAATACACACTTAAGGGTGTATTTCGATTCAAACTGCTTATTTTCAGATTTATTTTTAAATTCATTTTTGCTCTCATATACATCAAACTGGCAAATTGTCTTATTTGGGAAATACACGAGGTGCCGTGATTGCCGATTCTTTGATAAAAGCAGAAAATATTGCAAAAAAAAAAAAAAAAAAAAAAAAAAAAAAACAATCAAAAACGGTATTTTTAACCGATTTTCCCGAAGCGGGAGATCTGCAACGAAAAAAAGGGTCATACCGAGAAGATAATTGTTTATAAATCAAATTCTAATGAATCAACGTATTGAAATTAACATAATGAAAAAACGTAAAATGACATCACACGGCACCTTATACGTCCCATCAAAAATCCCCTCAGCAAGTTTCATGTTTCTACTTTCAAAAATGAGTCTTAAATTGTATCAGAAAATTTCAAGCTGTTGAAGGTGAAAAAGCGATTTTTCGAATACACCCTTAAAGGTGTAATCCGATCAAAACCGCTTGTTTTCAATTTTTTTTTTTTTTTTTTTTTTTTGGGGGGGGGGGGGGCTCTCAAATGCTCTAAACTTTCAAAATCTCTTATTTAGAAACTACATAATGTGCCGTGTTTGTCCATTTTTCGGTAAATGTAGAAAATCTTGCAAAAAAGTGCTGTCGAAGTTAACAATTAGAACAATAATTTCCGAACCTGGAGATCTGGTACCAAAAAAAAAAAAAAGATCGAACTGAGAAAATAATTGTTTATAAATCCAATTCGAATGAACTGAGCGAAAAAAAGACATCCCACGTCACCTAATACATCACTTCAAAAATCATTTCAGGCAGTTTCATGTTTCTACTTTTAAAAATGAGTCTGAAAATGTATCGGGAAATTTTGAGCTGTTCAGAGAGGAAAAATATTTTTTCGAATATACCCTTAACCTAACTGTCGATATGTTGTCTATCCATTATTGATAGTAATACCAAGAATTTTTAATTATGCCAATTTTTCCCCAAGAGAAAAATAATTCCGACAATTCAATCCATTAGCGAAAGAAAAAGTGAATTTAATATCGCCAGGTTGAGTAATCTTCATTTTTTGTAGTCAAAAAATAAAAAGGGCGAGTAAAATAACTCGTCTCAAACATTCCAAATAGATAACTTTGATTCAAATTTCAACTGTAATTCTTGTGATGAGGGAGAAATTTCCAGAGTCACCTTCAGTGAACGAACCGCTTTTTTAAAACAAGAACCGCTTCGCACTCTATACCTCAAACCTGTGATAACAGACATCTTCAATTACCGTTCTTAACACGTGACTTAGAGCTCCTAACTGTTTACACTGTAACCGCAAGAAAGAATGAAGAAAAGGTTAGATTTGACGATTTAACAGCATTTACACATCTATGTCAATAACATTCAAAAATCTGTATCGACAGCATTTACGCATCTATGTCAACAGTATTTAAAAAATCTTTATAAACAGCATTTAGACATGCATTTTAACAGTATTTAAAAAATATTTAACAACAGCATTTATGTACATCTTTCTAACAGCACTTAAAAATCTGTATCAATAGCATTTAGACATGTATTTCAACAGTATTTAAAAAATATTTATCAGCAGCATTTACACACATGTACCTCGATAGCATTTAAAAATTTCTATCAACAGCATTTTCACATACATCTCAGCGGTATTTAAAAAATCTTTATCACCAGTATTTATACACATCTATCTCAACAGCACATAAAAATCTGCATCATGAGCATTTTCACACGTATCTCAACAGCACTGAAAAATCTGAATCAACAGCATTTACACATGCATTTCAACAGCATTTAAAATATTTGTCAGCAGTCTTTATACGCATGTATCTCAATAGCATTTAAAAATTTCTATCAACAGCATTTTCACATACATATCAGTGGCATTTAAAATTTTTTTATCAGCATTATCTGTATCATCGTATCTATCATCCATGTCAACCCTGAACAGTATTAAAAATTCTTTATCAGCAATATTTATACGCATCTATCTCAACAGCACTTAAGAATCTGTATCAACAGCATTTTCATGACCATCACAACAGTATTTAAAAAGTCTTCACTGGCAGTATTTACGCACATCTATTTCAACGGCACTGAAAAATCTGTATCAACAGTATTTCATTATCATCATTCATTATTAATTCATCATTCATTATTATCAATTTCTGCATCACATGTATTTCGATAGCATTAAAAAAAATTATCACCAGTATTTACACACATCTCTCTAACAGCACTTAAAAATCTGCATCAACAGCATTTACAGATGTATTGCAGCAGTATTTAAAAAATCTTTATCCTCAGTCTTTATGCGCCTGCCCTCAATAGCATTTACAAATTTCTATCAACAGCATTTTCACATACACCTCAGCAGTATTTAAAAAGTCTTTATCAGCAGTCTTTATACACATCTATCTCAACAGCACTTAAAAATCTGCATCGTGAGCATTTACACACGTATATCAAGACAACTTAAAAATTTGCATCGTAAGCATTTACACACGTTAACAAGACTACTTAAAAATCTGCATCGTAAGCATTTACACACGTTATCAAGACTACTTAAAAATCTGCGTCGTGAGCATTTACACACGTATATCAAGACTACTTAAAAATTTGCATCGTGAGCATTTTCACGCGTATATCAAGACTACTTAAAAATCTGCATCAACAGCATTTAAAAAATCTCTATCGGCAGTATTTATACACATCCATCTCACAGTACTTAAAAATCTGTATCATCGGCATTTTCACTTCCCCTTAATCCTCAACAGTATTAGAAATTCTTTATCAGTAGTATTTACACACATCTATCTGAACAGCTCTTAAAAATTTGTATGAACAGCATTTTCACATCCATCTCAACAGTATTTAAAAAAATCTTTATCAGCAGTATTTACGCACATCTATTTCAACAGCACTTAAAAATCTTTATCAGCAGTATTTTACGCATATCTATCTCAACAGCACTTAAAAATCTGTATCATCAGCATTTTCACATCTATCTTAATAGTATTTTTAAAAAAAATCTATATCTGCAGTATTTACGCACATCTATCTCAACAGCACTTAAAAATCTTTATCAGCAGTATTTACGCACATCTATCTCAACAGCACTTAAAAATCTGTATCATCAGCATTTTCACATCTATCTTAATAGTATTTAAAAAAATCTATATCTGCAGTATTTACGCACATCTATCTCAACAGCATTTAAAAATCTGTATCATCATCATTTTCACATCCACCTCAACAGTATTTAAAAAATCTTTATCGGAAGTATTTACGCACATCTATCTCAACAACACTTAAAAATATGGATCAACAGCATTTACACATGAATTTCAATAGTACTTAAAAATCTTTATCAGCAGCATTTACACACATCTCTCTAACAGCACTTAAAAATCTGCTTCAACAGCTGCACAGCAATCTGTATCACATCTACCATCTGTATCACATATCGCAACAGCAATCTGTATCACATCTACCATTTGTATCACATATCGCAACAGCAATCTGTATCACATCCACCATCTGTATCACATATCGCAACAGCAATCTGTATCAGATCTACCATCTGTATCACATATCGCAACAGCAATCTGTATCACATCTACCTCAACAGTATTTAAAAAATCTTTATCAGCAGTCTTTATACGCATGTAGATGCAACAAGTAAACATCTATGCATCCAAAGCGCGTTTTTGCAGTCGCCAAAACATAAAAGGAAAATTCCAACTCGGTTTTAAGTATATAACTTAAGGAAATTTTTTAACTTATTCGAAAAAACGATTTTCCACCTCCAACAGTTCGAAATTTTCTGATACAATTTCAGACACATTTTTAAAAGTAGAACACATGAAACTTGCTAAAGGGATTTTTCGATAGGAGCATAAGGTGCCGTGTGACGTCATTTTACGCTCCATTCATTAGAATTGGATTGATAAACAATTACCTTCTCAGTAGGACCCTCTTTTTTTGTTCCCAGATCTCCCGCATCGGAAAAATCTGTTCAAAAGGCCAAATTTGATTCAATTTTTTGTAATATTTTCTGCATTTATCAAAAAATTTATAGACACGGCACCTTATAAAGTTTCTAAATAAGAGAATCTGCGAGTTTGACGCGTTTGAGAATAAAAGGGAATTCAAAAATAAATCGGAAAATAAGCAGTTTGAATTAAAAAAAAAAAATCTGCTAGTTTGACATGCAAACAATATAAATGTCAAATGTCCTGCAGTTTTAGTACCATTTTTATACAGAATTGTTTTACTGAGTGACAAAAATCTGCCGAAATTAATATCGCCCAATTGAATTATAATCTTCATTTTCTTATATTCAGTAACAAAAACCCTTCCAATAAAAAAACCGGGAGAATTCCAACCCGATAAGTTTGATTCAAATTTCAATTATAATTTGCTGACGAGTCACCTTCAAACAAACGAATCATTCCTTTTTTTAAAACAAGACCGCTCCTCGCTATCTTTACTCCAAGATAACCGACTTCTTCAATTACCGCCACTTCTACTAGAACACGTGACTTCGAACTCCTACTTTTCACACTAGAGACGGCTGCCATTCGCAAAAAGATAAACTTTGACAATTCTCGATAACGCTATCCCACGTCTTCACGTTTCGTGATAGAAGAAGAAAAAAAAAACGTGTGAACCTTTTGAAGTTGTGAGTGACAAGTCCAGATAGGGGCTACTATCGACGGACTGATAAGTCCAGAGGACTAACAAGCTTTTTTAGCTTTCTTGGTTGCCCTATACCGCCTTCGTAAGTAACGTGTTAGGGAAATTTTGGAGTAAAAATAGGTGATAGTAGTCTAATTACTGTCTGATATTTTTTTGACGACTTACTTTTCCAGAGCCGAAACTAGGGTGTTGCTGAGAGGGCATGTGCCCCCGGGAGGATGGAATGAAAAGCGAAGGGGGGGGGGGTTCCAAATATATATTTTGTTCGATGTTTCATACAGAAATGTTTATACAGCAGGGGTCTACACAGACTTTCTCACAGGGTCCTATTTTTGTGAAATTGGGAATTTTTTTCTTATATTTGTGAAAATTTTAGTCAGAATTTTGCTCATTTTAAATTATCGATGTCTTCAGGTTCTATTTTTTATACATAGAAAGCTAAGTAATATGCTCTTTGGTGAATTCAACTGCTTATTTATAAGTCAGATTTTATTATTAAGTGATAAAATTTCAATTCAAAGGTGAAAAAATTCTGCGAAAAAACGCTTTTCCATCTTCAACAGCTCGAAAATTTCCGATACAATTTCAGACTTATTTTTAGAAAGTAGAACACACGAAACTGGCTGAGGGGATTCTTGAAGGGACGCATGAGGTGCCGTGTGATGTCTTTTTACACTCCATTCATTAGAATTTGAGTTATAAACAGTATCAGTTACAGTACACCTTATCAGTAGGACCCTTTTTTTCATTGCCTGAACTCCCGCTTGGGAAAAATCTGTTCGAAATGTCGTTTTTGACAGCTTTTTTTTTTTTGCAATATTTTCTGCATTTATCAAAGAGTCATCAATCACGGCATCTCGTGCACTTTCCAAAGAAGAGATTTTGAAAGTTTGGTGTATTGGAGAGCAAAAATGAATTTAAAAATAAATCGGAAAATAAACAGTTTAAATCGAAATACACTCGCGGAAAATTTCGAGCTGTTGAAGGTGGAAAAGTGTTTTTTCAAATACACCTTTCATTTCCTTGTAACATCTCTAATTTAGACAAACGAGATACAGACTTTTCAACCGCCTTCGCCCTTCCCATACATCCATAGAAACATTCCCAGAACAAATCTCACCTGAGGAAACGAAAAAAAAAAAAGAAAAATCTCCGGTCTCGTTTTCGATGATAGATTTACAAATCGGAAACCCGACCCCCTGCACAGGTAATTTCCTCTCCTGCTCATTATGAGCAATGTAAACAGCACTAACTGTTCATTAGTGCAGCAGAGCGTGGCAACGCAGCGATTCCCAGCGCGTGCAAGCTGGCTCGGACAACCAACACTGAAAAATGTATATCACTTCTTTTCAACTATTCTTATAGGCTCCGTTCAGATCGAAATAATCTTTCCTTTAACTGAATTCTCGGAAAAAGTCTTTTTGTATTGGATCCATTTGCGGTCTCTTCATAATAGAAACGAGGGGAATTAACAAAAGAATCGGGAGATAAGCAATCTACCCTACTTGACAGAAAAATTTTTAACAATGTGAAAAATAAAACTAGTATTGATTAAGTCCATTAATAACTATAGCGTAATATTAATAATATATATTACACAACAAAAAAGTAAGAGTCTATATTATAAATAAATATGTTGCTTATAAGGGTGTATTAAAAAAAAAAAAAAAATACGGTACTACTCTGTTATCCCGTCGACCCATTTCGCCAAATTATACAAATCGCCAAACTCCTAGTCAAATTATACATATTGACGTAATTCTCTCGCCCTCACGGTCCCTTATGTACTTTCTAAACAAGAGATTTTGCGAGTTGGATGCATTTGAGACCAAAAAGGAATTTAAAAATAAATCGGAAAATAAACAGTTTGAAACGAAATACACCCTTAAGGGTGTGTTCGAAAAAACGCTCTTCCACCTTCAACAGCTCGAAATTTTCCGATACAATTTCAGACACATTTTTAAAAGTAGAACACATGAAACTTGCTGAGGGGATTCTTGAAGGGACGTATGAGGTGCCGAGTTAAGTCTTTTTACGCTGCATTCATTAGCATTTGAGTTATAAACAATTACCTTATCAGTATGATCCTTTTTTTCGTTCCCAGAACTCCCTCTTGGTAAAAGTCAATTCGAAATGCTTTTTTTTATTGCTTTTTTATTGCAATATTTTCCTCATTTATCAAAGAATCGACAATCACGGCATCTTGTGTCCTTTCCAAATAAGAGATTTTGAAAGTTTGGGTGTATTTGAGAGCAAAAATGAATTCAAAAATAAATCAGAAAATAAGCAGTTTGAATCAAAATACGCCCTTACGATCAAGAACACCCCGTCGCCACATCAAACGAGTCGGCATCGAACCTCAAGTAGTGGCCAGATTTGTTTAGGCCTTTACATATGAATGGGAAGTCGAAAAAAAATGCCGCTGCTGTGGTGCCCCGGCGGGTCGGGTTCATAGACGATTGGGTTATCCACCAGCTGTTTTGGGTCCGTTCCGCACCAGCGACCCATGTTGTGCAAACAGTGGAGTTGAGATGTTGTAGAGTCATTATTTAATAATGTGTGCAACCTACAACGTTGTAATTTGGGGTGGGAGGGTCGTTCTTGATACAGGGGGCGGTATGTGAAGTGATTTGTTTTCCACATTTATCATGTTGTGGGAGGGAGTTGATAAATAATAAGTTCAGGAAATGATAAAATAACTAGTTTTTCTAACGAAAGAAAGTTATTTAGTTGAGTCCTAGAATCCTAGAATTAAAGTTAATTCGAGACTTCCGCCCGTTACATCGTGAAATGTTAAGCGTATCGTTAAGGGTGTATTTCGATTCAAACTGCTTATTTTCCGATTTATTTTTAGGTTTACTTTTGCGTTCAAATGCATCAAACTTTCAAATTCTCTTATTTAGAAAGTACACAAGGTGCCGTAATTATCGATTCTCTTATAAATGCAGAAAATATCGCAAAAAAGGCAATCAAAAACGGCATTTTGAACCGAATTTTCCGAAGCGGGAGGTCTGCGAACGAAAAAAAGGGTCATACTGAAAAGGTAAATGCTTATAAATCCAATTCTAATGAATTGAGCGTAAAAAGACATCACACGGCACCTTATACGTCTCTTCCAAAATTCCCTCAGCAAGTTTCATGTTTCTACTTTTTAAAAATGTGTCTGAAATTGTATCGGAAAATTTCGAGCTGTTGAAGATGAAAAACCGTTTTTTCGAATACACCCTTAAGGGTATTTTGAAACCAAAAAGGGCGACTTTGTGACATAAGTTTAGGTTTATTTTTGTTCGGAAATGCATAAAACTAACAGATGTTTCTTATTCAGAAGCTATCAAATCGTACTCATTTTTCTGTTTTTTTTTTTTTTTTTTTTTTTTTTTTTTTTTTGCCAGCGCAGTAGATATTTCAGAACAAGCTCTCGAAAATGACGTTTTGAATTGAATTTTCCTACAAAAGCAGAAAAACCAATCGGCGAATCGAATTTCATTTTCGTTTTTTCAAAATTTATCATGTTGTGGGAGGGAGTTATGAGATTGATAAATAATAAGTTCAGGAAATGATAAGCTAAATAATTTTTATAACTAAAGAAAGTGATCTAGTTGGACCAGAGTCCTACAATTAAAGTTATTTCGAGACTTTCGTCCTACAACATCATAAAATGTTAAACGTACCATTAAGGCTGTTCTCAACTGCTCTGTTGAACAAGCACAAAAGGTTTTGACACAGTCACAAATTCATCTTTCAACGGAAAAGATATCGAATTGGAAGGTCTGACTATGGAAGCGATCTGGAATCGAATTCAGTTTTCCATTTTATGCTAATCAAATTACCTACCCAATTATAAGCTATTTCGATCACGTGATCACACGATTTTCTACCTTTTGTCGACTGGTTTTTCTGCTTTCAACAGAAAATGTAGTTCAAAACATCTACTTGGATGTCTTGTTCTAAAATATCCATTGCGTATCTTTAAAAACAGAAAATTGAGTGTGATTCGATAGTTTCTGAACAACAACATCTGCTAGTTTCATGCATTTCCGAACAAAAATAAACCAAAACTTATGTCACAAAGTTACCCTTTTCGATTTAAGAACACCCTTAATAGATTTCTCCTAACACTCTCAGAAATGGATACTCAGATTTCACGAAATTTTCTTCGTTTTTGACGAAACCGTTTCCTGGGAAATGCTCCGAGTGAATATTTCGTCAGAAAGACGAAAAATTAGTTTCTTTACTTATTTGACAGTAAAGCCATATCACACGGGAGGCTTTCGCTCAACTTTTCCCCCAACAGAGCATTTCAATGAGCAAAACTTGATTGACCTTGATGAAGGAGAGAATTTTGGTGGTTATTTTAGCTCACCGAGCATTTTCCGTGTCGCCCGGGAAATGTTGAACGTTCAGTCTGTGCTGATCATTTGAACCAGTAGGAGCGAAGCGAGACGAAGAACCTGTTCGAAGTTCGAAGAACCTGTTTACCGAGTACGCAGTGGTTGGGAGAACATGTTGTGTCAAATGATTTCTGAAATGTTTGTTGTTTATCATTCTATGTGTGATACCGCTATTTCCTTAAAAAGTTTCGTCAAAACAGCGTTGGTGATGCCATCTATTGAAAAATTTAGAAGCACCCTTAATTTTTGACAGAGGGGGAAAAAAAGGCGCCATAGAGGGGATTCGAACTAACAACCTTCGGTATGACAGTCCGCTGTCTTATCCAACACTCCACAGGGACTTTGAATTAACGTGTTTCTAAAGGCATATAATGGATTCGACTGCCTGTTTATATTTTGTAAAGTAGTTTGTAATTTTATCCATGTTGTTATATATCTTTTAAGTTTTATTAAATAAAGCTGATTTATTGTTATGGTTTTCTTCTGGTTAATTATGTCTTTATTGATATAATTTATTAGAGAAATTTTCTTTGCTCAATGAATGATTAAAATATGGTCTGGTTAATTTGTTGCACGGAATTAACGAATTTTGAAGTGCATAGCCTATTGGAATTTTTTATATGCTATAGGATAATTTATAAGATAATGCTAAAATTTGAACACTACTGTTTATAAAAGGGAGAGGAATGAATTATGTACATTTTCATTTGATTGAAAAAAGAATATATTTCTTGGATGGAAAAGAGATCCTAGAATTTTGAAATGTAAGTGACCGAATGTTCTTTTGGAACGATTTTGCATAACACGACAAATTAGTTCTTTTCGAATTAAACCATAACAAATATCAACAGCAACAATAAATAAATAAACATTCCTAAAAATGTTATAACTAAAAAAAAAAATAACTATTTCAGAAACAATAACTTTCCATATTTCAGTATTTTTTGAAAAGCGCTAAAAATTACTGTTTTGAAATAAATTATTACAGGACTGACATAAACAACCAAATATCTACTTGCTAAAATCGCAAGAATTGCGGAAATAGAGTAGTGCGTCCTTTAACAAACATCTTACAACAACTGTGCATTTAAAGTGCATCGAATCTGGCCATGATTGAGCAGTGCTGTAATTGGGCGGGAACGCATGGGAACGCCGTTCCCAGAAATATTTGATTTGTTACTGTAAAAATAAATTGCGTACGAGCACAATTTTTTTTTTCAAATCAATCGATGTAATAATGATTATTATGTATTAGTCCTCTTCTAGAGTGTATGAAAACTGTATCCAATTCAACGTCGGAAATTGAAAGAGTTATTCAGCTGCATGAATAACATAATGACCGATGCGAAAATTTAAATCTTTATTAAAAATAAAGAATACTGCCCAGTTAAACTGATGGCATTGAGCTCACAGGCTACGCATACTAATTGCACATTAAAGCTTTATATTTTCAAGGGTTAATTCCGTTCGAAAAAAAAAATTAAGAAGGGGAAACAGCTCTCCCCTTTTCTCTTTTTTTATACTTAATCATTGAACCTCCTATACTATCAAAGACATGCTTTATCATATAAAAAATCTATATCCAAAATTCAGAGTAAATTAGATAATTCTTAATAAAAACCCATTTAGCATTTATATAATTTAAAAAGAGTTATCCCCCTCTTTTATACTTAACCATTAAACTTCCAAAACTATTCAGAGATTTGAACGAAATCTGAAAATTCTGCTTGAAAAACCCATTTATATAAATTAAGGGGGGGAGGACATTAGAACCCCTGTTCCCCTTATTTATACTTATTCAATGAATACCTAATAACAGTCACGGAATCGCCTCATCAGAATGATCCTAATCTAAATTTTGAACGAAAATTAATTCTGCATGAAAATCCCATTTATATCAACTAACGGGGGGGGGGGCATTAGAACCCCTGTTCCCCCTATTTATACTTATTCAATGAACACCTAATAACAGTCACGGAATCGCCTCATCAGAATGATCCTAATCTAAATTTTGAACGAAAACTTAATTCTGCATGAAAATCCCATTTATATCAACTAACGGGGGGGGGGGCATTAGAACCCCTGTTCCCCCTATTTATACTTATTCAATGAACACCTAATAACAGTCACGGAATCGCCTCATCAGAATGATCCTAATCTAAATTTTGAACGAAAACTTAATTCTGCATGAAAATCCCATTTATATCAACTAACGGGGGGGGGGCATTAGAACCCCTGTTCCCCCTATTTATACTTATTCAATGAACACCTAATAACAGTCACGGAATCGCCTCATCAGAATGATCCTAATCTAAATTTTGAAAACTTAATTCTGCATGAAAATCCCATTTATATCAACTAACGGGAGGGGGCATTAGAACCCCTGTTCCCCCTATTTATACTTAATCAATGAACACCTAATAACAGTCACGGAATCGCCTCATCAGAATGATCCTAATCTAAATTTTGAAAACTTAATTCTGCATGAAAATCCCATCTATATCAACTAACGGGGGGCATGAGCCCCCCGTTCCCCCCTCTTATACATATCGAATGAACTCCAAAAACTAATCAGGGAAGCGCCTTGTCAGGATATACCTATATACAAAATTTCAAGTGGATCGGATATTTTTATCATGAGTTATCGCGTTACGCACGTACGAACGTACATACAGAACGGGCGGGCACATAAGCTCTCAGGCTATGATAGCCTGTGAGCTAAAAAGCGAGTTCACTTATATTTATAAGCTGTGTAGGATCTTCCTTAAACGAATTTTGTGATGCTTCGTATGGTCATTAATCGTGGTTGTCATTAGGATTTTCATTAGATTGGCAGACGAAACATTTTGTTGTAATTTAAAAAGAAGAAAAACCCCTCTTATTATCGTTCTTCATGAAAACTTTTGTTATTTGAATTAAATTTTGCTTCATGATTGAAAATGTTTCAACGTGAGTTATAAAATTCATTTAAAGAATCCTACACAAATACAATACCTAAAAACTAGAGTATAATAACTGAAACTGTTAACTTAAAAAGTAGATTTTGGGCTAAATGTTTTAAATAAAAAGTGAGCTCCCACAAATATTTTTTTCCAATTACAGCACTGTGATTGAGACAACAATTTCGTCAATTATTTGAGGGTTTACGTTTCGTTAAAAGTCATGTGATTTTGATACAAAATGATCGTCAAAAACGACGAAATATAGACCAAGGATTGGTGTTTCGTCAAAAGTGAGAGTTTTATTTCTGAGAGTGAAGAGGGCAAGAAATTTAAACAAGTTGGAAATTGCACGTGAAGCGTAGCAAATGAGGTGCGTTCGTACGATAACGAAGTTTTAAAAATATTACTTTCATATATCAATCTCATAAAATTGTAAATAGTGAATTACAATTAAAACGCTCATCAAACAATGTTCTCCCTATACCATTATGTAATGGAATACCTTTGTGCGTGGCCTTGTAAATCAATAACAAATGTTCTTTTCACCACAAATTATGGAAGATGTATATTATAATATGTACTTTATAGTTGCATATAAATTTCATTAAGTTCGCATGAGTGTAACACGATTAAAATGCATTTGAAACATTTTTTCCCATTGACCGTAATGTAATGGAATACTTTTGATTGTCCCTGTAATTGATCTATGCATCCGATTTTCATAAAATTTGAAATAACTCGAAAAAATTATGTAATAATTATGTATTTTAAATTTCAAACGTATAGAATATATTTGAAATTTTTTCCCCATTGACCATAATGTGATTGAATACTTTTGATTGCCCCTGTAATTGATCTATGCATCCGAGTTTCATAAAATTTGAAATAACTCGACAAAATTATGTAATAATTATGTATTTTAAATTTCAAACGATTCGGTTGGGTAGTTTTTGCGTTGTTATATGCGGACAGACAGACGGACAGACAGACGGACAGACAGACGGATGGACAGACGGACGGACTGAACGGCCACTATAGGTGCTTATATAATTACGAACGCACCTAAAAAGCGTTGTTAATTGTGTTGTAAATAGTGTTGATGAAAGTAGTCTCTTAAAATAGTGTTGTGCTGCGTGACAAGCACTTTGTAACATTTTTGCACATTATGATGAACCTTTTCCTATCTCTCTGGGTTACACTCATTTCACCCCCGGTACATGATTTTTTTCCAAAGAGAAATTCGATTTTTGTTTCGTCAGTCTTTCTGGCAGGCAGCATTGCCTGATTTTGACGGTCTATCTGAAGGAAAATAATAAAATGGAAAATTTCTATTCTAAAGGAGAAATTTCAGTCAGTTAGGCATTTTTTTGCTTAATTAAATTTTCATGTTTATATAGTATATATATATCAACCGTCGAATTAAATACAGGGCTCTTCAAAAGTATTGGAATGTATATTTGGCTATGGACAGTAGCATCTTATTTCCCTAAATAACAAAGTTTTGTTACGGGTGTTCTCAACTTCTTCGCTCAACAAGCGTAAAATGTTTTGACACATTTAGAAATTCATTTTTTAACACAAAGATGTAAAATTGGAAGGCTTGACTATGGAAGCGATTTCGAATCGAGTTTAGTTTTCCATTTCAGGATAGATAAGTTACTTATCCAGTTCTAAGCTATTTCGATCACGTGATCACCCGTTTTTCTAATGCTTTTCGACCAGTTTTTCTGCTTTCGTTTTAAAATGTGCTCCAAAACGTCCACTTTGAAGATCTATTACGAAAGATCTATTGTGCTTTAAAAAAACAGGAAAAGAGTGCAATTAGACAGTTTCTGAATAACAATTCTTGCTATTTTACATGCATTTCCGAATAAAAATAAATTAAGGGTGTATTTCGATTCAAACTGCTTATTTTCCGATTTATTTTTAAATTCATTTTTAATCTCAATTGCACCAATCTGGCAAATTGTCTTCTCCAGAAAGTGCTCAAGGTGCCGTAATGGTCGATTCTTTGATAAATGCAGAAAATATTGCAAAAAAAGCAATCAAAAACGACATTTTGAACCGATTTTTCCGAAGTGGGAGATCTGGGAACGAAAAAAAGGGTCTTCCCGAGAAGTTAATTGCTTATAAATCAAATTCTAATGAATTGAGAGTAAAAAGACATCACACGGCACCTTATACGTTCCATCAAGAATCCCCTCAGCAAGTTTCATGCTTCTACATTTAAAAGTGTGTCTGAAATTGTATCGGAAAATTTCGAGCTGTTGAAGGTGGAAAATCGTTTTTTCGAATACACCCTTAAAAAAAACTCAAAAAGAGTGCAATGAGACAGTTTCTGAATACCTGCTAGTTTCACGCATTTCCGAACAAAGATAAACTAAAAATTATGTCACTAAGTTGCCCTTTTTGATTTAAGAACACCCTTAAAAATTACAGGAAGTGTTGGAAAGTGTTTCATAATCTATGCTTAACGCATGATTTTTCTAACTTGTTACTACTTCTAAAATCTTGATGATTCTTTTTCCTGTCTCTTTCGGTTTCATTCAAATTATCTCCGGTACATGTTTTTTCCCAAAGAGAAATTAGATTTCTCTTTGGCCAGAGTCTGTCTGCGATTGGCAATAAAATTGAAAATCAATAATATTTATAATAATAATAAATTATATAATAATTACATATAAATAACATTATTATGTAAATAAATGGATTAAATAAATCAAGCAAAAAACGTGCCCGATTTTGACGGTTTATCTGAGGGGATATAATAAAATGGAAAATTTCTATGCTAAAGGAGGAATTTCAACAAGTTAGGCATTTTCTTGCTAAACTAAATTTCCTTATTATATAGTATATACACTATATTGCCATTGATTATGGGACACTTGCGATTTTAGACATTTTACTAAATATCTAGAAAAATACATGAGGAATCATCTCGAAACTCTAATTGTATAAATATAATAGTATACGTCATACATCTCCGTGAAGATTTTTTACCGAAACTCCATAGGGGACCGTCAACAAATTAAAAAAGAATGAATATCTTTTGCATAACCCTGTCAAAACTAATGTAGCAAAAGCGCTCAAACTCTAGATTATGATTGAATGCATTATTGTAATACACTGTGTTCATTTTTATGCAAATAGCATGCATACTCGCAGAGTAATTAAGGTTTTTATAAAAATGGTCCCAAATTTTTCCTAGTTTTTTCCTTATAATTTTCAGAGTTCTTAATATAAAATAATATTTTTTTCAGAAAACATGACAAACAACATTGCAAATAGTACCCTGTAATCAGAATTAAAAAATAGTGAAAATTTTATACAAAATGAGTTGGTTTACTAAATAATTTTTTACTGCGCATGCGTCAACGATATCAAAATTTCATTTGCATATTATGTTAGCTAAATGTATAGAGCAACTTTTGTGAAAGTCACAAAACCATAACTTGAAAATTTTGAAAATAATCGTCAATTGAATAAGTTGAAAATCCGTTATTCTCAAAATGAAGCAATAACAAGAGGGGTTGTATCCATATATTCAATGATTAGTGTCAATATAGAATACACAATACGGGATGTTACGACTACTTTTGGATAAAATCCCTCATTTTTTTGCTTCATTTTGGAAACAACGGATTTTGTCCTTTTTCTATAGACGTTTACTTTCAGAATTTTCAAGCTATAATTTTGAGACTTTTACAAAAGTTGCTCTATACTTTTAGCTAACATAATATGCAAATGAAATTTTGATATCTTTGACGCATGCGCTGTAAAAAATTATTTAGTATACCTACTCATTTTTCATACAATTGTTATTATTTTTTAATTCTGATTACAGGGTACTGTGTGCAGTGTTGTTTGTCATATTTTCTGAAAAAAATATTATTTTATATTAAGAACTCTGAAAATTATAAGGGAAAAACTTAGAAAAATTTGGGGCCATTTTTATAAAAACCTTAATTACTCTGCGAGTATGCATGCTATTTGCATAAAAATGAACACAGTGTATTACAATAAGGCAGTCAATCATAATCTAGAGTTTGAGCGCTTTTGCTACATTAGTTTTGACAGGGTTATTCAAAAGATATTCATTCTTTTTTAATTTGTTGACGGTCCCCTATGGAGTTTCGGTAAAAAATCTTCACGGAGATGTATGACGTATACTATTATATTTATACACTAAGAGTTTCGAGATGATTCCTCATGTATTTTTCTAGATATTTAGTAAAATGTCTAAAATCGCAAGTGTCCCATAATCAATGGCAATATAGTGTATATGCATAATTTAAAAACTGTACAAGAAACTGCTATAAGATATGGTTATCCTTTACATTTGGTTAAAAAAATATTATCTGTATAAACATTTATTTAGTATTAACTGTCTATTTTCTCTTCAGCCAATATTGCAAACATTAACAAGCTAATTTATGCAGCACCATATGATGTTATTGATAAGTACTCCTATAGTCTTTAATATATAATAAGTTATTACATGATCTTAAAAATAATTAACACATTGCGTAAAAAAATGTTTTTAAAAAAATTATAAAAAATAAAAATAATACAAAAAATAAAAAATTAAAAAAAATTAAAAAATATTAATAATAGGATGGTTGGGTGGGTTAGATGTTAGATTACGGAGGAGGGCGGTGTTGTCTGGATAATACGCAATGGTTAATTATTATACATTTAAACAAAAAAATTAACTTTACACATAGTATGAAAGTTTATGTTTACCTAAAAACTAATATGCATAACTTAAAAATGATCAAGTTATTGAGATAAGATATGGTTGTTTATTGCATTTGTCTTAAAGAAATTATTTGTAAAATATTAGAATAGAAATTATTCTTGGAAATTCTTAGCTATTAAATAATTTATTTTTTTTCCTATAATAGAGGGCAGCACCATAAGCATATAATTTAATATATTAATCCTATAGATGGCAGCACTAAAATAATTTTCTGGTAGAAGTTGTAGTAATATATTCTAGTTAAATAATTAATACAGTAATATTAATAATTGATTAAAAATAAAAATATAATACTTCTAACAGTGCATTTATTTTTTTTCTAAATATATTATTAATTATATAGTATAATATATGTTCTACTAATTTTTATAATTATTGTTACAACTTTATTTTATTATCTATGTGATTTATACTATGACTATAACCTTGACTGTTAGTAAGTCACATATAGTTTGTAACTGATTGCACTACAAATCTTGCTAGGATTTGGGTAATGGTAAATATTTTAATATATATATCCCCCCCTTTTTTTAAGGAATATTATATTATTGTTATTTTGTCATATTGATTTTTTTTCTTCAATGAGTATCTTTCTACTAATTTGTCATGTGAATAGCTTCCAGCCAGTCGGGTGTATTGTGAGTCGAATTCTTAGCTTTCAGCACGACTCATAACAGAAACTGGTTGGATGTTTTTGCTTTTTTGTTGAACTATACACCCTGAAGAAGTAGTTTAATAGAAAAGCCTTCTACTGTCTTTTTATCCATTTATCTTTCATTATTTTGGTAATCTGCCTTCTATTTCATTTCAAACTTCAACTGTTTTCAATAAGATGATTGTAAAAATACTGGTTTCATTGGTTTATTGTATGGTAATATATGAATTACTCTGGTTATATAATGTCCATTTATCCATATATTTCTTAGTAATTTGGTAATCTGCCTTCTATTTCTCTTCAAACTTCAACTGTTTTTAATCATATGATTGTAAAAATACTGGTTTCATTGGTTTGTTTAATGGTATTGTCTGAATAACTTTGGATGTATTTATAAAAGTATATATATATATATATATATATATATACTTTTAACATATTGCGCAAAAGAAATATATCAATAAAAATATAAAAAATACACAAAAAAATAAAAACTATAAAATGTGTTAAAAAAATTAATTAATAGGTCGGATGGGTGGGTAGATGTTAGATTAAGGAGGTAGGGTGGTGCTGCTGGAAAATATATGCGCTTATATTAATATTTATATAAAAAAAGTGTTAGCGGTAGGAAAATGGTGCAGTGCAACAGTAATGTAGTGTTAATTTATTATATATGGTAATGTATTGTTATAGCATTCCTTGTTTATTCCTCTGGATTTAATATGTAATGTAATTTGAGGCTAATCAATGGTTGTTTATTTAATATAATATTTTATTATTTTTACAACATTTTAAATTCTTATTTTAGTTATAAAAATAAGATTTTTGATGGTATATTTTATAATAATATAATAAATTATTAATTTACTGTTTTTGCTTTAAATAAGGGTTGGCATGGCTTATGTCAGATGGTTTTAATTATGGTTTAAACCATATGTATATTTTTATAACATCCTCTAGTTATTTTTTTCTCGACAATTACTAAAGTTATTTCTTATTTTTATTTTACTTTATTTTTTTCTGAATAAATTAAGACTTCTAATTTTATACAAGGGGCCTTGGTCAATTTTATATGTATAGGAATAACTGTTCACATAAAAATAATTTTTATTATTATTATTATTTTTATTATAATATCTACTTAATCATCTGTTTATAGGTTGTTTACAAATATAATAAAAATAGATTACAATAGATTATATGAATATTATTATTACATCCTCTAGGGGTTTTTTTTAATTTTTTGAAAATTACTAAAGTTTTCTTATTTTTATTTCATTTTTATATATATATATATTTCTCTCTAATTTCCGACTTCCAATTTTATACACTGGGACTTGGTCTATTTTTTATGTAAAGGGATAACTGTTTAAATAAAAAATATTTTTTTTTTCTTTCTTCTATTATCAACTTAATCCACTGTAGTTTGGTTGCTTACAAATAGATATTAGGTTTGTCCCAAAAAAACCCTAGTTTAAACAAATAAAAATACCGTTTTATGTTTTTTTTTTTTTTTTTTTAATGAAATGTTTTTTCCAACCCTGTATTAAATATAAATATCGTAACTTGTAAGATTTAGTTTTTATAGTTAAATAATTTTTTGCATTATGTAATTGTGTTTAGTTACTATAGATGGCGACACAAACGCTTTAGTAGTTAATTTGCATTTATGTATCTCACATGTACAAATTTATCGATATCAATCGATTCAATTAATTCTATAACTAGCAAAAGCCATGCTTTGTTTGGATTCGCGAAGCATTATTTTATAAAACAGATGTTTGAAAGTAAAATTATTTTTTTATCTTGTTTTTACATCTTTATTAAACAAAAACGTTATTTTATGTTTTGGCGCATTTTAATTTTTTATTTAAGATGATGTATTATTATGGATTAGTATTGAGCTATTCCATCTCAATTCAGGCAGACAGTACTGATATGCGTCAAGTCACCATCACAGATTTTTTTTCAAAAAAATTCAGTAGTTAGAACTAAGTGATTTATAAAATTTCCTAAAAGAATTTTTCCCTAATTTTTTTTTTTCTCTGATTACAGCACTTTAAAGTTCATGATAAAATTGGCAGTTTTCAGAAAAACTGAAAAACACTTCATTTTGAAATGAACACAATAAATACCAAACGTATTCAACATATTCAGTCAATTTATTTTTTATAAACAGTTATTAAACTGGATTTTACTTTGGCATAGTTTTAAAAAATATAGTGACATTTTTACTTAATTAAAAAAATTAGATTTTAAGTATAAAAAATATAATTATTAGTGAATTTAAGATTTTTTTTCAGAATGAAAAAAAATATTTTAAAGCTAAACATTGATGGCAATCTAAAGACCTTTAATGGGAGTTTTACAGCAAATTTTATTTTAACTCTAAGGTGCTTACAACTTTTGTAATTCAATTTTAAATTTTGCAAAATTTTGTAAAATCACCACTTTTGAAATGCAATTTCTCAAAAACACCATTTTTTAAAAATCTGATAATATTGTTACGAATTTTGTAAATAGTTAGTGTTTGTACTGTAAAATAATGTAAATAATTTCATTTCTTTACTAATATTAGTTTTTGTTACATTGTCTCTGTTATCAAGCAAACTTGTCCATTATTTTTAGTGTATGTCTACGGCAGATTGGCGAAATAATAAAGATATCGCCAAGTTGGCGTCACTTTTGGCGACTAATTTTGGTCGCCAAATTTAGCGATATATCGCCAAGTTGGCGACAAACTTGGCGATGGTAATCCTTCCCTCTCAATGGTAACCCCCCTTTAGATATACTGATACATTGTTTGTTGTTCCGTGGATTTTTCGAGTAGGTTCTAGAAATTTCCAGCACATGCTACGAGCCTATATAAGAAGAGAAGCGATGCGAGCTGTGATTATTATTTACCAGTCAGTCATTGAGTGAACAACGCGTTTGTTAAGCAAGTTTGCTTGAGTCTTATTTACGTTATTTTGAATGTGATTTAGTGTTGAGACGTTGTATAAAGAGTCTCTGGAACCTATATCTGCACTTATACGATAGATTTGAACAATTATTTTTGAATATCTAGAAATATTTGTGAGTTTCGAAGACTCTGTTGTTCTGAAGTTCTGTAAATAAATCATTTTCTACTTTTCTGTAAGCAAGAGTTTGAAGTTGTCTAACCATAGGATCAAAAGAACCCCATATACGCTGCAACATTTGGTGTCAGAATTTGGAATCTTATGGCAAAAACGAGAGCAACGGAAGAGCAACTGATTGAGTTGTTGAAAGCTATTAATGGATTATCAAATAAAATGGATAAAGGCCAAGAGGAGTTGGCGGAAAAGATGATTAAAGGCCAAGAAGAGTTGGCGGAAAAGATGAATAAAGGCCAAGAAAAGTTGACGAAAGAAATGAAAAGAAGCCAAGAGAGAATGGAAGAATTAAAGGAGGAAGTTAATAAAAACCAAGAAGAAATGAAGAAAACTTTGGAAGAAAAGTTCTCATCGGTAGAGAGAAGAATAGGCTCGGTAGAAGAGAAAATAGAGGAAGTAGAAGAGAAAATTCAGAATGAAGTTAGTAATGTTGAACAGAAAATGGAAAGGAAAATTGCGGAAGTAGAAGAGAAAATTCAGAATAAAGTTTGTAACGTTGAAGAGAAAATACTAGGTGAAGTAGATGAAAAGCTAAATAAAAAAAGTACAAGATCTTGAGAAGAAACTTTCAGCGTCCAGTGGTAATTATGAAGAATTTAGGAATCCGCCTGCTTCTCCTGTGCAAGTTAAGCTGTCGACATACGACGGAAAGAGTTCCTGGCAAGTTTATAAGACCCAATTCACCATTGTAGCCGAAGCGAACAAATGGAGTGACGAGGTGAAAGCTTGTCAACTGGCAGCATCTTTAAGAGGAGAAGCCGCCGACGTGCTGCAAACATTGCCCGATATGACGCAACTCAAATTTGAGACTCTAAGTTGTGCACTTGAAATGAGATTCGGCGAAAAATTCTTCAAGGGTTATACGAGAATACAAATGAAGAGCCGCCATCAAAAATCGAGTGAAACCCTTCAAGAGTTTGCCTCGGAAATTGAACGGCTTGCAAATTTAGCATTCATTGACTGTCCAACAAATGTACGGGAAATTGTATTTTGTAGACGGAATAAAAGATCCAGAAGTGCAGAGAGCGGTACGAATGGCAGATGTGCAGGATTTAAAGGCTGCATTACTATATGCCTTAAAGTTGGAAGCAGCTACACAAGCCAGCCGAAGAGATCGTCATTCAGTCCGAGGGGCAACGGTGAACAAAAGCTCAGACAATGAAACCGACATCTTGAAAGAAATTAGGAAAATAAATCAAGAGCTTGATGCTTTAAAATATGGAAAAACAAGCTCAAGGAGACAGAATCTCACGTGCTGGGGATGCGGTGATACAAGACATCTCCGAAGAAATTGCCCCAAAATCCACGAACGCGAGATAAATTCAAACAGTCAGCAGGGAAACTAAATTTTGGCCATCTCGCGGGGCGGAGGTTGCCAGAGAATGAAAAGCCCCAACTGAAGATCCTCCAGATATCAAAAATGAGCGGCGGTGATAACGAATTATATGTGATAGGCTTTATTAACGGAATTCAGTGCCGTATGATTGTCGATACAGGAGCCAATGTGACAATAATAAGAGAATATTTGGCTCGAAAATTGAAATGTAAACTCATCTGGACTCCACCATGCGTTACCCTGCAAACTGTGACGGGCGACAAGATAGGCATATATGGAAAGGCAAATTTAACTATCAACTTTGGAGGAACGAAATATTATCATACGGCATATGTGGCTGACATAACAGATCCTTGCTTAATCGGGCTAGATTTTCTGAAGCAGTTTGGCTTCAAGCTTGATTTCAAAAATAACAAAATGCTCTCAAAATTTGAAGAAATAAGTCTTTTTGGATTAAATAATGAAATTGAATGTAAACAAACAGTAATAGCCAAAGAAGACATCAATCTAGATCCAAGAACAGAATTTTTAGTTCCAGCTGAACTTAAAAATGAAACTAATTACCGTTTTGGCCATATAGATTATCCAGAAGACAATAGTACACAAGCAGGAGTATTGGTGGCTTCTTCTGTAGTAGACCTCTCGAAAAAGACCATTCCAGTCAGAATTGTTAACATCAGTGATAAGACGAAGACTATCAAGAAAGGAGAGGTGATAGCATCGTGTGCTCCTGTGACGTGCATAAGTCAAAATTCCAGTCACTCTGAGAAATCTTCAGATAATTTAGTCAAGGATTTGTTACAAAACACAGACTTAGATCCAAAACAGATGGACGCCGCGGAAAATTTAATTAGGGAATTCCAAAGTTTATTTTCCCAAACATCTGAAGACTTTGGACGAACTAAAATGGCACAACACCGAATTGACACGGGAGATCATTCTCCTATTAAACAGCACCCTAGACGATTACCTTTTGCCAAGCAAGAAGAGGTGCAGAATTTAATTAAAGATATGGAAGAAAATGACGTCATCGAACCATCAACAAGTCCATGGGCGTCTCCCATTGTATTAGTAAGAAAGGATGGTTCTACAAGATTTTGTGTAGACTACCGCCGACTGAATGACGTCACTAAAAAGGATAGTTACCCTCTGCCAAGGATTGACAACACTCTCGACACACTTGCGGGCAACACTTGGTTCTCGACTTTAGATCTGAAGAGTGGTTACTGGCAGGTAGAGATCCATCCCGACGACCGCGAGAAGACTGCCTTTACAACGGGACAAGGATTATGGCAGTTCAAGGTAATGCCTTTTGGTCTGTGTAACGCACCTGCAACTTTCGAACGGCTTATGGAAACGGTTCTCCGGGGGCTGTCATATGAAGCAAGTCTTGTTTCATAGGTTCCCAACGGGGGCGGTACCGCCCCCCAGTGGGCGCTGGAGGCTTCCAGGGGGGCGGTAGCGTGTTTAGAGAAAAATGGGGGGCGTTGGGACAGTCAAAGGGGGCGGTCATGGCGTAATCTACCTATTTAGGAACTAATGTATTGAAAATAATTGATCTCCGTTTTCCGTTGCATTGCCCACCTTTAAATGGGAATGCATAAAGATGAATATAAATCTGAGGGAGGGGAGGGGTTATTTATTTTACTAATGCCATCGCCGTGGAACACGTAGAAGGGCTAAAATCGTGAAAACAATTTTTTTTTTCTATCAGGCTAAAAACACTGCAGCTGAATTCTTTCATGAATATCAAAATATCCCAGCGGAACATGAAAAAAATCGCTATGACTCGCCTTAAAAATCCTTATGAATTTAAAAATTGTGGAGTAGAAAATTTGCGATAATTGGCTCGGTAAAAGTTTTAAACAGAATTATTTTTTTATTAATTTGTATTTCGAAAAATTCTGAAGTATAACATGCCTGAACAGATTTTTAAACGAACAGGTGATTTGAATGAGTTCAAAAAATTTGCTTATTCTTTGTGAAAGTGATAAAAATTATATCTATAATTTTTTGTTCAAAAGTTTTAAAGGGTTCTCCCGGGTTATTTAAACTTAACCCGGGAGTACACGCGCCGGGTCTTTTTGACCCCGGGAGAGCGTATGATTTTTGTAATTGTAGCCACTTATCTTTTAAAAGTAATCTTCAACTTATTTTATTGCAAAATTTGTAAGGATTGTCTACGCCTAAAAAAAATGACGGTTATAATTTGATTTTATTGATAACAAAGTTAAAACCATTTCTACCCTTGGTAAGCGCGTGTTCTCCCGGGTTAAATAGGGAAAAAATATGTATTTTAAAATATCTTAATCGAAGAAGAAATACCGGCAGTACAGAATTGAGTATTTGAAAAAATATGAATCTAGGCATTCTCCCACAAACCAATCATTACTTATGTGCTTAATTTGCCAACATATTTTTTCAAATGAACCCATGAAGCCTTTTAGGCTACAAGAGCATTAGAATAAATGCGTGCTGATAGAAAAAATATGTCCTATTTTTACTTTCTTCTATCTTTACAAGAAAAAAGCATTGATTTCGTGAAAATTTTCGAAATCCGATTGACACGTTTTAGGGGTCAGAGATTCCAAAAAACATGTTTCTAACAAATGTCTGTCTGTGATTCTGTCTGCATATGACATAAATATTGTGGGCGCTCTATCTTAACAACTAATGCACGGAATTCAATAAAAAATTATATTAAGATAGTTCCTGATATACAGAGTTGTATAATATAGACGCACGCGCGCACACCGTGTGCAGAAAGTTTTATGAACTTTGCAGAAAATTTGAGGAAAGAAACTTTTGTAACTTTTTTTAGTACCCAAAAAATAAAAATATTCCTTCAATTTTATGTACGAATTATTTACAGGTAAAGCGAACTTCGTCAAAAGACGTCTGATTTCAACAAAGAATCGCATAAAAAATGTGCATTTCGATTGAGTCGCGTAAAAAAACGTGCATTTCGACAAAGAATCGCGTAAAAAAATGCCTTTCGACAAAGAATTGCATAAAAAACGAACATTTCGCGAAAGGGCCGCGCGAAAAATGGGAATTTTATCCAAAGACTACATAAAAATTGTGAATTTTGTCCAAACACCACGTAAAAAACGAGAATTACATTGATAAATCTCAAAAAACGCATTATATCCATAAATTGTTAAAAAAAAAAAATTATGTCCATAAATCGCTCAAAAAACGAGAATTTCATCCATAAAAAACGCAAATTACATGCCATGAATCATATAAAAAAGCGAATTATGTTCATAAATCACACACACACACACACACACACACACAAAAAAAAAAAAAAAAAAAAAAAAAAAAAAAAAAAACCTGTGAATTATGTCTATGAATTGCACAAAAAACGCGAATTACACCCATGAATTGCGTAAAAAAGCAAATTTTGTCCATGTCAAAGTAATGTAATACATAATTTTAGTAAACATTAATTTGCAGAAAGTTTTTGACCCAATATTACGAGCGCAGAAAGTTTTTGATTTTATACAACTCTTGATATAAATTGATGCCGATTAGTTTTTGGTGTCAATCGCTCAACAGATGCCACTGCTATGCTGCCTTTTTCACGATTTCCGTAACAGCTTTATCTCAAGAACTACTGCATAAATTTGCACCAAATTTCAAATTCTATTAGTCCTTAACATGAATAGATGCTATTTACATTTTGTTGAAAATTTCTCAAAAAGTGGCGCTTCTATGTTGCCTTTTTCACGATTTCTGCAACAGCTTTATCTCAAGAACTAAACCTCGGATTTTCACCAAACTTTAGGTTTGGGTTGTTTGTGACATTGAATATACCGAGTTCATTTTTATGTCCATTCGCGAAAAGGAGATACAGCAGTATTACCATATTTGGAAGAGGAAAGCGTGAAACACATCAAATGATAACTAAGAGTAAAATTCAGAAATGGATACCAAGAATTCTAACTTCAAAGCCAATACAGCTCTCTAACTTAGATTGGTAGCGACAGCGAGCGTATATAAAATTTTAATCGCTTTTTTTTTTCATCACATTTGGCTGAGAGTGGGTTCCGTGTAGCAGCTAATTTACTGTCTAAGAAAAGGAACAGACAACTTTGAACCTGACAATTTGTGACTGATGTTAATTCCTTCGAGACGGGAGCCTTTTACGAAATTTTTAATGTTTTGTCACCGACTTTTAAATAGAGAAATTCGTCCCTTATTAAAAGGAAAAAATGCTCTGATTAAATAAGTCAAATTTTACACTAAAATTTTCTTGGTGGGGATAAACAAGGATTCTTAAGCCTTTTTGCGGCACGTATAAGTGTCGCTCGTCCCTAAAGGGTTAAAGAAACTGAAATCTGGCATGAGCAAATTGTTTAAACTCCATCAGCCCTACCTATTTCGTTCTGTGTTCAGAAATTCTTATTGATTTTGTGTTTATTTTTAAATTTTTAATAAACAATTTTTTACTGCATTTGATTGTCATTTTAATTAACTTCTACTTTATGATTCATAATACATAGATAGACAGATAAGATTTAGATAAATATTCAACAATATTTTAACATTTTGTATAATTAACTATTGTGGAAGAGGGACGGGGGGGGGGCGTTGGCATTTTTTTTTCTTGGAAAGGGGGCGCTGATCCAGGAAAGGTTGGGAACCTATGATTTAGATGATATCATAATCATAGGAAAATCTTTTGATGAACATCTGAACAACCTCAGGCAGGTGTTACAAAAATTAAAGGAAGCTAATTTGAAGTTAAGCCCTTCGAAGTGCAGCTTATTTCGCAATGAAGTCGCATACCTTGGACACATCATTTCGGCGGAAGGAGTTAGGACTGATCCGGAGAAGATATCGGCTGTGAAAAATTGGAGTCGTCCAGCAGATGTTCACCAGCTTCGGAGTTTTCTAGGATTATGCACCTATTACAGAAAATTCGTCAAAGGCTTCTCGATGATTGCAAGACCACTTCATAAATTAACAGAAGCCAATCAAAAATTTATGTGGACACAGGAATGCGTCGCTGCTTTCGAAAAGCTTAAGGAGGCATTAACATCCACTCCAATCCTGTCATATCCTCAAATCGATAAACAGTTTATACTTGATACAGATGCAAGAAACGAAAGCATTGGCGCTGTACTGTTTTAGGAAATCGACGGCCAGGAGCGTGTTATCGCCTATTTCAGCAAGTGCTTGTCAAAGGCAGAGCGAAACTACTGCGTCACAAGAAAAGAGCTTCTTGCTGTAGTGAAAGCCATAGACCATTTTCATCACTTTCTTTACGGTCGAAAATTCCTGATCCGAACTGATCATGCTTCTCTAACTTGGCTATTGAATTTTAAGAGCCCTGAAGGCCAGATAGCCAGGTGGATACAAAGGCTTCAAGAGTACGATATGGAGATACGCCATCGAAAAGGATCATCACATGGAAATACAGATGCTCTCTCAAGAAGACCCTGCTCAGAGAATTGTAGATACTGCGACCGGGTTGAGAAGAAATTTAATGTCAAAGGTCCTATAGTAAGACAAGTTACAACTGGGTCTACATCATCGCAAGATCCGTGGAGTGACGAGAGCCTGCGTAAAGATCAACTTGCTGATCCTGAAATTAAGCCAATTCTAGAGCTGAAAGAGGAGTCCAACAGGAAGCCCAGCTGGCAAGACATGGCCCATTACCATCCTACGACTAAACGTTATTGGGCTCTCTGGGATTCCCTACATTTGAAGAACGGTATCTTGTACCGAAAATGGGAGTCTGACGATGGAAAGACATGTAGATGGCAACTACTACTCCCTAAGTCGAGAATTTCTATGGTCCTTCAAAAGCTGCATGGTAGTCCCACAGGAGGTCATTTTGGTGTAATGAAGACCCTGCAAAAGGTTCGAGAGCGTTTTTACTGGAATGATGTTCGCAGCGACGTGGAGAAGTGGTGTCGAACTTGTGACACCTGTGTAGCACGTAAAGATCCAAAGAGGCGCACCCGTGGACGATTGCAGCGTTATAATGTAGGAGCTCCTTTCGAACGAATTGCTCTAGATATCCTGGGTCCTCTTCCTAGAACATCTGATGGCAACAAGTACATCCTCGTTGTCATGGATTACTTCACCAAGTGGCCTGAAGCCTACGCCCTTCCTAATCAAGAGGCGGTAACCGTAGCAGACATACTAGTTCAACACTGGGTTTCCAGATACGGAGTTCCTCTTCAAATCCATTCCGATCAAGGAAGAAACTTTGATTCGGCTGTGTTTAAGGAAATGTGCGGACTACTCGGCATGGACAAAACTCGAACTACACCTCTACATCCTCAATCGGACGGCATGGTGGAGCGGTTCAATCGTACTATCCTAAATAGCCTCTCTCTCCTGGTGTCTAGAGACCAACAGGACTGGGACAAGAAATTGCCTCTTTTCCTGCTTGCCTACAGGAGTGCCACTCATGAGGCCACTGGTTACTCCCCTTCTCAAATGCTCTTTGGTCGTGATCTTCGTCTGCCTGCGGATCTTTTGTTTGGCCGTCCTCCTGAAGCTCCTTCATCGCCTGAGGAATATGTCGATGAACTCCAGGCGCGGATTGAGGAGATTCATCGTCTAGCGAGGAACCGAATCGGACTGGCAACGGAAAAGATGAAGACACGGTACGACACAAAGGCAACAGGACATGAGTTCAACGAAGGTGACAAAGTTTGGTTGTGGAATCCGATACGTCGTAAGGGACTGTCGCCAAAATTACAAAGAAACAGGGACGGTCCTTACACAGTCGTCAACAGGCTGAATGACGTCGTTGTACGCATACAAAAATCGCCACACGCCAAACCCAAGGTCGTACACTATAACCGGCTAGCCCCTTATTTTGGCCAAAGTGATTAGAAATTCAAAACTGGAATTTCAGACCATGGTCATGAAAGTCACTTTTTGTAAATATGTAAACAGTAATTAGTTCTTATTTATGTAAATTTTATTATTATTGTTATTATTTATTTATTTATTTATTTGTTTGTTTATTTATTTTAAGTGTTTTCCTCTAACTCAAGGATTGCACTGCCCGGGACGTGCAGTCTTTGAGGAGGGGGTAGTGTTGCGAATTTTGTAAATAGTTAGTGTTTGTACTGTAAAATAATGTAAATAATCTTATTAAGCTCCATTTCTAAACTAATATTAGTTTTTGTTACATTGTCTCTGTTATCAAGCAAACTTGTCCATTATTTTCAGTGTATGTCTACGGCAGATTGGCGAAATAATAAAGGTATCGCCAAGTTGGCGTCACTTTTGGCGACTAATTTTGGTCGCCAAATTTGGCGATATATCGCCAAGTTGGCGACAAACTTGGCGATTGTTGGCGATGGTAACCCTCCAATCTCAATGATAACCCCCCTTTAGATATACTGATACATTGTTTGTTGTTCCGTGGATTTTTCGAGTAGGTTCTAGAAATTTCCGGCACATGCTACGATCCTATATAAGAAGAGAAGCGATGCGAGCTGTGGTTATTATTTACCAGTCAGTCATTGAGTGAACAACGCGTTTGTTAAGCAAGTTTGCTTGAGTCTTATTTACGTTATTTTGAATGTGATTTAGTGTTGAGACGTTGTATAAAGAGTCTCTGAAACCTATATCTGCACTTATACGATAGATTTGAACAATTATTTTTGAATATCTAGAAATATTTGTGAGTTTCGAAGACTCTGTTGTTCTGAAGTTCTGTAAATAAATCATTTTCCACTTTTCTATAAGCAAGAGTTTGAAGTTGTCTAACCATAGGATCCAAAGAACCCCATATACGCTGCAACAATATGCTCAATTCATACCTTATTAGTCTCTAATAAATACCTTACAAGCAAATCGTGTGTTTTTTCTTAGAAAATTTTATATGATTTTTTGAAAATAACATGTTGTGTGTATTTTTCAACAGACCACAAAGTCAAGCTCTTCCTTATTTAACCGAACTTGTAATGTAATTAATATTTCAAACTAAAAAATACATCACTAGTACATAATTATTACTGTTAAATTATTGCTAATCATTTGCTTAAATTTAAAATTGCGTAAAATACAGCCAATAATAAAATTAGTATTGATCATATGTCATTTCATTCCATACTCATGAATGTGTTAAATCCATCTACAGTGTGTAAATTTTTTTTTATATAGTATGGATATAATATATTAATGTGCAAACAAATACATAACAGAAGAATTAGGTAGTGAAGGTTTCTTAAATTAACTTCAACTCCTTATCGTTCAAGGTATGAAGTCGCTCAGATTGTCCTATTGTAACTGGTTTTTCTGTTTCTAGAAGCACATTTTCCAATGGTAATGCACATTCATATTTTTTCTTTCCATATTCTTTTGGCCACTGGAATGCTTTATCTATGGACCATGTTGGGTACATGAATGATACTTTAATGTCATTTAGTTCTTGTGATTGATATACCATTGATTTGTCCTATCCACCAATTATTTTCATAAATGCATCCAATGAAATCACCGATTTGGAAACTATGTATTGAATATTGTCTTTTCATTTGGCTGAAGGTTTCAACTTTTGTCAATTCATTTTTACTTGCTCGTTCCATATAATTTTCATTATTTACAATCACCCTATAATGTTTATATCTAATACCAACAATAGATTTTGCATTAGCATATTCTTTCTCATTATTAGTTCTATAGGATTGAATAATATTTCTGTCTGGATGGACTAGAATGTTATTTTTTAGCAGAGAAGATAGTTCAGCAACAAATGAGACAGTATCTTGGATAGCTTTATTGGCTCCTTTTGGAGATTAAATTTTGTTGCATAGTGCTTGTCTCAGTCCCCAATAGCATCACATGCACTTTTAACATGGCCGGTACCTGAAAATATCCTCTACTTCAGTACAATTTTATTTTTGTGCAATTCATAAAACTGATACTTGTTTTTAAAATGTGCTCCAGCTCCATCTGATATATACACAGGTGATTCCAGTGTTTGTAATTGGTACAACTTAAATAATTCTTTTTTTACTTTTTCTATGTCGCAAACAGCATGAGCTGTATCACGGGTTAATCATCAGAAACTATGATAAAACTCTTTATTTCTTCTCTAAAGTATGCTGTGCAGGTAACTAACGATATCTGAGTATTCTGCCAGTAGTAGCTTTGTACTTCATTTGGCAGTATTAGTGAGTAATTTTCAGCAAAGTCAAAATGCATCACAAGCGCAGATTTTTTTTTAAGGGGTTTGGCTTATTTAATTTTATGAATAGGGATTTTTGAAGATTAGCTTATATTTATCTGCCATAATAATGTGCATATTATTATTTTTTCATTAAAAAATATTATTATAAATACAGAGAAATAAGAAGAAGCTTGATCTTCTAGTTTTCTGGAAAAAAAAACTAACTGGAAAAAAACTAAACTTGAAAAAAAAATCTAATTCAGTTGTAATGTATGTATTTGCATTTTAATATATTGTATCCATACTATATAACAAAATATTTAACACACTGTAGATGAATTTAGCACATTTATGAGTATGGAATGAAATGACATATGATCAATACTAATTTTATTATTGACTGTATTTTACGCAATTTTAAATTTAAGCAAATGATTAGCTATAATTTAACAGTAATAATTATGTACTAGTGATGTATTTTTTAGTTTGAAATATTAATTACATTACAAGTTCGGTTAAATAAGGAAGAGCTTGCCTTTGTGGTCTGTTGAAAAATACACACAACATGTTATTTTCAAAAAATCATATAAAATTTTCTAAGCAAAAACACACGATTTGCTTGTAAGGTATTTATTAGAGTTTAATAAGGTATGAATTGAGCATATTATCAGATTTTTAAAAAATGGTGTTTTTGAGAAATTGCATTTCAAAAGTAGTGATTTTATAAAATTTTGCATAATTTAAAATTGAATTACAAAAGTTGTAAGCACCTTAGAGTTAAAATAAAATTTGCTGTAAAACTCCCATTAAAGGTCTTTGGATTTCCATCAATGTTTAGCTTTAAAATATTTTTTTTCATTCTGAAAAAAAAAATCTTAAATTCACTAATAATTATATTTTTTGTACTTAAAATCTAATTTTTTTAATTAAGTAAAAATGTCACTATATTTTTTAAAACTATGCCAAAGTAAAATTCAGTTTAATAATTGTTTATAAAAAATAAATTGACTGAATATGTTGAATATGTTTGGTATTGTGTTCATTTCAAAATGAAGCGTTTTTCAGTTTTTCTGAAAGCTGCCAATTTTATCACGAACTTTAAAGTGCTGTAATCAGAGAAATAAATTTTTTAGGGAAAAATCCTTTTAGGAAATTTTATAAATAACTTAGTTCTAACTACTGAAATTTTTTTGAAAAATATCTGTGATGGTGATTTGACATGCCCTGCCTGAGCTGAGATGGATATGCTCTATTATGATGTAAGACTGGCATAATAAAATATATTCGAAGCAAACTTTTACAAAATATTTTTAAATTTTCAACTAAAAGTTCTTTTAAAGATGTTTTTACAATTTCCAGTAACCACTGGTGTTTTTTAAAGTTGTTTGAAATATGCATGTTTCCAATGTTTGTAATTAACATCAAATAATCTTTGATAGCTATTTTAGAATAATATATTTGAAGAGAGCTTGAAGAAAGTTACTTCGTCAAAATCCTATTTTCTGGAACAACATTTGAAATCTGCTCTCGTTGATACTATGAATTTTTAGCTGTAAAACTTTTTATTCTAATTTCTTCGTTTTTATACATGTTAGCGTATGAGAATTTTTGATATTGTAGAATTTTTCGTAAGGAAAATTTCTATTGAATGTTTAATTTTGAAGGATTTTCACTCTCGACAACGTTACGTACGTTTTTAAGCCAACTGGTGCCTGTATATCCTCAATATCTACAACTGCTTCATCTAATGTTAAATCTTGGGATTTATGAATTGTAACAGCAAAAGCTAACTGCAGAAGAAATTCTTTCCTCGAGCAATTTATGCTTCCATTTTTCCAGAATTTAATTATTGGGGGAATTGGTACGCACCAATTCTTATAAGTTAAATTATTGTAGTATTCAAATTTATCCATGATTATTCGCGATATCTGGTCTGGTGGCTTGTGATTTTCTTTATTACGTGCAACAAAGTCTAAAGTCCCGTTTGATAGAAACATTGCGCAATTCGTAAATAATTTCCTCCGTTGTGCAACAAGTGACAATTATCATGGCATCATAAATAAAGTTAAATGCTTGTTAGCGTGACCTTGGAAACAGTGATTACGAGTGAACAATTACAGGTTTACAAAACTGTCAAAACTTTCAAAATGACTCTTTTTTTATTAATAATTGTTTCTACATTATGATTTATGTATGCATCGATTTAAATTTCATTCTGTTCTCAGTTTTTTGTAGCTTGATGTAAGCACTACCCTTTTGCTGTGTTTTTTTTTCTCGCGTGTTAAAATAAAATAGAAAATGAAGAAGCGTGGATATAATAATTTGTGTGTGTGTTTTACAGTTACCATATAATAGTGTTAAATGTCTTTATCAAGATGAATTAGTGCAGTGGATATAGCAACATGTGAATATGCCCGGTTCCCTTCCCTTATGGTGGATCTAATTGTTGGACACTTAAATGAAGAAGAATTCATCGGGTGAGTACCATTTACTCTCCTATTTAATTCTGATTAATGATAAGAATTAAAGAAAACAATTATATTGAGGTTATAGTGAGAACTCACGCCGTTATTAAGACAAACGTCTTACAATGATTATGAGACTGATCTAAAAAGATATATCAATTTGATAACATAGTGATATACTAATTTCACACAAATAAAAAATATTGAATAAAAAACAAATAAAAATATAAGATTAGAATGGCCACCTTAAAATATAATTATTCAATTGAAAAATTGACAGCAACGAATTACAGTACTTGGAAATTTAAAATTGAAATGCTCTTAACTAAAGAAGAGCTGTTCCATGTAATAACCGATAATCCACCGACCCCTTTGACCGATCAGTGGTCCAAAAATGATAGGAAGGCCCGGGCATTGATAAATCTAACTATTGATGACTCACAAATAACCCACGTTAAAAACTTACAAACTGCTAGACAAACATGGGATGCATTAAAAGAAATCCATGAGAGATCAAATCTCACAAGCAAATTGTTTCTTCTAAGAAAGTTATATAGTATAAAATTAGCAGAAAATGGAAATATGATAAATCATATTACAAAAATAATGGAGCTTGTTGATCATTTGGCAGCTATAGGCGAAATAATTGATAATCACCACATTTCCGCGCTCCTCCTGTGCTCTCTGCCCCAGTCTTATGATAATTTAATTACTGCTCTCGAAAGTAAAGAAGAAGCACAATTAACTCCGTCATATATTAAAAATAAGTTGATTGACGAGTTTAATCGTCGAAATGAAAACTATGAAAGTATTGATAATACAGCGAAAGCTTTTAAAGCTCAGAAAAAGTTTCCAGCTAAAAAAGAATCAAAATATTGTTCGATTTGTAAAATGAGAAGCCATAACACACAAGAATGTTGGCACAATAAAAACAAAACACACACAACACAACAAAATCAACACAACAAAAATTACAAAAAACACTATTCTACATCACTCGTTTTTCAAAGGGGTGAAAACAATTTTAAGAATGAACAAGCATCGGAATCGTATAACAGGTTTAATCGCTATGAAGGAAAAAACAATACATGGAGAAACAGCGAAAACAAAGATTATGCATTTATAACACAAGGGATGGAAAATAAAACATTCATCGTGGATAGCGGTAGCTCAAGTCACATTGCATCCTCTGAATCAATGTTTACAGAGATAAAATCGAGGGAAAAAACAAACGTGACTATCGCAAACGGAAAAAAACTTATCGCTTACGGTTCAGGCGATGTAAATTTAAATACGCTGACATCGGATAATAAAATTCATAAAATAACACTTAAAGATGTACTTCTAGTACCTGAAATCGAAACGAATTTACTATCAGTCAGCAAAGCAACCCAAAACGGATGTGAGATTGTATTTAAAAATGACCGATGCACTTTCAAACTTAACGGAGAAATCTGCTTAGAAGCACAAAAGGTAAATAATCTCTATGAAGTCCAGTTGGCTAACGAAAACCACGCGAACATTACACAAACGTGCAACAATAAAAATTGTCTAGAACTATGGCATAGAAGGTTAGGACACAGAAATCTAACATCGATTAAAGAAATTACACAAAAGGAATTAGTAAGAGGTATCCAGATAAACAATTGTAAACATAATATAGATTGCGAACCGTGTATTAAGGCGAAATTAACTGATGAACCCTATCCGAAAGTTGCTCAGTATAGAGCAAGTAAAAGGCTTCAACTTATTCACTCGGATGTTTGTGGATCTTTTCAGACACCCACGATTGGGGGGAAATCATATTTCTTGACTTTTATTGATGACTACTCGCGATTCACAATAATCTATCTATTGAAAAGAAAAAGTGAAGTCTATGAAAAACTCAAAGAGTTCATTGCGCTGATAAGCAACAAATTTGGTGAAAAACCGAAAGAAATCAGAACGGATAATGGGGGAGAATTTACATCAGATGAAATTGAGAATTATCTCAAATCAAATGGGATAAAACATCAACGTACAGTCCCATATTGCGCAAGTCAAAATGGGGTGGCTGAACGGAAAAATAGGTCGTTAGTTGAGATGGCTAGGACAATGTTAAATGAATCAAATCTACCTTTAAAGTTCTGGGGGGAAGCAATCTGTACGGCAAACCACCTACAAAATAGACTGCCTACAAAAGCTAATGCAAAAACGCCATATGAATTATGGACAGAAAGACAGCCAAACTTAAGTTACGTTAAAGTATTTGGCTGCAAAGCCTTCGCTTATATTGATAAAGCCAGAAGACAAAAATTAGATAATAAAGCTGTTGAAGGTATTTTTGTGGGATACGACAACGAATCTAAGGGATACCGCATATATGTAGGAGGAAATGAAATAAAAATCGCGAGAACGGTAAAATTTCTTGAAAATAAATTCAAATACGTAAATGATAAGCCTGAAATTGAACAAAAACAAAATGAAGACGAAAAACGCAATTGTAAAAATCTCGTAGAGATAGAAATTTCGAACGGAAAAACAACACCATCTGCGTCTCAACAACAAATTGTGGAACTAAGGCGCTCAGATAGAATAAATAAAGGCGTACCTCCTGATAGGCTAATATATATTGTCAAAGATGACAAAATTAATGAACCAAAGGATTATAAGGAAGTTAAATTAATGGAAAACTCTCCGGTAAAACAGAATTGGATAGAAGCCATGGAGAGCGAAATGAATTCATTAAAGAAAAATAAAACGTGGTCAATTGTAGATCCTCCACCGAATAAGAGAATAATAGGTTGTAAATGGACTTATAAATTAAAGCGTGACAATACCGGAAAAATCCAAAAATATAAGGCACGTTTAGTAGCTAAAGGATATACGCAAAAGTTCGGAGAGGATTATGACGAAACCTACGCACCGGTCGTATCGTATACTACGATAAGAGCATTATTAATAGCGGCGTTGCACCAAAACTTAAATGTTAAGCATATAGATATTAACACCGCGTTCTTACATGGGGAACTTGATGAGGAGATATACATGTCGCAGCCGGAAGGATTCGTTGAACCAAACCAGGAAACCAAAGTTTGTAAATTAAATAAGGCAATCTACGGACTTAAGCAAGCCGCGAGAGCGTGGCATAACAAAATAACAGAAACACTAAAAAACATGAATTTCATTCAATGTAAAATCGATACATGTCTTTTTACACAGAAAAGGAATAATGACACAATCTACATAATAACGTACGTCGATGACCTTTTAATTGTAGGAAAAGACGAAGCCATAGAGGAAATAATCGAGAACTTAAATAAAGAATATGAACTAAAGAATTTAGGGGATATAAGTAATTATTTATCCATGAACATTCGAAAGGTAAATAAAAACTACTTAATTAACCAAACCCCAAAAATCGAAGAGTTAATTAATAAATTCAATTTACAAGAAGCAAAACCGTGTAGTACACCCATGGAAACAAATTACACACACTTTAAAGATGACGACAATCTCTTACCACACAACACACAGTACAGACAAGCCATAGGTGCACTCTTATATCTTGCCACAGTGAGCAGACCTGACATTTGTGCAGCTGTTAATATCTTGAGCCGAAGAACCGAAAGGCCAAGAATGAAAGATTGGAACAGTGTAAAGCGGGTAATGAGATACCTTAAGACAACAAAGAACCTTAATCTAGTTATAGATGGAAATTCAAAACCAACGCTAGAAGTCTACGCGGACGCTGATTGGGGTGGAGACACAGAATAAAGAAAATCGACAAGTGGTAATGTATATTTGCTAGGTAAAAATCCCATACTTTGGTCAACTAAAAAACAATCCTGCATAGCTTTATCTTCTGCCGAAGCTGAGTACATCTCAGCAGCTAATGCAGCTAATCAAGTCAAATGGCTGGTGAATTTACTTGAAGAACTCAATATCTCACAAACATATCCTATAGAACTCTTCGAGGATAATCAGTCGGCTATAAAAATGATAGAGCTTGAAAAACATTCAAGTAAAACAAAGCACATAGAACTAAGATTTCATCTTATAAAACATTTGAAACAAGAAGGTATAACAAACCTCGTGTACTGCCCAACAAAAGTCATGCTAGCCGACTTATTTACAAAACCCCTGCCAAAGACTATTTTTGAAGTTCACAGGAAGAACTTGCATCTGAGTGACAACACAACTTCAGAAATTAAGGAGGAGTTGATAGAAACATTGCGCAATTCGTAAATAATTTCCTCCGTTGTGCAACAAGTGACAATTATCATGGCATCATAAATAAAGTTAAATGCTTGTTAGCGTGACCTTGGAAACAGTGATTACGAGTGAACAATTACAGGTTTACAAAACTGTCAAAACTTTCAAAATGACTCTTTTTTTATTAATAATTGTTTCTACATTATGATTTATGTATGCATCGATTTAAATTTCATTCTGTTCTCAGTTTTTTGTAGCTTGATGTAAGCACTACCCTTTTGCTGTGTTTTTTTTTTTTTTCTCGCGTGTTAAAATAAAGTAGAAAATGAAGAAGCGTGGATATAATAATTTGTGTGTGTGTTTTACAGTTACCATATAATAGTGTTAAATGTCTTTATCAAGATGAATTAGTGCAGTGGATATAGCAACATGTGAATATGCCCGGTTCCCTTCCCTTATGGTGGATCTAATTGTTGGACACTTAAATGAAGAAGAATTCATCGGGTGAGTACCATTTACTCTCCTATTTAATTCTGATTAATGATAAGAATTAAAGAAAACAATTATATTGAGGTTATAGTGAGAACTCACGCCGTTATTAAGACAAACGTCTTACACCGTTCACTAAGCCTTTTTCGGTCCACAAATAAGAACGTAACATTACTTTAGATCCAAATGACAAAGTAAGAAATGGTTAAAATCAATTTGTCGTTTCTGAATCGGCCAACTTTGCTTTAGTACATTTATAAAAAGCTTGAATCGAGGCATTAACTTTACGCTTCAATTCTTTTAATTTTTCATTTATATAACAAATTTAACAATTAATTTTATTTGTTTACAGTTCTTTTGTTGCCACTTTACAAAAAAAAAAAATCCATAATACAATTTTTTTAAATGTTTAAGTGTCATCTGTGCAAACGATTTTGCTGAATAATGAAAACATATTTTATTTATTAAATTAATCATGATTCTATCTATAATTACTTACTCTATGATTTATATTTTTTTTCTGAAAATATACGCGTTTCATTTTTACTTACCCATCATACGTAGTATAGGGTAAGTCTTGCAATCGTTTTGAAAATCGAAAAAAATTTTTTGACGGATTTACACGTTTTAGATAGTGGCGATTCCGAAAAACATATTTTTAGAAAAAAAATTTTGCCGTCCGTCCGTCTGTGTGTCTGTGTGTCTGTCTGTCTGTCTGTCTGTCTGTAACCGCTCTATCTCCCGAACAAATTGAGATAGAGACTTGAAATTTTGTATGTAGTTAGTATGTAAGAATGGGACGAAGCCTATTTAATATCAGCAACCTCGATTATCCGGAACTACTTTTTTCGGACCCTCGAAAAATTCATTCTGATGAAAGGTATATAAAAATTTTCGAATTTTTTTGTTTTAAGGAATGGACGTAAAAGGCAATAAAATAACACACATTTTGCATATAGAACGAAGTCGATCGGATTATGAGTTGCCGAGATATTTGTAATCCTGTTTTCCACATTCTTCGATTTTTCATGACCCTGTATTTCATTCAAATTTCAATTCAGAGATATATTTTAATTGGAAATGAGACGCTTAATCCGTCGCAGTTAATTGTTAGTTAATATCATTATTATTTTTGGAGTTATAAGGATGTTTCTTTTACGCAGTTCGGTACTACTTGAGTAGTTTGGCGTTTTATATAATTTGTCGAAATTGGTACATCAGCAGTTCTTTAATAGAACATTACTACAGGTATATTAACAATATTTAAATTTTTGTTTATGTATTGCAATGCATTGTATAAATAGTTTTCACATGTTTTATTTTCATATACATATCCATGATGGGTAAGTATTACGGTGGCTCCCAACGAATAGTTTTTTATTTATTTGCTAAAATGCGTCCGTATTGGAAATGCTTGTAAAATAAATTAATTAAAATAATAATTTTTTTAACGTTTTACTGTAAAAAAAAAAAAAAAAAAATTATATTGTGCAAATCTACAGATCATAATTTATTTTTGTGTTTAATTTCAAGTTAAAATATTTAATAGTTTTTTTGTAAAGTGTACGACAAAATATAATTTGAGTGGCCTAGCAGAGGATTCGCTTCGCTCATCCTAATTATAATTTAAAACTTGTAATTAGTATTTTAAATAGTTTAACTATCTTTATTATGTTTAAAAAAATTTTGTTTACTTATGTTTTGTAATTAATTATTTTTGATAATAGTTATTTAAATATCTATTATTAATAAAAACTTTTTTACTACTTTAACTTGCACATTAACTGTCTAATGTGACTGAATGCAAAATTGTATTGCTATCACATGATCGAAATTTATACTTGTAAGTTAACCTATTATATAATTTAATTTGTCTAATTATTTCCATTTGACATGATTTTTCAATTTAATTTAATCAATGTTAATTCAATTATATTATTATTTTCTTTTTCCTGTTCTCAATAGAAATTATGGTTGCGATTGATAATTGTAAGTTATCTCTATCAATATTCAATTACAGTTTAATTATTTTTCTAATATTTTTTCTTTGAAATAGTTTTCTATTGCAATTATTATATTGATAATTGTATTATGGTCTTATTATTTTTCTAATATTTTTCATTGAAATGAATTCTCATTTGCGATTAATCGGGCAATATGGAAATTATTTTTAGGTCTATCCTGATTTCCATTCAGAAATTAATCGCAATTAATGTGGCTATTTAGTATTGCTCTTGATAACGAGCTAAATACCACATTTCTAATTTTATTTCTAATTCTGACAACTCCTCTGTATGATATAATTTGGCATTAACAAATTTTTACAGTAATTGATGTTGATTTGTAGTATTATCTAATGGTTATATATATATATATATATATATATATATATATATATATATATATATATATCAATTGACGGATCAAATACAGGACTGTTCAAAAGCATTGGAATATATGCTTGGCATCTTATTTCCCTAAATAACAAAGTTTTGTTACAGTTTACAGGAAATTTTGGAAAGTGTTTCATAATCTATGCGATTGTAACACTGCAGTGTATTCGAAAAAACGCTTTTCCATCTTCAACAGCTCGAAATTTTCCGATACAATTTCAGACACATTTTTAAAAGTAGAAACACGAAACTTGCTGAGGGGATTCTTAAAGGGACGTATGAGGTGCCGTGTGATGTCACTTTACGTTCAATTCATTAGAATTAGATTGATAAATAATTACCTTATCAGTAGGAACCTTTTTTTCGTTCCCAGATCTCCTGCTTGGGAAAAATCGGTCCGAAAAGCCGTTTTTGATTGCTTTTTTTTTTTTTTTTTCAATATTTTCTGCCTTTATCAATGAATTGACAATCACGGCATCTTGTGTCCTTTCCAAATAAGAGATTTTGAAAGTTTGGTGTATTTGACAGCAATAGTGAATTCAAAAATAAATCGAAAAATAAGCTGTTTGAATCGAAATACACCCTTAACGATTTCAGGAAGTGTTGGAAAGTGTTTCGTAATCTATGCTTAACGCATGATTTTTCTTGCTTGTTACTTCAAAAATCATGATGACCCTTTTCGCTATCTCTTTCGGTGGCACTCAAATTACTCCCGGTACATGTTTTTTCCCAAAGAGAAATTACATTTTTCTTTCACCGTAAGGAGGTGCTCCATAAAAAAACACACACACACACACACACGAAACTCTCGAATATCTCCTCCGGGCATGCGCTGTCACTTCTTCACGGACGCTTCGCTCACACCCTGTCAGTCCGTCTGACAGGCAGCATGCCCGATTTTGACGGGGCAAATAATAAAAACAAAGTATATATACGCGACGTGTCCTGTGTCCGTAATCGTGGTCCCATTAAAAAGCTAAAAAGGCGATTTCGTTCGCTTTATAGCTAAAAGATAATTTGCTCGGGTGGCAAGTGAGGTGTAAATAATGCGGTATAGATTAGGAGGCGAAATCGTGTTTAAAGACGCAGACGGTGTGTTTTGGAACGAAACAACAAAAGAGAGCCCGACTACCTGTAGACTACCTAACTCCAGGGTCGAAAGTATATTTATATTACAATTTTAATTTTTTTGCGCCAAAATTAACTTTATACTATATTAATTTCCTTTTAACAATATTCCGTAATTATTGCAACTTATTAAATTGAAATCATGTTGCTAGATCTAATCTATTAATCTTTATAGAAAGGATATAAATTCTTAATTCGCCTTAAAAAACATTTATTCCAATATGCATATATCTATAAAATGGCTCTAATTTAGAAATCTTCTTAATTAAACTTTATTTCTTGAAATTCCCAATAAAACTCATTTTTTCACTGTTTTTATCAACCCTTTTTTAAGAAAATCTTATTAAATTTATTCCAAAACTATACTTTTCAAAAATATCGTTCTTTTTATTTATTTTTCTTTTTTCTTCGAGTTTGATATTTATTGTGTATCAATAAATTCATTTCTTTTCTATTTTCTGTTAAATTATTGGTCTGTAGAATGTAATCCAATATTGATTTCGATTATAAATTAATTAAATAATAATCTTTTAAAATAAAAATTATCGTCTGCAAAAGATTCGAGACTGCTATTTTTAACCTCGACGATAGACATTTAATTCTTTTTACATAAAAGAATTGTGGTTGTTATAAAAAATTCTAGAAGCTTTTTATTATTGACTTAAGTGTGTATTCCGATCCAAACTGCCTTTTTTTTCAGAATTATTTTTAGATTCATTTTTCCCTCAAATGCACGAAACTTTCAGATTCTCTTATTTAGAAACTATACAAGGTGCCGTGATTGTCAATTCCTTGATAAATGCAGAAAATGTTGCAAAAAATGCAGTCGAAAACGGCGTTTTGGACCCAATTTTCTGAAGCGGGAGGCCTGCGAACGAAAAAAAGGGTCACGCTGAGAAAATAATTGCTTATAAATCAAATTCTAATTAATTCAGAGAAAAATTACTTCACACGGCATCTTCTACATCTACATCACTTCAAAAATCACCCCAGCGAGTTTCATGTTTCTACTTTTAAAATTGTACCTGAAAATGTATCGGAAAATTTCGAGCTGTTGAAGGTGGAAATCATTTTTTCGAATACACCCTTAAGTGAGGAAGCCCAGAGATGATGGAATATTTTTTTTTCTTTCGATGATTCGCGTTTAGATGTCTTGCGTTAGCTATGTTTTTATGATGGGATGTCGCTCTGGGAAAAGTATTTCCCGCGAAAATATGACTACCTTTTAATAAACTATTTTGGAGAAGCTAATGTGTAGCTTTATGAGGCTTGTACGTTTATTATTATACTTAATTTTTTTTTTTTATCTCGCCACGACTCATGTAATATCAAATGGGCAAACTTGCAAATAATATTATTGGCTCTCTATCTCAAAATATACATATATGCATCTTTTTAGGGCTAACCCCCTTGCGAGGGGAGCCTTTTACGAAAATTTTAATGTTTTTGTCACCGGTTTTTAAAAAAAGAAATTTGCACCTTATTCAATCGAGAAAATGCTCCTATTAAATTAGGCAAATTCGACAGTAAAATTTTACAGATGGGGATAAACAAGGTTTCTTAAGGCCCCTGTCCTCGCTCGAGGAAACGCTCGCGAGCTAATGCTATTCCTATGGGGAAGCATTTTTCTAATAACTCTTTCGCATTTTGACATTTTTGAATAATTTTTTTTTGCTTTGGATAGCTGAGATGCATGCCGACAGCGCACCTTTTTTACTTTTTCGATTTTGGTTGCAGATATATTTTGCAAAGTTAGTTTCACTTTCAAAACCGGTTTCGAAACTGAAAGTGCTTTTAAAAAAATATATCTGCAACCAAAATCGAAAAAGTAAAAAAGGTGCGCTGTCGGCATGCACCTCAGCTATCCAATGCAAAAAAAATTATTCAAAAATGTCAAAATGCGAAAAAGTTATTAGAAAAATGCTTCCCCATAGGAATAACATTAGCTCGCGAGCGTTTCCTCGATCGAGGACAGGGGCTTTAAGCCTTTTTGCGACACGTATACGTGTCGCTCGTCCCCAAGGGGTTAACTACAGTGTATGGTCTATTCTTTCTTTCTTTTTCTATCCAATTTAATAATGTTATTATGATTTATTTTTAATGTGTTTTTTCTCAATGTAATTTTGGTTATAAGTGTGTTGGTAGCCCCGAATTCGTATTATTTTGCTTTTTCATGGCTAATGTGAAGGTGAAACCACACACTTTATTTGTAGTACCAAAGTATTTGTGGGTCTGATGGTTCTGCTTTGGTTCTGCACATTTCATTTGTATCCGTTTAAAAAAAATTCTTCATGTTTCAATGTGATAATTATTAAATTCAATGGTTGATATATTGATTTACAATAAATGGTATTATATGTATTTTATCAGGAAAAAAACGTGAAGTTAGTTACTTATAGGGTTTTTTCTATTCTAGATGTTGAGTAGTAGTATGGTATATTGGTTATATATTAGCATTCAAATCATTGTATGACGCAAAAGCGCAAATAATTATGAATGTATGTTTTTTTATTTCTATTTCACTCTGAAAATCCAATTCTATTATGGGTATATTATTTATTATTAAATTAATATATATTCGGTGAGCTATATGTTTCACATTGGCAAATTACTTAATTTTTATACGCTAAGTTTATTGCTGCATTGAGCATTTTCATAGTGTATTATATTTGGATTTCTACTTTGTGGTCATTTGATACCTTTCTTTAAGAATTTCCATTTGTTTAATACGAGTTTTTCATCTTTGTCCGATTACTAATTTGGACTATAAAATAATTTAATTATTGCTATTATAATACTGTCAATTTGATTTTAATTGTATAATGTAAGCTTTTTCTCTTTTCTCATTTTATTATTATTGGTCTGTTGTTTTTTCATAGATTCAAATTTTGGTTTTACGATTAATCTGATAATTTAAAAATCACTTTTAGGATTTTCCTGATTTCTCATGAGAAATTAGTCGTAATTGATGTGTCTATTTGATATTACCCTTGAGAACGAACCAAGTACCACATTTTCCAATAATTCGTTATTGTTTCAATAGTGTTAACTCCTCTTGTATTGTTAAGGTTTGTTATTTATTGGGTTTTTCAATGTTCATTGTAGATGTTGAATGGTAATTTATATAAATAGTAAATTTAATAATTTAAATGGTAATGGTTTAATGCTAATTTATATATATACACACACACACACATATATATATATATATATATATATATATATATATATATATATATATATACAGGGTTGTTATAATTAAAGTTCGCCTATTCAGAAGGCTCTAGAGCTGGTTCTATTGCTCCAAACGAAACAAAATTTCACTAGTACATAGTTAAAGAGATGCGCTCTGCGAAAATCGAAAAAAAAAATTAGTCAAAATTTTTATCACTAGGTGGCGCTAAGCCAATATTTAAGGCGATGTTTGCAGATTCATTATATCAATATCAATCAATCCAGACGAAACACATAAATTTAAACGTTTCAACAAACTTCAACGAGCTGCGAATTGTTATAATTAAGTTCACCTAATAAGACAGCTCTAGAGCCTGACCTATGACTCCAAACAATACAGAAAAATGAATATTATTTCATGTGATGTAATCTGCATCAACAAAAATAAAACATGTCGCTCGACAGTAAGGAAATAACGAAGAATAACATGACGCATGTTCAATGAATCCTCCGCCATTTTTGATAATGCATTCCATTCTCAGACTTGTGCTTTCTACAGCATTGCGTAAACTGTCCTGTAAGATTGAGCGAATGTGAAGTCTAATGCTGTGTTTCAGAACAGAGTTTGTCTGACATCTGTTTTTAAAAACAGAATCTTTCAAAAATCCCGAAAAAATAAAGGAATCTGCAAATATTGGCGCAGCGCCACCTACTGACAAAAATTTTAACTAATTTTTTTTTTCGATTTTCGCAGAGCGCATGTTTTCAACTACGTACTAGTGAAATTCTGATTCGTTTGGAGCCATAGAACCGGCTCTAGAGCCTTCTGAATAGGCGAACTTTAATTATAACAACCCTGTATATATATATATATATATATATATATATATAGAACCATTATGCAATACTACTATTTAACATCCACAATGAACACAGAACAGCCTATAAAATAACAAACTAAAACAAATTAAGGGGGTTGGTAATACTGGAACAATTACGAAGTATTGGAAATGTGGTATTTGGTTCGTTTTCAAGGGTCATATCGAGTAGACACATTAATTACGATTAATTTTCGCTTAGAAATCAGGATAAACCTAAAAATGATTTCTAAATAACCCGATTAACCGTACATGCAAAATTTAATTCAATGAAAAAACTTATATATATATATATACACTATATGGCCATTGATTATTGGACACTTGCGATTTTAGACATTTTACTAAATATCTAGAAAAATACATGAGGAATCATCTCGAAACTCTTAGTGTATAAATATAATAGTACACGTCATACATATCCGTGAAGATTTTTTATGGAAACTCCATAGGGGACCGTCAACAAATTAAAAAAGAATGAATATCTTTTGAACAACCCTGTCAAAACTAATGTAGCAAAAGCGTTCAAACTCTAGATAAACTCTAGATTATGATTGAATGCCTTATTGTAATACACTGTGTTCATTTTTATGCAAATAGGATGCATACTCGCAGAGTAATTAAGGTTTTTATAAAAATGATCCCAAATTTTTCCAAGTTTTTCCCTTATAATTTTCAGAGTTCTTAATATAAAATAATATTTTTTTCAGAAAATATGACAAACAATATTGCACACAGTACCCTGTAATCATAATTAAAAAATAATAAAAATTGTATGAAAAATGAGTAGGTTTACTAAATATTTTTTTACTGCGCATGCGTCAAAGATATCAAAATTTTATTTGCATATTATGTTAGCTAAATCTATAGAGAAACTTTTGTAAAAGTCTCAAAATCATAACGCGAAAATTCTGAAAGTAATCGTCTATAGAAAAAGGACAAAATCCGTTGTTTCCAAAATGAAGCAAAAAAATGAGGGATTTTATCCAAATGTAGTAGTACATCCCGTATTGTGTATTCTATATTGACTCTAATCAATGAATATATGGATACAACCCCTCTTGTTTTTGCTTCATTTTGAGAATAACGGATTTTCAACTTATTCAATTGACGATTATTTTCAGAATTTTCGAGTTATGATTTTGTGACTTTCACAAAAGTTGCTCTATACATTTACCTAACATAATATGCAAATGAAATATTGATATCGTTGACGCATGCGCAGTAAAAAAACCCATTTAGTAAACCAACTCATTTTGTATACAAATTTCATTATTTTTTAATTCTGATTACAGAGTACTGTGTGCAATGTTGTTTGTCATATTTTCTGAAAAAAAAATATTATTTTATATTAAGAACTCTGAAAATTATAAGGAAAAAACTTGGAAAAATTTGGGACCATTTTCATAAAAACCTTAATTACTCTGCGAGTATGCATGCTATTTGCATAAAAATGAACAAGGCGTATTACAATAAGGCATTCAATCATAATCTAGAGTTTGAGCACTTTTGCTACATTAGTTTTGACAGGGTTATTCAAAAGATATTCATTTTTTTTAATTTGTTGACGGTCCCCTATGGAGTTTCGGGAAAAAAATCTTCACGGAGATGTATGACTTATACTATTATATTTATACACTAAGAGTTTCGAGATGATTCCTCATGTATTTTTCTAGATATTTAACAAAATGTCTAAAATCGCAAGTGTCCAATAATCAATGGCCATATAGTGTATATATATATATATATATATATATATATATATATATATATGTATATATATATATATATATATATATATATATATATATATAGAGAGAGAGAGAGAGAGAGAGAGAGAGAGCGAGAGAGAGAGAGAGATAAAATGTTAGTAAGCTCAGAAATCTCGGTAACTTTATATCTTTTGGATTATAATTTTTTTTACAGTGTAAAACCAAACACTGGCGGAGAAAATCATTCGAAGCCGTGGTCAAACCGGAACTCTTTTTGTTAGCAGCAAAATGAATTTCAGTCAGTCACGACTAAGGTATCAACGCCTGAACCCACGGAGTCGTCGTGTCTGCTGCCCGGAGTCGCAGGGGGGCCCCGAATCATCACCGACAAGGGGGGCCCTGCCATTCGTTAGCAGACGTGACAGGTTAATGCCTGTTTTAGGAGGCCCAGGGGCACGATTCTTGGCCCGTTATACGAGAGATGATACACGCCCGGCCAATTTAAGGTGCAGACACACTCACATACAAAGTGTCGCCAACCGTCGGCTTGTTTAGTTGTGGCGACACGGTATTTGTTTTATGTATTATGTTTCTTTGATCTTTAAGGGTGTATTCGAAAAAAAGATTTTTCACCTTCATCAGCTCGAAATTTTCCGATACAATTTCAGAAACATTTTTAAAAGTAGAAACATGAAACTTGCTGAGGGGATTTTTGAAGGGACGCATAAGGTGCCGTGTGAAGTCTTTTTACGCTCAATTTATTAGAATTTGATTTATAAGCAATTAACTTCTCGGGAAGACCCTTTTTTTCGTTCCCAGATCTCGCACTTCGGAAAAATCGGTTCAAATTGACGTTTTTGATTGCTTTTTTTTTGCTATATTTTGTGCACTTATCAAAGAATTGACCTTCACGGCACCTTGTGCACTTTCTAAATAAGAGAATCTGCGAGTTTCATGTGTTTGAGAGCAAAAGTGAATTAAAAAATAAATCGGAAATCAAGCAGTTTGAATCGAAATACACCCTTAAAGGCCTACATTACAGACTGGAAAAGACCTGGATGATAATGTTAAGTCTATGATGGTGTTATTTTCAAATATCTCACTCAAATTTTAATATTTATTTTTATTTTATTTTATATTATTTTATTTTATTTTATTTTATTTTTTGCATAGGATAGCTGGGTGGTTTCAATTTTGGTTATTTATTCTTTATATTACGGTAGTTCAATTTCAGAACCGGTTCTAACCGGTTTCAACAATTAAGGTAATTAAAAAAAAAAATCGGAAACTAAAATTGAAAAAGTAAAAACTAGCCTGTTATAGATAGTTCTCAGTTATCCTATGCAAAAAATTTGAGCGAGATATTTCAAAAGAATGCCCCCATAGACTTCCTTTAGTAGAGTTGAGATAGTTTATCTCCTGAAGCATTGCAATCTCCCCGTTTTACTTATCCATAATACGTAGCATAGGGTAAGTCTTGCAATCGTTTTGAAAATCGTAAAAAAAAAAATTGACGGATATCCACGTTTTAGATACTGGAACTTCAGAAAAACATATTTTTAGAAAAAAAAAATGCCGTCCGTCTGTCTGTGTGTCTGTCTGTTTGTAAACGCTCTATCTTCCGAACAAATAGAGCTAGAGACTTGAAATTTTGTATGTACTTAGTATGTAAGAATGGAACGAAGCCTATTTAAAATCGGTAAACTCGATTGTCCGGAAATATTTTTTTCGGACTCTCGAAATATTCGTTCTGATGAAAAGTGCAAAAAATTTTCGAAATTTTTTATTTTAAAGAATGGGCGTAAAAGGCAATAAAATTACACAAAGTTTGCATAAAGAACGAAACGATTGGATTATGAGTTGCCGAGATATTTGTAATCCTGTTTTCTACGACCCTGTATTTCAATCAAATTTCAATTCAAAGGAAAGGATTTAATTAGATATGAGACTCTTAATCCGGTGCAGTAAACTGTTTAGGATTATTATTTTGTGAGTTATAAGGATGTTTCTTTTACGCAGTTCGATACTGCTTGAGTAATCTGGCGTTTTTACATAATGTGTCGAAATGGGTTCGTCAGAAATTCATGAATAGAGCATGACTACGTGTTAAAAATATTCAAATATACGTTTACATTTTAATTAGGATTTTCTACGCATTTTATTAATAGTTTCCACATGTTTCATTTTCATATGTTATAATATGCAAATCCATGATGGGTAAGTATTACGGTGGCCCTCCAACGCCTAGTTTCTATTGTCAATAAACTTCAGAAGGGAGGAGAAAAAGGATTTTTCCGAATTTGGTTGAAGTTGGGCAAAATACGCGGAGCCTACGAGGCACGATTGTTGGGAGAGATGATCCACGCCCGGCCAATTTGGACTGCTGAGTTCTTCTACAAACAGACGCCTCTTTGGATTTTATGCTATTTTATTTAATTATGCGTGTTTGTTTTATTATCCTATGTTACGCGAGTCATCGTCTAATTCGTTCCGGGAAGGACCCACTCGTGTGAGGCCTTAGCAGATGATGAGGGTCGTTGATATTTTTGCTTTCGCTTTCGTTAATTGAAATATTTCGTTATAGTGGTATTAAGGTAATTCTTAAATCAAAAGGAAAACTTTGTGACGCAAGTTTTAGTTTATTTTTGTTCGGAAATGCATGGAATTAGCAGGTGTTGTTTAAAAACTATCAAATCGCAGTCATTTTCTCTCTTTCTCTCTCTCTCTCTCTCTCTTTTTTTTTTTTTTTTGGCAAACGCCATACACTGTTAAAAAAAAAAAAAAAAAAAAAAAAAAAAAAAAAAAAAACTGTAATTTTTACAGTGTTATCATACATCTGTAATTTTTATAGAAAATAATTGCATTTTTTACAGTAAAAACTGTTTTTAAAGAAAAACACTACTTTTCTGTTAAAAAAAAATGAATTTCGTAAATTTTACCAATAAAAGCTGTATTTTTTTACCGATAAAATCTGTTTTAATGAAAAATATAAATATTTTCTGCAAATTAAATGGTTTTAAACTGGAGCCAAAATTGGCAGTTTTTTACTGTCAATTTGAGATTTTTTTTTTTTTCCCCTTACTGTCTATGAATAATGTCACGCTTGTAATTTTAAGATAAAAGTCTGAAGATTTCTGGAAGATTTCAATATATTTCTGGAAGAATACTATGTAATAAAGCTTAAAAATCTAAAGCATAAAATCTTGCTTTGTAGATGAGCGTCGTTGATGTTTTTGCTTTCGCTTTCGCTAAGGCCCCTGTCCTCGCTCGAGGAAACGCTCGCGAGCTAATGCTATTCCTATGGGGAAGCATTTTTCTAATAACTCTTTCGCATTTTCACATTTTTGAATAATTTTTTTGCAGTGGATAGCTGAGGTGCATGCCGATAGCGCACCTTTTTTACTTTTTTGATTTTAGTTGCAGATATTTTTTTAAAAAAGAACTTTGAGTTTCAAAACCGGTTTTGAAAGTGAAACTAACTTTGTAAAAAATATCTGCACTCAAAATCGAAAAAGTAAAAAAGGTGCGCTGTCGGCATGCACCTCAACTATCCAATGCAAAAAAAAAAAAAAAAAAAAAAAAAAAAAAAAAAAAAAAAATTATTCAAAAATGTCAAAATGCGAAAGAGTTATTAGAAAAATGCTTCCCCATAGGAATAGCATTAGCTCGCGAGCGAGGACAGGGGCCTTAATTGAAATATTTCGTTGAGCCAATGAGATTTTTGAGAAAAGAACAATCTTTTGAAGAAAGGGCCGTCCATAAACGATGTCATGCATGAAGAGGGGGGGGGGGGTATGAAACTGTAACAGTTTGTGACAAGGGGTCGGGAGGGGGTGATAAGAAATGGGACATCACACATTTTGGTTAAAATAATTTTGCAAAATATTTAGAATTTAGCAATAAATTTATGCTTGAAACGTATATAGTTACTTACGGGGAATTTTCTCCGCGGGGAGTTTTGTTTGTTAGAGTTTTTGTCAATGTTTTTTTGTCCTGGATCCGTCAAACAGACGCCTGTATGATTTTTTTTTTTTTTATTCGCGTTTATTTTACGTCCCATATCGACTCATCGTCTAATTCATTCCGGGAACGACCGACACGCGTCAGGCTTTATTTAGTTCATAACGGTTGATAGGTTCGTTTTGCTTTTCGTTAACTGAAATACAATGAAGTCGAAAGTGTATATTTATTGGACTAATGAATTCAGTCGACAGCGTTATTTTGTCGCAATAGACGCGACAGTGACGTCGCCAGGATTTTCGTCTGGGAGGTCTTCTATGATTCACGAGTGTCGTGTTGGTTGTTTTGTAATATATATATGGAGTAATTCAAATTAAAGGTTATGGACAGGGGTGTAGTGGAAGATATACGGGGGTGTACGTTGTACACCCTCTGGATTTTTTAAAGGAACACCGTATACCCTCTGTTTCTCAAAAAAGCTATAGTACAGTCTGACCACATTAACATGAACACGTTTAAGGGTGTATTCGAAAAAACGTTTTTCCACCTTGAGCAGCTCGAAGTTTTCCGATACGATTTCAGACATATTTTTAAAAGTAGAAACATGAAACTTGCTGAGGGGATTCTTGAAGGGACGTATGAGGTGCCGTGTGATGTCTTTTTACGCTCAATTCATTATAGTATTTGATTTATAAGCAATTAACTTCTCAGGAAGACCCTTTTTTTCGTTCCCGGATCTTTTATTTCCGAAAAATCGGTTCAAATTTCCGTTTTTGATTGCTTTTTTTGCAATATTTTGTGCACTTATCAAAGAATTGACCTACACGGCACCTTGTGCACTTTCTAAATAAGAGAATCTGCGAGTTGCATGTGTTTGAAAGCAAAAGTGAATTCAAAAATAAATCTGAAAATAAGCAGTTTGAATTGAAATACACCCTTAATGTGCATTACTTTTAAGGGTGTATTTTGATTCAAAGTGCTTATTTTCCGATTTATTTTTGAATTCATTTTTGCTCTCAAATACACCAAACTTTCAAAATCTCTTATTTGGAAAGTACACAAGGTGCCGTGATTGTCAGTTCTTTGATAAATGCAGAAAATATTGTAAAAAAAGCAATCAAAAACGGCATTTCGAGTCGATTTTTCCGAAGCGAGAGATATTGGAACGAAAAAAAGGTTCACACCGATAAGGTAATTGTTTATAATGAATTGAGCGTAAAATGACATCACACGGCACCACATACATCCCTTTAAGAATCACCTCAGCAAATTTCGTGTTTCTACTTTTAAAAATGTGTCTGAAATTGTATCGAAAATTTTCGAGCTGTTGAAGGTGAAAAAGCATTTTTTCGAATACACCCTTAACATGAACTGTTTTCTCAGTCCCCTGTAAAGACACATATAAGGATTTGATACTCATAACATGAATTACTGTTAACATGAACAACATTTTGATTCCCCTTGAAGTTCATGTTAACGAGGTTCCACTGTATGAAGAGGGTATACTCAAGAGTATACCCTCTGTTTTAAGTGTATACCCTCTGCTGAAAGCGTATACCCTAGGGCTTTTTTTACGACTACACCACTGGTTATGCGATTATCTCATTTTAATCAGAAAATTGCTTGCGAATACAAAAAAATATACAAATTCAGAATAGATTTCCGATGTATTTTATATTTTGACAGGGGATGTATTAATGTTAAAATATGAACATTTAAAAAAATCTAGGGCGTTTATAACTTGTTTTTAAGGTTGTTTCTAAATCAAAAAGGGGCAACTTTATGACATAAGTTTTAATTCATTTTTGTTCCGAAATGCGTGAAACGAGAAGATGCTGTTATTCAGAAATTATCGAATCGCACTTTCAGAACAAGCCGTCAAAAATGACGTTTTGAACCGCATTTTCCGACGAAAGCTGAAAAACCAGTTGACGAATGGTTGAAAATCGCGTGATCAAAATAGCTGATTTAGTTCATAGTGGTTGATATGTTCATTTTGCTTTTCGTTAATGACATTTACAATGAAGTCGAAAGTGTATATTTATTGGACTAATCAATTTCTGTCGACAGCGTTATTTGTTGTTAAGACTGTATTTCGATTCAAACTGCTTATTTTCCTATTTATTTTTGAATTCATTTTTGCTCTCAAATATACCAAACTTTCAAAATCTCTTATTTGGAAAGTACACGAGGTGCCGTAATCATCGATTCTCTGATAAATGCAGAAAATATGACATTTTGGCATTTTCAAATACATTTTTTTTTTTTTTTTCCATTGGATAGCAGGAGCTGGAATTGCATGCCAACATCGCTCCTTTTTTACTTTTTTGATTTTGAATGCAGATATTTTTTATAAAGTTAATTTCACTTTCAAAACCAGTTTCGAAAGTGAAGTCCTTTTTTAAAAAATGTCTGCAACCAAAATAAAAATAAAATAAAAAAGGAGCGATGTCAGCATGCAGCTCAACTGTCCAATGCAAAAAAAAAAAAAAAAAAAATTGTATTTGAAAATGTCAAAATGCAATCGAGATATTAAAAAAATTATCTCCATCGGAATAGAATTACCTCACGTTGCCAGGGACAGGAGCCTTAAGGGTGTTCTCAGCTGCTCCGTTCAACAAGCGCAAAACGTTTTGACACATTTACACATCCATTTTTTAACAAAAAGTTATGAAATTGAGAGGCCTGACTGTTGAAGCGATTTCGAATTGAACTGAATTTTCCATTTTATGATCATTAAATTATCTATCCAGTTCTAAGCTTTTCGATCACGTGATCACCCGATTTTCTCCTGCTTTTCGACCGGTTTTTTCTGCTTTCGTCAGGAAATGTGCTTAAAAACGCCCACTTTCAAAGCTTGTCATGAAAGATTTATTGTGCTATTTAAAAAGCAGAAAACTGAGTGCAATTAGACAGTTTCTGAATAACAACAGGTACTATTTTCATGCATTTCCGAACAAAAATAAGTTAAAGTATATGTTACAAAGTTCCCTTTTTGATTTAAGAACACCCTTAATATCTGTGTGACTCATATACGTGAGTCTATTTAGAAAACTTGTCATTGACATTGAAACATACACGAACTTAGTTAAGACCAGAAGCGTTAATCCCTTACGATAAAGCAAAGCAAAACAAAAGACAAGACCTTTTAAACAATAACGAAAACATCCATGTCTTCATTATTGTTTAAAAGGTCTTGGGTGTTCATTTGTAGCCAAAAAAAAAAATTTTCCCACTGTTTGTATATACCAAAGATCTACTGACCTTTGTATTTTCAAAGTTATAAGTTTTGTCACATCTGTTTAAAAAATACATGATCCTTCCCGAAACAAGATGTAGCGGCTAATGTTTGCAACAAAAAGCCTTCCAACACGAGATTAATCGTCGATTATACTATAACAATTACATTGTCTTCTTTTTTCAGTAATCACGTTCCGTTACGGTCAACGTTTTATGTATACCCTTGTTCGTCGAAGAACTAGCCTTGGATGAGTTATTTGGAGGTAAAAGCGAAAGAGTTAAGGTTATGTCGAAGGTCCCAACACACTTGACCACTTCTTGAAGTTCGGCGTCGGCTTGTTTGTCATGGCGACGGGGTGTTTTTGATCTTTAATGAGTTCTGTAGGATAGGGACGGTTAAAGGAAAATCTTTCCGTCAAGTAGGGTGAATTGCTTATCTCCCGATTCTTTTGTTAATTCCCCTCGTTCATATTATGAAGAAACCTCAAATGAGTCCTATACAAAAATACTTCCCCACTTTTACCAAGAATTCAGTTCAAGGGAAGAGTGTTGTAATCTGAATGCAGCCATAAACAATGAAGAACTCTTTACAAGAATGGATTAATACATTGTAACAAAAACTGTTCTGCTAAGCTTTGTCAGTGATATTGATTAGAATGTAACTTATCTTATCTTTTTTTTAAATCAGCGATGTCGGATTTAAATCATTTGATTTTCGTGCTTGTTTAGAAATTAGTCGAACAAGTTCTTGTTCGTCAATTGGGTAATACAGGTTTGGGAAAGATGCAATTTGAATCATAGCATTTATGAGATAACTAGCTGGCTTCGCCCGCTCACATTTTATGAAATTGATATTCATTGCTGATGTTTAATACAAGTTACTTCCTGTATAAAAACAAAAGCTTTCGACCCTTATAATGTATGCGAAGTACTGTGTACTATGACAACAAGGTCTGAATATTTTTAAGACTTCATTTCAGCGCGAACGCACCTCATTTGCTACGCTTCACTTGCAATTTCCAACTTGTTCCTTTTTCTTTACTATGTTTTGTGAAGGTCAGCCAACGTTTAATGTACCCTTGTAACATTTTTGCCGCTTACAACAACTCTATCGTGTTAGCCTTGGAAAACTTGTAGAAAACCAGAAAGGCAGATTCGGTTAAGTCTTTACAAAGACAATGAGGACATGGGATTAATCATTTGTAACAAACATTTTGTATTTTGTAAACGCTGTTGATTAGATTTTAATCTATATCATATCTTTTATTCGAAATCGAGGAAGTTAGATTTTGACGACCGGGAATGTTCAGCTTTTGGCTATCACACGATTATAAGTAACGATTAACCGTGCTTTGTCGAAGATTAGCATCGTGCTTGTTGCAGATTAGTCGGACAAGGTAGTTTTTTGGAAATGTATTGTTCGAAGAAGCTCTTGAAGAACTGTTATCCCATAGTTTTTGAAGTAGTAGTAATAAAAAAAAATCTTTCAAGTACTAAATAAATAAATTTAAAAAAAAAGAAAAAGCCAGTATAGAGTTGTTGGTTTGTACTTACCCATCATATGTATTATGTAGTATGGGGTAAATCTTGCAAACGTTTTAAAAATCGATTTTTTTTTTTTTTTTTTTTTTTTTTTTTTGACGAATTTAATTTTTTAGAGACTGGATATTCCGAAAAACATATTTTTAGAAAAAAAAAATTGCCGTCCGTCCGTCTGTGTGTGGGAGTTGGTCTGTAAATGCTCTATCTCCCGAACAAATTGAGGTAGAGACTTGGAACTTAGTGTGTAAGAATGGGACAAAGCCTCTTTAATATCAGTAACCTTGATGATCCGGAACTATCGAAAATTCTGATGAAACTGATGAAAGGTAGATAAAAATTTTCAACAACAACTTTACCGTGTTATCTTTTGTAACAAACATTTTGTATTTTGTAAACGCTGCTGATTAGATTTTAATCTATACCCTATCTTTTATTTGTAATCGCGGAAGTTAGATTTCATGACCGGGAATGTACATCTTTTGGTTATCACGTGCTTGTTACAGATTAGTCGGACAAAGGCAGTTTTTGGAAATGTATTATCATAGTCCTAGAGGCGACAACGCAAAAACCTATGTCATCAAAAACGAAAAATCTTTATTTTATAAAAGAATTGTCATAAGGGAATGTAATGATCCATGTCTGCCAGAAATGAAGGGGTGCTTAAGGGTGTATTCGAAAAAACGCTCTTCCACCTTCAACAGCTCGAAATTTTCCGATACAATTTCAGACACATTTTTAAAAGTAGAAACATCAAACTGGCTGAGGGGATTCTTGAAGGGACGTATGAGGTGCCGTGTGATGTCTTTTTACGCTCCATTAATTAGAATTGGAGTTATAAACAATTACCTTATCAGTAGGACCCTTTTTTCCGTTGACAGATCTCTCGCTTCGGAAAAAATAACAACAGTTCGAAATGCCGTTTTTGATTGCTTTTTTTGCAATATTTTCTGAATTTATCAAAGAATCGGCCATCACGGCACCTCGTGTACTTTCCAAATAAGAGATTTTGAAAGTTTGGTGCATTTGAGTGCAAAAACGAATTCAAAAATAAATCGGAAAATAAGCAGTTTGAATCGAAATACACCCTTAAATGAAAAATACTAAGTTCACTCGTAGGTTCATCATATGTTTGTCCTATAAACAAAGGTCTGAAAGCACTTAAAACTGGGAGCTGGAAAACACAAGGCTAAATCTAAGTGACAACTACTCGTGGTATACACTCTCAAAAAAAACTTCCGTCTTTTCACAGAAAATGTACTGGCAGCACTGCTGCCAGAAATTGTTTGTATATTGACGATTTTCCGTTTATTTTTTTCTCCGTCAAAAGAGGAAAAATATCCGCCACTTGAAAAAAGTTTGGAAAAAATCTATGCGGAAGAGGCGGGTATCGAACCCACGATCCCAGGATTACAAGGTCAACGCTGATCCTCAGCGCCACGACTGCTCATGAAGATTTTGCTTTAAAATAGAAGTGTTCATTTCATATGGGTGTGGTTTGGTGTATTTCGTTAAAAAGCTTTTAATTTTGCAGTTAATCTCGGAAAGATCTCATCTTTAATGAAACAGTGGCTGGGTTTTTTTTTACGTTTAGTATTAATATAGTATAAAAATGTGAATTTTAAATATATTACGTAGATTGTTAGAGAAAAAACATGGATGTTTTATTTTTATTCGATAATTTTTTTTTTAATAATATCTTTTTTTTTTTTTTTTTTTTTTTTTTTTTTTTTAATTTAATTTTTTAATTAAAATATTTTTTAAATGTCTTCACTTAAAGTATATTTTATATGCGAATATTAATCATAGAAATAACTTAGTATATTGAACTTTATTCAACTTATCCAACTTTGAATAACAGATTGTGAGAATTTTTGAACGAATAAAGAAAGTAATTGTTATTTATTTTTAAATTCGAAAACATTTTTGTCTTTTAAAACTAAATTAGACATTTTAATCGATAGAATATTTTTGATTTTCATTTTAAAAATAAATTCGAATTTATTACTAACAGATCCAATGCGCATGCGTGCTAGATATAAACGGAATCGTTTCCTCATTTTTCGACTTTCGGAATGAACTCACAGAACAAATATGTTTTCTGGGAGAACAGAAGTTATTTGTGAAAAAATAACGATAACTTAGTGTATATTGACGAATTTTTCTGACAGTGTATATGCTTATGCATCCCTTCGCTTTCGGTATACATGGTTTATTACATTACCCTATTTCTACACTACCCTAAAGTAAAAGTTTTTTTTTTTTTTTTTTTTTTGTGCTCGATGAGATAGGTTTTTGTGCTACCGACTCTTGGATTATTACAGATTAGTTAGACAAAAAGTAGTTTTTCGAAATGTATTATAAGTTTTTGGAAGAAGCTCTTGAAGAACTGTTAGCCCATCTTTTATAAAATCTGTAATTATAAAAAGAAATATTTCAATGCAAGTTGAAATAAAAAGAAAAAAAAAGAAAAAGAAAATTCCAGTAGAGTTACACGTTCTTTCTTTTTGCTGTTTTTAAATATTTTTATCATTTCACTCTAAAAGAAACACTGTAAAAAAAATCTCTCAAATTGGCATGGAAATACTGTCCATTTAAGCGCCAATTTGAAACCGTTAATTTACAGAAAATATCTGGAATTTTTTATTAAATAGGTATTTTCAGTAAAGATTACGAAATTGAGTTTTTTTTTTACAGAAAATCTTTGTTTTTCTTTAAAACAGTTTCTTTCTGTAAAAAATACAATTATTTTCTGTAATACAATGAAGGTGAAGGGAGAGCTTCTTTAGGCATTCCTAAAATAGACTTTTTCAGTATGCAGTTGCAAGTTATTTTTGTAATTTAATTTAATTTTGTAATTAATATGCTTTGTATGTAGTAATTAATATGCTTTGCTATATCCCTTTATCTACCGCTTTATAAATCCATGAAAATTTTACATTCTAAATCATTTTATGTAAATTGTTTAAACTAAATTAAAAGATTTACATGATCATTTAAGGGTGTATTTCGATTCAAACTGCCTATTTTCCGATTTATTTTTGAACTCATTATTGCTCTCAAATACATCAAACTTTCAAAATCTCTTATTTGGAAAGTACACAAGGTGCCGTGATTGTCGATTCTTTGATAAATGCAGAAAATATTGCAAAAAAAGCAATCGAAAACGTCATTTCGAACCGATTTTTCCCAAGCGGGAGATTTGAGAACGATAAAAGGGGTCATACTGAGAAGATAATTGTTTATAACTCAAATTCTAATGAATAGAGCGTAAAAAAAATCACTCGGCACCTCATACGTCCCTTCGAGAATCCTCTCAGCAAATTTCATGTTTCTACCTTTAAAAATGTGTCTGAAATTGTATCGGAAAATTTCGAGCTGTTGAAGATGGAAAAGCGTTTTTTCGAATACACCCTTAATACATTAAAGGATCTTCAGTTAAACAAGAATATCGTCATCATTTGAGAAACATTTTATAACATATATAAATGTTCTAAACAAACGTTTTTGTTACAGCGTTGTGAGGCATGGGGTGTGAATGAAAAACCATTTATCTGGAATTATGAACGTTGCTACCGAAGCTATTATAAGATAAGATCCTTATTTCTTATTAATTTTATTTGAAAAAGAAAATTTATTAAATATTATTACGGGCCAGGAAGTATGATAGTTATTGAATTATAACAAAAACTTCTGCGCAATTGGTTGACATTAATTCGTTAACAATTACTGCCGAGCAGACAGACATCAAAAAGCAAAAAATTTTCCGTGTTTCTACAAAGAGCCTCAACAGACATTTCGACCATAAAATAAAATCTGTTAATAAGGCAATTTCTTCGCCATTTTCTTCATTTATTTAAGAACTCTCTCGCAGTTCGAAATTTCTGCCGGTTACAAACATCAAATATATCGGAGCATTCCAATCTATCTCTTAAGAAAATGAAATTCGAACTCTGTACAAACACGGTCGCAGTCATCATAACTTATTGCCAACCGGGAAAGAAAAATAAAAGAAGAAAAAAAAAAAGAAAAATCGAAGTGCATCCAATAAACTCTTAATTTTCCATCTGATGCTGTGTTGCGAAAATCCCAGCCGCCTTTTGCAATATCTTCCCCCCAAAAATCTGATGCTGTCAAGTTTCTCCTAAAAACGTTCCAAAGAAGAAAAAGTGAAAGCTGTGCTCTTCTTCCCCCCCCCCTCCAACCTCCTCCCACCCTTCATTTCGGCAAAAGGTAGAAAAGAGGCGGACAAAAAAGAAAGAAAGAAAGAAAATCGTCTGCGAACAGACGATAATTCAACTCTTGTCACCCCCGCGAGGCATTAAAAAAAACTTTTGCGTGCTAAAAACCGATATTCCTTCGCCCCTTTTTTTCTTTTTGCACCGAACAAACACGAAAAACGGTAAATAATAAAAAAGAGGAGTGCAATGGGAAGGGGGGGAGGAGAGGCTCGAACATCCCCCTCCCTTCCCAAGAAGCTGCTGCTTCCTTTTATTTCATTCTATTCGCCGTCGAATGCAATTTTATCTCTCGATGACTCAGCGCATTACTTTGTTGGAGGGGGAGCGAAATAGAACAAAAGAATTCGCTACTAACCCCCCCCCCTTTCACCATCCTCCCACCCTACTCATCGCTTCTGGAGCAGCAAGAGCATCATAATCCTATCCGTCGCTGTGGAATTTTACTCCATCGCCATGTCCCCCTAAACTCACCCCCCCTCTTAATCTCCCCCCTCCCACCCTCCAGGTTCTTTTCCAACATAATTATTATCGTCTGGGAGGGATGGAAAATGCTTTTAAATTTTTAGATAGGGCTTTCGGCGCTACCGTATTGGTCGGAAGGTGACAACAGCGCTGCCTCCCATTGGCGGCTAGGGTGATGTGAGTGACAGCGGGGTGGGGGGGGTGGGGAGGCTGCGAATGATTCATCCGGAGGGGGGGGGTGTTCATAAAATATGCAAGCGTTCGAAACACCCTGATTTTACGGGTAGATAGCTCATATTAGAAGATTCTGAGAGGAGGCTATTGTGATCATTTTATTGAAAATGACGGAAGAGGGTAGGGGGAGGGGGGATGAGCTTTTGTTCTGGTCACGAGTTAATGACGTCACTGGGGAGGGTGGAAGAAGACTCGAAGAGAAAGTGTAAGGATTTGCAAAAGCCTTCGGGGCGTCAGATGCGAACGTGCTGGGATGAATGCGAAATATAAGCCGTTTTTTTTTTTCTTTGTGTAGAGACGTTACACAACTAAATAACAAAACCTCCCGGGCGAGGAATCGGAGAAGTACTTCTCTCTAACTTTTTTTTTTGAAAAGAGACGGAGTGAGAATTTCGCATGTTCACGTAGCACTCACTCCGCCCTCGAGGGAGATAGTTTTCTCCCTTTGTTGTCACAAAAGGAAGCAAAAAAGAAAAAAATAGTTCTCAGATAACTGTGCCCGTAACGTAAAAGACACCATCTGTGCTCATATAGGCACAGATGATGATAAGTCAGGAATGAGCCTTTTGTGCAGTTTTGCGGTCCGAAGCACCGCTTCAAAAGTTGTCGCCATTGTTGCGGTGGTTGCCGTGTCTATCTGCAGGGGCTCTAGAACACCGCCCTACCTCCTTACCCCCTCCCCGCCTCTGCGAATTTTTGCAAAATCTTCAGAAATTGAATTAGAAGTGTTCTGATGCGTTTTAATTTATTTGTTTGGTAAAAAAAAAAAAATGAGAGAGAGAGATGGGAACTTTGATTATGATGCGAATATGCCTTACATAGAAGTTATACCTGGGATGACAAAAACGTATTGTTATAGGGAAGCTTTGATGAGAGCGTCACTTAGGCCTTTATATTTTTTGACGCTCGCTATTAGGAAGTGGATCTGCCACTTTTATTGTCATCAGTGCCCAAGCACTGACTATCACACGCTCACCCAGGATCCTGCGCCTGTAAACCTGTTAAGGGTGTATTTCTGAAAATAATTTTTCATTCTCGAAGTTTTACGATACATTTTCAGACACACTTTTTACAAATAGAAACACGAAACTGGCTGGGATGATTTTGGAAGAGATGCATAAGGTGCCGTGTGATGTCATTTTTAACTGAATTCATTAGAATTTGATTTAGAAACATTTATTTTCTCAGTTCGATCATTTTTTTCGTTCCCAGGTCTCCAGCTTCGCAAATTTTGCTTCAAATTGCCAACTTTGACAGCAATTTTTGCAACATTTTATATATTCTATTAACTAACTTAAGGTTCTAACTTGTAATAAATCTCAGCAAAGCATATCAATTTCATTAATTGTGACATAGTTATATATAAATAAAACACACACCGAATAATGTTTGTCCGAAACATTATGTAGTGGAATACTTTTGTGTGGCACTAAAAATTAATAATAAATATGCTTTGCCTCACAGATTGTACAGAATGTATATTTTAGTATAGACTTCATAGATTTGTGTCAATTCTATTATATTTTAAAAAGTGTAACTTCATCAAAATGTAATTGAAACTATTTTTCCTATTGACCGTAATGTTATAAAATACTCTTAATTATCCCTGTAATGAAATTATGCATCCGATTTTCGTAAAATTTTAAATGACTCGACATAATTATGCAACAATTATACAGTGAAACCTCCAAATAAGGGACACTCCGAATAAGGGACACCTCTGTTTAAAGGACAAAACTTCCGGTCCCGGTCCCTTGGAATAGGACGTGTAATGTATTTACCTCTGAATAAGGGACACTCGATTTAAGGGACACTTCAAAATGAGATTAGAGAGACTGATTTTTGTATTTCAGATTCAGATAATGAAATATTCTGTGATGAAAATGAAAATACAGATTTTTATGAAGTTATCAAACAGACAGATAGTCATGTTGATATAGAGGCATATGATACTATTAACTGCCATTTATTTACCCACAATTATGATTCAACATTAGTGCTTTTATCCGCATTGAAAGTAATGATGAAAATTGTGAGGATGATTCTGAAATTGGAGAATAAAAGAAAATTGTAAAATAAAGAATTTTACATATGCTTTTAAGCTGTTCTCAAATCCAGAAAAGGCAACTTTTAAGACATATTGTTTTAATTAATTTTTATTCGGAAATGTCTGAAACTATCAAGTGTTGTGTCTTGAACCGAATTTCTATCTGAAAGAAAAATAAATACTCAAAAAAGGGTTAAAAAGGTATTTGTCACGTGATCAAAATCACTCATACAGGTTTTTACAGGTAATTTATTTTTCAAAAAATTTAACATATACTTCAATTGCAAATTGCTTCCAATTGTATTTCAATTTTATACCTTTCAATTAAAAAATGAATTTGTAAATGCGCCAAAACGTTTCCCATTTGCTAAGTAGAGCAGTTGAGAGATTTGTTGCCTTAAAATATGCAAAAGAGTTGAATACTTTTTTCTTCTTTGGTGAATACTGCTGGTAATGAAGAACTAAAATTTATAAGTATGGTAAATGAACATCTGAAACGTTTATACTGAAAAATTGAAATTTGCAAAATGATCACTTTTGATTGTTACTTCAAGTAAAATTCTTTCAAATGTTTTTATACTTTTCGCTGCATGTACACAGTTTGCATAAAAAATACAAATCAATAATTATACAAATCATTTAATAATTTAGTAATTAATTGAAAATTTTAATTGATTAATTCTCTTTTCTTCCTTTTGTCTGATTAACATAATTTATACACTTTAGGTCATTTATGGCCCATCATGTTTGATGCTTTGCTATTTCTATATCCTTCAGAGAGATTAATTAAAAATAATATAAAACTCCGAATAAGGGACACCTCTATTTAAGGGACAAAAGTTCCGGTCCCATAGGTGTCCCTTATTTGGAGGTTTCACTGTATATTTTAAATCTCAAATGATTTGGGTTAGGTAGTTTTTGCTCTGTCATATGTTCGCAGACAAACGGACGGATTCACGGACAGGCAGACAATATGGCGAACGGACAGACGACTATAGGTGTTATGTATTTATATCATTTCGAACGAACCTAAAAATATTCTGATATTATGTTATAATGTAATAGAAAACAGTATTTCGAATACAGTTTATTAGCCGAAATCTTTTATGTTTCTCTGTAAATACTATCTGCTTTTTATTATGCAGGAAATAACTTGTAATATTCTTCAGCAACGTATATCAATTTCATAAAATGTGAAATAGTTTAATAGTATTTAAACGTACACCAAGCAATTCATAGATGGATATCAGTTTTATTATGTTTGAAAGAGTGTCACGCCATTAAAATGCACTTGAAACTTATTTCCCCATTGGCCGTAATGTAAATAAATCCTTTTGAATGCCCCTGTAATTGAACTATGTGTCCGATTTTCATAAAAATCGAAATGACTCGATAAAATTTTGTAATAACTATATATTTTTAATTTCAAACGATTCCGTTGGGTAGTTTCTGCGCTGTTCTATGCGGACAGACGAACGAACCGAACGAGAACTATAGGTGCTACGTATTTACATAATTACGAAGGCACCTAAAAATATAATTTGAATTTGCAAACGAAAGTTTTGTAGTTTTACAAAAAAACAAAGTATGCTTTAAGAACGTTAAAAAAACTTTACACTGCTAATAAATAAATAAATAAATAAAGTCTTTTTTGATGTTTAATAAATTCTCAGTCAGTACCCCGAATAAATTTTGCAAAAAAGAAAAAAAAAATGTGTAGTTTGTTAATTTTGCTTCAAAATTTGTTAAAATCATAGAAAGTTCGTAATTAAGGGTGTATTCCACACACAAATTTAATCACACAAATCACACAAATTTAATCATTTTTACTTCAAACTTTGTTTTGATTTTATTTCTTTTAGTTCATTTAAGTAGATTACAAAATATTTTTCATACATTTTAAAAAACTAGTCAGATGTGGCAATCTCAAAACTTTCTTCTATCTTATGCATGATATACTACCTGAAGAATTCAGCATAGCAGTGCCATCCGGTTAGGTAGTTTAAGGGTGCATTTCGATTCAAACTGCTTATTTTCCTATTAAAGCTCATTTTTGCCCTCAAATGCATGAAATTGGCAAATTGTCTTATTTGGGAAATACACAAGGTGCCGTGAGGGTCGATTTTTTGATAAATGTAGAAAATATTGCAAAAAGTGCTATGAAAGTTGGCGTTTTCAATTGATTTTTCCGAAGCGGGGGATCTGGGAACGAAAAAAAGGGTCCTAATCAGAAAATAATTGTGTATAAATCAAATTCTAATGAATTGAGTAACAAAAGACATTACACGGCATCTCATACGTCCCTTCAAAAATCCCCCCCAGCAAGTTTCATGTTTCTACTTTTAAAAATGAGTTTGAAAATGTATCAAGAAGTTTCGAACTGTTGAGGGAGAAAAAAATATTTTTTCGAATGCACACTTAAGGGTGTATTTCGATTCAAACTGCTTATTTTCAGATTTATTTTTAAATTCATTTTTGCTCTCATATACACCAAACTGGCAAATTGTCTTATTTGGGAAATACACGATGATTGCCGTGATTGCCGATTCTTTGATAAAGGCAGAAAATATTGCAAAAAAATATTGTCAAAGACGGCGTTTTTAACCGAATTTTCGATGCGCGATATCTGGGGAAAGAAAAAAAAGGGGGTCCAACTAAGAAGGTAATTGTTTATCAAATAAATGGAGCGTAAAATGACATCACTCGGCACCTTCTACGTCTCTTCCAAAATCCCCCCAGTTTCATGTTTCTACCTTTAAAAATGAGCTTGAAAAGGTAGCTGTTGAAGGAGGAAAATCATTTTTTTCGAGTACACACTGTAAAAAAAAAAAAAAAGTGTCGATCTACTAAAAAAACTTTAGTGATCCTTGTAATTACTAAAAAATTTTTAGTAACCTTAGTCGGTTACTAGAAAATCTGTAAGAATTACTAGAAAAAAGTTAGTAACGAATAGAGTTAATAGTCTTATATTTTTAATAGCTCTTACTAAAACTCAGTTGGTGTGGCCTTGATAGCATAGTGGTTATAGTAACGGACTCCAGGCTAAAAGGTCCCGGGTTCGAAACTTGCCACCGCCAAATACACCCCGAATGTCTGTAGTGTCTCGTTAATAAAGGGATTATGAAAATCCTGTCGGCGCAGTTAAGAATGTTTAGTGCTGCCATCTATTGCGGTTTTGCCGAAAATCTCCCGCTTCAAAAGTCTGGATGCAGCTCGAAGGAAGCTCCTCCGTTTCGGTTGCACGTAATGGTTATTAAAAGTAATTTTGGAGCTATTACTAAAATTTGCTTTGTGGCTCATACTAAAAATTTTTAAGTCAGTTATACAAAAAATTCTTTTGTTCAGTTTACAAAAGAAATGCTTGTTTCACTTGCAAAAAAAAAAGTTTGTAGTGGTTACTAAAAAAATCTGTGGAATGCAAATTTACTAAGAAATTTTTAGTAACCTCTTGAATTTTTTTTTACAGTGCACCCTTTATTACTGATTTCTTTTGGGAGAATCTGTAAACTGCTTATTTTACGGGCAGAGTCTGTTAAAATAAAAGACAGTTCGTCTTGAAAACAATTTTTATTTTAGAGACCATCTGTTAATTGTTTATTTAACGGGCAGAGTATATTATATAGAGTATAGTTTATTTAACAAACAATTCGTCACGAATACAATTTTCTTTTCTTTTCTTTTCTTTTTTTTCTTTTTTTTTTTTTTTTTTTTTTTTTATAACATCTGTAAATTGTTTAATACGAGCCGAATCTATTAAAATAACAGACAGTTCGTCATGAATACAATTTTTATTACAGTTTTTTAATGGCTTCAAGTAGCGTTTGCAGAGCAGTTGAAAACATCCTTAATTTTTCAGCAAAGACGTTTTAGGTTAGTTGTTACAGAGCAGACGATTCTGAAACATGTTGCTACTACAACTTTTAATAGCAAATAGACTCCTTTAAATTCGCAACCGTAAATTCTGCAAACGCCTAAAATCTGCACCTTATGTAAATAATATGACTTTGAATGCAGATGTAAGTGAAAAATTAGAGATAATTTTGTTTTCATATCATTCTGTACGTATTTTAAACGTAATTTTTGTTAACATGCATATTTCTTGGAGGAAGTATAAATTTCTTTCTAAATAAATCTATAAATCTACACTGCTAATACTACACAGGTAGAATCTTTTTACCAATGTATTCCAGTTGTATTATAGATTGTTGTTGTTTTTTTACAGATCTGTTGTATTATTAGTTGTATTACCAGTCCCATATCAGGAAGTCAATTAATGTATAACAAACTTCCATCGTTGAAAAATCAATCTGAGTTATTAATCGAAGAAATGTAAAAACTGCGTTGTTATTCCTCACCTTTCCAATAACGTCGCTAAAAAAATAAAAAAGCGAAACTATTAGAGTGTAAAATGAAACCATCAGGGGGTACAATTCACTTCATCGCTGCCTGGTTTCGTATTTAATAAAGTTGAAGTTGCAAAAAAAAAAAAAAAAAAAAAAAAAAAAAAAAAAAATATCCGGTGCCGAAAAAGAAACCCTTAAGGGGTCAGGTACCCTTTGAAGAATCCAAAAATCGATTTTTTAAAAAATAGCTTACAATTAAATATGATTCTTTAGGAACATTTAAAAACAAACCGCATTCAAAAATCCGCATTAGAAGAAGAGTTATGTTTAAAAAACTTTACACTTTTCCTATACGATCAATGGGTGATTAAAATTTTAACGTCAATTTTCTCAAATCAGCGATTTTGATCATTGCGCGCACGATTTCTAAAAAATGGTTGGGTAGAATTTCACAAAATTTTCGCTGAATGTATTAAACGTATACAGGTACAAAATGACCTACTATTATGTTCCTCAAATTAGAAGTTTAGAATTCGCGACTAGTTTTGTGTAAAAAATATCTCGATATTTCGAATTTTTTTTAAAATATTTTTTTTTTCTCTGGATCTATAAATTTTATTTTTTTCATCGTAGGTCATTTTGAAAACATATTATATCTCTACTCATAAAAAAAAATCTTGGATTGTTTTAGCCATTCAAATTTGAAAAATCGTGCTCGCAAGGCATACAAGAATTATTCTTTCGTAAAAATTGTATTATCTTTAAAAATCATTGCCTATGTGTATATATTTTTTAACAACTTTATCTAATAAAATGAATCCTTCTTAATATGTGTTTTCAATTTTATAGTTAAGGGTGTATTTCGATTCAAACTGCTTATTTTCCGATTTATTTTTACGTTTACTTTTGCGCTCAAATGCATCAAATTTTCAAATTCTCTTATTTAGAAAGTACGCAAGGTGCCGTAATTATCGATTCTCTTATAAATGCAGAAAATATCGCAAAAAAAGGCAATCAAAAACGGCATTTTGAACCGAATTTTCCGAAGCGGGAGGTCTGCGAACGAAAAAAAGGGTCATACTGAGAAAGTAATTGCTTATAACTCCAATTCTAATGAATTGAGCGTAAAAAGACATCACACGGCACCTCATACGTCCCTTCAAGAATCCCCTCAGCAAGTTTCATGTTTCTACTTTTAAAAATGTGTCTGAAATTGTATCGGAAATTTTCGAGCTGTTGAAGATGGAAAACCGTTCTCTTACAGAGGTCATTTTTTCACGTATTTTGTTAGTTCAAAGGGTACCTGACCCCTTAACAAGAAAAATAATAATAATAAAAAAAAGCTATAAATACTAGAGCTACTGAAATGTAAAGCATTTGTACGCACGTTCGAAATTATAAAAATACGTAGCACCTATCGCCGGTCTGTCCGTCCGTAATTCTGTCAATTCTGTCTGCCCATTAATCCGTTCGTCTGTCTGCCCACATATAACAGAGCAAAAACAACCTAACCAAATTGTTTGAGATTATAAATATACAGGGTGTTTATAAAGTCCCGGACCCATTTAAAATAATAAAGTTAGATTAAAATTAATAACATAGACTCAAAAAGTTTCATGCCCCTTGTCAATGAACTTCCACGTGTGCCCCCTTCTTCGCACGGAGAACATCAAGTCGATAGTTTGTGGATGCCGAATGCTTGCCGTTACCTGGCGCGAAATTGACTATCGACTTGATATTCTCCGTGCGAGGAAGGGGCCACACGTTGGAAGTTAATTGGCAAGGGTGATGAAACTGTTTGAGTCTATTTAACCATTTATGTTATTAATTTTAATCTATCTTTATTATTTTAAGAGTTATTAAATGGGTCCGGGACTTTACAAACACCCTGTATAATTCTTGCATAATTTTGTTAATTAATTTTCCAATAACGTCGCTAAAAAATATAGAAACCAAAATTTTGAACAGAAAAAATGAAACGTGAAGCTATTAGAGTGTAAAATGAACGAGGGGTGTACAATTCACTTCATCGCTGCCGGTTTCGTATTTAATAAAACTGAAGTTGCAGAAAAAATTTATCCGGTTCTTACAAACATTGGAGCTTATACCTCTCTGAAAATTTTTTTTCCCCCCGTTTTTTAATCCAGTCTTAAGATCAAAAATTGAATTGTAAGTTGAAGAAGATGAAGGGGGAAAAAAAAAGCAATTAACTTGATTTGTAAAATGAAAAAAAAAAGTGAAAAAAGAAAAAAAAAAGTGTCCAATCAGATACTAGTATAAGTCCTGAAAAACAATCCCCTGACAAGAAAAAAAATCAGAAAAAAAGGAGCTATAAATACTAGAGCTAGTGAAATGTAAAGCATTTGTACTGACTAGTGTTATACCTATGTTCTCGCAGAAAACCGTAAAAATACAGGGGGGGAGGGGGGCGTTTTTATGATTTCCTAGGGATGGAGAAAAAAAAAAGGGTTGCTAAGCAACGCCCTTTCTTTGTTCACTAGATTAGCGTAAGTTGGAACTGGAAACGGGAGCGAAAAAAATGGTTCATAAGAAATAAGATTTTTTTTGTCTCTTTTGTAAATAAGAATTAGCTCACTCTGAAGTAAAAAAAATTAAAGTGGAATTCGTAGTATAGCTTACAAAAGTGTTCGGACATTTAAAGAATCCTGGAATTATCCAAAGTTTTAAAAAGCATTACGGTAACTTAAGATGATTTCTGCAGTTTTAATAAATCGTTCGTCACACTTTCACAATTTTACCTTATATGTTATGGAAAGAAAAGAGAAATTTGATCCTGAGCTTCATTAAAAAAAAAAAAAAAAAAAAAAAAAAAGTTTTCCCGGACTATGCTTATAGATTCATATAGACACATGAAGAAGAATAGGAACGTCAAACGTTGGGCTATTCTATAATTTAAAAACAAATAATTTCATAATAATTTAGTGATAAATAATAATGATATCCGCTCAACAAGCGAAAAACGTTTTGACACATTTACAAATTCATTTTTTAACAGAAAGTTATAAAATTTTAATGCCTGACTATGGAAGCGATTTCGAATCGAACTTATTTTTCCATTTTATGATAATTAAATTACCTATCGAGTTATAAGCTATTTCGACGACGGAATCACCCGTTTTTCTTTTCCTTTTCGAACGATTTTTCTGCTTTCGTCGGGTAATATGCTCAAAAGTGTCCACTTTGAAGGCTTGTTATGAAAAATCTATTGTGTTTTTTTAAAAAAACAAAAGAATGAGTGCAATTAGACAGTTTCTGAATGACAACGTCTGCTATTTTTATACATTTCCGAACAAAAATAAATTAATGCATGTGTCACAAAGTTGCCCTTTTTGATTTAAGAACACCCTTAATAATAACTTTGTATTCTCTTAAAAATAGACAATAGAAAGATAACATGCTACAAAAATAAGAGAAAATTTTGATATGACCAGAAATGATATCGTTACCAAAAGATTATCCGAACCCTAGAGATATCTAACGATATCATGGGCCAGATACCCCGCCTTCCCCCCTAAAGTGATAATGTTGTACATGCACAGTCCCTTATTGCAGAAAAAAAGAGTACGCCGCACACTGTATATATTTCCAGTATGGGGTTGTGCAAATATAGCAACGTCTGGCAAATGATATCGTAAGCTACCGCTAGGGGAGAGGGGGGTTGATTTTTGATATCGATAATATTTTTGATCCAACCAAAAATTAAATAAATAAATAAAATAACATAGTTTTTGTTCAAAAATTTCTATTTTCATGAAAGTACAGTAGAATCCCGCTATTTCGAACCCTGTTAATCCGGATTGGTTTGGTCTTTTTTTTTCAAGTTTGAGAAGCAATTGGCTAATTTCCGTAACATTAACTTGTTTCATCGTCGTATTCTGAATAAAAAAACTTTTTCTGAAATATTTTCGAAAGAATTAAGCAAAGTAAACATTTTACTGACTATAAATATTCGATAAGTTTAACATAAAGGTGTTTTTCTGTAAGTACGTTTTATTTTATTTAATTTTTTTCTAATTCTCCGCATTATTCGGATTTTCGATAATCCGGATTGGGTCCGATCCCAATTAATCCGAATTATCGGGGTTTTACTGTACAGAGTTTTTGTTAAAATTACTAAATTATTATAAAAACTTTTCATTCTAAAATATGAAATAGTTCAATATTTGACATTCTTTGTCTTATTCATATATGTATGTATACAGGGTCCGACTAGCAAATTTTTGTGCCCAAGGTACTTTCAATTTTTCGTGCCCCCTTAATTTACTTATACCTTGTGTTTATTTATTTATTTATTATGTTGTGTTGTTAGTTTTTTAAGGTATTACATATTTATTCAAAAAGAGTCGGCTTAAAAAAATTTAAATTTCCAGAAAATTCAAAAGCGGTTCCAGAAATAAACTAGTCGTTGGGGGCCACCGTAATACTTACCCGTCATTGATATGCATACTATAATAACATATGGAAATAAAAGTGGAAAATATATAAAATGTATTACAATTCCAAAACAAAATTTAAACGTACATTTAAATATTTTTAATGTACATAGTAATGCTCTATTAATGAACTGTTGTTGAACCAATATCGACAAATTATATACAACGCCAGCCTGCTCAAGTAGTCAAAAGAAACATCCTTATAACTCGAAAAATATTAATCATATTAACTAACAATTTACTGCGTCGGATTAAGCGTCTCATTTCCAATTAAAATATATCTTTGAATTAAAATTTGAATGAAATACAGGGTCATGAAAATTCGAAGAATGTGAAAAATGGGAATATAAGTATCTCAGCAACTAATTATCCGATTGACTTCATTCTTTATACAAAATTTTTGTTATTTTATTACCATTTAACGTCCTTTCCTTAAAATAAAAAATTTCGAGAATTTATATCTACCTTTCATCAGAACGAATTTTTCGAGAGTCCAAAAAAAATAGTTCCGGATCATCCAGGTTGCTTATATTCAACAGGCTTCGTCCCATTCTTACATACTAAGCACATACAAAATTTCAAGTCTCTATCTCAATTTGTTCGGGAGATAGAGCGTTTACAGACACACACATAGACAGACAGACGGACGGCAGAATTATATATATATATATATATATATATATATATATATATATATATATATATATATATATATATATATATATATACACTATATTGCCATTGATTATTGGACACTTGCGATTTTAGACATTTTGTTAAATATCTAGAAAAATACATGAGGAATCATATCGAAACTCTTAGTGTATAAATATAATAGTATAAGTCATACATCTTCGTGAAGATTTTTTTCCGAAACTCCATAGGGGACCGTGAACAAATTAAAAAATAATGAATATCTTTTGAATAACCCTGTCAAAACTAATGTTAGCAAAAGCGTTCAAACTCTATGATTGAATGCCTTATTGTAATACGCCTTGTTCATTTTTATGCAAATAGCATGCATACTTGCAGAGTAATTAAGGTTTTTATAAAAATGGTCTCAAATTTTTCCAAGTTTTTTCCTTTTAATTTTCAGAGTTCTTAATATAAAATATTATTTTTTTCAAAAAATATGACAAACAACATTGCACACAGTACCCTGTAATCAGAATTAAAAAATAATGAAAATTGTATACAAAATGAGTTGGTTTACTAAATAATTTTTTACTGCTCATGCGTCAAGGATATCAAAATTTCATTTGCATATTATGTTAGCTAAATGTATAGAGCAACTTTTGTTAAAGTCACAAAATCATAACTTGAAAATTCTGAAAATAATCGTTAATTGAATAAGTTGAAAATACGTTATTCTCAAAATGAAGCAAAAACAAGAAGAGTTGTATCCATATAATCATTGATTAGTGTCAGTATAGAATACACAATACGGGATGTACTACTACATTTGGATAAAATCCCTCATTTTTTTGCTTCATTTTGGAAACAACGGATTTTGTCCTTTTTCTATAGACGATTACTGTAAGTTTTATACCATTAATCACCAGCTGTGTCCCTTTAATATTTTCATTTCTTGAGAAAAAAGTAATAAGTAAAACGGACCTACCTCTCAGGAGCTGGTTGCAGATATAGCCTTTAGTAAACGCAGAAAAGAGGACACGTTAACACAATGAAGACACACCCGCGGCGCAATCACTTTCTTGATTATTTTAATCACTGCAAACAACTAAAAAAAACTCAAACAGAATTGGATTAATAAAAATGAACATTTAAAAAACATATTCGTGAAGCTTTTTAGCTTTCACGATTCGGTAGAATAAGATATTTTAGCCAGCACATCAATTGGCTTGGCATCATTAAAAGCTGCTCGCAAAACGCGTAACAATCGAAGAGTGTTCGAGAAAATAATATACAGTACTAGGTATAAAGGAATAATGCTGATTATACAGTTTTTATTGTCTCTGGGATATAATAATATAATGTCCTGCGTGCACACAATGTTGACTCGTGTGGTGCTGTCACCTGTTGACTGTTTTGAGAAGTAATCAAAGTGGGATACCGCACCTTTTGTCGCTTCACAGATATATTTTGCACTTGACACACAGGTTTATATATGATGCATAAACACGATAAAAATACACAGATGAATTATTGCGTTGCATGCCTCACATAAAATGAAAAATATAATTTGTTCTAGTCTAAATAGTTCACTAGTTCACACAAAACAGGGATTTCCAACTTGAAATTCTGTGCAGGAAATCTTACACCCCTACTTTTTGTGTGAAATTGATGACTCTGATAACTGCAGTTCTCTACGTAAGTGTTCAAAATGAGGTTTTGGAAGCGGCTTTGTCATAATATCTGCTAACATCAACTTCGACGGACAGTACGTTAATTTAATTACACCAGTTTCGCGCAAATGTTTGATGTGGTGATATTTCACTTCAATGTGTTTCGTACGCGATTGTGATTTTTCATTCTCTGTCAGCTTGATCGCTGATATATTGTCCTCGTAAATAGTTATTGGCAGTTGTTGTTCTATTTCTAGATCTTCAAGTAAGTTTAGCAACCATTTGAGCTCCTGAGCGGCGTTAGAAATGGATATGTATTCCGATTCCGCAGTTGAAAGCGCTACACATGATTGTTTTCGAGAAAGCCAGGTTAAAATATTTTTACCAAGTCTAAAAATGTTTCCAGTGGTGGACTTTCTGTCCATCCTATCGCTCGCGAAGTCCGCGTCGCTGTATACAGTCAATGTTGGAGGTTTAGATTTATCTATGATAAATTTCAGATCTTTAGTGGTGAGAAGATATCTTATCAGTTTCTCTATGGCTTCCCAGTCAACTTCTCTCGGTGACTCGTTCCTCCTCCCCAGTATGTTTACTATGGAAGCAATGTCGGGTCTGGTTAGAGTAGCAATGTACAGTAGCCCCCCTACTGCCTTTCTGTATCTCGTGTTATCCTCCATAGGTTTCCCGTTTGGGTCCAAGCTGAAATACTTTGTGTTCATTGGGGTGTATGTTGGCTTACTGTCGATCAGATTAAATTTTTCTGCAATTTCTATTATTTTATGTGTTTGATCTAGCTCCAAACTACCGTTTTCGGTTTCTCTTATATTTATTCCCAAATACTGTGTAACTTTTCCCAAGTTTTTAATTTCATATTCGCGGGAAAGTTCAGTGTAAACTTCGTGTGTAATTTCCTCATCCCCTGCTACAAGAATGTCGTCGACATACACTATTATAAACGCGATCCGATTGTTTTTGATTCTCTTATACATGCACTGGTCTGATACGCATTGTTCAAATTTCAAATTATTTAGTGATTTGCTTATTTTTAGATTCCAAGCTCTAGCGGCTTGTTTGAGACCGTAAATAGCCTTGTTAAGCAAGCATACTTTGTCTTCCTGACCTTTCTCTACATATCCCTCTGGCTGGGACATATATACCTCTTCCTCTAAGTCGCCATGCAGGAAAGCGGTTTTTACGTCCAGGTGAGTAATTCTTAAATTTTTGTATACTGCGGCATTTAGGAACGCTCTCAATGTTGTGTGTGATACGACCGGTGCGTAGGTCTCATCGTAATCACTTCCGTATTTTTGTGAGAACCCTTTGGCTACTAGCCTAGCCTTAAATCTTTCTATGGTTCCGTCCACGTTTCGTTTCGCTTTAAACGTCCATTTATTGCCTATTACGCGTTTCCCGGAAGGAGGTTTGACTAATTTCCATGTTTTGTTTTGCTTTAAGGATTCAATCTCTTCTTTAGCGGCCTCAATCCATTTATTTTTAATTTGGACATCTTCAATGTTTTGTAATTCATCCCACGTCTTGGGTTCTTGTACGCGACACATGTTCGCACTTATCCCGAATCTATCGGGCGGTACACCTCTATTATTTCTCTGAGATCTGCGAGGTTCGTCAGGAATGTTTTCCGGAACCTTAATTTTGTTTTCATCATCATCGCTTAAATCCACTCCAACTGTTTCGGTGGGAGTTTGCTCATCGTTCAGGTTTTCGTTAATATTGCTCGTTCCGTTCTCAATAAATTTCACTGTTCGCGATATTAGAACATTATTTCCGCCAGTATATATCCTGTAACCCTTGCTACGATTGTCGTAACCTAACAAAATTCCTTCTATCGCCTTTTCATCAAATTTGGATCGTTTCTGTTTATCCACATACGCATATGCTTTGCATCCAAACGTTCTAATGTTCGATAAGTTTGGTTTCCTACCGTTCCACAGTTCGAAAGGGGTCCTACAATTTTCGTTTGCCTTTGTGGGTAAGCGGTTAATTAGGTAGTTCGCGGTTAGTACGGCTTCACCCCAAAAATGTTTTGGCAAATTCGCATCCGATAGCATCGTACGTGCCATTTCAACTATAGTTCTATTTTTGCGCTCCGCCACGCCATTTTGCTGGCTGGAATATGGGACACTTAATTGGCGTTCTATCCCGTTTTCTATCAGAAAATTTTCAAAATTGTCTCCAAGATATTCTTGGGCGTTATCGGATCTGATTGCCTTAATCATTTTCCCCAATTTATTTTTAGTTAGTGCTATGTACTCGGTTAGTTTTGTTATAGCTTCAGATTTGTGCGATATCAAATAGATCATTGTGAATCGGCTATAGTCGTCAGTAAAAGTTATAAAATACCTTTTTCCGCTGAGTGTTTGTGTGTTCATAGGCCCGCATATGTCTGTGTGTATTAGGTTTAACACCTCCTTGGATCTGTTTGTGGCTATTTTGGGGTAAGGCGCACTCGCCAGTTTGCCCTGTATACATTTGGTGCAAGTGGTTTCGTGCTTGCAATCATTTATTTCTATACCCTCGACAAGCGCATTTTTCATAAGTGATCTGATTGCATCGTAATTTTTATGGCCTAACCTGTTATGCCACATGGATATGCAATTTTTATTGTTACAATTAGTTTGTGTTTGGGTTCGAGTGCTATATCCATAATCGTCTTTGGGTCCTAATTCGTACAAATTATCATTTAATTTGGCGGTCAAGATAATATTATCATCTTTGACAAACATGCATGATTGTTTTTCAAAAATTACTTTAATATTATTTTCTATAGCCTTTTTGACCGATAGTAAGTTGCTTTGCAGCTCGGGGCAGTATAAAACATCCTTAAGTGTGATGCTGTGTTGTGCGTCCGTTTTTAAGTTTACGTCGCCCACGCCCTGAGAATTTAATCTTTTCCCGTTGGCTATGGTTATATTCCCATATTATTCGTGTGAATGTTATAAAATTTTCTCTCACAGATGACACATGTCTCGTGCATCCTGAATCAACAATATAAGTGTAGGGGTCTGTTGTCTGTGTTCTGTTGACTAGTGTTGTGTCGGTTTCAGACTCATTTTCCACTGGGGGAGGAGAAACATTAGTACTATTCGTTCTGCTTTCGAAGCAGAAATTAGAAGTGTCATGTTTATCCTCACTTTTGTTTTTGTGGTGATTATATTGGTTTTTGAAATTCTGGCCATTATTATAGTTTTTGGATCTGTTATTATCATTTTTATAATTATTTGTCTTCTGTTTATTTTTCAATAGGAAACAATCGCGCATTATATGGTTGTCGCGATGACAGTGCGAACAATACTTTTTGTACTTGTTCGTCTTATTTGTCGCTTTGTACGCGACATTTGAATTTTTGTTCTGCGTTCTGTGCGTATATTCGTCAATTAATTTATTTTTAACAAGCTCGAGGTTTAATGTAGCTTCGTCTCTCGCCTCAAGGCTTGTTATAAGAGGCGAATAGGATGGGGGTAGTGAGCAAAGCATGATCGCAACAATTTGCGATTCATTAATATTCTCTCCTATTGCGGAGAGATTTGACTTAATAGTCAATATATTATTAATGTGCTCAATTAAATTGCCCCCTTCGCCTAATTTTTGCGAATATAGCTGCCTGAGCAGAAATAATTTTGAACTTAAATTTTTTCGTTGATGAGTGCTCTTGAGTTTGTCCCAAATTTGTTTGGGTGTTGTTAAATCTTTCACATAAACAATCTGTGAATCGTCTATACAAAGATTAATAATGGCCTTTGCCTTGTTGCTGTTTTTTAAGTACTCAGCATCTGCGCCCGTGGGGGGGTCTTCAAGCACATAGCTAAACAGGCCATCTTTTGTCAGTAAATTTTCTAATTTAAAGCTCCAGTTACTATAGTTTCCGTTATTGAGCTTTTCTATATTTAAAATATCTTTTGACATAGCCATGGTGGCTTTTATTATATGTATATATATTTTCTTTTTCTTAATAAACGTATCAGTTATTTTTAAACATACTATGTTACTATGTTAGTATTGTAATTCTTCACATACATATATATTATATTTCACAATTTTTATAATTTATCAAATATATCAATTATAAACATTTATTTCTTTTTCTTTTCTTTTCTTTTCGTAAAGCAAAATATAAACAATGGGACACTATTGTGCTGGTTTTATTTTTCTAGCACATCAGGGGTCATAATCTGTAAGTTTTATACCATTAATCACCAGCTGTGTCCCTTTAATATTTTCATTTCTTGAGAAAAAAGTAATAAGTAAAACGGACCTACCTCTCAGGAGCTGGTTGCAGATATATCCTTTAGTAAACGCAGAAAAGAGGACACGTTAACACAATGAAGACACACCCGCGGCGCAATCACTTTCTTGATTATTTTAATCACTGCAAACAACTAAAAAAAACTCAAAAAGAATTGGATTAATAAAAATGAACATTTAAAAAACATATTCGTGAAGCTTTTTAGCTTTCACGATTCGGTAGAATAAGATATTTTAGCCAGCACATCAATTGGCTTGGCATCATTAAAAGCTGCTCGCAAAACGCGTAACAATCGAAGAGTGTTCGAGAAAATAATATACAGTACTAGGTATAAAGGAATAATGCTGATTATACAGTTTTTATTGTCTCTGGGATATAATAATATAATGTCCTGCGTGCACACAATGTTGACTCGTGTGGTGCTGTCACCTGTTGACTGTTTTGAAAAGTAATCAATGTGGGATACCGCACCTTTTGTCGCTTCACAGATATATTTTGCACTTGACACACAGGTTTATATATGATGCATAAACACGATAAAAATGCACAGATGAATTATTGCGTTGCATGCCTCACATAAAATGAAAAATATAATTTGTTCTAGTCTAAATAGTTCACTAGTTCACACAAAACAGGGATTTCCAACTTGAAATTCTGTGCAGGAAATCTTACAATTACTTTCAGAATTTTCAAGCTATGATTTTGAGACTTTTACAAAAGTTGCTCTATACATTTAGCTAACATAAGATACAAATGAAATTTTGATATCTTTGACGCATGCGCAGTAAAAAATTATTTAGTAAATCTACTCACTTTTCTTACAATTTTTATTATTTTTTAATTCTGATTACAGGATACTGTGTGTAATGTTGTTTGTCATATTTTCTTAAAAAAATATTATTTTATATTAAGAACTCTGAAAATTATAAGGGAAAAACTTGGAAAAATTTGGGACCATTTTTATAAAAACCTTAATTACTCTGCAAGTATGCATGCTATTTGCATAAAAATGAACACAGTGTATTACAATAAGGCATTCAATCATAATCTAGAGTTTGAGCGCTTTTGCTACATTTGTTTTGACAGGGTTATTCAAAAGATATTCATTCTTTTTTAATTTGTTGACGGTCTCCTATGGAGTTTCGGTAAAAAATCTTCACAGAGATGTATGACGTATACTATTATATTTATACACTAAGAGTTTCGAGATGATTCCTCATGTACTTTTCTAGATATTTAGTAAAATGTCTAAAATCGCAAGTGTCCAATAATCAATGGCAATATAGTGTATATATATAAGTATGTTTTTCGGAATCTCCTGTATCTGAAACGTGTAAATCCGTCTAATTTTTTTTTCGATTTTCAAAACGATTGCAAGACTTACCCTATACTACGTATGATGGGTGAGTCAAATAAAATATGATTTATTTATTTATTGAAATGCTCTTTTAAGCATATATTGGGATATATGTTTGTCATTTCATGGTATTAATATCTCCTATATCACATTTTTTCACAATTCTGATTTTTTAAAGTAAATTTAGATGAAATTGAAAAAAAAAAATTTGTGCCCCTTAGAATATTTGTGCCCAGGGCACCCGGGGCCCCGGGTGCCCGTGTCATAATGAGGGCGTTTATGCACATAAAATCATTGTTCGAGAAACCTTATGTGAGGCAAATTTGAAATGAAGTTTGTGTTTATTAATAAATAATAGAGAAAATGAAAGAATGTTGCCCATTTGTTTTGTTGATCAAAATTTCTATCCCTGCACCCCTCCCTCCTTCAAGCGGGGGAATTACAATACAACAAGACATTATTACTGTTGAATGCATTATGTGACAACAAAGCTATTATAAGGAACTTTTAAATAATAAAATTTTTTTTAACTGTTATATGATATGGCTTCGCTTCATTTGAAAGAATAAAGTATGTAACCAGTTTCAATAAAAGAGATAAATTCTAAATATAAAATATATTTATTTTATAAAATTATTTAATTTTTTTTAATTTATTCGTAAAATCTAGTTAAAAATAAATAAAAAAAATAGTTATTATTTATTTAATATATATATATATATATATATATATATATATATAATACCATTAAAAGTAGACAAGATTCACCAATGGATTTTATCAACAAAACAATAAACCAAAACGAAGAATTAAATTGAATTATAGATATATATATTTATTTATTTATTTAAGTTATTTAAATATTTACCTAAATTTATTTAAATACCCTTATATATTTATTTATTTATCATATATTTATTTATTTAAATTTATTTATTATTTAGTTATTTTAAAATTATTTTTCATATTTTTATTTAATAAAATAATAACGATATTATTAACCAGTGTGTGTGTGGGGGGGGGGGGTTTCAAGGAATGATAATATATGATATCGGATGGGGGGGGCGAAGGGGTCCAAAAAGTTGATAACGTTATATATGCAGAATCCCTATGATACAAAGATTGCCGAAAATGCAGGAATAGATGATCAATATTACTTTTGTGCCTGAGTACATTTGTTGCGGGTAAACTTGTTTTACAGGCAAAAAGTGTAGTTCAGAAAAAAAAAATGACAAACGATATGTGTCGTGGCAAGGTATGGTCCTTATTCCCTGACCTTCTTTCTGTTTTAAAGAAATATATATAAAAAAAGAAAAAAAAAATCTATTAGGTGTAATAGGAATTAGTGAAACCATTATTTTTCAAAATCTTCAGAATTTCAGAATACGATTGCTTAGCAACGAGTTTAATAATAGTTTGAGGAACAACAGATTTTTGTGTATGAGCCTCTTTTATTAAAAGAAATTTGTGAAGGCTCTCTTATTAAATAGTACTTTGCGAAGATTCTTCTCTTATTTAATAGAATCTTGTAAAGTCTCTCTTATTAAATAGAATTTTGTGAAGATTTCTCTTATTAAATAGAATTTTGTGAAGATTTCTCTTATTAAATAGAATTTTGTGACGATTTCTCTTTTATTAGACAGAGTTTTGTGAAGTTTCTCTTATTAAAAAATAAATTTTGTAAAGATTTCTCTTTTATTAGACAGAGTTTTGTGAAGTTTCTCTTATTAAAAAATAAATTGTGTAAAGATTTCTCTTTCATTAAAATTTTTTTTTTTTGTGAAGGTGCCTTTTTTATTAAGTGAAAATTTTGTGAAATGTTCTTTTTCACTAAGGAAAATTATGTGAAAGGACTCTTAAAATAAAAAAAATTCTGAAATGGAATTTTTAATTTTTTTTTTCATTTATTAATAAGAATTTTGTGAAGTGACATCTTTCATTAAAACTAATTTTGTGAAAAACTACCTTTTATTAAAAATAATTTTGAGCAGAACTATCTTCTATTGAGGAGAAATTTGTGAAGGTGTCGCTTTTATTAATAAGAATTTTCTGGAGACTCTTGTAGATTTTTTTGACGATGCCTTCTTTTGTAAACATAATTACGTGAAATATTGTCTTTTATTAAAAAGAAATTTTCTGAAGGACATATTTTATTAAAGGTGTATTAGAAAAAGAGATTTTCCACCTTCAACAACTCGAAATTTTCCAATACATTTTCAGACTCATTTTTAAAAGTAGAACAGATGAAATTTGCTAAGGTGATTTTGGAACTGCACTGTAAAAAATAAATGTGTAAATTTACACACAAAAATGTGTAAATCGATGATACAAAAACGACATGTCTATATGTGTAATTTGGTGTGTAAAATACGCCAAATGTGTAAATTTCAAAATACACATTTTTATGTGTAATTTGATGATAAGTCCAAATGTGTAAAAGTTATCTGATAACTCTTGAAATACACACTTTAAAGTGTAAGTTGCACTGAAATACACATATTTCTGTACAATATTTTTACACATATATTAGTGTAATATTCTACTTTTACACATATTTTGTGTAATAGGAACATACACATAATCTTGTGTAATATACAACATACACACATTTTTGTGTTATATGCAGAATACGCAGATTTATGTGTTAATATTATGTTCTTACACATATGTATGCGAAACATGCAAAACACACACTTTTGTGTAATTTTTAAAATACACAGATTTTTGTGTACATAGCTTTATTTTATGCTTTGACATGTAAATTGTGAAAAAAATAATGTTTTTATGGTTACGAAACAAAACTGCATAAAGAACAAACTCATGTAATACTTGGCGTTTATTTTTTTTTTTTTTAACTGACTTACAAACAAGACCACAAATCACAATATGCCTAATTTACAAAAAACAGGGTAGTCTTAAATTATAATCTATTATCTTTCTGTTAGAGTTGGTTTGAAGTCCGAAAATCATACATTCATAATTTATGAACAGGAATGTATAATTTGAGTATAGACAGTATGGAGACTGTTTTTTAAAATTAAGTTAAAAGTTAGAGTTCTTTCACACCATCTTACAAGTGTAGCAGCTTGTGTTATTTTCAATTTATTTAGAATTTCCTCTTTTTGGAAATTCATATAGATTTTTTCTCCATATTCTGAAAATGGCATAATTTTAACTGTACTTATAACTGATAAAATGGTGATTTTTTTTTTATTTGTTGCGATGTACAGAGTGAAAAAAAAAACATATTTTTTGTTTCTTTTTAAAATAAATTATTACAAACTTTTTTCGTTTGGGCTAATTATATTTTTGCACTCTCTTTGAAAGCTTTTGCTCACTTTAACTTCCAAAGTTATCATCACACATGTAAGGCTCCACAGCTAGTATTTTTAACAATAACGTTCAAGCAGAATTTTCCTTTAATATAATTTGACCAGATGGGTGAAAAAGCGTCCAGGGCAGGATTCAAACCAGGGACTTTTAGCGTAAGCTGCCAGTCTGCCATTAGTTAGCTTTATTTAGTATAATTCTAGTTCTTTGGCTGAATTATGTCCGCCAGATTCATCCACGATAGCTCAATTAGTAGAGCATTGGCAGCTCTCATAAAAAATCCCGGTTTAAACCTAAGTCAAAATACTTTTAATTCTGTTGGAAAAATTACAAGTGATTTATTTAATAATTAACATAATTGTATTAAAATTAATAAAGAATTATTCTTTTATCAAATTACATGACATTTAACAGCAATATTTGTCAAAAATACTAATGAAATATTTCTGCTTAAATGTTTAAAACATAATCAAAATAAAATTTACATAAAATATATATATTCTTGCATTATACATAGTGTGTTTTGTAATCTTTAAATTATAAGGATTATTGATGATAGAATTAAAAGATTATTGATTACTAGTGACTGAATGAAATTAATTTAGTATTTTAATACGCATTTTGAACGCTAAGTCACTAGTGATTATTTAATTACACAACAACTATAAAAAATATTAAATATAAAAAGGAAAACCGATATTAAGTACTTACATTTTATGCATTTTAATTGCATGGTATTATTCACTATAAATAATACATGCGATTATAATACAGTAGACGCAGTTGATACAGATAAGATGGACAGAGAAAATGGGATTTACACCAAAGTTGCAGTTATGATGTCACCAAAATCATCTTGAAATATATATATGCATAATATAAAAATATACTCTATATGGCGAACGGTGACCGACCGCTTGCGATTTTAGATATTTTGTTAAATATCTAGGAAAAAAAACATGAAAAATTTCCCTGCAACTGCAGGTGTGTGTAAACATAATAGTACAGACCATATATTATCATGAACATTTTTTCCCTTTCCCCCCATGAACATTTTTTCAATTTGGACCCGTCAACAAATTGAAAAAGAACGTATATCTTTTGGATAACCCTGCCAATACTAATGTAGCAAAAGTGTTCAAAGTGTAGATTATGATTAAGTGGTTTATTGTAATTAACTGTGCTCCTTTTTGTGTGGATAGCATGTATATTCGTAGAGAAATTGCGTTTTTATAAAGAAAAAAAATCCAAATTTTGCAAGTTTTTTTGCTTATAATTTGCAGAGTTCTTAATATATATATAAAAAAATCCTTTCAGAAAATATGACAAATAACATTTTACATAATACCTTGTAATCAGAATTACAAAATAATAAAAATTGTATGAAATAATGAATAGGTTTACTAAATAATTTTTCACTGCGCATGCGTGAACACTATCAAAATTTCACTTCCATATTTTGTTAGATAAATATATAGAACAATTTTTTGAAAATCTCAAAAGCATAGCTTGAAAATTCTGAAAGTGATCGTCGAAGCTCAAAATCTATTGTTCTTAAAATGAAGCAAACAAATGGGGGGTTGTATCCAAATATAATAGTGTGTGCCACATTGTGTATTCTATATTGGCACTAATCAATGGATATATGGATAGAGCCCCTCATCTTTTTACTTTATTTTGAAAATAACGGATTTTAAGCTTATTCTATCTACGATCACATTCAGAATTTTCCAGGTATATTTTTGAGACTTCCACAAAAGTTGCTCTATACATATAGCTAACACAATATGCAAATAAAATTTTGATAGTGTTCACAGATGCGCAGTGAAAAATTTTTTAGTAAACCTATTTATTTTTCATGCAATTATTATTATTATTTTAATTCTGATTACAAGGTATTGTGTACAATGTTTCTTCTCATAGTTTCGTAAAAGTGCATTATTTTATATTCAGAAATCTGAAAATTATAAGTAAAAAATTTGTCAAAATTTGGGACTCACGTTCTCATGTATACATTCCAAACACTTGTCATGCCTCACAAACATCCTTATATAAGTAATATTTACGTCTTATGTTCGATATATTTATGTATCTTTGTCATCGTATACATCTTAAACACAAGTCATGTAGGTATGCTTCACATATGATGACTGTAAATGAGCATAAATGTTATGAAACGTATAATTGTAATATATATTATTATAAAGTCTTATGTGCTCTATAATTTGGCAACCCATTTTCAAGAGATCGCTGCAACACATAAATACCTTAACAAATTCAAACTACTTCGATTCTAAAATGTACAATAAGTTTTAATGCTATTTGAAAAATGAAATAAAAATTTAAAAAAAAAAGTAGCAAATGCTCCTATTTTCTTTTATGTATGTGAAGTAATCTTTTGACTTTTTCGATCTACTCTTATATTAACAATATTTCTACAGCTATCAAATGATACTTTTTTTAATTTTTAATTTTTGTTGTTTTTGCTAACAGTAGTTTTTGAATGTAATAAGCTTAAAAAAGTCTTTAATTTATGTAAAATATTTTTAACTATTTCAATCTAAAAATCACAAAAAAAGAAAGAAAAACAATGAATCGAAATTTGTTAAAAGGTGGGATTTGATATTGGTAGAAATAGTGTTAAGAGAACTACAGCATGTAAAAATATGAAAATGTGCAGTTTTATGTCAATTATTGTGATAAACAAGCTGAAACATTAATTATTTCAAGTGCTACTCAGTGTTGAAATTGCAAATATTTATTGGGGTGTTAAAAGGAATCATTTTAGAAATGTCTAAAATAAATAAATAAATAAGAATACTGATATTTTTTTCATATTTAAAATAAGCAGTAATTTATATACTTCACATCAACATTATCAATTTTCAAATGCAAGATAGTAAAAAATCTCTTTTTCAGCTATTTTCCATCATATTAAAAAATCTGCAAAGTTCATTTTAAAATTACGATGAAAAACTAATGAAATAAGAAATAAAACTTTGAAGTGAAAATTTATCTCAGTATCTCATGTTGACAATTCTAAGAACAATTAGGCTGACAACTGCTATGTTTGAAGATAGCTCTTTTTTAAGCTGGCAGTAAAGGTAACATTGATTCTCATTGGATGAGTAACTTTCACTTTTTGGAATGTTACAGACATACAACGAGGTGATATAAAGGGTTAATTCATTTTATATAAGAGTTTACAAGTAGTAAAGAAATATTGAAAACATTTTTTTTATTATTAAAAAATAGTTTTAATAACACATTAAAGAAAATACATTTTTATTTGTGAAATTATACATTTAATCCAATAACTCTTAATGTATGATAAAATAAACAACGATCGTTGTTTATATCACACAGCACCGCATCTATTCTATTTTGCCTTTAATGTAAAAATTTTAATTCGTTTTTCAAGTATGTATCTGGTTTGCTGGATGTTTTTTTTGCCAGAGCCATTATAAATCTAATACTATCATAAATAGTATAAAGGATTACAATCTATAATTGCGTTCTTAAAACAATGTGGTGAAAATTTTATTTATATAAGTTTATTAAAAATCAGATAATGTTTTTGCATGTGATTCAATAAGAAAAGAATAATTAATACAAAAGCAAACGGTTAACTAATTTTTAAAGTAAAAAAATACGTAAAAGAACTCAGATCATAGGTATAAAACTAGAACAACATATTAGTTCATTATGATTATCACCAATATTTTATATAAAAAAAAAGAAATCCATTTTAATCATACCGTTTTCTAATAGCGCTTATGGTATATATATTTTGAAATTTATCTGTATAATATCAATCAAGATATAAAATAGGGTACATTTCGGTTAATCGGACGCCAATATTATATATGCAATACACATGCATATATACATCTATACACATATTGTATCTATATATGCATGCAAACATATAAATATATGCTTATATATGTAAACATAGTTTCATATGTATTTATATATTTATATGTATATATATATATATATATATATATATATATATATATATATATATTATATATGTATATATAACACTGGGGCCAAGTTAAATAAAAAGTACATAAAATAATAAAGCTATCCAGAATGAAAAGTAAGTAATGAAATACAATTATTACATTATTACAAAATTTTAAAAATTGTGTTTGAAAACATTCTCTAAAAAGGCTTTTTTATTCAATAATTTAAATATCGTTAAATGTTTACTGATTACATAACCATTGATTGTGATGTTTTTTCATATACTTTTATAATTTATGAAACCATGATCTTAACCAGTTATTTTTAAAAAGGAAACAAATCTAATTAAAATGCTATTGAAATCACAGTTTTCTAATCTTCTGATTAAAATTGTCACTAGGTAAATTATGTATTTCAATAAAATAAACAACAAACTTATTAAACTAAATGAAGTTAATGAAATATTCAAATTTTAAAACGTTTATAAGAAGTTAATTAAAATCTTTATAATTTAAAGAAAAACAAATAGCAAGAATAATTTCTTTCATACCTGCTTTTCACTGACATTCTTTATTGTTCGATTTTGTTGGAAAAGTAATAAATCCAATACATAAGCACAATAGCTAAGGCTGGAAGCATATACACCACGCCAAAGCCAGTGTATTTATCTCGGACTTAAATATTTTGTATAAAGTATGATCTTGGAAGAACTGATCAGCAATTCATTGTTTAAATTACAAAATCCGTGTCAATACAGATCTATGTTGTCGAGAAAACTTTCTTGCATCCGTTCGAAAGCGTACTACATGTACTCTGTTTACTTTTATTCTACGGTTAGCCACCGCAGACGACTTTTTTTCCTAGCAGATGCAAAATGTGTTTTTAAAAACAAAACAGCGTTATAAGAGAAGAAAAAAAATTTCTTTATCTGTCATTTTTTATATTAATTTCCTGTTGAATAAACTGCTTGTGATCTAACTATTTTAAGACATTTCTGGGAAACAATAAATTAAAATTTGAAAAATTATGTTATCGTTGTAGAATAAATTGTGTACATTTATTTTACATTCAGAAAATGTTAAATCTATTTAAAATGTTTGTAAAAAGTGGCAAGCAAATTTTTAAAGAACAACTTAAAATCTTTAAACATTAACAGAAAAAAATATATACAACTATACTGTATACTAATATATACAACTATATGTATACAACTATTTTTTATAGCATTAAAGCAGCTTTTCATTACAAAACGCCCCCCAAATCTTTGCTTTTCTCAATTCGATATTATTTTCTGCTGTTTCGATTTTAAGATAAATTTAATAAATCAGTACAAACTTACCGGATTATAAAAAAACAGAAGAAAAACATTATTTAAAATTCAAAACTAATAGATTTTTTACATCAATTTTTTTTTACTTATTTTATTTTTCATATACAACACCAAAAAGCATTTTCATTCGAAAAAAATAAGTTATAAATTCAAAGTTTTGAAATTTAATAGAAATAGAAATACTTTCGTATTAACCACATACCGAGGGTTGACAATAAACAAAATCACAAAATATTTTGCTATATATAAGCAATTTCATTTTTTTACATAATAATTTCAATAGCTTAAGCGCGAGGTTTGATTACATGTCTATTACAGCTACGTTTTATTTATATACTTTGTTATACAAGTTTATTTATATGCAAGTTTTCAGTTTCGTTGCAGAATATTTAGCCGGAAATAAATGCTGATTTTTTTTTTAATGGAAACATTTTAATCTTGTGTAATTGGACTGCATACAATAGTTTTAAAAAAAGAAACATGGTTTCAGATTATTTTTGAAACCATAAAAAACAAAAAATTGAGGCACGATAGAAAAAATTACATTTGAAAAAAAATTTCTTTTTCTATTTGATAGTGAAAAAATTTTAATTGTGCAATTGATAGAAGTTAAGAAAATCACAGTAAAAGTGAAATTTATTTATCAAGTGTTGCCACCGCCAAAGTCATATTACTGTTATTCACGAATGTGTTTTTCTTTATTATATAGATTTCTGTAAGTTTAACCAAATTAATTAATTTTCCATGGGATATAGAAAGCATTTGAAAAAATTCCATAATAATAATAATAATAATAATAATAATAATAATAATAATAATAATAATAATAATAAATTATTTCGTGGATTATATACAAGATTATGTTTGCAGCATAATTTATAAATGTATATGGATTTAAATTGATGCATTTATATAGCATTTTTCTGTGTTAGAAAATAAATTAATGAATATAGGTTCATTTGCAATGATTGAAACAAAATACATTCATATTCAAATCCCACAAATGCATTAACACAATTCCGAAAAAAAAAAAAAAGTGTCCTTTTTTCAAATAGTACTTTTAAAATTCACGTTGTGACTTAACAGCATACTGATGGTCGTTTGATCACATATGTGATGTGACTCGCTGTAACGTCGAAAACATTTTCAAATTTGTCATAAACGTATTTTTCACATTGAGTAACGTACTTTTTGCAATTTTTAAATGTTTCCAAACAATTCATAGTTTACTTACAATGGGATTTTATGAGTGCAGACATTTTGGTTACAGATGGGACGTAACCATCGTGATTTGCAAAAATATGACAAAAACATCACTGTCACTATGGTTTTTATATGGGTAATGACTATGGATCGACCGAAATAAGTTTTTAAGACCGAAAACGTAACACAAACCAAATTTCGGTAAGCTTTCTATTTTCGGTTGAAAACGAAAAAAAAAAAAAAAAAAAAAAAAAAAGATTAATTTTTTTAAAATTATTAATGCATAAATGAATGTACACAATTATTAATTAATTAAAGGTGTATTGAGGCACATTTTTATCAAAAATATAAACATGCATAAAAACTTATGAGTGTGTAGAAGCTTCAAACGAAAAAATGATATGAACGAAACTTTTATATTTTTTGACAACCAGTAATTATAAGCATTTAGAATAGTTAACTAAGTAATTAATTGACCGTGAGGCATTAGCACAGATAATCATCCCATCTAGTTCACGGCTGAAATACCAGAATTACTAAAAACTCGATTCGCATATTAAAATGTAATCGGTCTGCCAAGTCTTGGAAAACGTCTAAAAACCCGATTTCAGAATTTGACTCGTAGGTTTACTATTGTGTCTCCTGCTCTCAGTTCCCCATGTTTTTATACTTTTGGGTACGAAAAAACACAATGATAAACCTACGAGTCAACCGATAAAATCGGGTTTTCGGTCGGTTCCCACCAGGATATGAGTTAGTAGATCGGTCCCGTTTTAATATGTGAATCGATTTTTAACTAATTCTGAATTTTCATCCGTGAACGCGATGAGGTGGTTGTCTGTGCTGCCCCCTCCCGGTCTATAACAATGGAGAACAGATACAATAAAGGGTATTTATTTTTTAAATATACATAACTTTTCAGTTATTTAATGATTCTCATTAAAATAAACTAAAATACTACTACTTAAAAGTACTATTAAAAGGGGTTTTTTACGAAACTAACTCTAAATAAGTCGTAATAAAAAAAAATAATCATTTTTCAATTTATAATTATTACTATTTTAGCAAAAATTTAAATATAGATGAGATGCATACTTAAATAAATATTTGCCTCTTCCTCCCAAAAAAACTTTGCCATGCCTTCGCCTCCCTGTGATTGTTCTGAAATAACGCCCTTGTTTGAAAAATCTATCTTCGGTGCAGAAGTTGTCTGGCATTCTGTGCCTTTGTCTAAAACTTTGTAATTTTCATATAAATTAAAATGTAATTATTTCATTAACGACATAGAATGATGAATCTTTCTGAAAGATCTTTCAAAACACTTCTGCGGTTTCAAACCAAATATTTTCTGCTACTGTTAGCTGTGCACAACTTTCAATGAGCAGCTGAAAAACACCATATGCGCGTGCATGTTTGTTTTATAATTTGATCAAAGATTTTGAATCATACATGACCGAGAATTATAAACAGTGTAAGTTCATAGTAATAACTAACAAGTTGGAAATTGGACGTCAAACGTGGTAAATGAGGAGTGTTTGTACTATAAACAAATTTATGCAATAACTGTTAAGTTATGTAAAATTTGTCTTATGCAAAAATGCATGACTACAAAATATGAAAAATTATGTATCAATTACAGAGCAATCCAACTATATTACGCAAGTTAGAGTAAGGTCAGACTATGTTTTAGAGTGTTAAAACGCCTACTAGATTGAAATTTGAATTTCAGAAATTTACACCCAATAGACTGTAGCATATTTTAATTCTTTTGTGCAGCCGAGTCCTTTGTTTACAATCTTTACATAAGTATAACGCCACTATTCAGCTAAAATTTAAACACGCTTAAATCTAGTGAAATCACCAGAGATTATCTTCCATAGACAGCCATGTATCTAATACCTTGCGTAGCCCTGTATATCATTTTTCTATATTCTATAAACATATATTGGTTTAGTAAATGCAGTTCAGCGTAAAAATACATAACTTATTTAAAAACCATATCTAAGTTATTATTTTCATATTCTGTAACTTGTACAATTTCAGTTGTGTTACCCTGTATATGATCTACAGCATTTATACACACAACGCAATCAGCAAACACTCTGTTAAATTTAAAAGCTCATATCACTACTAAAAATGCACTTCTAGAAATCGTCTCCAATATTCAGTATTTCGGTTGCAGTATAGTATCCGACATCTTTTGTATGCCCCTATGATTACTGTGCACTTTCTATTATACAGGATGCAACTCACAGTAAATCTCGGCAACGTATATCAATTCCATTATATGTGAGAAAAATTAACATGGTTAAAATATGTCGAAGATAAAGTTTCACCCTATACTATTATGTAATGGAATTCTTTTGTGTGGCCCTGTAAATGAATAATAAACGTATTTTGCACCGCATATTGTAACAGAGTATATATTTTAGTACATCTCAGTAAATGCATATTAATTTCATTCATTAATTTCATTTTGTTTAAAAGGCAGTAATACCATCAAAATGCACTTAAACATTTTTTTTTTTTTTTTTTTTTTTTTTTGAAATGGCCGTGATGTAACGGAAAATTTTTGACTATCCCTGTAATTAAACTATACATCCGATTTTCACAAAGTTTGAAATGACTCGACAAAATTTTGCAGTAATTATATACTTCAAATTTCAAAGCATTCTGTTGGGTAGATTTTACTCTATTATATGCGTATGGATAGACGGACAGATAGACAGATGGAAAACGGACTGAACGGCGACTATGTGTGCTACCTATTTATATAATTACGAACGCATCTAAAAAGCATATCATTTAAGCGGAAACAGTTCAAATCAAGAAGTCATGATGAAAATTTCCAAAGTAAGAATGAAGATTTCTAGAATTCAGACAGTTTCGGTCTAGCCGAATTTTCAGCAGCATTTTTGCCAAAAACGAATTTTCGTTGAAACTCGGATTTTTGGCCGAAAACGAAAACGAATTTTCGGTCTAGCTCTAGTAATGACAATAAATGCAATTAAGATAATTTTTACATTTTTAATTATATATAACACACAAATTTGTGTAACTCCAAATATTTTATATAATTTACGCATCTGTCTGAGTTTATAAGGCGGTAACAAATTGCATACTTGACTTCGTAAGTCATATACACATAAAAACAGCTAAATTTTTGTTCAAAGTGTGTAATTTTAGAAATTTACACACACGTTTGTGTACACATAAGTATGTTTAAAATAGAATAACTCATCAATTTGTGTAAATCTAACCATTTTTCTACATTTACACACTTAACTGTGTTTTTCAAGTGATAACAAATTACACACTTATTTTAGTATGCTAAATACACATAAAAACAGGTAAATTTCAGAAAAATGTGTGTAAATTTTACGACAGGTGTGTAATTTTATAAATTTACACATATATATGGGTAAAATTAGCTGATTTACACATTTATTTTTTAGAGTGTGATGTATAAGGTGCCACGTGATGTCATTTTTCGCTGAATTAATTACAATTTGATTCATAAGCAATTATGTTCTCAGCTCCATCATTTTTTCATTCCCAAGTCTCCCAGTTCGGAAAATTTGGTCCAAAACGCCGTTTTTGACATTTTTTTTTTTCAACATTTTCTGTCTTTATCAAAAAAATCGACTAATACGGCACCTTGTGTAGTTTCTAAATAAGAGATTTTGAAAGTTTGATGCATTTGAGAGCAAAAATGATTTTAAAAATAAATCAGCAAATAAGTAGTTTTGATCGGAATTCGCCCTTAAGGGTGTATTCGAAAGAACGGTTTTCTACCGTCAACAGCTCGAAACTTTCCGATACAATTCCAGACTCATTTTTAAAAGTAGAAACATGAAACTTGCTGAGATGATTTTTGAAGTGATGTATATAAGATGCCGTGTGATGTCATTTGTCTCTGAATTAATTAGAATTTGATTTATAAACGATTGTTTTTTCAGTTGGATCATTTTTTCGTCCCCAGATCTCCAGGTTCGGAAATTTCTGTTCAAATTGGCAACTTTGACGACAATTTTTGCAATATTTTCTACGTTTACCAAAAAAATGACCCTTACGGCACCTTGTGTAGTTTCTAAATAAGGAATTTTGAAAATTTGGTGCATTTGAGAGCAAAAATGGATTTAAAAATAAATCGAAAATAGGCAGTTTGAATCGAAACATACCCTTAAGATGAATTTTCTGAAGGACAATATTTTATTAAGAAAATTTTGTGGAAAATTCTCTTTTATTAGATAAAAATGTTTTACTGAGCTTTTTTTTTTTTTTTTTATTAAATGGATTATTGTAAAATATTCTGTTTCATTATCAGGAAGTTTCTCAAATGTTCTCTTTTCGCTAAGATCAATTTTCTGGAATGTTATCTTTCACTACGACTATTAATTTTGTAACTTTACTTCTTTCTTAAAAAAAGAATTTTTTAAATTTTTTTAAATTAAGCAAAATTTTGTAAAGGAGTATTTTTTATTAAAGGAATTTTAGTTACATATTTTCTTTCATTAAGTAGATTTTTGTGTATGAACCTCTTTTATTAAAAGGAATTTTGTGAAGTCTCTTTTATTAAATAGAATTTTGAGAAAGTATCTTTTTTGTAAACAGCAATTTTGTGTTTGCGAAAGAACTCTTTTAATAAAAATAATTTCGTTTACTTTATTCATTAAGAATTTTGTGAAGAAATATCTATTATTGAAAACTATTTTGTGATAAACTATCTTGGTACTACTCTGTTATCCCGTCGACCGATTTCGTCAAACTATACAAATCACCAAAATACTAGCCAAATTATAAGTATTGACGTAATTTTTATTTTAAATAATAATAATAATAATAATAAAACAAATAATTAGTAGAATATTAATAAAAATACAAATAAAAAGTTGAAATAAAAATCACGCAATGACGTTTTAAACACGTGTATCGTATTTAATGTCATTGAATTGACTTTCAAGATCATCCATTATTGGCATTTAATCTTATAATTTGACGATAATATTTTTGTCGACGGGATAACAGAGTAGTAACCTGTGAAGGTACATTTATTTAACTAGTGAAAAATGCTCCAAGGAGCAGTGCAAAAGCAGAATATGATTTTAATTAAGCATTAAAAAGTAATGGACAAGTGCTTCTGTTAATTACTGAGCATGAGGAAGGATAAGGGATCCCTTCTTGGCTACAACTCACTTCAATGCCAACTTTGAAAAAATCTTATTTGCGCTTTTTCCATACAAAAGAAATTTGCGGTTCTTTAGTAGAATTTTCCACCGTGCTTTAGATGTTAACCAGGGGTGTAGTCATAAAAATAACATAAGATATATGCTCTAAGCAGAGGGATATTCTAGAATGTGTATACTATAAGCTTTCTTGAAAAACAGAGGGTATATGGTGTTCTATTAAAAAGTCCAGAAGGTGTACGGCGTATAGCCTGTACTACATCTCTGATGTTATCTGCACTGTTCACTCTGCACTATACTACAAATCAATTTTCTGTGCAATTATACACTTAGGGTATGCTTGGTGGCAGTACATGAATGTGATACCTGCAGGAACTAGGTATCTGGCATTATGTCGCCTTCCTTTACATTTTTGTCTAATTAAGCTGCATCTTTACTGGTTACGTCTTTACACTATACATTTTTATAGTAACTGCGACGGATTTGTTTTCACGGAAAAAGCGCAAATATGATTTTTTCAAAGTTGGCATTGAAGTGAGTTGTAGCCAAGAAGGGATCCCTTATCCTTCCTCATGCTCAGTAATTAACAGAAGCACTTGTCCATTACTTTTTAATGCTTAATTAAAATCATATTCTGCTTTTGCACTGCTCCTTGGAGCATTTTTCACTAGTCCTTCTATTTTTCCATATTCCATAGGGATATTGCACAACTTGTTTTGTATTTTATATATGGAAAACAAAATCTTATTTGTATTGAAATTAAAAAATGCAACATACTCTAATACTCTGGTATTACAAATTAAGAAAAATTTTTAAACAGGTTTTTCTATACCAAAATTCTACGGTGGTTTTCAAAAAAAAAAAAAAAAAAAAATCAGTTTTTTACTAAAGTGAATAAAATAATAAATCCTTTCAAAGAATAGATTTTTCATTCAAATATCCATTATTTTTGCCAAAAACAGGAACTTTTTTTATGCAAGAGTAAAGTTTGATACAAAAACCATGCTTCTTTTTTTTCTTAATCCGTATTTATTACGGACTTATTAAAAACGTACTCCACCGCTTTTATAGGAAACTATTGCTTTTCTGTGTTATGGAGCATTCTCATTGGCCATAAAGAGACATTCTATAAAAGCTGTGGAGTGACTCTGCAACAAATGGGTCAAATTTTTAACAGTGCACTGTTAAAAATCTGCTGCATTTTGCTGCAACGCCCTCCACCACTTGTATATAATATCTCTATTCCAACCAATAAAAAGCGCCATTTCACGGCCAAGTAACCGTTTTCTATACAAGCAGGGGAGTGCGTTGCAGCAAAATGCAGCAGATTTTTAACAGTGTGCATATCCTTGGCGCTATAGTTTACAGGAGTGGTACATTGTTCAAAATTTGAAACTTTTGCTGCATCGCCACTCCATCGCTTTGATAGAATATCTCTATTTTGATCGATGAGAATCCTCGATAATGCATTTAAGTAATCGTTTTCTACTTATCTACTATATCGTTTCCGTATATTTATTTTTTCAATCAGCACCAAGGTGCGCACTTTATTAGAAGACGCGCTCTATTAGAGGGCGCATTCTATTAGAATAAATACGGTATATACTTATAATAAATACACTTTTTTAAAGTACAGGGCCCCAATATTTGACAGGTATGCCAGGCATTTTTGCCATTGATGCCATTGTGCTAAAAACAAAATATAAATAAATGAAAAAAATGGATAAAATATAAATTTGGCATGGTGCAAAAAATTGCCTAATTTAAAATTAAAAATCAAATTTGACAGCCACCAGGGCTAGACACCGTGCATAATTATTCAGTAAATGATTCATTAACACTAGAACGTCCGGAAATTCTACTCAAGTTTGAAAATAATATTTCTCACCAGAATTTTTATTCAAAATTATTTAATTGATTTATTTAACGTAAATTTGCGTGGATTAGATTTAAATTATTTCAAGAAAATTTTTCTGGTTCGAATTGAAATTTAGTTACACTAGCTGTTACCCGTGACGTCGTTCACGTAGCATAAAAAAAAAAGATAAACGCTTTAATTAAGCAAAACATTTCATTAACAATAATTTAAAAAATATATAGCACATATCTTATACCAGGCTATGGAGTAGTTTATTTTATTATTATTTTTTTTTTTTTATAGGGGACTTAAAGAACTCAGTCAAATAAATGGAAAATATGTTAGATAATATTAACGATCGCGAAAATGAAATTGCAACCATTTATACTATAGAACACCTGTAACGCACCCCAATGTAACAGAAATCATGTTGTAGTGCATTTCAGAATTCCATATCAAAGAAAGAAAAATCAAGTGTTAAACCTATAGGTAATAAAAAAAATATCCAACATTTCCATAATACATAACTTCGCCGGCCCATTCTTTTCTGCATCTGTGTATGTGATCTATGTGCTTGTAAATATTCTAAATACAATGTTAAAATTTTGCTTAGTTAGAAAAAGTATAACGAAGATTAAAATTCACCTTTAGCAATTTCTAATAATAGACAGAAACGTACTTGAATTCTTTTGTACAGTCCTGTATATCACGTGCAAATATTTATACGACCGCATATTTAGCTTAAATTATTCAAGCAAAAAACCCGATTCAAATTATTGAATTCATATTTCCGGAAATCGCTATTGCACAGGTGACCATATATCCAGTTTATTGTATAGTCCGATACATGATTTATTTAAATTCTACAAACATCTCTTATTATACCAAATGTAGCTGAACTTCAGGATGCATTAGTTTTCCTTAAAATACATACTACAATTGAAAAAGCTCTTCAGCAATCTTTTCTAATAGACCATACTTTGGATACAATATCTGAGATCTGGACACAGGTCCAAAATCTTTTATGCGTCTCAGTAAATGAACAACAAATGTGATGCAAATCATACTTTACTGCAAGCATATTAGTAAATTTCAGTATTTATCATTGTATTGATTATCTCAGTATATTAATTTCATCATGTTTGAAATAGTGCAACGCAATTAAAATACGCTGGGAATATTTTTTCCCCGTAGACTATTATATTACCGAACATTTTTTCTGTTATCTTGTAAAAGAATGTTAAACCTTTTCACCCCATTTTCTACAGAAATCCTGTTTTAGTGCACTTCAGAAACTGATATCAATTTCAATATTATTAAAATAACCTTAATAAAATAACATTATTAAAATATGCTGCAAATGGTTTTACTTCACAGACTATGATATATTGAAATACTTTTGAGCTCACTGTACGCACACTATAAGTACTATACTTAACATATTCGATAGTAACCATGTTCTTGTGAACCTTAAAAATGCATGTAAATTTCATTACATTTAAAATTATGTAACATTATCAAAATACACCACAAATGATTTTTTAGCCGTATATTATAATGTAAAGTCTCCTTTTGAGAGCTCATGTGATTCAGCTATAATTGCTACCTGGTTCATTTTCAATGCCGCACATGCTATAGCAAATTTCAATAACGTATGTTATTTTCGTATGAATCCCACTATATTTACTCAAGTTGAAACACGGACAAACAGACGGCAGACCCCAGGCACTCGGCATCTGGTATACAGACAGGTTGAAGTCGTAAACACTTTTAGACCATGTTAGAAAGTGTCAAAAAGGGGGTAGTTTCCGTAAAACGAAAAAAAAAAAACAGAATTTTTGAAAATTTAAAAACTTATACTTTGTTTCAGATATGACGTTACATTGATATTTTTAAAATTCTTAATGGAAAGTATTCCTGTGACGTCACAATTGGTAAAAAGTTGAATTTTATAGCCTCGAACCGAAAGAAAGAAAAAGGTTCATTTTTATTACGGATTAATATCTGGAAAAACTACTAAAATATTCATATTCTTGTAAAGTGTGAAGTTATATTCTTGTGAAGTCTTCAAAGTGTAAAAGAAATTTTACATAATCGTCTGCGTGATATAAGACGAAAAACAGTATTCCTCTGACGTCACAATTGCTAAAATCGCGGTTTTTAACCTCGAACCGAAAACAGAATAGGATCCATTTATTTATTTCATTTTCTTTTATCACGTGAAAATCTTTCAGTTGAAAATTAATTACAGAAGAGAAATAATTATTCCGGTTTTTTTATTTTTTGGCAACGAAAAAAGAAAGATGATTAAATATTATGAAATTTTTTTCAATTTATTCTGTATGAAAAATAGTGAAATGTTGAATTATTAAGAAAAATATTTGAATAAAATAAATAAAAATTAGCCTATGTTCATTTCAGACCAATAATCTAACTATATACAAAAATTCAAAGACATTAATCCATCCGTTTTGAAGCCAAGTTCATTCCAATTTTCGGACACACTTTCACATTTATAATATATATAAGGATGATTGGAGTCGAATCGACTCCATCCGGGCGTTCTAGTGTTAAAAAATGACAAAAATCAGCATGTCAAAAATTTCAAAAAAATTCATAATTCGTTAAAAAATTAAGTTAAAAATAAGAGAAAAAAAAGCATTCTGTATTTTTTTATGCTTAATCGAATGGTGTAACTGGTTTTTCTCTCCGATGATCACAAGTACCTTAGATTGATGACTGCCATTCTTTTATTTCATCTTGTAAAAAAACTGTTTAACGTAAAGCTATGAATTTTTGCAGGATTAATTAGCATCGCAAAATCTTTAAAATAAACTTTACCGCAACATTCTATCTGGAATAGAACGTTAGATATACCCATTTATGACCAAGTTTGGAAAATACGCAATTTCAGAAAAACCGCCCAGCGAAATAACGTTTTCTCGATGACTACCTCGGGATAAAAAGTTTGTCTTTTGTTTAAAAAAAAATTAAATTTTTATCTTTAGTAGTTTTCGAGAAAAGTGCTGGGACACAAAATTTTTGTCATATTTTCAGAATACTCTACAGTACACCTACAGTATGCCATAAAAAAAAATAATTTTTGTGCTATGTTGTGCGTCTTGGTCAGACGAACATTTTAAAAAAAAATCATCAAAATTGGATAAGTATTTAGTTAGTTATTGCAAAAAGAAAAATTGAAAAATCCGTGTGCACCATCGCTCAATCATATTATTGTAGCGCGCTGCCGCGCGCACAATGATTAAGGGTGTATTTAGATTCAAACTGCTTATTTTCCTATTTATTTTTAGGTTTACTTTTGCGCTCAAATGCATCAAACTTTCAAATTCTCTTATTTAGAAAGTACACAAGGTGCCGTAATTATCGATTCTCTTATAAATGCAGAAAATATCGCAAAAAAGGCAATCAAAAACGGCATTTTGAACCGAATTTTCCGAAGCGGGAGGTCTGCGAACGAAAAAAAAGGGTCATACTGAAAAAGTAAATGCTTATAAATCCAATTCTAATGAATGGAGCGTAAAATGACATCACACGGCACCTTCTACGTCTCTTCCAAAATTCCCTCAGCAAGTTTCGTGTTTCTACTTTTAAAAATGTGTCTGAAATTGTATCGGAAAATTTCGAGCTGTTGAAGATGAAAAACCGTTTTTTCGAATACACCCTTAAATGGAAATTAATAAAAATGGAATTATTTTTATCAAAAGTATTTTGTGAAAGGGAATGGTATATTATAAAGGTTTTTCTGAAGAAATCTATTTTATTAAATGGAATTTTTTTTAGGTAATTTTTTATTTTAAATGGATTTTAGTAAAATGTTCTTTTCTTTTAGAAAGAATTTTGTGAAGGGGCCTCTTTTGTTAAAAGAAATTTTGTGAAAAATTCTCTTTTATGAGATAGAAATTTGCAAATGTGCTTCTTTTTAGGTGCGTTTGTAATTCTGTAAATACGTAGCACCTATTGTTGTCGTTCAGTCCGTCCTTCTGTCCGTCTGTCTGTCTGTCCGCATATAACAACGCAAAAACTACCCAACTGAATCTTTTGAAATTTAAAATACATAATTATTACATAATTTTGTTGAGTCATTTCAAATTTTATGGAAATCGGATGCATAGATTAATTACAGGGACAATCAAAAATTCCATTACATTACGGTCAATGGAGGAAAAAAGTTTCAAATGCATTTGAACGTTTGAAATTTTAAATACATAATTATTACATAATTTTGTCGAGTTACTTCAAATTTGATCAAAATCGGATGCATAGTTCAACTACAGGGACAATCAAAAGTGTTCCGTTACATTACGGTTAATGGGGAAAAATGTTTCAAATGCATTTTAATAGTGTTACACTCATTTGAATGTAATAAAATTGATATGCATCTATAAAGTAGATATTGTAATATACATTTTGCATAATCTGTAATGCAAAGAATATTTGTTGTTGATTTACAAGGCCACACAAAAGTATTCCATTACATAATGAGTATAGAGAGAACATTGTTTGGTGCGCATTTTAATTGTAATTATTTACAATTTTATGAGATTGGTATATGAGAGTGATATTTTTAAAACTTCGTCATCTTACGAACGCACCTCATTTTCTACGCTTCACGTGCAATTCCCAACTTCTTATTAAATGAAATATTGTAAAATATTATTTTATTAAGGGTTAATTGTAAAGGCTTTTATTAAGGGTGTTCTTAAATCAAAAGGAGCAACTTTGTGACAAAATTTTAATTTATTTTTGTTCGAAAACGCATGAAACTAGCAGGTGTTGTTGTTCAGAAACTATCGATTCCCATTCATTTTCCCGTTTTTATGCAATCGTGATAGATTTTTTAGAACAAGACATCAAAGATAGCGTTTTGAATTGCATTTTCCGACGAAAGGGAGAAAATCGTGTGATCACGTGATCAAAATAGCTTCTAACTCAATTGGCAATTGGTGGATCTAAAAATCGAAAACTGTGTTCGATTCCAGACCGCTTCCATGGTCAGACTTTGTACTTTATATCTTTCCGTTCAATTTGTGAATGTGTCAAAAAGTTTTGCGCATGTTGAGAAAAACAGTTGAAAACACTCTTAAAAATTTTTTTGTAAAAAAACCTTTTTTTTTTTTTTTATCTAAATGGAATTTTATAAAAAGATATTATTTATTAAATGGAATATTATGAAAAATTTCCCCTGGATTAGTGAGTGTTATTTTTTAATTACAACGCCCCCTGTGTGTTCTTATTTAGAAAGAATATCCAGTCTTTCTTGCTGACACCAGTGATAAAAATAATCGGTGTTACTTGGTTAATTCGTCGACCGATTTCGCCAAATTACACAAATCGCCAAAGTCACAGCCAAATTATACATATTGACATAATTTCATTTTAAATAACGAAGAAAATAAACGAAATTAAGGAAAAAATTTACGAAATTAGTAGAATATTAATAAAAACACAAATAAAAAGTCGAAATAAAAATCTCTTAATGACGTTTTAAACCCGCTCAGTACAGTATCGTATTTAATAACATTGAATGCGACATTCACGAGCAATAGGTTTTTAGTCGACGTGATAACCAAGTAGTACCAAATAATCTCAATGCTAAGATTATATCGCAGTAGTTTTTATTTCGAAAATATACTACTATTTACTTCTATTTGAAAATAGACAAATGGCTTAATTAATTTAAATAAATTGTATAAATGTGAAAAATAATTGCTTGTAACAATACAAAATACAACAAAATGCAATAAAAACAAAAATTCTGAAAAAAAAAACATAATCTTTTGTTAAAAAATGTGTTGCTTTTAGAACAGTTTTAGTTAAACTTTATACAGTAGACACTCTCAAATCCGCACAGCTTTGGACCAGAGGTTGTGTGGATTTTAGAACTGCAAATTTCTGCCCTTTGCTTTGTTTATATTTTTTAAACAGTAATTTTAAAGTAATTTTTTTAATCAATTTATGCAATCGAAATTATGCTTTACAGTATAGTAAAGTATTAAGATAAATAAATAATGTAATAAACTAAAATAAATAAAAACTAGTTGTTGGGGGACACCGTAATACTTACCCATCATGGATTATGTAAGGTACCCTGGGGTAATAACGCCAGGCGGGGTAATAACGCCAAGTGCTTATATTTTGCATAATTATGAAATAATCAGGTAAATGACACCCATGTGCTCTGCGCAGAAGGGTTTTGAGTCATATAAATCGCAAAAAACAGCTTCAAGTTAATTTGTTTCATTTTTAGGTCTTATTGTTTTTACAAACAACTAAAATTAACGCTTGATCTAAAATTTGCGAGATACGTTTTGTATATGTGAAGACTATCTTTTTATCCGGAAATACTTTGTTAATTACATAAATTTGTAGTGCATTTTATGTATTTTTAAAATGTTGTTGAAGATTTTGGATATCTTCTCGAGATAATTTGTAATTTAAAATGTACTGCGCAATAACTATATCGGGGTAATAACGCCAATCCTTGACATTAATACCCCGGTTGATTGCCTACAGTGGCCGAGCTACATCCTAAATACTGACTCAAATAAACACAGTTAAAACTGTGCAATGTTTCTCATATTTCTATTTAAACGGTCCTTTTTAAGCTAAAAGAAACTCACTGTCTGATATTCATTTGCCTCATCCCTCCTCCCACACCACACCTTTATATTTCTTACACTTTCACAAAAATTGAACATTTTCAATAATCTTAGAATGCAATTTGTCAATTTCTAAGTTTGTAGAGTTTGTATTTTTAGAATTGGGCTATCTACATGCAATTATTCCATTTTATTTCATAGTTTTGTTTGCATGGCGTTATTACCCATATAGATGGGTAATACCGCCAAATAGCATGGGTCAAGAAAAAACGCCATTACATTTTATGAATGCATATCTGTTAAATTATTTTATTTTATATAGATAGTCAATGAGTTGCTGTATCAGATCCTATATTTGTTTGAAAAATACAATCTAAAACTAAGCCGTGAAAATTGGTAGAACCTTAACGTGGCGTTATTACCCCAGGGTACCTTATATGAAAATAAAACATGTGAAAACTATTTATACAATGCATTGCAATTCATAAACAAAATTTAAATATTGTTAATATACATAGTAATGCTCTATTAAAGAACTGCTGATTACCGATATCGACAAATTATATAAAACGCCAAACTACTCATGTAATACCGAACTGCGTAAAAAAAAACATAATTATAACTCCAAAAATAATAACTCTATTAACTAACAATTAACTGCATCGGATTAAGCGTCTCATTTCCAATTAAAATATACCTTTGAATTGAAATTTGAATGAAATACAGGGTCATGAAAAATCGAAGAATGTGGTAAACAGGATTACAAATATCTCGGCAACTAATAATCCGATTGACTTCGTTCTATATGCAAAGTGTGTGTTATTTTATTGTCTTTTACGTCCATTCCTTAGAACAAAAAAATTCGCAAATTTTTATGTACCTTTCATCAGAACGAAGTTTTCGAGAGTCCGAAAAAAATAGTTCCGGATAATAGAGGTTGCTGATATTAAATAGGGTTAGTCCCATTCTTACATACTAACTATATACAAAATTTCAAGTCTCTATCTCAATTCGTTCGGGAGATAGAGCGTTTACAGACAGACAGACAGACGGCAAATTTTTTTTTTTCTAAAAATATGTTTTTCGGAATCTCCACTATCTAAAACGTGTAAATCCGTCAAAAAAAATTTCGATTTTCAAAACGATTGCAAGACTTACCCTATACTACGTATGATGGGTAAGTAATTAAGATAATTTTTAAAACATTAAATGTGTATGTCTAGTAAATAACCAGTAATGTGTAATTAAATGTCCATTATTAAGATTGGATGCATTTTTTTCTAAATTATTCTATAAAATAAAGGTGCACATCAAATTCACAAAATGAAAAAGTTTTATTTGAGGTTTAATCAGATTTAATAATGAAAAAATCTTTATTAGTACATAAATATATTTGATAAAAAGATTGTGATTAGCAGAGACGTCAGCAATATCTTGAATTTTTTCAGTAATAAATTTATACCACAGTCATGAAAAAGCATACATTTAGTAATATTAACGAAAATTACATATTAAAAATTGCATAGAATTGATATAAAAATAAAAAAGTCAAATTTTGTCCTTACATCTGAAATGAAAGTTAGTTTCATTGTTTACATCTATAAATTATATGTGGCTTTTAGAAAGTTACAGATTTAAGGATGCCTTACTGTATTTAAAATTTACATAATGTAACTTGTTTGTGTAAGTTTGTTATCGATTCTTGTAGATTTAATAAAAAAACATTTTTAGCACGGTGTTTCTGCGTAATGCCTTGAGTGAGAAGTCAAATTTATTGAAAGATTAATTGATCTGACCTTGACAAAAATGTAATTTGTGTCAATTGAAAGTTCTCAATTAATATTTATGGGTAAAATAATGATTTCAAGTTATTTAACACTGATTTATTTATATATAATAAAATTTCAAAGACATTAATTATAAATAGAAGTTTTCTTATACGTCCATTAAAAACATTTCAAAAATATGCATTAAAATATTTAATTGCTATAAAAGACGTCAAATACTAATAAAAACATTAAAAAATCTTAATAATTTTTTTTTTTTTTTTTTTTTTGAAAAATTTCAAAGGTTTTCAAGACATTAATTTGTAATATTTCACGCTCACAATTATTTGTATTCATTTTTATTTCCAGTTTCATTTTTATATGTTCACGTTATTTATGTTTTTCTGTTTATTTCGAGAAATTTCTTTTTATCATTTATTTGTTTTTGAAAATGTTGCCGTAAGAGCAATAAAACATGTCAAACTATAATCTGTTTATGTTATTTTTAATTTATCACTTAAAGCATTTAAATTAAATTAAACTGATTTATTTGTTTTTATAATTACTAAATATTAGATTTCTTGATTGATTTAGTATTCATTTAATGTTTGATTTCTTGATAGGTTGACAAGTTATGTTGATTTTGAAATCATTAAGAGATATTTACTGATTTTATAATTGCTTGATGTGAATTTAATGATAATTTATTGGTTTTATAATTATTTGATGTCAATTTAATGAGAATTTATTGTTATTTCTAATAAATTATTGATAATTTAACATGACTTATGATTAAAATAATTACAATTTTGTATTTTAATAATGTAAACATAATTTTATTTTTTATTTTTTTATTTTTTTCCTTAAAAAGTATTCAGTCCTGACTCTCCAATCAGGCAGAGTACATGTAACAATTTGACACTGTAACTACATACTATGCAAGTTTAATATTGTGAAATTTCATGACTCTGTACAAGAAGAATATGTTGTTTTTGGCTCTGCATATCAGAAAATATAGTGCAATCCTGGCTATTATTAAGATTACAATGTGGTGATTATATTAAACTGGTTAATAATTTAAAAAACTTAATTGCTTTCCCAACTGTGAAAGACTGTGATTATTTGAACGTTTTCAAAAGTTAAAAAGAGAGAGAAAAAAAAAGCATTCTTCAATGTATATCCACAGTGTGTGTATATACACATTTTGCGTTAAATCTAAAAAAAAAAAACTAACAACATAACTAAAACATCAAACTTCCTATATCCTATTTATCAAAAGATAAAAAGGAAAAATCTTACAACAAACTACTAGTCAAAATCGACTGTGAGAAAACGCACATCTGCCTCCCGACGAATATAAACGCAAATAAGCATAAACACACTGAAAACGAAGAATAATAACGCCGCTGATAAAAAAAAAAAAAGAAAAACGCCGCTGAAAATTTCATTCCATTTTTCCCTAAGCTCCTTTTCAATTCCATTCCACCCCAAAACTTTCCAGGGGGGAAAAAATTAATGCACGATAATAATAAATCGTACTTCCTTCACTTCACTTCCACGCTTCGCATCCCACATTAGAAATAAATTAAATCTAACTCCCCCCACCCCACTGGGGGGGGGGGGAGTAGCTGCGTTTGAAAAGGCGGCACTTCTGGTTTTGCCTTTCCCCCCAATCGAAGTTCGGACGCGTCAGTTCCGCCATCTTGGATATTTCCCCCATTATCACGTGTGTGGGCCGAAGTGAGCATGCGCGAGATTAACGATTTCTGATTGACGCCTTGATTAGCCAATCGGAAAGGCGGTGTAGTGTCTGTGGCGGACGCTATTGGCGGCGCCTGCCTGGGTTCTTATTCATCGCTCCTTGACGGTAGGAACTAATGAAAAGCATTGATTTTATCCGGTTTGGAGGTAAGTTTTTGGAGTGGCACAGGGGGACCGTATGCACATTGAGGAGTGTTTATTTACAGGGTGCGTTCCCAGGAGACGGTAGTGATGTAAAAATAACCAATAAAGATTCAAATCACGGGATTAACTGGTGCGAAATAGAATGATATTCATTCAGAACATTGAGCTCCGGCATAGAATGTTTTTTTATTATGAATTGTACAATTGCAGCATAAATTATACTAAAAATATGTACTAAAACGATTAGAGATTACTAAATGGTACATTTATAAAAAGAATATATTTAAAATACACTTAAATTTTTTTATCAACGTTTTATTCGCTTCTGCGAACGTCGTCAGGATACAACAGAAACAGATGTTAAATGCAATTTAAAGTTTCAAAATGCAAACATATTATTCATAAAATCTGGCATAATATGCTATGATTAATTAAGCAGGTTTACGCACTCTCAACTCAACTATGCTCGTGGACGTATGTGTTTATATTTTGAAACTTTAAATTGCATTTAACATCTTTTCTATTGTATCCTGACGACGTTCGCAGAAGCGAATGAAACGTTGATAAAATTTTCAAGTGTATTTTAAATATATTCTTTTTATAAGTGTATTATTCAGTAATCTGTATTTATTTCGGCACATATTTTTTTGTATAATTTATGGTGCAATTGTCCAATTCATAATTATAGTGACGGTAATGATTTAAAAATAACTAATAAAGATTCAAATCACGGGATTAAACTGGCGCGAAAAGTGATGATATTCATTCAGAGCATGGAGTTGTTTTGTTTATTTGTTTAGAATGTTTTGAGCAAGCGAGTCGTCTTCAAGGATGTAATTGTAAAAATAACAGAGTTATACGCTCTAAGCCGGGCAATGGCGTACCTATGGCACGCGTGCCGAGCTTGGCACGTATGAAAACGTCTCTACCACAAGAAAAAAATTACAGACTACAGTCGACTCTCGTTAATTCGAACTCGTCGGGACCGCAAAAAATATTCGAATTATCCGAAGTTCGAATTATGGAAAGTATGAAATGAGAACATGCTTAATATGGTACTATTACAAAGGAATTAATGTTATAGTGTTTATTACGTCTGTTATCGTCAGAATATGACTTAATATTAAATTAGAATACATAAATACATAAACTAATTTAAAGATTAGAAACAAGCACAATGGAAGAAAAATTTGAAGCGTCACTGATGGACAGACGGAGCACTAAAAAAATGGATATCAAATACATGAGATTATATGTATATTCGTTCAAACAATTCTTACCAAAATCAAAGAAAGAAAGTTATTCAAATGATCTGAAATCCATGAGAAAGAAAAGAAGAATGAAAAATCGGAATTCTTGTTAGTCCGAATTAAACGATGTCAAGAGAAAATGAGTTCGAATTAATGAAAACGTTTAACGTTATTCTGCCATTGAATTTTTCGGGGCTTGTTAAATTCGAATTATCTGATTTCGAATTAACGAGAGTCGACCGTATATTCAGTTTATGGAGAACTAGACTTTTTCTTAACAAAAACTATTGTTTTATGCAACAGGAATATAATTTTCTCTAAAATAATCTGTTAATTTAGCATCAATTAAGGTATATAAATATCAATGAAAGATCTTGCAGCCTCATTTTCTTCCTAAACCATTCAACATATAGTTATTTTCCAAATTTGTTTCTTTATTAAATCTCAAAAAAAAAAAAATTGAATTTTAAAACATTAGTTTGCATATTAATGTATATCTAATTAGCAAGCTTTTTACTTCAGATTAGATTTATTTTATTTAGGTTTAGGGTTTTGAATTATTTTAGGTTTTATTAGATTTTGGTTTTAATTTTGAAAATTGAATTCTAATTGTTAGTGCAAATGATTATGTATCTATTGAACCGGCTTCTACCTAAAGAACTAAAAAAGATCTGATTCGGAATATAATGTAAGAAAAACTTTTTTAGGGATTATTAATATGGAATTTGATGCTACATGTCTATCTTGTGTAAATAGGTTAGGAATTGAATATACTGTAACTGTAAATAGAATAAAATATATAAAAATCAATTACTGGATTTTATCTACGTTAAAATGTTACTGGCACGTTAGAATGTTCATACATAAATTTTGGCACGCACACTTAAAAAGGTTCGCCACCCCTGCGTCTAAGGAGAGGGTATACCCTAGAGTGTGTATACTATAAGCTTTCTTGAGAAACAGAGGGTATACAGTGCTCCTTTAAGGGTGTATTTCGATTCAAACTGCTTATTTTCCGATTTATTTTTAGACTCATTTTTGCTCTCAAATGCATCAAACTGGCAAATGGACTTATTTAGAAAGTACACGAGGTGCCGTGAGGCTCGATTCTTTGATAAATGCAGAAAATATTGCAAAAAGAGCAATCAAACACGGCGTTTTGGACCGATTTTTCCAAAGCGGGCGATCGGTGAACAAAAAAAAAAAAAAAAAAGAGTCATACTGAGAAGGTAATTGCTTATAAATTAAATTCTAATGAAATGAGCGTAAAAAGACATCACACGGTACCTTATACGTCTCTTCAAAAATCTCCTCAGCAAGTTTCATGTTTCTACTTTTAAAAATGTGTCTGAAATTGTATCGGAAAGTTTCGAGCTGTTAAAGGTGGAAAAGCGTTTTTTCGAATACACCCTTAAAAAATTCAGAAGGTATACTGCGTATTCTTCCGTATACTCTCCACTCCACTACATCCCTGGTTGTTTTATTATTATTGTTTTTTGCTTCAGGGTCCAAAAACTAGCCTTTTTTTCACCCGGGTCAAAACATGGATTTTGGACCCCCTCTTCCCCCATATTCCCTGCAGTGTATTTACAAAGAGAATTTTATTAATTTTTTGATAGCCGATTTATGTTATCAGTATCAAATCTCTGTGTTCGTCTTTATAGAGGATTTTGAAAACAATTCACGTTAAAAGTAATTTTCTATAGATCAAATTCTATTGAATAAAGCGAAAAATGATATCACGCGGCCTTTTATACGTCACTTCAAAAATCACCCCAGCTAGTTTCGTGAAAAAATCATTTTCTATCCTCAACAGCTCAAAATTTCCCGATGCAATTTCGGACACATTTTTAAAAGTAGAAACATGAAACATGCTGAGAGGATTTTGGAAGAGACACAGAAGGTGCACTGTTAAAAGTGAAGGTGACAAATCGGTGCCATTTGGGACCCGGAGGTGAAAAGACCCTAGGGTCCATTGGAACCCTAGGTTGCCATAGGGGCTTGGATATGTGGTTGCAGTGCCGACAAGTCTCTTACTGGGTGATTGGAGCTAAATAAGGTGCCATACACTTCGTATTGGCAGCAACGTGGCACCTCATTGGGTGACTGGAACCATGCGCATGCGCTGTGACGTGTGTCTTTCTGTTTTCTGTGACGGCAAGTAAAATCTATGGCTATAAGTGAATGACGTTGAGCTCGATGGCCGAGCGGTTAGAACGCTGAGCTTGTAATCAGACGTTGTGAGTTCGAATCCTTCGACGGCCAAAAGTCGGTTTGTATATTTTTTAATTTTTTATTATTGGACACTCTGGATTAAGGGTGCCATCTTTTCACCCTACTTAAAGGTGTCATTCTGGCTCCTTTAGGGTGTCACAAGTGAGACAAGCCTTTCACCCCTAAAAGGTGCAATGTGTCACCATTAGTTTTAACAGTGTGCCGTGCGATGTCATTTTACTCTGCATTCATTATAATTTGATTTATAAACAATTACCTTCTCAGTAGGACTCTTTTTTTTCATTCGCTGATCTCCTGCGTCAGAAAACTTGATTCAAAAGACAAACTTTGACTGCATTCTTTGTAATATTTTCTGCATTTATTAAAAAAATGACAGACACGGCACCTTGTGTACTTACCAAATAAGAGATTCTGAAAGTTTGGTGCGTTTGAGAGCAAAAATGAATCCAAAAATAAATCGGAAAATAAGCAGAAAATGTATCGGAAAATTTCCGAGTTGCTGAGGGTGGCAAAATATTTTTTTCGAACACACCCTTAAGGGTGTTCTTAACTGATCCGCTCAACAAGCGAAAAACGTTTTGACACATTTAAAAATTCATTTTTTAACAGAAAGTTATAAAATTTTATTGCCTGACTATGAAAGCGATTTCGAATTGAGCTTATTTTTCTATTTTATGATAATTAAATTACTTATCGAGTTATAAGCTATTTCATGGCGCAATCAACCGTTTTTCTCCTCCTTTTCGACCGGTTTTTCTGCTTTCGTCGGGAAATAGGCTCAAAAGTGTCAACTTTGAAGGCTTGTTATGAAAAATCTATTGTGTTTTTTAAAAAACAGAAGAATGAGTGCAATTAGACAGTTTCTGAATAACAACACCTGCTATTTTCATGCATTTCCGAACAAAAATAAATTAATGCATGTGTCACAAAGTTGCCCTTTTTGATTTAAGAACACCCTTAAATAAGGAAATAAAAATAAAAATTTGACCAAAAACCCGCTCTAAAATATTCTTCTGGGTACAGCCTTTTGGCCATGGCCCCAGCTGACCCATGCTTTAATCAGATCCTGGACCTATATTTCATATGTGTCCACGAAATTGATTGGTTGATGGAAACATCCGGAAGTTAGAGTGAAAACCATTGTTTGCTAATCTTGGTGTACTTCATCATCCCCTTTCTGCACAAAGTCCGTACAAATAGATGGGAGTTCTCATACAACTATGGTACACATTGTCATTTCACAGGGACCACTGGTTTCCCAGCAACGACTTTATCTCAGAACTTGACATAAAATTATCTCCTTTCTTCCATAATCTTTATCTGTTCGACACGGCGGCATTATCTATATGAGCACGATTTTGATCAATAGTGTAATTTATATCAATATAATAAGTATTTATGAACTGGACAATTGCACCATAAATTATGCTAAAAATATATACTAAAATAAATACACATTACAAAATGGTACACTTATATATAAAAAGAATACTGCCCAGTTAAACTGATGGCATTGAGCTCACAGGCTACGCATACTAATTCTACATTACAGCCTTATATTTTCAAGGGTTAATTCCGTTCGAAAAAAATATTAAGGAGGGGGGATCAGCTCCCCCCTTTCCCCTTTTTTATACTTAATCATTGAACCTTTTAAACTATCAAGGACATGCTTTAGCATAAAAAAATCTATATCCAAAATTCAGAGCAAATCGGATAATTCTTAATAAAAACTCATTTAGCATTTGTATAATTTAAGAGGAGTTATCCCAATTAAGGGGAGGGGCATTAGAACCCCCGTTCCCCATGTTTATACTTATTCAATGAACACCTAATAACAGTCACGGAATCGCGTCATCAGAATGATCCTATATCTAAATTTTGAACAAAAACTAATATTTCTGCATGAAAAACCCATTTATTTCTATTAAGGGGAGGGGCATGAGCCCCCCGTTCCCCCTCTTATACATATCGAATGAACTCCAAAAACTAATCAGTGAAGCGCCTTGTCAGGATATACTTATATACAAAATTTCAAGTGGATCGGATATTTTTATCATGAGTTATCGCGTTACGTACGAACGTACATACAGAACGGGCGGCCACATAAGCTCTCTTGCTAAGATAGCCTGTGAGCTAAAAAGGATATATTTAAAATACACTTAAAAATTCACCAATGTTTCATTCGCTTCTGCGAACGTCGTCAAGATACAGTAAGAAAGATGTTAAAATGCAATTTAAAGTTTCAAAATATAAACGCATACGTCCACGGGCATAGTTGAGTTGAGAGTGCGTAGACCTGCTTAATTAATATTCTTTTATCATACTCCATTCATAAAATCTGGCACAATATGCTATAATTAATTAATATTCATTCATCAAACTCCATTCATAAAATCTGGCACAATATGCTATAATTAATTAATATTCATTCATCAAACTCCATTCATAAAATCTGGCACAATATGCTATAATTAATTAATATTCATTCATCAAACTCCATTCATAAAATCTGGCACAATATCCTATAATTAATTAATATTCATTCATCAAACTCCATTCATAAAATCTGGCACAATATGCTATAATTAATTAATATTCATTCATCAAACTCCATTCATAAAATCTGGCACAATATGCTATAATTAATTAATATTCATTCATCAAACTCCATTCATAAAATCTGGCACAATATCCTATAATTAATTAATATTCATTCATCAAACTCCATTCATAAAATCTGGCACAATATGCTATAATTAATTAATATTCATTCATCAAACTCCATTCATAAAATCTGGCACAATATGCTATAATTAATTAAGCAGGTTTACGCACTCTCAACTCAACAACGCTTGTGGACGTAATGTGTTTACATTTTGAAACTTTGAAATTCTTTCTATTGTATCCTGATGAAGTTCGCAAGAAGCAAAAAGAAACGTTGATGTTTTTTAAGTGTATTTGAAATATATTCTTTTTATAAGTGTACCACTTAATTATCTGTATTTATTTTAGTACATATTTTTAGTAAAAAATGGATGATTCTCACCATTGCAAGTTTCATCTGAATCGTTAAAAGGTCAGTAAAAACTATTCCAGATTATCTCTAATGAAATAAGACGGACACAAAAAAGAGGATCTATCAAGGAAGACAAACAAATTCGAGTAAATGGAGGGGGGGGGGGGGGGGGAAATCCATCTTTTTGAAATTATGTCCAGGAAAACTGATTGAGACGAACAGGAGATAATAACAAATCCTGTTCGATATTTTCTATTCTCTATTCAATTTTTTTGTTATTACTACTTCAAAATCGAAAAGATATAACTAGACAATGGTGACTCGAATAACATTCTAATACTAAATTTTGGTTAATGGGTTGAAGAAATGGGAAGGGACGAGGGGTGTTGATATATTAAAACTGACAGGATCTAAAAAAAAAAAAAGAAAAATAATAATAATAATAATAATAATAATAATAATAATAATAATAATAATAATAATAATAATAAATAAAAAAACCGGTATTACTTTGTTATTATGTCGACCGAAAAATTATCGCCAAATTCTAAGATTTGCCAATAATGGATGACCAAGAATGCACGTTCGATGACATTAAATACAATAAAAGGTGTTTAAAACGTCATTACGTGATTTTATTTAGCCTTTTTATTTGTATTTTTATTAATATTCTAATAATTATTTGTTTTTTCTTTTCGTTATTTAAAATAAAAATTATATTAATAAGTATAATTTGGCTATTAGTTTGGTGAATTGTATAATTTTGGCGAAATGGGTAGACGGAATAACAGTAGTACCAGAAAAAAAAAAAAAAAAAAAAAAAAAAAAAAAAAAAAAAGGAAGAAAAGTTTCTTCAAATATACTAAATTATTTCTCGTTTTTAAGGGTGTATTCAAATTCACACTGCTTATTTTCTTACTTATTTTTAAATTCATTTGGGCAGATGTAAATTTTCCATGTGGATGAAAAAAGTCCGGGCCAGGATTCGAACCAGGGATGTATTGGCTGAAGCCGCCAATGCTCTTCCAACTGAGCCATCTCGGACGAATTCTGGGGGACTATTTCACCCTAATAACCTCAACGATCATAGAATCTGGTCTGATACTATGGATCAGCTCAACAGAACAGATCGAAGATAGATTATACACCTGCTTGTTTCGATCCAATCCAAACAAAAATAAATTAAGGGTGTATTTCGATTCAAACTGCTTATTTTCCGATTTATTTTTGAATTCAATATTGCTCTCAAAATACACGAAACTTTCAAAATCTTTTATTTGGAAGTACACAGATGCCGTGATGGCTGATTCTTTGATAAATGCAGAAAATATTGCAAAAAAAGCAATCGATAACGGCATTTCGAACCGATTTTTCCCAAGCGGGAGATCTGGGAACGAAAAAAAGGGTCATACTGGGAAGATAATTGTTTATAACTCAAATTCTAATGAACTGAGCGTAAAAAGACATCACACGGCACCTCATACGTCCCTTCAAGAATCCCATCAGCAAGTTTCATGTTTCTACTTTTAAAAATGTGTCTGAAATTGTATCGGAAAGTTTCGGGCTGTTGAAGGTGGAAAAGCATTTTTTCGAATACACCCTTAAAGCATATGTCACAAAGTTGTCCTTTTTTGATTTCAGAACACTCTTAAACGTCTAAACACCAACACAGAAGGATTTAGCTTCAAAACTAAAAATATCTACCGACAGCAAAGAGAGCAGAAGAACCCTCTGCCAAATACAAACAAAAACTGTATAGATGAAACAAGTTGGAAATTGCACGTGAAGCGTAGCAAATGAGGTGCGTTCGTACGATAACGAAGTTAAAAAAATATTCAGATGTTGCTGATATAGTAGAGCATACTTCGGATACAGTATAGTGATTGAAAACTTTGTGTTCCTGTAAATATGCAGGAACTATTTTTTACTACCCCTGAGCAACGTACACTCTCAAAAAAACTTCCGTCTTTTCACAGAAAATGCACTGGCAGCACTGCTGCCAGAAATTGTCTGTATATTGACGATTTTCTGTTTATTTTTTTCTCTGTCAAAAGAGGAAAAATATCCGTCACTTGAAAAAAGTTTGGAAAAAATCAATGCGGAAGAGGCGGGGATCGAACCAAGGACCCCAGGATTACCAGACCAACGCTAATCCACGGCGCTACGGCTGCTCATGATGATTGCGCGTTAAAATAAAACTCTTCATTTCATATGGTGTGGGTTGGTGTATTTCGTTAAAAAGCTTTTAATTATGCAGTTAATCTCGGAAAGATTTCATCTTTAATGAAACTGTGGCTGGGTTTTTTTTACGTTTAGTATTAATATAGTATAAAAATGTGAAATTTAAATATATTACGTAGAATGTTAGAGAAAAAACATGGATGTTCTATTTGTGAGAATTTTTGAACGAATAAAGAAAGTAATTGTTATTTATTTTTAAATTCGAAAACATTTTTGCCTTTTAAAACTAAATTAGACATTTTAATCAATAGAATATTTTTGTTTTTCATTTTAAAAATAAATTCGAACTTATTACTAACAGACCCAATGCGCATGCGTGCTGGATAGAAACGGAAACTTTTCCTCATTTTTCGACGCTCCGAATGAACTCACAGAACAAATACGTTTTCTGGGAGAACAGAAATTATTTGTGAAAAAATAACGATAACTTAGTGTATATTGACGAATTTTTCTGACAGTGTATATCTTATTCATAAAATGAGAAGTAGTTCAACATAATTAAAGCACGCCCCATAAAATGTTTCCTTGTTTAGCATTATGTAGTGGAATACTTTTGTGTGGCCCTATAATTTAATAATAAATGTTCTTTGTACAGAATATATATTTTAGTATATACTTCATAGATTCATGTCGATTCTATATGTTCGAATGAGTTTAACAGAATTAAAATTCATTTGAAACTTCTTCCCCATTGACCGTAATGTAAAGGAATACTTTTGATTGTCCCTGTAATTCATCTATGCATCCGATTTTCATAACATTTGAAATGACTCGACAAAAATTCTGTATTAATTATATATTTTAAACTTCAAACGATTAAATTGCATTTTAAACTTTTTTTCCCGGTTGACCGTAATGTAACGGAAGACTTTTAATTGCCCCTGTAATTGATCTATGCATCCGATTTTCATAAAATTTGAAATGATTCCAGAAAATTATGTAATTATTATATATTTTAAATTTCAAACGATTAAAATGCATTTGAAACTTTTTTCCCCATTGACCGTCATGTAACGGAATCCTTTAGATTGTCCCTATAATTGATCTATCCATCCGATTTTCATAAAATTTGAAATGACTCGACAAAATCATGCAATAATTATGTATTTTAAATTTCAAACGATTCGGTTGGGTAGTTTTTGCGTTGTTATATACGGACAGACAGACGGACGGACTGAGCGACAACTATAGGTGCTACGCATTTACATAATTACGAACGCACCTAAAAAAGATCCATTTTTTACGACCCCCCTCCTCCTCCTTTCCTCCTGGAATAAAATCATGACCAGGAGCAAAGATTGTTAAAAAATGGAAAAATCGACAGCAAAAGTAAATTAAAACTTAAATTAAGGGTGTATTTCGATTCAAATTGCTTATTTTGCGATTTACTTTTTGAATTCTTTTTTGCTATCAAATGCATCAAACTTGCAAATTGTCTTATTTAGAAAGTGCACAAGGTGCCGTAACTTTCAATTCTTTGATAAATGCAGAAAATATCGCAAAAAAGTAATCAAAAACGGCCTTTTGAACAGATTTTTCCGAAACGGGAGATTTGTGGACGAAAAAAAGGGTCATACTGATAAGGTAATTGTTTATAACTCAAATTCTAATGAATTGAGCGTAAAAAAGACATCACACGGCAACTCATACGTTCCTCCAAGAATCCCCTCAGCAAGTTTCATGTTTGTACTTTCAAAAATGTGTCTGAAATTGTATCGGAAAATTTCGAGCTGTTGAAGATGAAAAAGCGTTTTTTCGACTACACCCTTAAGGGTGTATTTCGATTCAAACTGCCTATTTTCCGATTTATTTTTGAACTCATTATTGCTCTCAAATACACCAAACTTTCAAAATCTCTTACTTGGAAAGTACACAAGGTGCCGTAATGGTCTATTCTTTGATAAATGCAGAAAATATTGCAAAAAAAGCAATCAAAAACCGCATTTCGAACCGATTTTTCCCAAGCGGGAGATCTGAGAACGAAAAAAGGGGTCATACTGAGAAGGTAATTGTTTATAACTCAAATTCTAATGAACTGAGCGTAAAAAAACATCACTCGGCACCTCATACGTCCCTTCGAGAATCCTCTCAGCAGATTTCATGTTTCTACGTTTAAAAATGTGTCTGAAATTGTATCGGAAAATTTCGAGCTGTTGAAGATGGAAAAGCGTTTTTTCGAATACACCCTTAAGTGAAGAAATGACAAGAAATGGAAAAATCGACTGCAAAAATAAATTAAAATATAAATTAAGGGAAGAATGACAAGTTCTCTTCTTTAGAACCTATACAATGTGCCGTACTTGTCGATATTTTAAAAATCACAGAAAATATTGAAAAAAAAAAGTTGCTAAAAAGTTTATTAAATCCAATGGTTTTTTAAGGGTGTATTTCATCAAATTGCTTGTTTTCCGATTTATTTTTTAATTCACTTTTGCTCTCAAACACATGAAACTCGCAGATTCTCTTATTTAGAAAGTGCACAAGGTGCCGTGAAGGTCAATTCTTTGATAAGTGCACAAAATATAGCAAAAAAAAAGCAATCAAAAACGGCAATTTGAACCGATTTTTCCGGCAGATAAGGGAACGAAAAAAAAGGATCTTCCTGGGAAGTTAATTGCTTATAAATCAAATTCTAATGAATTGAGCGTAAAAAGACTTCACACGGCACCTTATGCGTCCCTTCAAAAATCCCCTCAGCAAATTTCATGTTTCTACTTTTAAAAATGTTTCTGAAATTGTATAGGGAAATTTCGAGCTGATGAAGGTGAAAAATCTTTTTTCCGAATACAGCCTTAAATCACAAAATTTTAAGTACTTCACCTTTTATATAAACATTTTAATAAAAATTTTATATTACTTAAGAAAGGTGTTACAAAATTAAAAAGAAGTAACATTAACATGTTTTGGATACGTCTAATAAGATCCTTAAATAACAATAATACAATTTGAAAAATGCTGTCAAATTGTGCGTTTTGAACCAAATTTTCCGAAGCGGGAGATCTGGGAACGAAAAAAAAAAAAAAGAGTCATACTGAGAAAATAACTGTTTATCAATTAAAATCTAATGCGAAAATAACATCACACGTCATCTTATACATCTCTTCAAAAATCATCTCAGCGAGTTTCGTGTTTTAGCTTCAAACTGCCAATATCTACCGATAGCAAAGAGAGCAACCTTCTATCAAAGCATACAGACAAAAACTAGCAGTGGAAAAAAAGATCCATTTTTTACGACCCCCCCCTCTCCTCCCTCCCTCTTCCTTCACTCCCGGAATAAAATCATGACCAGGAGCAGAGATTGGGAAAAACAGGAGAGATGATATTTTATTTTTTTTTCTTTGTTGTTTACTCTATTTTTTTTTTTTTTTTTTGTTATTATACCTCAAAAAAGCGAAAGGACATAGCTGGGCACTGGCGACTCTTGAGTAACGTTTCAGGCCAAAGTTCTGGTCACTAGAGAGCAGGAGGGAGGGGGGGGGGAGAGGGGAAGGACCTTATTGAATCTGGCCGGATCGAAGCAGAGAAAAATCTATATCTCTCTTCGCCTGGATTTCGAAATGACCATTCCTCTGGGACAGGGGTGGTCTGACCATAAGGAATGTCCGAAATTTTCGGGGGAAGGTTGAAAAATTAAAGAATCTGCTGTTATTATTAGGCGATGTGTAAATGTATTGTTAGCACAATTTTTGTTTGCAACAAGCATATTTAATTCGTGCGATCGATTTAACCGTTTAAATGCCAATTTTCCCAAATGGGAACATTGGATTACTTGTAAAACAAAATATATATTTTCCAGCATACTAACGATGTCCTTATTTTTCCTATAAAATATAAGGTTGATTTGAACTTTAAAAAAAAAAAAAAAAAATACATATATATATGTTTAAGCATTTATCACAGATATAAAAAAATGTAATTTTTTTAATTTGCATAAAAAAAGAATTATTTGCTTTTATCGTTTTTACTTACATCTGACCGCTAGGAATTTAAATGTTTCTAAAATTCGAGAAAATACCCAAGAACATATAGTGGAAAATAACTTGTTATATTTGGATAGGTTTCAATCAATAATCACGTTCCAAAATGCGAACTCTGAAATAAAAACAGCCAGAAAAACTGCAGAAATATCTTTTTTTTTTTTTTTTCTTCTTTTGTTACTTTATAAATCTGTAAAACATTTGAAGCTGTAGTATAGGAAAAACAAAATTATAATTACATTGCGACATTAATTCGGCGTGTCATTATTATCACAATAATAATAATAATAATAATAAAGGTAAATTGAAATCAACCTTTGCAACATCTTTGACAGCTACTTATCTAAAAGCTGAATAAAAATCATTTATGGAAAAGCAGGAATTGTGGAAAGACCTCTGAGTAAATTTATTGCTGGTAATTAAAACCGTTAACTAAAAAAAGTTCGAATGTTTAGGAATCTGTCTATAAATGTTTATAAAAAGTTACTACTGAGTATTGGAATGTCCTTCAAACAATCAACAGTGATTATATTTTAAAAAGATAAACAAAATTCTAACTTCATGCTTCATCTGTCAAATTTGATTACTTTTCACAATTTCTTATGAAGCGTGGAAAGTATTTTAAAATAATGAACATTATTTATTTATTTATTTAGGGATTAATTTTCTGATTAAATGCAACATATATAAAAATTTCATAATTTGAAAAAAAAAAAATTACTTAGTTTTTTTTTTATTTACAAAAGAAAGAAAAAATCTTTAAATTGACAGAAAACATCTATCAATTATGGCGCAAGTGGATATAATTTTCCAGGAACTATCTGCGATTTTAAATTAAAAGTTTTTTCTGTAAAAAATATAGATTGTTTCTATAAAAGTCATAATAATTCACTTTTTTTCAGAAAAAAAAAAGCTTTTTTTTGTTAAGGGTGTATTTTAAGTAAAACTGCTTATTTTCAGATTTATTTTTAAATTCATTTTTACTCTGAGAATCATCCGACTAACAAAGTCTCTTATTTAAAAATTATATTATGTGCCTACCAATTTTTCGGTAAATATAGAAAATATTGCAAAAACTGCTGTCAAAGTTGCCGATTTGAACAGAAATTTCCGAACCTGGAGTTCTGGGAACGAAAAAAGGAGTCACATCGAGAAAATAATTGTTTATAAATCAAATTCTAGTGAATTCAGCGAAAAATGACGTCACATGGCACCTTATACATAACTTCAAAAATCATCCCGGCCAGTTTCATGTCTCTACTTTTAAAAATGAGTCTGAAAATGTATCGGAAAATTTCGAGCTGTTGAAGATGGAAAATCATTTTTTTTAATACACCCTTAAGGGGACACAGGCAGTGTTCTCGCTGACATTTGACCAACGTCAGTAATTTGGCTAATCAAAAATAAAAAAGTATTCGAAGAAACGCTTTTCCATCTTCAACAGCTCGAATTTTTCCGATACAATTTCAGACACATTTTAAAAAGTAGAACACATGAAACTTGCTGAGGGGATTCTTGAAGGGACGTATGAGGTGCCGTGTGATGTCTTTTTATGCTCCATTCATTAGAATTTGAGTTATAAACAATTACCTTCTCACTATGACCGTTTTTTTCGTTCCCAGGTCTTCTGCTTGGGAAAAATCGGTTCGAAATGCCGTTTTTGATTGCTTTTTTTGCAATATTTTGTGCATTTATCAAAGAATCGACAATCACGGTATCTTGTGTACTTTCCAAATAAGAGATTTTGAAAGTTTGGTGCATTTGAGAGCAAAAATGAATTCAAAAATAAATCGGAAAATAAACAGTTTGAATCGAAATACACCCTTAACATAATAAAAAACTTTTTTTTTTTCTTTTCACAGAAAAAATGCCTTTTTTAAACAGTTTTACCTTTTAAAATGAATAATTTTAATGAACTTTAATGAAATACTAAATACTAAATAATGAAATACTAAATTTGGGGACAAAATGTGTTCCGAAACGTGTTTATTTTTGTGTTTGAGCGTTTGGAGTGTAATTGTGTTTGTGTAATGTCGAATTCCCGCAGAAAATTTGGAAAAATTTTATTCCAAAATTAGAAAAAGTAATTTTTCACGAATCTGTTTTTCACGAAACTTTTAAAAGTAAACCTTAATTGAAAATTTAAAATGTCTATATTAATTAAAATTAGGTGAGATATAATATTTTCCTAAGAGCCTATATATACACCTAATTAAAAATATTTGACCAAATCTAAACAAATGTTAAAATTATTTTGCCAGGACATTATTGAAAACGCGTTTTTCGTGGGAAGAAAAAATAACATTATTTCAGAAAAAAAAAAAAAAAAAAAAAAAAAAAACCCAAAGGAATTTCACTTACATCATATTCTTTCAATGTCAAATTTATCATCTGAGGGTACTTATTGTTTTGTACAACCACGTGTTGACATTGTTGAAAACTATGTTATTTCTATTTTAATACGTTTTTTCTCACAAGACAAGATCATACGGGCTAACAGCACGCATTCCAAACCCAAGAATATTATATACTCACAGAAGGAAAAAAAAAAAAAAAATTTTCCTTCCATAACCCACCTATAAGGAGAAATACATCTTAACTATTGGCCCGTAAAGATGTCTTGTATCTTTTGAGAAAAATTGTTTCTTTTCATATCTACCTCTATGGAATCACGTCATCCGCCCGTCCGTCTGTCTGCACAAAAACTTTCAACGAATTATCTTAAATTTACTATACAGAATCTTTGCAGAACTGCATGGAATTTTATGAAAATCGAATCAAAAGTTAAAAAAACATCAATAAAAGTTTTCTTCATTCTATTATATTCATCCCACTGCATGAATTCGATGCTTTCCCAAAATAGGTTATGATTTTAGATTGTCATGGTAATGAAACAAAAAACTATAAAAAAGTTTAATTTTTCAAAAATAAATTGAGATACAGCTTTCATTCACATTGTATTTAAAAGTATTTTTTTTTTTTTCAATACGACGGTGTAAAAATTAAAAATGCGCGATGTTTAGCAGTTTAAAATTTGCAGTAGCGAAAATTAGCAAACCCGAAATCGTATGGGGAACTGTTGCCATTCACAAAATGACGTTTGCGTTAAACACAGATACGTTTGGCCTTTATAACATAGATATCGTCCAGACGCATTTCATAACAGGTGGGAAGATAAAAATAAAATGTTTGAGAAATTACCCAAAAGAATTTCACTTATATCATATTCTTTCAATGTCAAATTTATCATCTGCGGGTACTTATTGTTTTGTACAACCACGTGTTGACATTGTCGATCTCTCTTTATTTCATTTTTTTCTCACAAGACAAAATTATACGGGCTAGCACGCATTCCAAACCCAAAAATATCATATACTCACAGAAGGGAAAAAAAAAAAAAAAAAAAGTTTATTTTTTTCCCCTTCATAACCCACCTATGAGTAGAAATACACCTAAACTATTGGCCCGTAAAGATGTCTTGTATCTTTTGAGAAAAATTATTTCTTTTCATATCTCCTATTATGAATCAGGGTCTTTTATGCTCCTAGACAGGTGGTCGCAAAAGAAAAGAATAAGTCCTTCCACACAAAAGGAAAGAGGATGTTAGGGGAGTCTAAAGACGAAAGTGGATACAGATATATATTTTTTAATAAAGAAATAATAACAAAAAATGTATTTCCCTTTAAGGTAACGAAGTATTCGATGATGATATCAATCAGAGAGGATATCATAAGGGGACAGATTGCTGCAGAGTTAAAGCAAATGTTATCAGTTTTGGCCTGTTTTAAGAGCACGTTTCAAGCACGTTTCAAGCACGTCTGGGTGAGTATGTGCTTTAACTATGTGTATCATGTCTATATCCTTTTTTGATTAAGGTCAATTCGATGAGTCTAGAGGTCGTGATATGCTTCTTTTTTTATATAGATTAGATTATCTTTTTTATCTATTAACCTCTTTAATTCAAGGATATGTAAAAGATTTCATAGAAATTATTTAACAAATGAAAATGTCACTTTTTATATTAGTTTTTGTGATATTGTTTGACCTTATCGTTTTATAGTCGCTGAGAATATAATGTAATATATCTTACACTAGAAATGATATTACTAAAAACTTCATAAGGTTTAACGGTTTATTCCGATCAATACTGCTTATTTTCTGAATTATTTTTTTAATTAACTTTAATTCTCAAACGCAAATTCAACTCAAACGCCAACTGGCAAATTCTCTTATTTAGAATCTACATGAGGTGCCATGATTGTCGGTTTTTTGATATAGCCGGAAAATATTACAAAAAATTTTGTCGAAATTGGCACATTGGACCAAACTTTCCAAAACGGGAGATCTGGGAACGACAAAAAGGGTCACACTGGGAAAGTAATTGTTTATAAATCAAATTCTAATGAATTTCTTTGAATCAAATTCTAATGAATTTCTTTGAATCAAATTCTAGTGAAAAATAAAATCACACGACATCTTTTACATCGCTTCAAAAATCATCTCAGCAAGTTTCATGTGTTTGTTTTGAAAAATGAATCTGAAAATGTATCAGAAAGTTTTGAGCTATTGAAGGTGGAAAAATATTTTTTCGAATACACCCTTAAGGGTGTATTTCGATTCAAATTGCTTATTTTCCGATTTATTTTTGAATTCATTTTTGCTCTCACGTGCATCAAACTTTCAAAATCTCTTATTTAGAAAGTACACAAGGTGCCGTGATCGCCGATTCTTTGATAAATGCAGAAAATATTGCAAAAAAAAAAAAAAAAAAAAAAAAAAAAAAAAGCAATCAAAAACGGCATTTCGAACTGAAGGTGGAAAATCATTTTTTCAAATACACCCTTAAATATGAAGATTTCTGGATAAGTTGAAATTCTTCATAAACATACGAATCCAATATTACTAGATATGCTTTAACTATGTGCATCAGGTCTAAATCTTCTTTTTTATTTATTTATTTATTTTTTTTAATTATGATCAATTGGATGAAACTGGAGGTCGTGATATTACTTCTTTTTTTATATAGATTATATTATCTTTTTTATCTATAAACTTGTATAATTCAAGGATTCGTAACAGATTTCATAGATATTATTAAAAAAAATGAAAATGCCACTTTTTATAATATTTTTCGTGATATTTTTTGACATTATCTTTTTAGAGTTTCAGGGAATATGATGTAATAAATCTTAAAATATAAATAGTATAAAGGTGTATTTCGATTCAAACTGTTTATTTTTAAATTTATTTTTGTTCCCAAATGTATCAGACTCGTAAATAGTCTTATTTAGAAAGTACACAAGGTGCTGTGAGAGTCGATTCTTTGATAAATGCAAAAAATATTGCAAAAAAAGCAATCAAAAACGGCATTTTGAACCGATTTTTCCGAAGCGGGAGATTTGGGAACGAAAAAATGTGTCATACTGAGAAAGTAATTGTTTATCAATCCAATCCTAAAAATGTCGTATAAATGGATCGCAATCGTAAAAATGGAGCGTCATCACACGGCACCTTGTAGGTCTCTTCCAAAATCCCCTCAGCAAGTTTCATGTTTCTACTTTTAAAAATGAAATTGTATCGGAAAATTTCGAGCTGTTAAAGGTGGAAAAGCGTTTTTTTCGAATACACCTATAAATGGTATTACTTATATATATCACATCTCTGTCTGTCTTTTTTATTAACTTCATAAGTTTGAAATTGAAAGATTTCTAGATATATCGAGACCTTGATATGCATACATATATATTATTACTAAGTTTGAAAAGTTTTTTATTCAAAAGGCTATGCCGACTTTCACAAAACTATCTAAAAAAGTTTTTGTATAACAATTTTTTTGACAATACCTTCCCTGGTACTTTTGTAATCGAACAAGAACACATTACATGTTATCATGTTTTACAATATACAAAAACTATCTAAAAAAGTTTTTATATAACAATTTTTTTGACAATACCTCCCCTGGTATTTTTATAATTGAACAAAAACACATTACATGTTATCATGTTTTACAATATAAAAGACTTTATTATAAAAGTCATACTTGTTTTTGTTTTTTTACATTTAACGTTAATTGTTAAATGTAATTGTTTATTATTAATTGTTTAATTAAATGTTAATTGTTTAATAGTTAAATGTAAAAAATGCTTTTTACATTTTTTTACACTTCTTTATATATAGATTAGATTATCTTTTTTATTTATAAACCTGTTTAATTCAATGGTTTGTAATTTGAAACAAATTTCGTAGATAATATTAAAAAAAAATTATTAGAAATTATTAGAAATTATTTAACAAATGAAAATGTCACTTTTTATAATATTTTTCGTGATACTGTTTGACCTTATCGTTTTATTAGTCGCTGAGAATATAATGTAATATATCTTACACTGTATTTAAAAAAAGAAACCGTAAAATTTACGAGAAAAAACTGGCAATTTTTGCGCCAGTTTAAAACCATTTAATTTACATGAAATAACTGTAATATTTTTACGAAGAATCTGTTCTTTTAACATTTTAAAACCGTTACATTTACAAAGATAAACCGTTATTTTGACAGAAATATCTTGTGATTTTTACAGACAATACGTGTAAATTTTGCGAGAAAAATCCATAAATTTTAACAAACTTTCTGGTATTTTCTACGGTTAAATATTGTTATGTTTACAGAGATAAACTATTATTTTAATAGAAATATCTTGTGATTTTTACAGACAATACCAGTAAATTTCATGAAAAATATCTGTAAATTTTATTAGAAAAATCCGTAAATTTTAACAAATTTTCTGGTATTTTCTACAGTTAAGCCTATTAATGTAATATAATCATAATTCAATCATAATTCAATTCGATAGGTAATTGTCATATTTATATAGATTAGATTATGTTTTTTTATATCTTATAAACCTGCTTAATTCAAGGGTTTGTAAAAGATTTCGTAGAAGTTATTAAAAAAATGAAAATGTCAATTTTTATAATATTTTTCGTGATATTGTTTGACCTTATCATTTTATAGTCACAGAGAATATAATGGGTACTATTTAGTTAACCTGTTCACCAAAAATCTATCACCTAACTATAAGATTAAAGGCCAATAATGGATGATCGTGAATGTCACATCCAATAACATAAAATACGATAAACATGTTTAAAACGTCATTAAATGATTTTTATTTCGACTTTTTATTTGTATTTTTATTAATATTCTGTTAATTCTTTGTTTTTCGTTATTTAAAATAAAAATTACGTCAATATGTGTAATTTAGCTATTAGTTTGGCGATTTGTACAATTTGCCGAAATTGGTCGATAGGATAACCAAGTAGTACCATATAATGTAATACATTCTTACAATAGAAATGATATTACTTAATGTGTATCACAACTCTGTCTGTCTTTTTTATTAACGTCATAAGTTTTAAATAGGAAGATTTCTAGATATATCGAGATCTTGATATGCATACATATCTATTATTACTAAGTTTGAAAAGTTTTTTATTCAAAAGGCTATCTGCCAACTTTCACTGAAATTATCTAAAAAAGTTTCTATGTAACAATTTTTTTGACAACAACTCCCCTGGTATTTTTATAATTGAACCAGAACACATTACATGTTATCATGTTTTACAATATACAAGACTTTACTATAAAAGTCATGCCAGCTTTATTTTTTACATTTCTTTATTTTGTAATCTATATTGTAAAAGATAAGAATTTGTAATCAATTTAGAATTTGTAGTCTTAAAAGGCTAGAATTTGTGAGAAAAAAAAAAAAAAAAGGCTTTTATTAATTAATAGTTTCATATTAAACAGTATATGCAAGATATAGATTTCTAAAAAAAAAAAAAAAAAAAAAAAAAAAAAAAAAAAAAGAAAAAAAAAAGAAAAAAAAATTACATAACTTTTTTTTTTTTTTTTTTTTAATTTAAGCCATATTTTGAAAAGGCAACAGAAGAAAAACAAAATTTAAAAAAGAATAAATTCACGAGCTCGCGCTTTCTATCAAATGGCAATCAAAGCTGTTGCCATATTTTATGATTGATTAAGATCAATTAAGATCATCTGGATACCTTGATATACATATTTTCTTTTTATTGATTAGATTATTATTATTTTTTTAATTAATCCACAAACTTATTTAATTCAAGGATTTCTGATAGATTTCATCGAAATTATTATTATTATTTTAAATAAAATTGTCTTCTTTATATTAATTTTTGTGATATTATTTGACCATACAATGCAATATAATATAATACATGATACAATAGAAATGAGCTTATTCTTTATATCATCTTTCTATCTCTTGTTTATTAATTTCATAAAGTTTAAATATGAAGATTTCTTGATATAAGAATAGTTTGATGTGTACAATTTAAGCATATATATACAAACAGATTCTTACACTCGTTTGTTATAGTGTCCCAAACCCATCCTCAAAGGTTTTTATTTTTATTCAAAAGGTTGTACCATCTTTCACCGAAACTATATTAAAATAAATAACTACTTTTGTTTCATTTATCCATCCATATCTTGAAAAAGAAGTTAGAAAAGAAAAACACCAATTCATATTTTGATAAATTTTGATAATATTTTGATAAATTTCTGAATATCAAAATATTTTAATAATTTGAAATATTTTGATATTCAGAGAGCATGTTTAATAGACAAACATACAATGCTAAGAGTGTTAACATTAATATGAAAATTAACATTATTTTGCAACAATTGCATGCACAAAATCAATTATGCAGCTTAAAATGTTTACTTGAGAATTGATAGAATCCGAAAAAGTGATATTTTGATTTGAGAAAGGCGATTATTGTACTGTAAAAGCTACTTAGAAACGTTTCCGAAAAGGACGGGCAGCTAATAAAAATTAATATTTATAAATTCTTCTTTAAATTTCCAAAACAAATAGTTTTCTGGGATTTTTAATGGTAAAGGAACGGTTTTCGAAACCTTAGGTGAGTTAGAAGAGGTTACTGTATATTTTCGTTTTTGATTACTGTACATTTTTATATATTCAGAAACATATGACATTTTTTACAGTGTACCCATCATGGATATGGGTAATATAAAACATGAAAATAAAACATATGTAAACTAATAATGTTTTAATAGATATGTGTTAAAACACTATTGTTTGTTTATCGTATGTTACCGTAAAGTATGTTTTACTCGTTCAATTAGACACTCATAAGCTATTATATACTATAAATATTTCCTCAAATCACACATATGGAACCTTTCCTTTGATTAATCATAATTGAGATATATTTATTGGAGTACAAATATTCAGTCTGATTTGCTATTTTTATAACATAACGAGTGGAATCCCGTCGAATTCGACGAATGTAATGTTTAAAAGATCCGATCGATTTGGTTTTTAAAAAAGCAAAAGTAATTACATTATTGAATCAATGTGTAATAAATATATTTCCAAATTTAGTGTCAAGTTTGCCAGTTACAATTTTGCATGCAAATATTCACACATCTTCAGTTAAAATTGTAATCTGAGTGCCGGCGAAATCCAAAAATTTTATTTTATATGCACTCACGAAAAAACAGTTTTATTAAAAAAAAAAAAAAAAAAAAAAAAAAAAAAAAAAAAAAAAACTAATTTCATTTTTACTATGACATTATTTTCACTAACTGAAGTCATCTGAAAGTAAAATCTCAATCTCAGTGTCCATAATGAAAAGAAATATTAAAATGTAATATCGTTATGAGTAAAAATGCGATGTTTTAAATAGTGACGTCATTTTCTCTCCAAATGTTTTTTAAAAGTTAATGTTATTAATAATATGGAAAAGGCATCCGTAATAATATTGTAATTCCCATTTATCTGGTTGCTGAATGACATCATTTTCCTCATTTGAAATTTTTCTTATTTTGCTTTAGACAATTTTTATCATAAATTATTTTCTGTTATTTTATTTACATTATTAATATTATTTCTTAGTAAATATATATTTTTTTACCTCAATTAGTGCATAATTATATGCAATCGTTTTATTGTGGTTAAATTTTACGAAAACAATTAACATTTTTCTTTTAAATGCGAGGACATGTTCTTCACTGATGAAATAAAGCTTCTGACTGGTGAAAAGTAATAATGGAAAATAAATTTTTATTATCGAGAGAAAAGCTAAACTGATTTGCCACCATTTTGAAGAAATGTCACGAAAAAGCATTTAAAATTAAAAATAAAATATAAAAATGGAAATAAATTGAAAAATAGCTAAAATGGGCACAACTACAAATAAATAGCTTTCATTTGAAAAAAAAATAATTATCAAAATCGGTTGAGTAGAAAATTCAGGACTGATGACTAAAGAAACAGCCAGGTTTTTTAAATATATAGATGTTGCATTTGTTTTCATATGTTATTTTATCATTAGAAAAGTAGGCAAGTTATAGCGACTTCTTTTATAAAGCGTACTATGAAAAATATTTTGTTTCCGGAAAACTTTTTAGACTCTGCCCCACCCCTATTCCTTCTTTTTTTATTATTGTTACTTGGATTTGTGTAAAATTGGCAACAAAATTAGATGTAATATATATATATATATATATATATATATATATATAGTTTTACTGCAATTTTTACAGCAAAAACTGCTGACAACATTGCTGCCAGTAGTTTTTGCCGTAAATTTAGCAGATTTTTTTTTTTTTTTGTGAGTAAGATTTATATTGTGTTTTATTATGTGTTTTATTATTTTATTTTCATAGCTGCGTAATTCTATACAGTAGACTCCCTCAAATCCGCACAGCTTGGAATTAGAATTTTGCAGATTTCTGGTCATTCCAATAATTTTAATGTAATTTATAATACAATCGAACTTATATGAATACTTACAATGCAATAAATTATTAAAATAAGCAATATAATTTTTTTAAAAGATTAAAATGTTAAAAGCAAACGTCAAGTAAATAATCAATAATGTATGAATTCATATAAAATCAATAATAATTACATAATTAAATTATATATTCATTATAAAGATGAAATGCATTTTTTTCTAAATATTCAATGAAACTTGCCTCGTAAAGATGCATTACTAATTTGCATAAAAATTATAAAATAAAGACATTTTATTTCAGGTTTAGCCAGATTTAATAACAATAAAAAACTTTATTAATGCACATTTGGCAAAAAGATTGTGATAACATATGTATTAACAAAAATTAGATTAAAATATACATAGAACTGATATAAAAATGAAGTCAAATTTTGTTCCTACATCAAACTGAAAGCTTCATTGTTTATATGTGTAAATTGTGTGTCGATTTTAGAGAGTTGCAGATTTTGGGGTTGCGGATTTGAGGGAGTCTACTTTACTGTATTTTATTATTGCCACAATCTTGACCTTCAAAACTGGGTAAGACTGCATTTTATTATGTTGTGCAAGTTCAATTCCAAAGCGTCCACATTCGAAATCTAAAAGAAAGAAAAATAATCATCTAATAACTCTCAAGTTATATCATATATTTACTGTTATTTAAATTTGTAAATGTTACATACACACAATGACAAAATTACAAAAATATGCATGACAGTTTTATTAGAAATATTTCTAATCAATTATAAATAAAAATAAATAATATTTTTTTCAAGGATAAAAAAATTTCCTGTTAAGGGTGTATTTCGATTCAAACTGCTTATTTTCCGATTTATTTTTTAATTTATTTTTGCCCTCAAACGCATCCAACTGGCAAATTGTCTTATTCAGAAAGTACGCGAGGTGCCGTGAGGGGTGATTCTTTGATAAATGCAAGAAAATATTGCAAAAAAGCAATCCGAAACGGCATTTTGAACCGATTTTTCCGAAGGGTGAGATTTGGGGAAAGCGTCCTACTGAAGAAATAATGGTTTATAAATCACATTCCAAAGGATTGAGCGTAAAATGACATCACGAGGCATCTTCTACGTCTCTTCCAAAATCACCCCAGCAAGTTTCATGTTTCTACTTTTAAAAATGAGTCTGAAAATGCATAAGAAAATTTCGAGCTGTTGAAGGTGAAAAATCATTTCTTCGAGCATCATTTCATTTCTTTAAGCGTGTACAATTTTCGATTATACAAAAAGATAGACAAACAGACATTTTGTAAAAACATATTTTTCGGTTATCCTTGACCGCCCCCCCTCCCCCCCCCCAAAAAAAAGCGTATAAATCAGTCACAACCGGGAGTCTTTATTTATTTATTTATTTATTTTTTTTTAATTCCCAGTTTCCCGAACCTTTTAGCTTTTTTTTCTATTATAGAAAGAAGAAAGTAAAAATAACTTGAAATCTAAAGGTATTTCAATAAAAGACCCGGATGATAATGTAAAGTCTATGGGAGCGTTCTTTTCAAATATCTCGCTCAAATTTTAATATTTTTGAAAGATTTTTTTTTTCATAAGATCGCTGAGGACAGATAGTTTTAATGCTAGTTTTGAATTTTTTGATTTTGGTTATATATATATATATATATAAATACTTATATATATATATATATATATATATATATATGTAATATTCGGATAGTTTTAATTTCGAAACCGGTTCCGAAAGTTAAGGGTTTTTTTTATTTTTTTAATCTGAAACCAAAATTGAAAAATTAAAATCTAAACTTAAAAAAATATTTTCAATATATGCAAAAAAAAAAAAAAAAAAAAAAAAAAAAAAAAAAAAAAAAAAGTTAAAAAATATTAAATTTGAGCGCGATATTTTGAAAGGAACACCCCCGGATCTGTTTCAGTCACTAGTGTGAGGCCTTAAGTCATACTCTACTTAGAAGTGTGCGATAATTGATGCGTAACACTTGATTTTTCTCTTTAAATAGATTTAACAAAAAAAAAAAAAAAAAACTCAACATTTGATTCGAGCTTTTGAACTGTTGAACCACTCTTATGTCACTTTCATCTCGCCTTTTCTTTACCTTTTTTCCTTCCCTTTTGTGACTTTCGAAGCGTGACTGACCATGCTCCTGGGCTTGTTTTAAGGAGTCATTGGTCCGTTACGCAAGTCCCTCTGTTCAAAGAATGTAAGCCCCCCTAATGCCGAGGCGCCCCGTTGTGTTTGTATATCCAACAAACTCTTGAATTATTTGAAAAGGTAATATAAGAATTTTTTCTTAAATTTTTCGGGTTAAAGTTTATGTTAAAAAAAAAAATGATAACACAGAATGACACTTAAGGGTGTTCTTAAATCAAAAAGAGCAACTTTGTGACATAAGTTTTTATTTATTTTTGTTCGGAAATGCATGAAACTAGCAGGTATTGTTATTCGGAATCTATCGAATCGCACTCAATTTTCGGTTTTTTAAAACACACAATAGATATTTTAGAACAAGCCATCAACGTGGACGTTTTGAACTGCATTTTCCAACGGAAGCGGAAAAAAAACAGTCAACGAAAGGGAAAAAATCGCGTGATCACGTGACCAAAACAGTAACTTAGTTTCGACACTTTCAATGCCGAGTATATCTAACAAACTCTTGAGCCATTTAAAAAAGTAATACAGTCGAATCTCTATATAACGAAATCCATCGTTCCAGTAAAAAATTCGCTATATAGAGAAATTCGATGTATAGAGAATGATGTTAAAAATCGTATTTAATGTGTAAGTTTTGAAAAAAAATTACTTTTGATCTTTTTATTTAAGAATGTGAAATGTTTAAAAGTATATTGACATTTTATTTCTTAATTATTTAAACGGTTTCAAAAAAGAGAACAGACATTTATTTGAAAGCTTAATGAAAGTCAAATAAAGAAGACTTGCATTAATTTCAGAGGAAGAAATCTGTAATTTTTTGTCGTTTTGATTTTAAAATTGTTATGCTTTCAAAAAAAAAAAAAAAAAAAAAACAAAAAAAAAAACAAAAAAAAAAAAAAAAAAGCTCAAATTTTAGCAAGGAATGAAAAATTGTAGTTAACATTTTCCTCTATTTGAAGGCTTCTCTTATGTGCCTCTCATTGATTCCTCTCTTATACATGTAACAATCCAATTGACTCTGTTTTGAGAAGGATGTTGAAAGGTGGGAGGGAGATGGGATGAACTCATTGGATTTAAAGAACAAGGAGAGAAGTAAAAAAAAAAAAAAAAAAAATCAGCACTGAACTACAAATTAAAAATAAGTAATGGAAAATTGATTCCATATGATTTCGAAGCTTTTTTAAAACTGAATTATTTAAGACCAATTTATGAAATAAAATCGTTATATGGAGATAGATATTTCGCTATATAGAGACTGTTTTTAATGTAATCATGCGAAAAAGGGAACCGTTCCCACTAAAAATTCGTTATATAGAGAAATTCGATGTATGGAGTTTCGTTATAGAGAGACTCGACTGTATAAGAATTTTTTCTTAAATTTTTCTGGTTGAAATTTATGTTAATAAAATTGCTCTGAAATTCAACTTTGAGACATAAGTTTTGATTTACTTTTTTTCGGAAATACATGAAACGAAAAAATGTTGTTCTCAAAAACCATGGCATTTTTTTTTTTTTTTTTTTTTTTTTTTTTTTTTTTTTGTAAACTTGATAGATTTTTCAGAAAACAGGGACCAAGTGGACGAATTTCCACGCGAAATAATAATAATAATTTAAAGTCACTTCGTCACTTGATCAAAATATCTTAAGGGTGTATTTCGATTCAAACTGCTTATTTTCCGATTTATTTTTAAATCCATTTTTGCTCTCAAATGCACCAAACTTTCAAAATCCCTTATTTAGGAACTAAACAAGGTGCCATAAACGTAGAAAATGCTGCAAAAAATGCTTTCAAAGTTGCCAATTTGAAGAGAAATTTCCGGACCTGGAGATCTGGTGACGAAAAAATGATCGAACTGAAAAAACAATTGTTTATAAATCAAATTCTAATTAATTCAGCGAAAAATTACACCACACGGCATCGTATACATCACTTCAAAAATCATCCCAGCAAGTCTCATGTTTCTACTTTTAAAAATGAGTCTGGAATTGTATCGGAAAATTTTGAGCTGTTGAAAGTGAAAAACCTTTTTTTCGAATACACCCTTAAAACCCGATAACTAATTTATTCATGATAAAAGATCAAAATAACAATATTTCAATCAAATATAATTTTATTTTAATTTGACGCAATATGAAAAAAAAAAAAAAATCTACATACCTCTTCCCCATAGGTTTTTCCTTTCGAAAAACATTGTTGCAAAAATATAAACCTCAAATACTTTATATGGTTTACGGTTAGTTTCTTATAATTCCACCCCCGCCCCCCCCCTATATATACGCGAAGATCTTAAACCCACTTTCAGTGCAAAGTCATGCCCCGTGGGTCGTGTTTATCCACAAAACGCTTGAGTTTTTTTTTTATGGAAAATTCTCTCTGCAACTTTTTGCAGAGAAATTTTGTGCAGCAAAAGGATTGCTATACCCAATAAAATACAGGGAAAATAAAAATATGTACTAAAATAAATACAGATTACTAAATGGTACACTTATAAAAAGAATGTATTTAAAATACACTTAAAAATTGGACCCGAAAAGGTTATATTTTTAAAAATTTGTTTGTAAACAAAACTTCCTTGTAAAAGATTTTTTATTTGCTCCACAATAGTTCACCCATACTCGAAAAGAAACAAACAAAATCCCTCCTTAAGGGTGTATTCGAAAAAACACTTTTTCATCTTCAACAGCTCGAAATTTTCCGATACAATTTCAGACACATTTTTAAAAGTAGAGACATGAAACTGGCTGAGGGGATTTTTTAAGAGACCTATAAGATGCCTTGTGATGTCATTTTATGCTCAATTCTTTAGAATTTGACTTACAAACAATTATCGTCTCAGTATGACCCTTTTTTTCATCCACAAATCTCCCGTTTTGGAAAAATCGGTTTAAAATGTCGTTTTTGATTGCTTTTTTTGCGATATTTTCTGCATTTATCAAAGAATTGACAGTTACGGCACCTTGTGTACTTTCTAAATAAGACAATTTGCAAGTTTTATGCATTTGATAGCAAAAGTTAATTCAAAAATAAATCTCAAAATAAGGAATTTGAATCGAAATACACCCTTATTTCGACTCTGTCATCAAGAGCTGCTGTCACGTGACGGGTCATTTACGGCACATTCGTGACGTCCCGAAAATGACGTCTTTCGAACCACTTTTGTCATTACTTATGAATGAAGACGCCATATTGTTGAGGGGTCAATTAGGGCGGGTTGATGAATGGGGTGGTCATTATGTCCGGCTAACAAATTGTCCGGCCAGACCCACAGACCAGGAGGATGATGATGATGAATAAATGGGCGCACAAAAAAGTTATGAAAATGACGCTTATTTACGTCCATTTGGGGAGTTAGGGTCAGTCACGATATTTGCTAATCAGGGCGGTAGTTTGGTCATGCGAAAGAGGAAAATAGCAAATAGATGCAATGGTAGAGTGTTTTGTTGCATACAAACTTTTTTTTCGCAAGTGAAACAAACATTTCTTTTGTAAACTGAACGAAATAATTTTTTGTATAACTAACTTAAAACTTTTTAGTATGAGTCACCAAGCAAATTTTAGTAATAGCTCCAAAATTATTTTTAGTAACCGTTACGGGCAGGAGCTTCCTTCGAGCTGCATCCAGTGGGCAAGAAGACAGACTTCTGAAGCGGGAGATTTTCGGCAAAGCCACAACAGATGGCAGCACCAAACATTGCTATCCGCTTCGACATGATTTTCATAATCCCTTTATTTAACGAGTACTTACACTGCATACATTCGTTGCGTATTTGGTGGTGTCCAGCATCGAACCCGGGACCTTTCAGCCGGGAGTTCGGTGCAGTGACCACTAGGCTATCACGGCCACACCAAGTGAGATTTAGTAATAGCTATTAAAACTATAAAACTATTAACTCTATTCGTTGCTAGCTTTTTTCTAGTAATTCTTACAGATTTTCTTGTAACCGAGTAAGATTACAAAATTTTTTTTAGTAATTACAAGGATCACTAAATTAGTGATCACTAAATTAGCGATCTTTTTTAGTAGATCGACCCTTTTTTTTACAGTGTAGTTGAGCTGAGAATGCGTAACCCTGATTAATTAATTATAGCATATTGTGCCAGATTTTATGAATGGAGTATGATAAATGACCGTTACAACTCGCAGCCCGAGCTTAATGATTTTAATGGATTCGAAAATTTTAATGAGATATGGATTTTTACATGGAATTATAATTTTAGCTTCATCAAAATTAAATTAAACTAGTCGTTGGGGGCCACCGTGATACTTACCCATCATGGATATGTATATGAAAATAAAACATGTGAAAACTATTTATACAATGCATTGCAATTCATAAACAAAATTTAAATATTGTTAATATACCTATAGTAATGCTATATTAAAGAACTGCTGATGTACCAATTTCGACAAACTATATAAAACGACAAACTACTCAAGTAGTACCGAACTGCGTAAAAGAAACATCCTTATAACTACAAAAATGATAATTCTATTAACTAACAATTAACTGCGTCGGATTAAGCGTCTCATTCCCAATTAAAATATACCTTTGAATTGAAATTTGAATGAAATACAGGGTCATGAAAAATCGAAGAATGTGGAAAACAAGATTACAAATATCTCGGCAACTAATAATCCGATCGACTTCGTTCTATATGCAAAATGTGTGTTATTTTATTGCCTTTGACGTCCATTCCTTAGAACAAAAAAATTCGAAAATTTTTATATACCTTTCATCAGAACGAAATTTTCGAGAGTCCGAAAAAAATAGTTCCGGATCATCGAGGTTACTGATATTAAATAGGCTTTGTCCCATTCTTACATACTAACTACATACAAAATTTCAAGTCTCTATCTCAATTTGTTCGGGAGATAGAGTGTTTACAGACAGACAGACTGACGGACGGCAAAAATTTTTTTCTAAAAATATGTTTTTCGGAATCTCCACTATCTAAAACGTGTAAATCCGTCAAAAAAATTTCGATTTTCAAAACGATTGCAAGACTTACCCTATACTACGTATGATGGGTAAGTAAAAATTATTAATTAATTAAATTAAATTTTATAAGTGTACCATTTAGTAATCTGTATAATAATCATATTTTTAGTATAATTTACGGTGCAATTGTCCAATTCATAATTATACAGGGAAACTTCAAGGGGATAAATAATAAACCTCTATTATTATTCAAAGAATTGTTTAAATATACAAAAGAAAGAGAAAGATTTGATATATAATTTTTTTTCTTTTTGTTTACACTTACAATATAAACTCATCTTTTTTTTTTTTTTTTTTTTTTTCTGTGAAAAATTAATATTTTTTAGGCACTACTTTGTACGAAAAAAAAAAAAAAGAAAAATAATAATAATACACAAATTTACTGTAAAAATTAACAGAATAGTTCCATTTTTATAAGAAAGCAGAAAAATTTCCGTAAAAAAAAAAAAAACAGTCAGAAATATACAGAGAATTTTCTGTAAAAATTTACGGAATAGTTTCATTTTTATAAGAAAGCAGAAAGATTTTCGTAAACAAAAAAAAAAAAAAAAAAAAAAAAAAAAAAAAAAAAAAAAATCGTAAATATACAGAGAACTTTCTATAAAAATTTACGGAAAAGTTTCCTTTTTACAAGAAAGGAGAAAAATTTCCGTAATAGATTGTGAAAAAATTAAGCCATATTGATTAAACCATCCATAAATGACGTTTTGAGGTTATAAGTCCGTATAAATGCAGTAAGTTTTTCGTAAATTTTTCCACTGAAAATATCGTCTCCTCTGAACGTAACGTCATTTTCAAAATTCACGATTTAAAATTAATGCAACATGCAATAGGTTGCTAATAAATATATTTTCAAACTTGTCGGATACAACTTTGCATGTGTACATTCGCAATCTGGGCTTGAGACTCTAACCTGGGTGCCATCAAGTAAAAATTTTTGAAAGTCATGCTTTTAGGGACATATTCGTAGAAATATATCAAATAACAAAATTGTAATTTAACAAATTACAACGACTATTTGGAAAATTATATTTTCAAAGACTCAATTTTTAGAAGACTTATCAATAAATTCTATAATTTAAATGGAATAATTGTTCGTTTACAAGGTTATTGTATGAAAGCATCTTTTTCAAAAGTTGGCGCCACTGAAAGCATCTGTGAGTTTGATGCGTTTGCTGACAAAAATGAATACAGAATGTATCTGAATTTGGAATTTAGAACAGCCTCTGTTCAAGGTCGATTGTATTTCATTTTCCCTCACCGGTGATGTGGGAGGTTTTAATGCCGCACAAGTCGCACATCGGCCGGCGATCGTGATGGTACCTTTTCCCGTAGGATTTCGCCACCTACACATTCGCACGTACGGCTCACATCGACCGCGAATTCGTTAGACTGTGACCGGACGTGAAGCCGATGGCAAACCGGTACGCGATAAGCACCTACGGGGCGGAAATATTTCCCTGATTTGCAATCAAGATAAGGGATTTGAATTTCACGCCAAATAAAAAGGCGTGAAATTCACGCCACAAATTTATTAATGGTACTCTATAATTTTGAAGCGACTGCTACTTCTAAACATGTTTTGTAGTTCTACTTTCATTTGAATTTCACGCCAAATAAAAAGACATTTATTAATGGTACTCTATAATTTTGCAGCGACAGCTACTTCTAAACATGTTTTGTAGTTCTACTTGTATTCGAATTTACGAAGTAATTTTGTCAATTATTTTACAATTAATTATATTTATTAAAGGCTATTTGAACTGATTGCTACTTATAAACTTGTTTTTTGACTCACATTACCTAAATTTATGAAATATTTTTATCAATTGCTTTACAATTAATTGCATTAATTAAAAATACTCTATACACAGATTCCATCAAAATTTACAAAATATTTGCGTCAATTATTTTACAAATAATTACATATATGAAAGGTACTTCATACACACCGATTCCTATCTGAAAACATGTTATGTAATTCAGCTTTCACCTAAATTTACGAAAAAAATCGTCAATTAATTTACAAATAATTAACTTAAAAAAAAGCTACTCTGTACTTTAACCGAGTACAGAGTTTACCGATTGCTACCCGTAAACGTGGTCTTTAATTCAATTTTCATCTAAATTTGCGAAATATTTTTGTGAATTATTTTGATTCATATATATAGTCAAAGTAATATAAAAGTAATTAGTATAGAATATAAAGTGTTCTATACGAAAAGTATATAGAATATAAGGTATATAGTCAATCACTTTTGATTAATTATATTTATTAAAAGGTACGGTATATATCGATTACTATGAAGACATGTTTTGCGATTCAGCTTTGATCTAAACTTTCGAAATTGTCAATTACTTTACACTTAATTACATTCAAAAAAGTCATTCTGTAATTTTGCATCGATTACATATTTCTAAACATGTTTTGTAATTCAAATTTCATTTGAATTTACGAAATATTTTGTCAATTACTTTACAATTAATTATATTTATCGAAGGTACTCTACATTTTTGCACTGATTGCTACTTATAAACGTATTTTGTGATTCAGCTGTCATCTAAATTAATTAAATACTTTTATCAATTACTTTACAATTAACTGAATTTATTAAAAATACTCCATACGCAGATTTCATCTAAATTTACAAAATATTTGCGTCAATTATTTTACAAATAATTACATATATCAAAAAGTACTCTACACACCAATTGCTACCTGGAAAACATGTTCTGTTATTCAATTTTCATCTAAATTTATGAAATAATTCGTCAATTACTGTTGATTAGTTGTATTTATTAGAAATACTGTATATACCGATTACTTATGAAAACATGTTTTGTGATTCAGATGTCATCTAAATTTTCGAAATTGCCAATTACTTATCGGTGCAAAAGTACAGGTATTCTGTACTTTTCCACCGATTGCATATCTGTAATTATGTTTTGAGATTCAGCTTTCATTTATATTTACGAAATATTTTTTTCAATTATTTTAAATTAATTACATTTATTAAAGGTGATTAACTAATTAAATATTACTATCTAAAATAACTTTAAATTTACGAAATAATTTTCCCAATTACTTTAAATAAATTAAATTTATTTAAGGCAATTAATTAATTACCAATTACTATGAAAACATGTTTTGTGATTCAACTGTCATCAAAATTTTCCAAATTGTCAATTACTTTACAGTTAATTAAATTTATTAATTGTATTCTTTACTTTTGCACCGATGGCTTACCTGTAAACAGCTTTTGTGATTCAACTTTCATCTAAATTTACGAAATAATTTTGTGAACTACTTTTAATTAATTACATTTGTAAAAGGTACTATATGCTTCGATTACTATTCATGTGTCCACTCTCAACGGTGGCCAATGGCTAATTTCTAAACCGTTAGTCATAGACATATAGTTACAATTGCAAAAATGCTTTAAGAAAGGTAAAGAATTGTTTTTCAAGCGATTTAGGTCGAAAATTTCTTTTATTAAAAAATTACGAAAATTAAATTTTTATACGGTCCCCCGGTCCTATAAGTGGTATTTAGTAAATTTTTACCACTACTCTAACAAGTAATGCAAAAAAATAGTCCCATTCCTCTGCGATTAAAACTAACCGAGTAATAGCAGTTTAAAGTTAAAGCATCTTTTTTCTGTAAATTAGGGGTCAGTCACAAATTGACTGGAAATAAAAATAAACACAAGATATAAATTTTAACTTTAAACATTGAGAGTAAAATAATTTTTACAATATTATTTTTAAATTTATGTTGATAATTACATATTAAAGTAAAATTTGTACTAAAAATATAAGTAAAAAAAAATATATATAACAGAAAGTTTGTTAATTTAAATTATGAAAAGCAACAGTCAGAATTCGTTACAAAATGACATATATTTAAAATTCTGTTAGATTGCTTAACCTAACAGACTTTGGTGTAATCCTATAAAAGAAATAAATGGTACGCACCTAAAATTGTATTAATATTATACTGTCATTGGATATAAATAAGTGTGCGAATTGAAAATCGATCGGATATTTGGAAGTGAGTTAAAATTTAAATAGAAATTTTGATCTAGGGAAATATATACACGAACGTTTTAAGCAAAATAAAATTTATCAAAATAACACTCTTTTTAAAAATAAAATCACGATTTTATTTTCTCACTTAAGAGAATTTTAAAACTCACGTCTTCAACTATTTTAACCAATCTAGAAGTTAATTAATGAAAATTAACACTACCGTAAAACTTATGCGGTGGTAGCACCTTCTTTTAAATTGCTTTCAAAATATTTCCTTATTTCATTTAAAACATTTTTGTAATTGGAACTACATAACTGTGACAAATGGTTTAGGAATTAGCTATTGGATAGCGTTGGAAATGGACGCCCTTTATAACAATTAAAGCATTTAGTATACGATCCCTGGAAACTTAGTCCATCTCATTCGTTTTTCGCTACAGAAAAGTGGTTTAAGTCATGAAATTTAAAGTTCCATAACTTGGTTAATTTTAATGTTAGATGAATGGGACCATTTTTGTATTGCATGATAAGGTGATTAAAAATTTTTACTAAATACCACTAATAGGACCGGGAGATTGTATAAAAAGTTAATTTTCCTAATATTTTAATAAAATTTCTTTTTGACCTAAATCGCTTGAAAAACAATTCTTTACCTTTTTACTTTCTTCTATCTTTACAAGAAGAAAGTATTGGATTCATGAAAATTTTCGACTTCCGGTTTTCGACGGATTTATACGTTTTAGAAGGTCCTGAACACGTTTTGACTATTTTTAGAAAATGTCTGTCTGTGAGTCTGTCCGTCTGTCTGTGAGTCTGTGTGTCTGTCTGTGAGTCTGTCTGTCTGTATGTGACAAAAAATTTGTGGGCGCTCTATCTCAAGAACTAATGCTCGAAATTTAATAAAATTTTATATTCAGTTAGACCTTGATATGAATTAGTGCCTATTGGTTTTTGGTGAAAATTGGCCTGCAGGTGGCGCTGCTATACTACGTTTTTCATGATTTTCAAGATTGCTATATCTCAAGAACTAATGCACAGAATTTCACCAAACTTCAGATTCTGTGACCCCTTGATGTACATAGACGCTGATTAAGTTTTGGTGTAAATTGGCCAGCAGGTGGCGCTGCTATGCCACGTTTTTCATGTTTTTCATGATAGCTATATCTCAAAAACTAATGCACAGAATTTCACCAAACTTCAGATTCCGCGATACCTTGAGATACATAGCCGCTGATAAGGTTTTGGTGTGAACTGCCCTATAGGTGGCGCTGCTATGCTACATTTTGCACGGTTTTTGCGATTGCTATATCTCAAGAAGTAATGCAGAGAACTTCATCAAATTTTAGATTCTGTTACACAAGAATATATAACATAATTAGACGCTGATTACATTTTGGTATTAACCTTGCAACAGGTGGTGCAGCTATGCTGCATTTTGCACGATTTTTCCGATAGCTATATCTCAACAACCAAAGCACAGAATTTCATAAAACTTCAGATTTTGTTACAAAATGATGTATAACATAATTACACGATGATTATGTTTTGTTATAAATCCTTCAACTGATCGTGCTGCTGTGCTATAATTTACACGTTTTTTTTAAAAAAAAAAAACTAGCTATATCTCACGAACTAATGCACAGAATTTCATCAAACTTCAGATTCTTTTACACCATAACATAATTAGACTTTTTTTTTTACATTTTGGCATAAATTGTCCAAGATATGGTGTTGCTGTGCTACGTTTTGCAAATTTTTTCTTATAATTATATCTCAAGAACTAATGGACGAAATTCCATCAAATTTCAGATTCTGTTAGGTCTTGATATCAATAGATGCTTATTAGGTTTTAGTACAAATTACCCAAGATGAGGCACAACTAAGCTCCTTTTCTCAGAATATTAATTAAATTTGGCTTTTCGGATACCAGAATCTCATTAGGCTAGGTCAAATGTTCGAGGAAATTCGATAGTGGGTAACTTTGGGGGTCACCACGTTTTTTTTTTTTTTATTAAAATGTACTTATGAGATAGAAGAAAGTTTCGGGATTGACACATCCAACTAGTTTAAAGCGTTTTTGCAGTTGGAACTATATGTCTATGACTAACCGTTTAGAAATTAGCCATTGGCCTCCGTTGAGAGTGGACACCCTGTACGATTCAGGTTTCATCTAAATTTTCGAAATTGTCAATTTACTTTACATTTAATTAAATTTAATAAAGGTATTCTGTACTTTTACACTAATTGCTTACCTGAAAACAAGTTTTGTGATTCAATTTCCATCTAAATTTATGAATAATTTTGAGATCAACTTTTAATAAATTTCATTTATAAAATTTAAGTGATGAATTTTTTGATGTTTTAATTTTGTGATGAATATAGTAACAAACGTTACTATATTCATCGATTACTATGAAAACATGTTATATGATTCAGCTGTCATCTAAATTTTCGAAATTGTCAATTACTTTACATTTTATTATATTTAAAAAAAGTAGTGGAAAACACCGTAAACATTGGGGATAATTGATAAGTAAACTAAAACATTTTGTAAAATCACCATAAAATGAAAAATAAAGTTGGACGCGTTTCGAGCTAGAACAATAATTTTTCCATGGCCAGAATTATTTCTAACCCTGCCACTTCTTTAAAAGAGGGTATTCTGTACTTTTGAACCGATTGCTTACCTGTAAACATGTTTTGTAATTCAACTTTCATCTAAATTTACGAAATAACTTTGTGAACTAATATTGATTAATTACATTAATAAAAGGTACTCTATACATCGATTACTATGAATTCATGTTTTATGATTCAGTTATCATCTAAATTTAGGAAATTGTCAGTTACGTTACATTTAATTAAATTTAATAACGGTATTCTATACTTTTGCGCCGATTGCTTAACCTGTAAACAAGTTTTGTGATTCAATCTCCATCTAAATTTACGAAATAATTTTGTCAGTTACTTTTAATTAAATACATTTATAAAAGGTACTCTATTACGTTGATTACTGTGAAAACATATTTTGTGATTCAGCTGTCATCTAAATAATGGAAATTGTCAATTACTTTACATTTAATTAAATTTAATAAAAGCATTCTGTACTTTTGCACCGATTGCTTACCTGTAAACAAGTTTTGTGATTCAATTTCCATGTAAGTTTACGAAATAATTTTGTCAGTTACTTTTAATTAAAAACATTTATAAAAGGTACTCTATTACATTGATTACTATGAAAAATGTTTTGTGATTCAGCTGTGATCTAAATTATCGAAACTGTCAATTACTTTACATTTAATTAAATTTAATAAAAGTATTCTGTACTTTTGCACCGATTGCTTACCTGTAAAAAAGTTTCGTGATTCAATCTCCATCTAAATTTACGAAATAATTTTGTGAATTACTTTTAATTAATTACATTTATAAAAGGTACTGTATACATTGATTACTGTGAAACAAATGTTTTGTGATTCAGCTGTCATTTAAATTATCGAAATTGTCAATTACTTTACATTTAATTAAATTTAATAAAGGTATTCTGTACTTTTGCACCGATTGCTTACCTGTAGACAAGTTTTAAGATTTAACTTTCATCTAAATTTACGAAATAATTTTTGAAATACATTTAATTAATTACATTTATAAAAATGTGTGATTCAGCTTTTCTCTAAATTTTTGAAACTGTAGATTACTTAACACTTAATTGAATTTAATAAAGGTATTCTGTACTTTTGCTCCGATTGCATATCTGTAATTATGTTTTGAGATTTAGCTTTCATTTATATTTACGAAATAATTTTCTCAATTATTTTAAATTCATTACATTTACTAAAGGTGATTAACTAATTGCCTATTACTATCGAAAATACCTTTAAATTTACGAAAAAAATTTCCCAATTATTTTAAATAAATTAAATTTATTAGAGACAATTAATTAATAACAGTTACTATGAAAACATGTTATATGATTCAGCTGTCATCTAGATTTTCGAAATTGTTAATTACTCTACATTTAATTACATTTAATAAAGCTATTCTGTACTTTTGCACCGATTGCTTACCAGTAAACAAGTTTTGCGATTCAACTTTCATCTAAATTTACGAAATAACTTTGTGAACTACTTTTAATTAATTACATTTATAAAAGGTACTCTATACATCGATTACTATGGAAAAAAGTTTTGTGATTCAGCTGTCATCTAGATTTTCGAAATTGTCCATTACTTTACATTTAATTAAATTTAATAAAAGTAGTATGTACTTTTGTACCGATTGCTTACCTGTAAACAAGTTTAGTGATTCAATTTCTATCTAAATTTACGAAACAAGTTTGTGAACTACTTTTAATTATTTACATTTATAAAAGGTACTCTATACATCGAATTGACATGAAAACATGTTTTGTGCTTCAGCTGTCATGCAAATTTTCGAAATTGTCAATTACTTTACATGTAATTAAATTTAATAAGGGTATTCTGTACTTTTGCACCGATTGCTAACCTGTAAACAAGTTTTGTGATTCAGTTTTCATCTAAATTTACGACATAATTTTGTGAACTACTTTTAATTAATTACATTTAAAAAAGGTACTATATGTATGGATTACTATGAAAACATGTTTGTGATTCAGCTTTCATCTAAATTTTTAAAATTGTCAAATACTTTACATTTAATTAAATTGAATAAAGGTATTCTGTATTTTTGCACCGATTGCTTACATGTAAACAAGTTTTGTGATTCAGCTTTCATCTAAATTTACGAAATACTTTTGTAAATTACTTTTAATTAATTACATTTATGAAAGGTACTCTATACATGGATTACAATAAAAACATGTTTGTGATTCAGCTTTCATCTAAATTTTCGAAATTGTCAATTACTTTGCACTTAATTCAATTTAATAAAGGTATTTTGAACTTTTGCACAGATTGCGTACCTGTAAACATCTTTTGCGATTCAGCTTCCGTTTAAATTTACGAAATAATTTTGTGAATTACTTTTCATTAATTACATTTATAAAAGGTACTCTATACATTGATTACTATGAAAACATGTTTTATGATTCAGCTGTCATCTAAATTTACGAAATTGTGAATTATTTTACATTTAATTAAATTTAATAAAAGTATTCTGTACTTTTGCACTGATTGCTTACCTGTAAACAAGTTTTGTGATTCAATTTTCATCTAAATTTAAGAAATAATTTTGTGAATTACTTTTAATTAATTACATTTATAAAAGGTACTGCATACATAGATTACTATGAAAATATATTATATGATTCAGCTGTCATCTAAATCTTCAAAATTGTCAATTACTTTGCATTTAATTAAATTTATTAAAAGTATTCTGTACTTTTGCACCGATTGCTTACCTGTAAAAAAGTTTCGTGATTCAATCTCCATCTAAATTTACGAAATAATTTTGTGAATTACTTTTAATTAATTACATTTATAAAAGGTACTGTATACATTGATTACTGTGAAACAAATGTTTTGTGATTCAGCTGTCATTTAAATTATCGAAATTGTCAATTACTTTACATTTAATTAAATTTAGTAAAGGTATTCTGTACTTTTGCACCGATTACTTACCTGTAAACAAGTTTAGTGATTCAAGTTTCATCTACATTTACGAAATAATTTTGAGAACTATTTTTAATTAATTACACTTATTAAAGATACTGTATACATTGATTACTATGAACACATGTTTTGTGATTCAGCTTTCATCTAAATTTTTGAAATCGCAAATTATTTTACATTAAATTTAATTTAATAAAGGTACTCTGTATTTTTGCACCGATTGCTTGCCTGTAGACAAATTTTGAGATTTAACTTTCATCTAAATTTACGAAATAATTTTTGAACTACATTTAATTAATTACATTTATAAAAATGTGTGATTCAGCTTTTCTCTAAATTTTTGAAACTGTAGATTACTTAACACTTAATTGAATTTAATAAAGGTATTCTGTACTTTTGCTCCGATTGCATATCTGTAATTATGTTTTGAGATTTAGCTTTCATTTATATTTACGAAATAATTTTCTCAATTATTTTAAATTCATTACATTTACTAAAGGTGATTAACTAATTGCCTATTACTATCGAAATTACCTTTAAATTTACGAAAAAAATTTCCCAATTATTTTAAATAAATTAAATTTATTAGAGACAATTAATTAATAACAGTTACTATGAAAACATGTTATATGATTCAGCTGTCATCTAGATTTTCGAAATTGTTAATTACTCTACATTTAATTACATTTAATAAAGCTATTCTGTACTTTTGCACCGATTGCTTACCTGTAAACAAGTTTTGCGATTCAACTTTCATCTAAATTTACGAAATAACTTTGTGAACTACTTTTAATTAATTACATTTATAAAAGGTACTCTATACATCGATTACTATGGAAAAAAGTTTTGTGATTCAGCTGTCATCTAGATTTTCGAAATTGTCAATTACTTTACATTTAATTAAATTTAATAAAAGTAGTATGTACTTTTGTACCGATTGCTTACCTGTAAACAATTTTAGTGATTCAATTTCTATCTAAATATACGAGACAAGTTTGTGAACTACTTTTAATTATTTACATTTATAAAAGGTACTCTATACATCGAATTGACATGAAAACATGTTTTGTGCTTCAGCTGTCATGCAAATTTTCGAAATTGTCAATTACTTTACATGTAATTAAATTTAATAAGGGTATTCTGTACTTTTGCACCGATTGCTAACCTGTAAACAAGTTTTGTGATTCAGTTTTCATCTAAATTTACAACATAATTTTGTGAACTACTTTTAATTAATTACATTTAAAAAAGGTACTATATACATGGATTACTATGAAAACATGTTTGTGATTCAGCTTTCATCTAAATTTTTAAAATTATCAAATACTTTACATTTAATTAAATTGAATAAAGGTATTCTGTATTTTTGCACCGATTGCTTACATGTAAACAAGTTTTGTGATTCAGCTTTCATCTAAATTTACGAAATACTTTTGTAAATTACTTTTAATTAATTACATTTATGAAAGGTACTCTATACATGGATTACTATAAAAACATGTTTGTGATTCAGCTTTCATCTAAATTTTCGAAACTGTCAATTACTTTGCGCTTAATTGAATTTAATAAAGGTATTTTGAACTTTTGCACAGATTGCGTACCTGTAAACATCTTTTGCGATTCAGCTTCCGTTTAAATTTACGAAATAATTTTGTGAATTACTTTTCATTAATTACATTTAAAAAAGGTACTCTATACATTGATTACTATGAAAGCATGTTTTATGATTCAGCTGTCATCTAAATTTACGAAATTGTGAATTACTTTACATTTAATTAAATTTAATAAAAGTATTCTGTACTTTTGCACTGATTGCTTACCTGTAAACAAGTTTTGTGATTCAATTTTCATCTAAATTTACGAAATAATTTTGTGAATTACTTTTAATTAATTACATTTATAAAAGGTACTGTATACATCGATTACTATGAAAACATGTTATATGATTCAGCTGTCATCTAAATCTTCAAAATTGTCAATTACTTTGCATTTAATTAAATTTATTAAAGGTATTTTGTACTTTTGCACCGATTGCTTACCTGTAAACAAGTTTTGTGATTCAATTTTCATCTAAATTTACGAAATAATTTTGTGAACTACTTTGTATTAATTGCATTTATAAAAGGTACTTACATGCATCGATTACTATGAAAGCATATTATGTGATTCAGCTGTTATCCAAATTTTTAAAATTTCAATTTCTTTATATTTAATTATCCTGTACTGTTGCATAGATTGCTATCAGAAAACGTGTTTATCATTCAGCTTTCATCTAAACGTTCAAAATAATTTTCTCAATTACTTTTAATTATTTATGCTTATTAAAGTAAGATATAAACATCGATTACTATGAAACCAGTGATTCAGCTGTCATCTAAATTTTCGAAACTGTCAGTTACTTTACACAGAATTAAATTTAATAAAGATGTCCTGCACTTTTGCGCCGACTGGATTTCTTTAAACATGTTTTTATGATTCAGCTTTTATCTAAATTTGCGATATAATTTTGTCAATTACTTTACAATTAGATTTATTTATCGTAGGTACTTTAAATTTTTGCACTGATTGCTACCTATAAACGTGTTTTGTGACTCACCTTTCATCTGAATTTATGAAATAATTTTATCAATTACTTTACAATTATTTGCATTTATTATAAGTACTCTATACACAGATTTCAACTAAATTTACCAAATATTTGCGTCAATTTACATATAATAAAGGTACTCTATACACCGATTTCTACCTGAAAACATGTTCTGTAATTCAGCTTTCATCTAAATTTACAAAACTTCAATTAACTTACACATAATCAAGTTTTAAAAAGCTATTCTGTACACCGACTGTTACTCGTAAACTTGTTTTGTGATTCAGCTTCCATCTAAATCTACAAAATAAGTTTATAAATTACTCATAATTAATTATATTCATGAAAGGTACTTACTTGACAGCTAAATTGATTACTATGAAAACTTGTTATGATTCATCTGTCATCTAAATTTTTTTATTTTTCAAACTTATACATCGATAACTATGAAAAAATGTTTTGTGATTCAGCTGTTATCTAAGTTTTCGAAATTGTCAATTACTTATCGGGGCAAAAGTACAGGTATTCCATACTTTTACACCGAGTTTTGTGATTCAGCTTTCTTCTGAATTTACGAAATAATTTTCTCAAATACTTTAAATTAATTACATTTATTAAAGATAATTAATTAATAACCTATTAATATCGAAAATAACTTTAAATTTACGAAATATTTTTCACAATTACTTATAATTAATTACTTTTGTAAAAGGTACTCTATAAATCGATTACTATAAAAAATATGTTTTATGATTCAGTTGTTATCTAAATTTTTGAAATTGTCAATTACTTTACCATTTAATTAAATTTAATAAAGGTTTTCTGTGCTTTAGCACCGATTGCCACCTGAAAACATGTTTTGAGATTCAGTTTCTATCTAAATCTGCAAAATTATTTTCTGAATTACTTTTAATTATTTATGTTTATTAAAGGTACTGTATACCTCGATTACTATGAAAACATATTTTGAGATCAGCTGTCATCTAAATTTTCGAAACTGTCAATTACTTTACACTTAATTCAAATTAAAAAAAAAATCAATCTGTAGTTCAATCTGTAGTTTCAATCTGTAGTTTTGCATGGATTACATACTTCTAAACATGTTGTGTAGTTTTACTTTCATTTGAATTTACGAAATAATTTTGTCAATTACTTTACAATTAATTAAATTTATCGAAGGTACTCTAAATTTTCGCACTGATTGCTACCTATAAACGTGTTTTGCGACTCACTTTTTACTTAAATTTATCCAATATTTTTATCAATTATTTTACAATTAATTGCATTTATTAAAAATACTCTATACACAAATAGCATTTAAATTTACGAAATATTTGCTTTAATTATTTTACAAACAATTACATATATTAAAGCTATACTCTACATAAAACATTACTACCTGAAAGCATGTTCTGTAATTCAGCTTTAATTTAAATTTACGAAACTGTTAATTAATTTACACATAATTAAAATTTTAAAAGCCTATACTCTGAACTTTAATACCGATTGCTACCGATAAACATGCTTTGTGATTCAGATTCCATCTAAGTCTACAAAATAATTTTGTCAATTACTCATAATTAATTACATTCAACATCGATTACAATGAAAACATGTTTTGTGTTTCACCTGTCATCAAAATTTTCGAAATTGACAATTCCTTATAGGTTTAAAAATATAGGTATTCTGTACTTTTGCACCGATTGCATACCTGTAAATATGTTTTGTGATTCAGCTTTCATTTATATTTACGAAATAATTTTCTCAGTTAATTTGAATTAATTATATTTATTAAAAGTAATTAATTACCTATTACCATCAAAAATAATTTTAAATTTACGAAATAATTTTTTTAATAACTTTCAATAAATTACATTCATTAAAGGTAATTAATTAATTACTGAATACTATGAAAACTGTTATACTATTCAGCGTTCATCTAAATATTGTCAATTAGTTTACATTTAATTAAGGTTTTTTAAAAGTAGTTAATTAATTACCGATTAGTATGAAAACTTGTTATATGATTTAGCTATCATCTAAATTTACGAAATAATTTTGTGAACTACTTTTAATTAATTACATTTATAAAAGATATATATCGATTACTATGAAACATGTTTTATTAGTCTGCTGTCATTTAAATTTTTGTAATTGTCAATTACTTTACATTTAATTAAATTTAAAAAAGGTATTTTGTACTTTTGCACCAACCTGTGAACAAGTTTAGTGATTCAATTTCCATCTAAATTTACGAAACAATTTTGTAAACTACTTTTAATTATGTACTTGTAAAAGGTACTCTATACATGGATTACTACAAAAACATGTTTGTGATTCAGCTTTCATCTAAATTTTCGAAATTGTCAATTACTTTGCACTTAATTCAATTTAATAAAGGTATTATGAATTTTTGCACAGATTGCTAACCTGGAAACAAGTTTAGTGATTCAATTTTCATCTAAATTTACGAAATAATTTTGTGAACTTCTTTTAATTAATTACATTTATAAAAGGAATTATATACATCGATTACTATGAAAGCATGTTATCATTCAGCTGTCATCTAAATTTTCGAAATTGTCAAATACTTTGCATTTAATTAAATTTATTAAAAGTAATTAATTAATATCCGATTAGTATAAAAACATGTTATATGATTGAGCTATTATCTAAATTTACGAAATAATTTTGTGAACTACTTTTATTAATAACCATTATAAAAGGCACTCTATACATATATTACTATGAAAACATGTTTTATGATTCAGTTGTCATCTAAATTTTCGAAACTATCAATTTAATTAAATTTAATAAAGATATTCTGTACTTTTGCACCGATTGCGTACCTGTAAACATGTTTTGTGATTCAGCTTCCGTTTAAATTTCCGAAATAATTTTGTGAATTACTTTTCATTAATTACATTTGTAAAAGTACTATATACATTGATTATTGTACAAACATGTTTTATGATTCAGCTGTCATCTAAATTTACGAAATTGTCAATTACTTTACAGTTAATTAAATTTAATAAAGGTATTCTGTACTTTTGCACCGATTGCTTATCTGTAAACAGCTTTTATGACTCAACTTTCATCTAAATATACGAAATAATTTTGTGAACTACTTTTGATTAATTACATTTATAAAAGGTAACCTATACATCGATTACTATGAAAACATGTTATATGATTCAGCTGTCATCTAAATTTTCGAAACTATCAATTACTTTACAATTAATTAAAATTTAATAAAGCTATTCTGTACTTTTGCACCGATTGCTTATATGTAAACAAGTTTTGTGATTCAATTTCCATCTAAATTTACCAAATAATTTTGTGAACTACTTTTAATTAATTACATTTATAAAAGGTACTATATCGATTACTATGAATATATGATTCAGCTTTTACCTAAATTACTAGAATTATCAATTTTTTTGCATTTAATTAAATTTAATAATGGTATCCTGTATTGTTGTACTGATTGCTTACCTGTAATCAAGTTTTGTGATTCAATTTATATCTAAATTTACTAAATAATTTTGTGAACTACTTTTAATTAATTACATTTATAAAAGGAATTCTATGCATCAATTAATATGAAACCATATTAAATGATTCAGCTGTCATCTAAATTTTAAAATTTTCAATTACTTTAAATTAATTACATTTATTAAAAGTAAGTAATTAATTACCGATTATTTTGAAAACATGTTATATGATTCAGTTGTCATCTAAAATTTTGAAATTGTCAATTACTTTACATTTAATTAAATTTAATTAAAATTTTCCGTACTTTTGCACCGACTGCTTTCTTGTAAACAAGTTTTGCGATTCGATTTTATCTAAATTTACGAATAATTTTGTAAACTACTTTTAATTAATTACATTTATAAAAGGTACTATATATACGTCGATTACTATGAAAACATGTTTAAAGATTCAGCTCACAACTTAGTTTTCGAAATTGTCAATTACTTTAAATTTAATTAAATTTATAAAAGTATTTTGTACTTTTGCACCGATTGCTTGCCTGTAAACATGTTTTGTGTGTCATGTTTCATCTAAAATTTACGAAATAATTTTGTCAACTACATTTAATTACATTTATAAAAGGTACTGTATACATCGATTACTATAAAAGCATGTTATATGATTCAGCTGTCATCTAAATTTTTGAAATTGTCAATTATTTTACATTTAATTAAATTTAATAAAGTTATTCTGTACTTTTGCTCTGAATGCTTACCTGTAAACAAGTTTTGAGATTCAATTTCCATCTAAATTTACGAAATAATTTTGTCAACTACTTTTAATTATTTACATTTATAAAAGGTACTATATACATAGATTATCATGAAAACATGTTATATAGCTGCCATCTAAATTTTCGAAATTGTCAATTACTTTACACTTAATTAAATTTATTAAAAGTAATTAATTTATTTCCGATTACTACAAAAGCATGTTTTTTGATTCAGCTGTCATCTAAATTTTCGAAACTGTCAATTACTTTCCATTTAATTGAATTTATTAAAAGTTATTACCGATTATTATGAAAACACGTTATATAAATAAGTCAGTTGTCATCTAAATTTACGAAATTCATACTTCTAAACTTGTCTTGTAGTTCTTCTTTCATTTGAATTTACGAAATAGTTTTGACAATTACTTTACAATTAATTATATTTATCGAGGTTACTCTAAATTGTTACACTGATTGCTACTTATAAACGTGTTTTGTGACTTACCTTTTACCTAAATTTATCAAATATTTTTATCAATTACTTTACAATTAATTGCATTTATTAAAAATACTCTATACACAAATTGCATCTAAATTTACGAAATATTTGCGTCATTTTTTTACAAACAATTACATATAAGTAGTATAGTAATGGGGGTTTCAGCTCACCGGGTGCAGGGTGCTGACCTCTAAGAGGGGGGTGAAGGTCATCGGGTGCTCGAGCTGTAAGAGGGGGGTGGGGTGAAAGTCATCGGGCTTCATGCAAGGTTAAGATGACGTCATCTTATAGGATGAGTGTGTTTTAGATAAGAATTTTTTTTTTTTAATTTTAAGCGGGAATTTTAGGGAGTTAGAATTTTTTTCGGCGTACTATAGTATGAGGGTGTTATTTTAATTTTAATGCGGGGACTTTAAAATTTTCGGTGCACTTTAGTTTTAGATAAGAAATTTTTTTTTTTAATTTTAAGCGGGAATTTTAGGGAGTTAGAATTTTTTAATCATACTATAGTACGATGATTTTTTTTTTAATTTTAATGCGGGGACTTTAAAATTTTCGGCGTGTTACAGTACGTGGGGTATGTTTTTCGATTAAATTTTGCTGTTGTTCATTTAAAAAGGTAATTAAAAAGTAATTAAAAATAAGGAATGAAGAGACTTTTTTTTTTTCACCGTGTTCTTTGATGAGGGGTTAAGCGGGTATTTCGGGACACAGAATGTTTTTTTTTTTTTCTGTACTATTATACGAGTGGTTTTTAATTTTAATGTGGCGACTTAAAAATTTTCAGTTTGGTATAATTTAAGAGTTTATTTTTTTGATTTTAAGCGGGAATTTTAGGGAGTTAGAATTTTTTTTCCGAACTATAGTACGATTATTTTTTTTTTTAATTTTAATGTGGAGACTTAAAAATTTTCAGTTTGGTGTCATTTAAGAGTTAATTTTTTGATTTTAAGCCGAAATTTTGGGTAGATTGATTTTTTTTTTTTTTTTCACCGTGTTTTAAATAAGGGGTTAAGCGGATATTTTGGGTGGCATAGAATATTTTTTTTTTCTGTACTATTGTACGAGTGGTTTTTAATTTTAATGTGGCAACTTAAAAATTTTCAGTTTGGTGTAATTTAAGAGTTTATTTTTTTGATTTTAAGCAGAAATTTTGGGGAGTTTGATTTTTTTTTTTTTTTTTTTTTCCACTGTACTCTTACATGATGAGTTAAGCGGATATTTTGGGGGAAATTATTATTTTAGACTAATCATATAAGAAGAATATTTTTTTTTTTTCAGGGGTTGCTATTTTAATAAAGAACTAATTAAGAAGGGTTCATTCATGGTGAATTAATGAATTATTTTTTTTTGGGACTAATTTTGTTAAGATTGAATTATTTTTTCATTTTTTTGGAGTTTTAAGCGGATATTAATGTTTAATAGGGGGACTTTAATTTTTTTGCAATGAAATTGACGCGCGCTCGTCAATCTAATCGTTCGGAGTTTGTAATTTTCTTCGAATCATGTGTGCATTTTGGTTTAGAATATCTTAGAAAGACTTCCACCACGTTTATATCTATCCAATATCATAAATAACACATGCTGGTAATGGGAATTTGGGAATAACAATTTTAAATATTTATTGAATGAAGGAACTTTAAAATTATTTCGAGTACTATTTTTAGTCAACTATGTTATACACTTGATATTTTAGAATAGTTAAAAAATAACTTTAAAATTTGAATGAAAAAATATGTTTCAAAATGGGATTTTACGTGCTAGCATTGAATCGCACTCGTCGCCCTAACGGTTTAGAATATGTGGTTTCCTTCGAACCTTGGTGAAAATTTAATTGAATTGATTATTATTATTATTTTGTATGTGTTGTATACATGTGTGCGTATGTATGTTTGTGTGTTGTATGCATGTATGTGTGTGAATATATGTTTGTGTGTTGTATGCATGTGCGTGTGTTGTATGTATGTACGTATGTATGTGTGTTGTATGCATGTATTTGTTGTATGTATGTGCGTGTAATTTTTTGTCGATAGGTGTGATCTTTAGCTGAAAGTGACCTAGGGTCAAAACTTTTACCCAGGAATCGCCACGGGGAGGCAGATCACTTGATTCCCGTATTACACACATTCACATACATTATTTCGAGCGATATTTTTAGTGAAACATAATATGCAAATGAATTTGTAAAATAATTAAAAAAATAACTTTAAAATTTAAATGAAAGAATGTTTTAAAATGTAATTTTACATACTAACATTTAATCACGCTCGTTGGTTTTTACTGTTTGGAGTCTGTCATTTTCCTTTAACCTTGGAAAACCTTGCGTCAATAAGGATATTTCAGAAAGACCCCCACTTTGGGTACTCTTTTAAACTAATATTTGTAATGAGATGTGTTCGCGCGCGTCGGCCTAACTGTTTGGAGTATCAACATAAAATCAACAAATTAATACAAAATATTTCACACAATAAAAAACGAAATATTAAAATCGCCAACTCAAAATGAAATCTCATGCAATTAGAATAAAAACATTAAAAAAAAATCGCCAAATTAAAAGATTATTCTTATCTCACAATAAATATTCTGAAAGACCTATTCAAAAATTCTAGATGAGATTAAAGTTTTTATTCAAAATTCAAATAAAACTTCTTAAGTTTTGACATGTCACTAAAAATTTAAAGCAAACATTTTTTCAAAGTATAATTATCAAAGATTAATTTTTCTAATAATTAACTCGTGTAAAGATAGTTCAAAGTGCAATGATTCACCATTTGCCTTTTAAATCTTAGAACATATTATCTGTGGTATAATCATCACGTTATCTAAAAAATATAAATAAATATTAGTAGTTTTAAAATAATTTTTATTCGAATGGGTAGTTTGATAAATTAATAACATTAGAATTTTTTGGATAAAAAAAAATAACGATTGAGAAACTAACCATTTCAAAATATTTTCTTGGCATAAATGAATTTAAAAGTATTAAAACCATTTTCAAAATATTTTTATATGAAAATTAAATATATATTTTTTTTTTTCTTAAGAGAAATATTTTACGTGGGTGAAAAAGTGAGAGTCAGTTAATTTATGAATCATTTTAAAATATTACCTCGCAATAACTTGCTTTGAAAGTATGTTCTTAAACATATTAATATTTAAAAGTTTAGTCATTTTATACATTTTATATACAAATTTTACTTACCAACATATGAATTCGCCTTCATTCCGCATTTTCTTGAAGAATAATTCCTGATAAACTCTTATCAACACTGCATGTTGGTTTGAATCACTAGCAAGTTAAGACAGGTATGATATGAGTAATCGTTGGGATTTCCGCAAAGAGGTGAAGTCATTCTTATCAAATCCTATTCTGAATGAGAAATATTTCAATTGCAATTAACTTCAGATTTTCTTATTTAATAATTATTTTTTTAATTTGCAAATTTTAATTAATGTTTTAGTGAAATTACCTTTAAGATTTTAATTTTTTTTTAATTGCTTATACTATTTCACACATGTACATTCCTATTTGTAAATAGAAAATCATAAAAAACATATTTGAATGATTTTATTATTATTATTGTTAGACATTATATTTGAAAATCATTTAAACCTTTAACTTTTATTATTATTATTATTATTTAGATATTAAGAAGTGACGAAGACCTGTTGAATTATTCTCATCTTAAAATTGATTAATATTCGAGGAAAAATTTATTCTGTTATCTTTTAATTTACCAAACATATATTTTAATATTCATTAACACACTTCTTATTTAATGAATAATATATTTGATGAATAATATAATTTAATAATATATATGAGATTTTAATCTTTTCTTAAAAAATTGGGTTATGTTATTTCAAACACGTACGTTCTTATTCGAAAATTCAAAACCATAAAAAACATCGTTGGATGATTTTTTTTTTTTTAATTAGACATTGTATTGGAAAAGCATTAAAACCTTTCATTTTTATCTCATTTAGACTTTAAAAAGTGACGATTTTGGAATTATTTTAATTAATTACCAAACTTCTCATTTTTTTTTAAACACCACACTAATCTTTGCCCCCATTACTTAATCACGTAAATATAATTTATATAGTTTATAATTATCAGTTTTATACTAACATTTGAGACCTGTACGTATGTGTTGTATTAATTCTTTTAGTTTAATTCATACAAATTTTAACTAAAGCATCCTGTGCTAGTTTTCATACATTTATTATCATATCACGTGATAGAATTTCTTGCGATGTTTTAGAAATAATAGATATTTAATTTTTTTTTTAATTAGTTAATAACATGAAAAAAAAAATTTAATTGCTTTTTAACATGAATCTTTTAAGAAAAACATATTTTATTCTGAAACATTAAATTTAAAAACTAACTCTTAAGAATATGACTTGATGCAATTTACTCATTTTAAACAAGTTAACTTTACTAATTATCGTTAAAATTATTCATTTACCAATGATTTAACTTTCACATTTTTAAACTTATTTATATAATGTACTAACATTTATTCATAATATGCATAATTTTATTAAAATTACTGAATAAAATAAAATTTATACTTTAAAAAAATTATAACACCATTTAAAAATATTAAACAACAACAACAACAAACTTATAATTAAGATATGAATAAATAAAAAATATTTGAATCACACAATAGTAAAAAGAAATACTTAATCATTCATAAAAATTCTTCCCTTTAACATTCGCATCTATGTTAGTAAAAATATAACACTAAAGTTTTCAAAAAGATTATGAACATTTACAAATAAACAAAGAAAATTGAGTATTAAATATCGAATAATGGATATGCACTTTTTACACTCACATCTTACAATGTAATTAGTAACCAAATGTAATGATTTTTAAGCATGTCTTCTTAATTTTTTTTTTTTTTTTTTTTTTCAATGAAAGACTATCACAGTTGAATATTTAGCTTTCTCTTCATAACTTTATCGAGAAATATATAATGTATACCACACGATTTCATTAAATGAATCACAATACAATTCAAACTTCTCATTTTCAATGTTTTATATATACTAGCGTTTATCAAATAGGTGTTATTCTGAACAATCATTACTTAGTATATTGATGAAAAGTTTGTGTTGAACGGTTTTTAACTCAAATGGTGTGAGAGAAGGATATATTAGGACAGAAGTTATTAAATATAGAGTCTTTAAAGTTTATACCCGTGCAAGAATTGGCATTTCAAGAAACAAAGTTGTGTTATATTTGAAAGCATTCTTTATATTCGAAACGCATACATGATCACGATCACATCACTGAAGAGTATAGAGAAGCTGTTTATGTTGTATATAATTTGAATTTTCATTGACACAATATTATAACCGAAGTTTTTCGACAGTTTGAAAAATTATGATGTACAACGTCTGCACACGTTAACACAGAATAAGATTAGCTTATACCCTTTCGATGATAAGCGTTATTTGCAGGTAAGATGTATTAACATAACAACATTTTCTTGGTAATTTTACTCGCAGGTTTCGAAACCACAAACATCTGATCATACTTCTCATTTTTAACACGCGACGCTAACCATTGGGCCATTAAAGCCCTTAATTTAGTAACTAAAAAGTAAGAAAGATCATCGAAAGTGATTACTTCACACATGCAAAAATAATTTTTATTGTGACTTATCAGTTAAAAATCACGAAGAAAAGAAAAAAAAAATCACGTATGTTTTGGATTACTTTGAGATTTTATGAGTCACTTCATCAGTTAAATAGACATAACTACTTCTTATGAATCACTACTTATGCTTAAATTTTCAAACACTTGCTTAAATGAAATATATTATATTTTAGTTTATCAGTGATAGTGTGATTACTTGTTAATAATTTTAGTATCATTAAAAAATTTCAAAAAATCAAACGTTAATAATTAATTAAAAAAAAAATACAAGTCAGTATTAAAGGTTTGAACAAATTATTAAAATAATTTTACAAAACTTTTCAAATTACTTTAAAATGTTTCACTAATATTTAGTAATCGACAAATTTTAATGTTCATAATCATTTATGTGACTTAGGTTTTCTGTTTTAACTGTTAAGTTATTAGATACCCCTTCAAGTACATCTCATTGACATGTTTTAATCAGCCAACCAACCATTCAACTGTGTTCACAATCAACTAGTATGTGAGTTAGGTTTTCAGTTTTAATTGTTAAGTTATTACATCTCCCCCTCCCTTTCATTTACATCTCATTGATAAGTTTTCATCAACCAACCACCCAACTTTTTTTCGTAATCAACTATTTATTTACCCTAACAAACAACTATTTATTTATCCTAGCAACCAAAAAGCTTTTATCGTCACATGAACAAAATGTTTTAAGCTGAAAGACTTGTCATTTTTAATCGAAAAAACAATGACTTGTGTAATAAATTTTTTCCTTACTTAAATGAAACCTTCGCATGTGTATGGTAAAACTTGGAAAATTTCATTTAATGCACAAATTTAAAGTTAACAGGCAAGGTCTTCACACATCTTTTAGTATTTTACTAACACTTTACCAAATATCTTTAGAAAACAACAGAATTTTAAATAATTATTTTAATAAAAATTCTCTTTTGTAAGTGACATTACTAAACTTACTTGAAAAATTAACTTGGCAAAGCAGGTTTTCACTGTTTCAACTTAGTAATATTCATAAGTTTTATATCAAAATCAACTTGTTTGGTTATGTCCCAGCATGGTTTTATAAATTGTATCGAAAAAGACCTTTAATATTAATGTTTAAAAATATGCAGTTAGTCTTTTAAAGATAAATATTTTCACTTCTTTTATTTAAAAACATTTTTAAATAAAATTATTACAGTTGCCAATTTTACTCAGTGTTATGAAATATGCATGCAAAACTTTTAATTATAACTTTCACATTTTAGTATTTCAAATTATTGTTTTCAAGGTGTACTAAAATTTGAAAAAATAAAAAAATATATTTAATTTTTCATGCATAATTAAATTAAAATAGTTTAATAATAAAGACACATTTAACATTCTGTACTCACCTAATCCATCACCATCGCCAAAGCACGTCCAACACACTCCAGGGTTTAGGAAGAAATGAAAAAAATTCAAAGTCCTTATCAGAAAATGTTATCAGATAATCTTATCTTAAGATATGTGACGTCACAGAACATGTGTCAACTGATCACGTGATGTATACCACGTGACTAGCGCTTTGTATTCTAGATTCGTTCTTATAAAAATTCATTTATGAAGTAATTTAATCATTCTTATTATTATTAACTAATTAAATTAATCTTACTAATTAATTTTATCAATCATTCTTATTATTATAATTAACTAATTAAATTAATCTTATTAATTAATTTTATTAATCATTCTTATTATTAATAACTAATTAAATTAATCTTATTAATTAATTTAATTAATTAATCTTATTAATTAGTTTAATTAATTAGTTAATTAATAATAATAAGAATGATTAATAAAATTAATTAATAAGATTAATTTAATTAGTTAATTATAATAATAAGAATGATTGATAAAATTAATTAGTAAGATTAATTTAATTAGTTAATAATAATAAGAATGATTAAATTACTTCATAAATGAATTTTTATAAGAACCAATCTAGAATACAAAGCGCTAGTCACGTGGTATACATCACGTGATCAGTTGACACATGTTCTGTGACGTCACATATCTTAAGATAAGATTATCTGATAACATTTTCTGATAAGGACTTTGAATTTTTTTCATTTCTTCCTAAACCCTGGAGTGTGTTGGACGTGCTTTGGCGATGGTGATGGATTAGGTGAGTACAGAATGTTAAATGTGTCTTTATTATTAAACTATTTTAATTTAATTATGCATGAAAAATTAAATATATTTTTTTATTTTTTCAAATTTTAGTACACCTTGAAAACAATAATTTGAAATACTAAAATGTGAAAGTTATAATTAAAAGTTTTGCATGCATATTTCATAACACTGAGTAAAATTGGCAACTGTAATAATTTTATTTAAAAATGTTTTTAAATAAAAGAAGTGAAAATATTTATCTTTAAAAGACTAACTGCATATTTTTAAACATTAATATTAAAGGTCTTTTTCGATACAATTTATAAAACCATGCTGGGACATAACCAAACAAGTTGATTTTGATATAAAACTTATGAATATTACTAAGTTGAAACAGTGAAAACCTGCTTTGCCAAGTTAATTTTTCAAGTAAGTTTAGTAATGTCACTTACAAAAGAGAATTTTTATTAAAATAATTATTTAAAATTCTGTTGTTTTCTAAAGATATTTGGTAAAGTGTTAGTAAAATACTAAAAGATGTGTGAAGACCTTGCCTGTTAACTTTAAATTTGTGCATTAAATGAAATTTTCCAAGTTTTACCATACACATGCGAAGGTTTCATTTAAGTAAGGAAAAAATTTATTACACAAGTCATTGTTTTTTCGATTAAAAATGACAAGTCTTTCAGCTTAAAACATTTTGTTCATGTGACGATAAAAGCTTTTTGGTTGCTAGGATAAATAAATAGTTGTTTGTTAGGGTAAATAAATAGTTGATTACGAAAAAAAGTTGGGTGGTTGGTTGATGAAAACTTATCAATGAGATGTAAATGAAAGGGAGGGGGAGATGTAATAACTTAACAATTAAAACTGAAAACCTAACTCACATACTAGTTGATTGTGAACACAGTTGAATGGTTGGTTGGCTGATTAAAACATGTCAATGAGATGTACTTGAAGGGGTATCTAATAACTTAACAGTTAAAACAGAAAACCTAAGTCACATAAATGATTATGAACATTAAAATTTGTCGATTACTAAATATTAGTGAAACATTTTAAAGTAATTTGAAAAGTTTTGTAAAATTATTTTAATAATTTGTTCAAACCTTTAATACTGACTTGTATTTTTTTTTTAATTAATTATTAACGTTTGATTTTTTGAAATTTTTTAATGATACTAAAATTATTAACAAGTAATCACACTATCACTGATAAACTAAAATATAATATATTTCATTTAAGCAAGTGTTTGAAAATTTAAGCATAAGTAGTGATTCATAAGAAGTAGTTATGTCTATTTAACTGATGAAGTGACTCATAAAATCTCAAAGTAATCCAAAACATACGTGATTTTTTTTTTCTTTTCTTCGTGATTTTTAACTGATAAGTCACAATAAAAATTATTTTTGCATGTGTGAAGTAATCACTTTCGATGATCTTTCTTACTTTTTAGTTACTAAATTAAGGGCTTTAATGGCCCAATGGTTAGCGTCGCGTGTTAAAAATGAGAAGTATGATCAGATGTTTGTGGTTTCGAAACCTGCGAGTAAAATTACCAAGAAAATGTTGTTATGTTAATACATCTTACCTGCAAATAACGCTTATCATCGAAAGGGTATAAGCTAATCTTATTCTGTGTTAACGTGTGCAGACGTTGTACATCATAATTTTTCAAACTGTCGAAAAACTTCGGTTATAATATTGTGTCAATGAAAATTCAAATTATATACAACATAAACAGCTTCTCTATACTCTTCAGTGATGTGATCGTGATCATGTGTGCGTTTCGAATATAAAGAATGCTTTCAAATATAACACAACTTTGTTTCTTGAAATGCCAATTCTTGCACGGGTATAAACTTTAAAGACTCTATATTTAATAACTTCTGTCCTAATATATCCTTCTCTCACACCATTTGAGTTAAAAACCGTTCAACACAAACTTTTCATCAATATACTAAGTAATGATTGTTCAGAATAACACCTATTTGATAAACGCTAGTATATATAAAACATTGAAAATGAGAAGTTTGAATTGTATTGTGATTCATTTAATGAAATCGTGTGGTATACATTATATATTTCTCGATAAAGTTATGAAGAGAAAGCTAAATATTCAACTGTGATAGTCTTTCATTGAAAAAAAAAAAAAAAAAAAAAAAAATTAAGAAGACATGCTTAAAAATCATTACATTTGGTTACTAATTACATTGTAAGATGTGAGTGTAAAAAGTGCATATCCATTATTCGATATTTAATACTCAATTTTCTTTGTTTATTTGTAAATGTTTATAATCTTTTTGAAAACTTTAGTGTTATATTTTTACTAACATAGATGCGAATGTTAAAGGGAAGAATTTTTATGAATGATTAAGTATTTCTTTTTACTATTGTGTGATTCAAATATTTTTTATTTATTCATATCTTAATTATAAGTTTGTTGTTGTTGTTGTTTAATATTTTTAAATGGTGTTATAATTTTTTTAAAGTATAAATTTTATTTTATTCAGTAATTTTAATAAAATTATGCATATTATGAATAAATGTTAGTACATTATATAAATAAGTTTAAAAATGTGAAAGTTAAATCATTGGTAAATGAATAATTTTAACGATAATTAGTAAAGTTAACTTGTTTAAAATGAGTAAATTGCATCAAGTCATATTCTTAAGAGTTAGTTTTTAAATTTAATGTTTCAGAATAAAATATGTTTTTCTTAAAAGATTCATGTTAAAAAGCAATTAAATTTTTTTTTTCATGTTATTAACTAATTAAAAAAAAAATTAAATATCTATTATTTCTAAAACATCGCAAGAAATTCTATCACGTGATATGATAATAAATGTATGAAAACTAGCACAGGATGCTTTAGTTAAAATTTGTATGAATTAAACTAAAAGAATTAATACAACACATACGTACAGGTCTCAAATGTTAGTATAAAACTGATAATTATAAACTATATAAATTATATTTACGTGATTAAGTAATGGGGGCAAAGATTAGTGTGGTGTTTAAAAAAAAATGAGAAGTTTGGTAATTAATTAAAATAATTCCAAAATCGTCACTTTTTAAAGTCTAAATGAGATAAAAATGAAAGGTTTTAATGCTTTTCCAATACAATGTCTAATTAAAAAAAAAAAATCATCCAACGATGTTTTTTATGGTTTTGAATTTTCGAATAAGAACGTACGTGTTTGAAATAACATAACCCAATTTTTTAAGAAAAGATTAAAATCTCATATATATTATTAAATTATATTATTCATCAAATATATTATTCATTAAATAAGAAGTGTGTTAATGAATATTAAAATATATGTTTGGTAAATTAAAAGATAACAGAATAAATTTTTCCTCGAATATTAATCAATTTTAAGATGAGAATAATTCAACAGGTCTTCGTCACTTCTTAATATCTAAATAATAATAATAATAATAAAAGCTAAAGGTTTAAATGATTTTCAAATATAATGTCTAACAATAATAATAATAAAATCATTCAAATATGTTTTTTATGATTTTCTATTTACAAATAGGAATGTACATGTGTGAAATAGTATAAGCAATTAAAAAAAAATTAAAATCTTAAAGGTAATTTCACTAAAACATTAATTAAAATTTGCAAATTAAAAAAATAATTATTAAATAAGAAAATCTGAAGTTAATTGCAATTGAAATATTTCTCATTCAGAATAGGATTTGATAAGAATGACTTCACCTCTTTGCGGAAATCCCAACGATTACTCATATCATACCTGTCTTAACTTGCTAGTGATTCAAACCAACATGCAGTGTTGATAAGAGTTTATCAGGAATTATTCTTCAAGAAAATGCGGAATGAAGGCGAATTCATATGTTGGTAAGTAAAATTTGTATATAAAATGTATAAAATGACTAAACTTTTAAATATTAATATGTTTAAGAACATACTTTCAAAGCAAGTTATTGCGAGGTAATATTTTAAAATGATTCATAAATTAACTGACTCTCACTTTTTCACCCACGTAAAATATTTCTCTTAAGAAAAAAAAAATATATATATTTAATTTTCATATAAAAATATTTTGAAAATGGTTTTAATACTTTTAAATTCATTTATGCCAAGAAAATATTTTGAAATGGTTAGTTTCTCAATCGTTATTTTTTTTTATCCAAAAAATTCTAATGTTATTAATTTATCAAACTACCCATTCGAATAAAAATTATTTTAAAACTACTAATATTTATTTATATTTTTTAGATAACGTGATGATTATACCACAGATAATATGTTCTAAGATTTAAAAGGCAAATGGTGAATCATTGCACTTTGAACTATCTTTACACGAGTTAATTATTAGAAAAATTAATCTTTGATAATTATACTTTGAAAAAATGTTTGCTTTAAATTTTTAGTGACATGTCAAAACTTAAGAAGTTTTATTTGAATTTTGAATAAAAACTTTAATCTCATCTAGAATTTTTGAATAGGTCTTTCAGAATATTTATTGTGAGATAAGAATAATCTTTTAATTTGGCGATTTTTTTTTAATGTTTTTATTCTAATTGCATGAGATTTCATTTTGAGTTGGCGATTTTAATATTTCGTTTTTTATTGTGTGAAATATTTTGTATTAATTTGTTGATTTTATGTTGATACTCCAAACAGTTAGGCCGACGCGCGCGAACACATCTCATTACAAATATTAGTTTAAAAGAGTACCCAAAGTGGGGGTCTTTCTGAAATATCCTTATTGACGCAAGGTTTTCCAAGGTTAAAGGAAAATGACAGACTCCAAACAGTAAAAACCAACGAGCGTGATTAAATGTTAGTATGTAAAATTACATTTTAAAACATTCTTTCATTTAAATTTTAAAGTTATTTTTTTAATTATTTTACAAATTCATTTGCATATTATGTTTCACTAAAAATATCGCTCGAAATAATGTATGTGAATGTGTGTAATACGGGAATCAAGTGATCTGCCTCCCCGTGGCGATTCCTGGGTAAAAGTTTTGACCCTAGGTCACTTTCAGCTAAAGATCACACCTATCGACAAAAAATTACACGCACATACATACAACAAATACATGCATACAACACACATACATACGTACATACATACAACACACGCACATGCATACAACACACAAACATATATTCACACACATACATGCATACAACACACAAACATACATACGCACACATGTATACAACACATACAAAATAATAATAATAATCAATTCAATTAAATTTTCACCAAGGTTCGAAGGAAACCACATATTCTAAACCGTTAGGGCGACGAGTGCGATTCAATGCTAGCACGTAAAATCCCATTTTGAAACATATTTTTTCATTCAAATTTTAAAGTTATTTTTTAACTATTCTAAAATATCAAGTGTATAACATAGTTGACTAAAAATAGTACTCGAAATAATTTTAAAGTTCCTTCATTCAATAAATATTTAAAATTGTTATTCCCAAATTCCCATTACCAGCATGTGTTATTTATGATATTGGATAGATATAAACGTGGTGGAAGTCTTTCTAAGATATTCTAAACCAAAATGCACACATGATTCGAAGAAAATTACAAACTCCGAACGATTAGATTGACGAGCGCGCGTCAATTTCATTGCAAAAAAATTAAAGTCCCCCTATTAAACATTAATATCCGCTTAAAACTCCAAAAAAATGAAAAAATAATTCAATCTTAACAAAATTAGTCCCAAAAAAAAATAATTCATTAATTCACCATGAATGAACCCTTCTTAATTAGTTCTTTATTAAAATAGCAACCCCTGAAAAAAAAAAAAATATTCTTCTTATATGATTAGTCTAAAATAATAATTTCCCCCAAAATATCCGCTTAACTCATCATGTAAGAGTACAGTGGAAAAAAAAAAAAAAAAAATCAAACTCCCCAAAATTTCTGCTTAAAATCAAAAAAATAAACTCTTAAATTACACCAAACTGAAAATTTTTAAGTTGCCACATTAAAATTAAAAACCACTCGTACAATAGTACAGAAAAAAAAAATATTCTATGCCACCCAAAATATCCGCTTAACCCCTTATTTAAAACACGGTGAAAAAAAAAAAAAAAATCAATCTACCCAAAATTTCGGCTTAAAATAAAAAAATTAACTCTTAAATGACACCAAACTGAAAATTTTTAAGTCTCCACATTAAAATTAAAAAAAAAATAATCGTACTATAGTTCGGAAAAAAAATTCTAACTCCCTAAAATTCCCGCTTAAAATCAAAAAAATAAACTCTTAAATTATACCAAACTGAAAATTTTTAAGTCGCCACATTAAAATTAAAAACCACTCGTATAATAGTACAGAAAAAAAAAAACATTCTGTGTCCCGAAATACCCGCTTAACCCCTCATCAAAGAACACGGTGAAAAAAAAAAAGTCTCTTCATTCCTTATTTTTAATTACTTTTTAATTACCTTTTTAAATGAACAACAGCAAAATTTAATCGAAAAACATACCCCACGTACTGTAACACGCCGAAAATTTTAAAGTCCCCGCATTAAAATTAAAAAAAAAAATCATCGTACTATAGTATGATTAAAAAATTCTAACTCCCTAAAATTCCCGCTTAAAATTAAAAAAAAAATTTCTTATCTAAAACTAAAGTGCACCGAAAATTTTAAAGTCCCCGCATTAAAATTAAAATAACACCCTCATACTATAGTACGCCGAAAAAAATTCTAGCTCCCTAAAATTCCCGCTTAAAATTTAAAAAAAAAAATTCTTATCTAAAACACACTCATCCTATAAGATGACGTCATCTTAACCTTGCATGAAGCCCGATGACTTTCACCCCACCCCCCTCTTACAGCTCGAGCACCCGATGACCTTCACCCCCCTCTTAGAGGTCAGCACCCTGCACCCGGTGAGCTGAAACCCCCATTACTATACTACTCATATATATTAAAGCTACTCTACATAAAAGATTACTACCTGAAAGCATGTTCTGTAATTCAGCTTTAATCTAAATTTACGAAACTGCAAATTAATCTACACATAATTTAATTTTAATAAAGCTACTCTGTTTTTTAACACCGATTGCTACGGGTAAAAATGTTTTGTGATTCAGCTTCTATCTAAATCAACAAAATAATTTGTCAATTACTCATAATTAATTATATTCATTAAATGTACTCTACAGCTCATATTCAAAATATTAGAATAATTACCTTTTTTTTAGAAATTGAAAATATCGTTTGGTAATTTAATGTCTTTTAATGAAAATATGCAAACGATATTTTTATTAAGAACTTATTGTTGATTAAACTTACTTGTTATCTTAAATTTAATACCATTTTTGAAAAGATTAATTGCAAAAAAAATTATTTTGAAAAGTCAAAATATTAGAATATTTATTCAAGTGGTTCAAAATATTAGAATATTTCACATTAATTCTCCTTTAATTATTACCAATTCTTAACTGGTGGCATCATTGATTAAATTCAGACTATTTTATTTAAAATCAGTATTCTTTTTTGCAGTTTGTTTCTTTTTCGTCTTAAAATGGGCCGTGTGAGTGATGTTCCTGAATCTACTAAACTTCGTATGGTTGATTTGTATCGGCACGGTAAAAATCAATGTTTTATAGCGAATTATTTACATTGTTCGCAATCGAGCGTTAGTAAAATACTAACACAATATTCAAAAATTGGAAAATTTCAAAATAATCGCCGAAATGGTGGCCGAAAACCAAAAACATCTGCTAGAGATGACAGGAAACTGAAGCGTATAGTTAAGAAAAACCGTTTTAAAAGTGTGCGATTCTTGCACCGAAAATGGAAAGAAGAAGGAGTTGAAGTTTCTACATCGACAACATTAAGACGTCTCCATAGATTTAAATTTGAATCTCGTGTACCGAAAACAAAACCTCTCATGACTGCAAGACAAAAGCGTATAAGATTGAATTGGTGTAAATCAAGACGTTTATGGAGCAATGAAGATTGGAAAAATATATTATTTAGTGATGAAAGTATGTTTTGTGTTTCATATGGTAATCAAGGTATTCGAGTTTGGAGAATGAAGCAAGAAGCATTTGATAAAGAATGCCTTAAACGTTCCGTAAAATTTGCTGCTAGTGTCATGGTTTGGGGTTGTATGAGTGCAGAAGGACCTGGAAAGTTATGCATCGTCTAAGAAAAGGTTAACTCTCTGATATATCGAGAAATTTTAGAATATTACATGATTCCATCATCAGAAGATTTATTTGAAGATGATTTCATCTTTCAACAAGATTTAGCGTCCCCGCATACCTCGGTGTCAACTAAGAATTTGTTCCGCCAACGCAACATTAAGGTACTTCCTTGGCCACCAAATTCACCAGATCTTAATCCCATCGAAAACTTATGGTGTATAATGAAGAAAAAACTTCAAGAAAATCCTCCTTCAAGTAAAACTGAGTTAGTGGCACGTATAAAATCTATTTGGGCTAACATTGATAGAAATGTTTGTAAACACCTTGTATATAGTATGCATGATCGATTGTACGCTGTTATGAAAGCTAAAGGGGATGCTACAAAATATTAACTACCATTTACTTAATATTCATAAGGTAATATTGTTGCGTAAAATAAAATATTCTAATATTTTGAACCAATCTAAATTTTATTCTAATATTCTGGTGTGTTTAAGGAAGCTGTATACCTAATTTATTGTGCTGTATTTTATATTTTATAAATGTTAAAATCTTATCTAAACATTCCAGATTTAATTTATAAGAAATTTAATTGCATTTACTTAGTATAAAAAATAAATAAATGACAAATAATTTTTTCTTATTACTTTTTCTCAATTATTCTAATATTTTGAATATGAGCTGTATACATTCCATTACTATGAAAACATGTTTTGTGTTTCATCTGTCATCTAAATTTTCGAAATTGACAATTCCTTATAGGCTTAAAAATACAGGTATTCTGTACTTTTGCACCGATTGCATACCTGGAAATATGTTTTGTGATTCAGATTTCATTTATATTTACGAAATAATTTTCTCAGTTAATTTGAATTAATTTCATTTATTAAAAGTAATTAATTACCTATTACTATCGAAAATAATTGCCGAAACGTCAGTCAAGGCTTGCTTTGGAGACACGAAATTTTTTGGATTCTGTCTGTCTGTCTGTTCCGCGATAACTGAAGTAAAAAGCATTCGATTGGCTTGAAATTAAGTGGTGGGTATGTTAGTGAGACACTGGGATTAAGCTGTATAGCTTTTTGTTAGATTTCATTCATTCGTTCGGAAGATATAGAATATTTTATTTCGCGCAATAATGCTTTGCTATGGCAAATCCAATGATTTTCATTTTTTCCCCTGAGAGAAAATGACACATTTGATTAATGGAATTCAATGATAAATTAATACTAAAATTTACCAGTTAAATTATTCGTATTATTTTGAAATTTTGTCAACGCATTTGTCAGATTTTTAAAATTATTATTGTAAATTTTGGAGATTTTTTATAAATGTGTTCCAATAATATAAACTAATTTGTTTTAGAGAGTTACTTATTTGAAATGTATTTATTTCATTTTCTTTATTTTCTTTTAATGGTCATTCATCTTAATCTTTATCCTTATAATGTTATAAATTTGAAAGCGTGTACGAAAATTTAAATGAAGTCAACATCAAAACTTATGAATTTTAATTAATGTCTTTGTATCTTTGCATATATTTATTGTTTTTCAAATGTCAGTCTCTTGTTCTGTATGTCTGTCTGTCCCGCTATAACTGCAGCAAAATGCAATCAAATTTTTATATTTTTTTTCGGAAACAAAGTTGTAAAACTCTAGATTACTGAGTTTACACTTACAAAAGTTCCTGATGCATCAGGTTTAGGTGTTTGTGGTTGGCAGGCATGTAGAAGTATGAGGATAATGAAAAATATTTACCCAAACTGTTACTTATTCTTATAAATCAAAATGTATAAAGAAATGCAAAATATACAATAATCATTAGCACAATTATTAGAAAGTGACAAATTTAAATTAAGTGAGGTCCGGCGGGACTCCGCTCCCCTGAAGAAATCTACTATGTTATAATAAAGAAAACAAAAATAATAGATCATGAAAATTTTAGAATATCCTAACATAACTAAATTTTTAATTTACCGCTTTTGATGGCTGAAAACTTCTAATTCTTATTTTATTCTTATAAATAATTACGCAATTTGAAAATTTTAAACTACAGTTTCCAGGAAGTTGAATATTACCCAGAGTGCGTTTACAAAAAATATGAACAAAGCTGACGTTGAGGCTCCTGATCTGCAGATTTACTAGTTTTAAATTCATCTCTCATCTAAATTTTTCATTTTTCAAACTTATACATCGATAACTATGAAAAAATGTTTTGAGATTCAGCTGTCATCTAAATTTTCGAAATTGTCAATTACTTATCGGTGCAAAAGTACAGGTATTCAGTACTTTTGCACCGATAGCTACTTGTAAACAAATTTCGTGATTCAGCTTTTATCTGAATTTACGATATAATTTTCTCAATTAATTTTAATTAATTACATTTATTATAGGTAATTAACTAGTTATCTATTACTATAAAAATAACTTTAAATTTACTACATAATTTTCTCAGTTACTTTAAATAAATTTAATTTATTAAAAGGTAATTAATTCATTTTCGATTACTACGAAAACAAGTTTTGTCATTCAGCTTTCCTCTAAATTTACGAAATTGTCTATTTCTTTACATTTAATTAAATTTAATAAAGGTATTCTTTATTTTTGCACCGATTGTTTACCTGTAAACAAGTTTTGTGATTCAATTTCCATCTAAATTTACGAAATAGTTTTGTGAACTACTTTTAATAATTAACATTTATAAAAGGTTCTTTATACATTGATTACTATGAAAACATGTTTTGTGATTCAATTGTAATCTAAATTTACGAAATTGTCAATTACTTTACATTTAATTAAATTTAATAAAGGAATTCTACATATTTGCACCGATTGCTTACCTGTAAACAAGTTTTGTGATTCAATTTCCATATAAATTTACGAAATAGTTTTGTGAACTACTTTAAATTAATCACATTCATAAAAGGTACTATATGATTAGTATGAAAACATGGTTTTTGATACAAGCTGTTATCTAAATTTCTGAAAATGTCAATTACTTTACATTTAATTAAATTTAATAAAGGAATTCTACATATTTGCACCGATCGCTTACCTGTAAACAAGTTTTGTGATAAAATTTCCATCTAAATTTACGAACTACTTTTAATTAATAACATTTATAAAAGGTTCTTTATATACATTGAGAACATGTTTTGTGATTCAGCTGTAATCTAAATTTACGAAATTGTCAATTACTTTACATTTAATTAAATTTAATAAAGGTATTTTACAACTTTGCACCGATTGCTTACCTGTAAACAAGTTTTGTGATTCAATTTCATCTAAATTTACGAAATAATTTTATGAATTACTTTTTATTAATCACATTTATAAAAGATACTTTATTCATCGATTATTATGAAAACATGTTTGATTCAGTTTTCACCTAAATTTATGAAATAATTTTGTGAACTACTTTTAATTAATTACATTTATAAAAGATACTATATACATAGATTGCTAACAAAACATGTTTTATAATTCATCTGTCATCTACATTTTCGATATTGTCAATTACTTTACTCTTAATTAAATTTAATAAAGGTATTCTTAAATTTTTGTCAGATTGTTACCTAGTAACAAGTTTTGTGATTCAGCTTCCATCTAAATTTTCGAAATATTCGCATCAATTTACATATATTAAAAGGTACTCTGCACATCGATTGCTACCTGAAAACATGTTCTGTAATTCAACTTCCATCTAAATTTACGAAACTGTCAGTTAATTTACATATAATTAAGTTGAAGAAAGCTACTCTGCACTTTAACACCGATTGCTACCTGGAAAGATGGTTGGTGGTTCATCTTCCATCCAAATCTAAAAAATAATTTTGTCTCTAATATGATTCAGCTTTATCTAAATTTTCGAAATTGTCAATTCTTTACATTAAATTAAACATAATAAAAGTATTCTGTGCTCTTGCACAGATTGCTAACCTGTAAACATATTTTGTGATCCAGCTTCTATCGCTGGTTTTTAACTTTTTCATTTTTTATTGCAGATATTTTCTTAGAATCACACTCGTTTTTGGAACCGGTTTCGAAAGTGCAAGAAACTTTATGTAATGTAAAAATGTGGAGATGCAAATGAGATAATGGAAAAGCATTTCTTTTAATATGCACAACTTGCAAGTGTCTTTGTCTGCAGGCACAGGAACCTTAAATTTCTAGTCCATGGCCTACGAAGCATTCGCCTTTCAGATTTCTGAGAGAATGATCAAGTCTTTTTTACACATCTAACTGGCATCAGTACTCTCAGGTTGGTCCAAAACTTACTTGGAAGTTTTTAGACTGTCCTTAAGGGCGTTCTTAAATCAAAAAGGGTAACTTTGTGACATAGGTTTTAATTTATTTTTGTTCCGAAATGCTTGAAACAAGCAGGTGTTGCTGTTCAAAAACTATCGAATCGCACTCATTTTCTAATTTTTTTTCTTTTTTTGCAAACGCAATAGATATTTCAGCACAAGCCGTCAAAGGTGGCATTTTGAATTGCATTTTCCGATGAAAGCAGAAAAACCAGTCGACGAAAGGGAGAAAAGTCGTGATCACGTGATGTTTCTAACTCAATAGGTAATGGATGGATCAAAAAATGAAAAACTAAATTCGATTCCAAATCGCTTCCATGGTCAGGCCTTCCAATTTGATATCTTCTCCGTTAAAAAAATGAATTTGTAAAGTAAATGTATCAAAACGTTTTGCGTTTGTTGAGTAGAGCATTTAAGAACAAAAACTCTTAACTCCTTAGGGAAGAGCGACGCGTATACGTGCCGCAAAAAGGCTTAAGGGTGTATTTCGATTCAAACTGCTTATTTTCCGATTTATTTTTGAACTCATTATTGCTCTCAAGCGCATCAAACTCGCAGATTCTCTTATTTAGAAAGCGCACAAGGTGCCATAAAGATCAATTCTTTGATAAGTGCACAAAATATTGCAAAAAAAAAAGCAATCAAAAACGGCAATTTGAACCGATTTTTTCGAAGTGCGAGATCTGGGAACGAAAAAAAGGGTCTTCCCGAGAAGTTAATTGCTTATAAATCAAATTCTAATGAATTGAGCGTAAAAAGACATCACACGGCACCTCATACATCCCTTCAAAAATCCCCTCAGCAAATTTCATGTTTCTACTTTTAAAAATGTGTTTGAAATTGTATCGGAAAATTTCGAGCTGCTGAAGGTGGAAAAGCGTTTTTTCGAATACACCCTTAAGAATCGTTGTTTATTCCCACCATATATTATACTATCCCACCATATATTATAATATCCCAGTAATATTATACTAAAACTTGCATTGTTTAATCGGAGCATTTTTTCGATTTAATATGGCACAAATTTTTGTTTTTAAAAACCGGTAACAAATTATTTAACATTTCGTAACAGGTTCCCGTTGCAAAGGGGTTAAAATCGAATCTGAAAATGTGTCAAAAATTTCGAGCTGTCGAGCGTGGAATTTTTTCCCTTTAAATACCGTCTTAGCGAAAACAAAGTAAAAGTGTCGCCTTAATCAATGCATAATGCGGGTATCATCTTTCTTCCAGACAGTGACTAATCGAAAGAAAGAAAGAAGAAAAAAGAAGAAATGAGAAAAGAACAAATAGCGGACGCCATTCTTCAAAAGGCGGGTGTATACAATGACACATAATTATATTCCGAAACCGGCGCCTGTCAAATCCAAACTCCATCACTTTCGGCATCGAACCGGTTCTTTTTTTTTTTTTTTTGTGCTGCGGCGGATACTGTATCGATACGCGCCACGGAGCCCGAAACACGAGTCGACTCGAAACAGAAGCCTGGCCAAACACCATTTCGGAATCGTCAAACGATTAAACCGGCGCGTTACGAAGAAAGAAGCCCGCTAGCGGCTGAGGGTTGGATTTCCGGCCACCTATCGGGTTACCGGGCTTCACTATGTGTGGTCCGACACGCCACGAAACGCTAGAAGAGCATTGTTTCCCCGCGCCGCGTAGAGGAAACTATTTGACGGATTGCGCAGAATATCTTTTAGTCGCCGGAGTTTCCGTTACACGTGGTCTGTCTGTCTGTCGTCGCCTTGGATACTTGATGTGATGAATAAAAAAGGGGAGTGGTCAATTATATGAAAGTGTCGGTTGTAGTTAAAGTGAATTTGATATTAGATATGCATGAATATTCATTTTCAACTAAACTTCACGCTTGGTTACCACAAATCAATCGATTCACGCATATATCAATGGGTTTATTTGTTTATTTATTTATTTATTTTTTTTTATTATTATTTTTTTTTTTTTTTTGCAAAAATGGTGACTCACGGTATTTGTAAATGCGAGTCAAATTTGACACGTAAAAAACTGACAATAGATTGTGTCATTTGTTATGCCAGAGTTCGTCCTATTTATGTTCTGTCGGGTTTTTAAGATTGTTTTCAAACTCGCTACTGTGTGACATATTTTGGTCATTTTTCCGACCATAAATGTGTCACAGTTGCCAGGTATTCTGAATCGAATACCGTGAAATTGAAACTTTTTTTTAACTTCTCTTTTACAAAAATGAAGAAATTTCAGAAAATGGTGTCAAAGTCGTCGTTTTTAAGCTGATTTTCTGGTTTTGGCAATAACGGAATATCGATAACACTGGATACGTCCATGGGCAGCCTTAAGGCCCAAACACACTTGACCACTTCTTGACGTTCGTTGTCGGCTCATTTGTTGTGGCGAAGCGGTGTTTTTGATCTTAAGGAGCTTCTTTAGTCGAATGAAAAGGCCCGTTTGCTCATGCTAATCCTATGGAAAAAATTTATAGAGATATCTTGGTTGCATTTCAATATTTTCAAATGATTTTTTTTTTCATAGGATAGTTGAGGTCGATCCGTATGCAGTCCGTTTTCAACTTTCTCAATTTTGGTTGCAGATATTTTTTTAAAAGATGCTTTCGTTTTCCAAACCGGTTCCGAAAATTAAAGCATCTTCGTAAAAAATATCTGTAAATAAAATCAATAAAATTAAGAACGGCTTCAAGCAAAAGAGATCATTTAAAAATATTGAAATGCAACCGAGATATCTCTATAAATTTCTTCCATAGGATTAGCATGAGCAAATGGTTCTTTTCATTTGACTGAAATAGTCCCTTTTGACGAGTTTTGCAGGAAAGGGACGGTTGTCCGGCAAAAGAGGAATCTTTCGTATAGGGCGGTCCTGCTTATCTCCCGATTCTTTGGTTAATTCCCCTCGTTTTTCTTATTATGAATAAACCGCAAATGGATCCTCTACAAAAGACTTCCCCACTTTTTCCAAGAATTCAGTTCAAGGGAAGATTATTGCAGTCTGGACGCAGCCTTATACGTAATTTATTATATTTTCCAGCACAGTTGAAAAGTGTTCAAAGATTCCGTTTGTCTGTCGTCTGTTTGTGCAGACGTTGTGCCCTAACTCGCGTAAATAATCTTGGATTTCCTTATAATTCATACATGTTACATAATTATTGTTTAATTATATAACATAATATAATTACAGTAAAACCTCTAAATAACGGACACTTCGGGAGCGCATAAACTGTCCGCTATTCAGAGGTGTCCGCTATTGGGAAAACCTTAGAGATTCAAAAATGCCTAAGAAATGCTTAAATGATTTATTAATTGGCGTTTATATGTTCTAAAACATCTATTATATGGTTAATCAGAAATTAAAACTATTATTTTAAGCAATGAAATTGAAATACAATTCAGCTGATTAAGAAATTTGTACTTATAGAAATTAATCATCAGAAAATAGCAAATATTTCAAGGAAAAATGTTTTCTTTCTCGGACGTGGGCAGAGTTGAATTCAGAAATTTTTCTCCGGGAGGGATTTCTGTGACACCAGAGTGACATTATACAGTTCCAAGGAGGGAATTATCATTAAAAGCATAAACTCTCAAATAATCCAGAGAAAATTATTATATATTCGAATCGTAAGAAACTAGAACTTAGAACATTACTCAAGATTTTGTTTTTATACTTTATTTCTTTGAATTAGCCAAGCCTCAAATTCTACGGTTTGCGGTCTATATACATCTACCCTTTTCCGAACAGTAAGAGAACTGATTCTTGAACTTTGTAACACCTTGACTCATCATATTTTGTATTACGCACTTTTCTCTGTCTCTTCTAATATGTGAAATATGCAGTCTGAGAGAGACGTTCTTTTTTCTCTCTCCCTTAAAATTGTTGAATCACGGAAAAAAGCGTCCCCGGAAAAAAGCGTCCCTTTTTACAAATCACATATTTATATAAGTCTGAAATAGTACACATGGTTAATCTTAGAGTATAAACACTAGAATGAGACGGTTTTATGAAATTTAAGTCTTTGCTCTATCGGGACTCAGATGGGCGGGGAGGTGGGGGGGGGGGGCTTTAAAAGTTATCTCAAAACCTGTCATTGCTTAAATGAAAAAAAAAAATGTAAGGTACGAAGAACTAGATAATAAACTTTAGGTACTTAAGTGATTTTTTTTAATTCAGTCTCCCTTGTTCTCCTGTGGAGTGGGGCGGGGGGAGGGGAGAGGGTATCTACAAACTTTGAAATATATCTCTTATATTTATTTTTTTAATATTATTTATAATTTGATTATTTTTATTATAAAATTACATATTAATATTTTATTATATTTTATATTACATTTATATATTTATATTTATATAATATATAACATAATATATAATAATAAATATATTAATATAATATAATAATAATACAGAATAAAAAATTTATAATAAATAAGTAATAAATTAATAATACATAAATATAAATTAAATATAAAATTAAAAATAAATGTAATTAAATATTAAAAATTATGCTTATTAACAAAAGTTTATTTAAAAATGATAATATTTTATTAACTCATAGTAAATCAATAAAAATAAATGTATTAATAAATAAAATTAAATATTAAAAATCTAGTTTCATCAACAAGAATTAATTTTAAAAATGATAATATTTTATTAACTTATAGGACATAATAAAAATAAGTGTATAAATATATAAAATTAAATATTAAAAAATCTACACATTAACAAGAATTTATTTAAAAAATGATATTTTATCACCCGCCATTACTGATACTATTGTCATATACCTCCAGCAATCTCGCTACGTATCCCCAAGGGTACGCGTATCAAAGGTTGGGAACCGCTGTCCTACGAGAATGATATAAATGAGACATTTGTTGCCACTTTAGTTTTTATCATTTATTTATCCACAAGTTCAATATTTATCAATTCCTTGTCACTTTTTTCTGATCACTTTTTGCGCTCTTGTTTTTCCAGTCACTTTTTTCCCTAAATTCTAAAAAACATTCCGAAAAAATGTTATCGTCTAAAGCAGTGATAGATTTGGAGTTTGTAGGCTCACCCCCCCCCCCCCCCCGCCCCCACAGAAGAACAAGGGTGGCTGAATGAAAAATATATATATGAGTTGATATTACTATGAGTGAATAAAATATTATCATTTTTAAATAAATTTTTGTTAATGAGTATAATATTTAATATTTAATAGTATTTATTTGTACATTTTTTTAATTTTTTTTTATTTAATTTTATATTTAATTTATAATTATGTATTATTTATTTATTATAAATTATTTATTAATTATTATTATTATTATTATTAATCTATTAATTATATTATTAATTATTTACAATTAATATATTATATTAATATATTAATAATTAATATGTATTATATAAGTATAAATATATAATATAAAATGTAATAAAATATTAATATATAATTTGATAATAATAATAAAAATAATAATCATATAATATATAAATTAATTAAGTATAATTTAAATTATAAATAATCAAATTATAAATAATATAAAAAAATAATGTAAGAGTTTGAGTAAATTCAGAGTTTGTAGACAATCGCTCTCTCTCCCCCCCCCCCCCCCCCAACCACCACCACAGAAGAACAAGGGAGACTGAATTAAAAAAAAATCATTTAAGTACCTAGTGTTTATTATCTTATTTTTCGTATCCTACAATTTTTTTTTTCATTGAGGCAATAACAGGTTTTGAGATAACTTTTAAAGCCCCCACCCCCCACCTTTGCCCATCTCAGTCCCGAGAGAGCAAGGATGCTCAAATTTCATAAAACCGTCTCAATCTAGTGTTTATATTCTAAGATTAACCATGTGTACTATTACCAGACTTATTTAAATATGTGATTTGTAAAAAGGGACGCTTTTTTCCGGTGCGCTTTTTTCCAGGGACGTTTTTTTCCGGGGCGCTTTTTTCCGTGAGCTTTTTTCCGCCTACCAAAATTGTTACCCTTTAATTATTTTAATCCAGAAATTATTACACGATTTTATTTCATTAAATACAAATTTAAAGCAATGACATCTATCATCAATGAGTGCACTGTAGTTATTATACCAAGTTATTAATAATATAATTAAGTCTTTTACAGCTGCAAGCCAAACGTTGTGGCTGAAATGGATATACCGTGGATTGTATTTATCGGGATCTGGGATGACCATAAATGAGGTAAGTGAACAATTTCCTTATCTCTTTATTAGCTCATGCTGTTTTTAACTAAATAAATAAAATAGAGGATCCTCCGCACCAGTATTTGAAATAATATATAATATATACATTTAATAATAAAAATTTCATTGTTCCGGGAGGAGGGGGGGGATATTCATTCCCTGACCCAATCCATTTATTTCTCCATAGGACACCGGAAAAGAGATTTTCCAGTGATTTATTTGGGATCATAAAATTTGTGACACATTGCCCTGATGAATTTAGAGGCTTTTTGTTTTTTTCCCCTTTTATTTCTAATTAAAGAATATTTTTTCATTCTTTATCGCCAAAATTATTGTCCGCTATTCGGAATGTCCGTTATTCAGAGGTTAAACATATGAAAATATAGGTTTTCGGAGTGGGGATTGAAAAAATGTCCGCTAAATAGAGGTGTCCGCTATTCGGGAGTGTCCGTTATAGAGGTTTTACTGTATTTAATTAAATAATTCATTGTCATTAATTAATTCATTTACATTCATGTATTCCTTTTAATTCACTAATTCATAAAGTCATTCATTTTCATTCATTCATTCCATATCTTTAAATAATCAATTAATTGATTTTCATTCATTTTCAATTAGTTAATTCATTCTTTTTTATTCGTTAAATGTCATTCATTTTGATTTATTATCTTTATTCATAAAGAAATTCATACATTCATTCTTTCTATTTATAAGTTCTTTGAAATTTCTTAAATTTTTACTTTCTTCTATCTTTACAAGAAGAAAGTATTGGATTCATGAAAATTTTCGACTTCCGGTTTTCGACGGATTTATACGTTTTAGAAGGTCCTGAACATGTTTTGACTATTTTTAGAAAATGTCTGTCTGTGAGTCTGTCCGTCTGTCTGTATATGACAAAAAATTTGTGGGCGCTCTATCTCAAGAACTAATGCTCGAAATTTCATAAAATTTTATATTCAATTAGACGTTGATATGAATTATTTTCACTGTTCTACGATCATTGACTTCATTATTCTACGTTTTTAATGATTTTAATGATTGCTATATCTCAATAACTAATGCACAGAATTTCACCAAACTTCAGATTCTGTGAGACCTTGATATACATAGACGCTGATTAAGTTTTGGTGCAAATTGGCCTGCAAGTGACGCTGCTATGCCACGTTTTTCATGATTTTCATGATATCTATATCTCAAGAACTAATGCATAGAATTTCACCAAACTTCAGATTCCGCAATACCTTGAGATACATTGCCACTGATAAGGTTTTGGTGTGAACTGCCTAATAGGTGGCGCTGCTATGCTACATTTTGCACGATTTTTAAATATTAAAATGTACGTATGAGATAGAAGAAAGTTTTGGGATTCGCTCATCCAACTAGTTTTTCTTTAAAGGAAAAGAATGCTTAAATTTTCTGTAATACAGATTTATTTTATAGAAAATGTGTTTAAAAAAATGAGATGGTACCCGTCGAATTTCTATGAAAGAAGAAGAAGGAACTATTTCATTGATTTATAACAATCCTACAAAATTAGTAACAGTAAAAAATGCATTTTAATTTGGTTAGTCTAACTCTTAAGGGTCTTGTCCCTGCCTGTAACACACTCGGGAGCTAATGCTATTCCTATGGGGAGGCATTTTTCTAATAACTCTATCAAATTTTCACATTTTATTTTATTTATTTATTTATTTATTTATTTGCATTGGATAGCTGAAATTCCTCTCAAGGTCGCACCTTGATTACTTTTTCGTTTTTGAATGGAGATATGTTCTATAAAGTTATTTTCACTTTCTGAACCGGTTCTAAAATGAAAGAAAACAAAAAATTTAAACAAAAACATTTTTTTAATAACTCAATATAAATATCATACGAAATATTATAATCTAGAAGAAAAAAAGCAAAATTTATAACTTCAAATCCACGTTAATTTCTTTTTTCATTAATAAAAATTAATAATTCACAACAAAAAAACAAAACAAAAAATACACAGAGATAAATATAAAGAAAACAATTATCCAAAGAAAAAAAAAATAACCTGGATTCACAAAGCAACAAATTAACGGTAATTATTCGTTTGTTTTTAAACACAAAAGCTCTTATTAAAAAAATATTTAACCCGAGGTACTCTCATTTTTTTTTTCTGATTCCTTTTTAAACTATTATTTGGCAAATCTAAAACAATCGTCATTAATTTTCTCTCGGGGGTACTCTCATGTGAAGCAAAAACTCGCCCGCGCGAGACTCTGATTTACAATAATTAGAGAGGAATTATATCTTAATTATATCCAGTTCACAATGAAGGGAGATACAAAAGAAGAAAAAATTTGATCACGTTTTTATTGTAGTTCGTGTTTTTGGTTGTAATTAACCAGATCAATTTGATATTAAAGCGGCTGATTAATACTGGGGTCGAGGATATAGTTTTAAGAGTTAAAAAGGGCAGAAATGCCTCTTAGGAATTATTTTTTTTCTTATGGTCTAATAATAACAATTGTTTATGGGGGAAAAAAGTGGGCACAGTTCGAAATTACTATATCTCTATTGTAACTCTTTTATTTTTATTTTTATTTTCAATATCACATCTTTATTAATATTTTTAAGTGAAAAATAAATAACTAAAAAATTAAAGATTTTTTGTAATCATTTATATTAATCTGAGAGTTTAATTTTTTTACCTAATAAAAAAAAATCGATTATTTTCTATTATTTTTCAAAATAATTATTTTAAAGCTAGTCGCTCTTTAGCTTCTTTAAGATTTTGAGAATCGACCTATTGTCCAAAAATTGTCTATTGTGTAAATCAACCTTATTGTCTAAAATTGGTTGTTAATACAAAAGAGTGGGCACAATTTAAGATTTACTTACATATCTATTGTGGTTGTTTACTTTTATATTTTTAAATATACATTTGTTTGTAACACATTAATTTATTTATTTAATCAAAAATAAATACAAAAGATGTATTTAAGAAATATGTCTTAATTATCTAGTTCACAATGAAGGGAGGTACAAAGAAAGAAAAAAAATTATCATGTTTTTTATTCTATGTTTTGGTTTTTGTTGTAATTAACCAGATCAATTTTATATTAAAGCAACTAATTAAAGCCGGGGTCGAGGCTATTGTTTGGAGAGTTCACAATGGCAAAAGTATACAGCTTTTTATAAAGCATTTTTTTTTTCATAAACATTTGATAGTTGAAAAACACGTACGTGATTTAAAATTACTGCTACTGTGAATTTGTGTAGATTGAATTCAAATTTCATTGTTAATTGAATTCAAAATTCAATCTCAAAAATCGTTGTATTGCACCCCTCTTAGAGTTACAAATATAGAGAGTGTTTCACCCTGATTTAACTCGAGTTTACTGTCATCATTTCGAGAAAAATAAACTTGTTCTTAAAAAGAAAGCGTCCGCATAAAAAATATCTGCAGATGAAATCTAAAAAGGGGGAAAAAAACTGCCTATATACAAATCAATCTCAATCGTCCAATGAAAAAAAAATCATTTAAAAATATTGAAATGCAACTGAGATAGCTTTATAAATTTCTTCCATAGGATTAGCATTAGCGAACGGTTATTTTTTATTTGACTGAAGCAGCCTCTGAAAGAGGTTCGACTTTATTTATTTAACCCGGGAGAACGCGAGCTTACCCTGGTATGAATGGTTTTAACTTACACCAATAAAGCCGCCAAATAGCCACCAATAAAATCAAATTATAACAGTCACTTTAATAATGCGCAGACAATTCTTACAAATTTTTCGATAAAAAAAGTTGAAGATTACTTAAAAAAAATTAGTGGTTACAATTATAATAAAAAGAATATTGCCCAGTTAAACTGATGGCATTGAGCTCACAGGCTACGCATACTAATTTTACATTACAGCCTTGTGTTTTCGTTAATTCCGTTCGAAAAAAAAAATTAAAAAGGGGAAACAGCTCTCCCCTTTCTCCTTTTCTATACTTAATCATTGAACCTCCTAAATTATCAAGGACATGCTTTTTCATATAAAAAATCTACATCCAAAATTCAGAGCAAATCGGATAATTCTTAATAAAAACCCATTTAGCATTTATATAATTTAAGAGGAGTTATTCCCCTCTTTTATACTTAACCATTAAACTTCCAAAACTATTCAGAGATTTGAACGAAATCTGACAATTCTGCTTGAAAAATCCATTTATACAAGTTAAGGGGAGGGGCATTAGAACCCCCGTTCCCCCTGTTTATACTTATTCAATGAACACCTAATAACAGCCACGGACTCGCCTCATCAGAATGATCCTATATCTAAATTTTGAACGAAAACTGTCAATTCTGCATGAAAATCCCGTTTATATCAATTAAGGGGAGGGGCATGAACCCCCCCCCGTTCCCCCTGTTTGTACTTATTCAATGAACACCTAATAACGGTCACGGAATCGCCTCATCAGAATGATCCTATATTTAAATTTTGAACGAAAACTGTTAATTCTGCATGAAAATCCCTTTTTTATCAATTAAGGGGAGGGGCATGAGCCCCCCGTTCCCCCTTTTATACATATCGAATGAACTCCAAAAACTAATCAGGGAAGCGCCTTGTCAGGATATACCTACATACAAAATTTCAAGTGGATCGGATATTTTTTATCATGAGTTATCGCGTTACGCACGAACGTACGAGCGTACATACAGAACGGACGGGCACATAAGCTCTCAGGCTGTGATAGCCTGTGAGCTAAAAACCATACGCACGGGTCTTTTAGGGCCTGCGCGCGTCCTCCCCGTTAAAAATAATTTATTGCTCTCTGTAAATGTTTGCAAAGAAGAGCAATTGTAATTAAAAATATATATATATTATAAAGGATTCCCCCCACCACCACCCACATAAATATGCACACACATTTCTTTGACTTTAGGTTAAAAGGAGCTCAAATTTGTTTCGTTCTAATAATAAACAAAGACTAAACATAAAAAACAAAAGCTTTTTAAAATTACTCAGTAGCTTTGCTTTGCAAAATATTGTGATCTAGAAGAAAAATCAAAAATCATAACCTTAATAATGCACATCTGAAAAACGAAACAAAACAAAAATGAATACACGAATCGATAAAAGTGGTTTTAATTTTCTTGAAAATTGTAAAAATCCCACCTACCAATTTATGTCTGTATACATTTATTTAAGTTTCCGATAAAAGAAATTTAATTTTGCCTTGTTTTACAACAAACAATCACAAAACCTATAACACAAAAACTTCCTTTTTTAATTACTCAGTAGGAATATAATATGAAATATTATAATCTAGAAGAAAAATAAAAAATTATAACCTCAAACCCACTTTTTTTTTTTTATTAATAAAAATTAATAGTACACATCCAAAAAACAAACTAAAAAAATGTATACATGATAAACATGAAAAAAAAAACAATACCCCACAGAAGAAAGAAAACAAAAAAAAACCCTTGATTCACAAAACAACAAATTAATGGTAATTATTCGTTTGTTTTTAAACACAAAAGCTCTTATTAAACAATGTTTAACCCGAGGTATTCTCATTTTTTTCCCGATTTCTTTTTAAACTATTATTTAGCGAATCTAAAACAGTCGTCATTAATTTTCTCTCGGGGATTGCTCTCTGGTGGCGTAAAGACTCGTCCGCGCGAGGCTCTGATTTACAATAATTAGAGAGGAATTATGTCTTAATTATCCAGATCACAACGAAGGGATATAATAAAAAAAAAAAAAAAGAAAAAAACTGGTCGCGTTTTCATTCTACGTTAAAAAAAAAAAAAAAAAAAAGTGGACACGATTCGAAATTATTATATCTCTATTGTAACTCTTCTTTTTACTTCAATATAAAATTTTTATTTTTTAGTGTAAAAAATTAAAGATTTTTTGAATACTTTATGTTAGCCTGAGAGTTTAATTTTATTTTTTTACTTAATAAAAAAAACAATTATTTTCTATTATTTTTCAAAATATTTATGTTAAAGCTAGTCGGTAAAGCTAGGTCGAATGTCAAAATCTAAGATTTAGCGATTTAAAGAAAGATAAAGAAAATCAAAAGATTTAAGTCTCAGCTGTTTAAGATTTTGACATTCGACCTTATTGTCCAAAAATTGTCTACTGTCTAAAATGACCGTATTGTCTAAAATCAGTTGTTTATATAAAACAGAAAACTTAATTAAAGATTTACTTAGACATCTATTGCGGTTGTTTACTTTTATATTTTTTAACATACATTTGTTTTAACACATTTATTTATTTATTCTAAAATAAATACAAAAGATGTATTTATGAAGTATGTCTTAATTATCCAGATCACATTGAAAGAAAAAAAAAATGATCACGTTTTTATTCTAGGTCTTGGTTTTTTTGTAATTAACCAGATCAACTTGACATTAAAGTGGCTGATTAAAGCCGAAGTCGGGGCTATCGTTTAGAGAGTTCACAATGGCAAAAGTGTACGGTTTTTAATAAATAAATATTGTTGCGTATATAGGGTTCTTTTGATCTTATGGTTAGACAACTTCCAACTCTTTTCTCTTAGAAAAGTATAAAATAATTTATTTACAGATTTTCAGAACAACAGAGTCTTCGAAACTCGCAAATATTACTAGATATTCAAAAATAACTGTTCAAATCTATCGTACAAGTGCAGATATAGGTCCCAGAGACTCTTTATACAACGTCTCAACACTAAAATCACATTCAAAATAACGTAAAAAAGACTCAAGCAATCTTGCTTAAACAATACCCTAGAAGTTCACTCAATGACTGACTGGTAAATAATAACAACAACAGCTCGCATTGCTCTCCTTATATAGGCTCGTAGCATGCGCCGGAAATTTTCACAACCTTCTAGAAAAATCCAGAAACCAAGGAAAAACATTCAATGTATCAGTAGACCTAAGGGGGGTTACCATAGAGAGGAAAGGGTTACCATCGCCAACAATCGCCAAGTTTGTCGCCAACTTGGCGATGTATCGCCAAATTTGGCGACCAAAATTAGTCGCCAAAAGTGACGCCAACTTGGCGATATCTCTAATATTTCGCAAAGCTGCCATAGACATTCACTGAAAATAATAGACAAGTTTGCTTGATAACAGAGACAATGTAACAAAAACTAATATTAGTAAAGAAATGGAGCTTAATAAGATTATTTACATTATTTTACAGTACAAACACTAACTATTTACAAAATTCGTAATAATATTTTTCATAAAGATTTGTTCGTTCAAAAACATGCATGTGATTTAAAATCACTGCTACTGTAAACATTTGCGTTTATTGTTATTATAATGGATACTGAGCGTTTCAAAATTTTATCTCCATAAACCGTTGGATCGCAAACCACTTAATGAGTTGCATGCAAACAGGGTGTTTCATACTGACTTAACTCGGGTTTACTGTAATCATTTCTAGAAAAATAAACTGGTTCCTAAAATGAAAGTGTCCGCATCAAAAACATCTACAGACAGTGGCGCCAACTTGTAAGGGCCCATGGAGCGCGAGCCCACCCAATAATTTGATATCGCCATCTACCTATTATTAATTGAGCCCACCCAACATTTTTGTATTTGTAAAAAAAATTTTGAGCCCACCCAACATTTTTGTATTTGTACAAATTTTTTTGAGACCACCCAACATTTTTTAAAAGTTGGCGCTGCAATAAACAAAATCCTTTAAAAATAATGAAATGCAACCGAGATATCTTTATAAATTTCTATCATAGGATTAGCATTAACGTACAGTTCTTTTCATTTGACTGAAGAACCGTTAAGGAAGTTTGATTTTATTTATTTTTAAAGTAATTAATTTCTCTCTGTAACTATTTGCAAAGAAGAGCAATTTTAAAGTTCGAAAAAAATTATAAAATATCCCCCCCCCCTCTCACCCACACATTTACGCACACACGCTTCTTTGAGTTTAGGATAAAATAAAATCAAATTTGTTTCATTTTATAATGAACAAAAGCTAAGCTTAAAAAACGAAAGCTTTTTAAAATTACTCAGTAGCTATGCTTATACAAAATATTATGATCTCGAAGAAAAAGTAAAAATCATAACAGCAAATCGAATTTTCTTCATTTTTTCATTAATTAACCTTAATAATACACATCTAATAAAAATAATATTGCCCAGTTAAACTGATGGCATAGAGCTAGCTCACAGGCTATGCACACAAATTGTATATCACAGCTTTATGTAATAATGCCCTTTGAAGAACAAATTAAGGAAGTAAATATTCCCCGATCTCCTTCTTAATACTTATCCATTGAACACCCAATACTAATCACGGAGGCGCCTCATCAGAATGATCCTATATCTAAGACTTGAGCGAAAACTGATAATTCTGCATGAAAAACCCATTTATGTAAACTATGGGAAGGGGCTTTAGACCCCATACCACTTCTTATACTTATCGAATGAACTCTCAAAACTAATCAAGGCCTTATCATAATAAACATAAGTACAAAATTTCTTATGAATCGGATATTTTTATCATGAGTTATCGCATTACGCACGTAGGTACGTACATACATACAGAACGGGCGGATACATAAGCTCTCAGGCTTTGATAGCCTTTGAGCTAAAAAAGGAAACATAACAAAAATAAATACACGAATCGATAAAAGTGATTTTAGTTCTCTAGAAAATTATAAAAATCCCGCCCACTTATTTATGTACGTACACATTTCTTTAAGTTTACGATAAAATAAATTAAATTTTGCCTTGTTTTGCCTTGATCAATTATAAAAACTGTCAAACAAAAACTTTTTTATTATTATTCAGAAGGAATACAATACGAAATATAATCTAGTAGAAAAAACATAAAAATTATAACTTCAAATCCACGTTTCTTTCTATTTTCATTAATAAAAATTATTAATACACATCCAAAAAACGAAACAAAAAAATCAACATCGATAAACAAAACAACAACAACAACAACAACAACAACAAAAAACACTACCCCGAACAAGATTTTATAAAAAATCCTTGATTCACAAAGCAACAAATTAGCGGTAATTATCCGTTTGTTTTTAAACACAAAAACTCTTATTAAACAATATTTAACTTATTCTCATTTGTTTTTCCCGATTCCTTTTTAAATTATTATTTGGCGAATCTAAAACAATCGTCATTAATTTTCTCTCGGGGGTACTCTCATGTGACGTAAAAACTCGTCCGCGCGAGGCTCTGATTTACAATAATTAGAGAGGAATTATGTCTTAATTATACCAGTTCACAATGAAGGGAGATAAAAAGAAAGAAAAAAAACTGATCACGTTTTTATTGCAGTTCGTGTTTTTGTTGTAATTAACCAGATCAATTTGATACTAAAGCGACTGATTAAAGCTTGGGTCGAGGCTATTGTTTTGAGAGTTAAAAATGGCAGAAATGCCTATTAGGAATTTTTTTTTTTTCTGATGGTCTAATTAAAAAAATTGTTTATGATACAAAAAAAAAAGTGGTTGGAAATTACTATATTTCTATAGTAAATCTTTGTTTTTATTATTATTATTTTTTTTAATTACATCTTTAATAATATTTTTTAAAGTAAAACATTAAAATTTTTTTTTTAATCATTTACATTAATCTGAGAATTTAATTTTAATTTTTTACTTACGAGAAAAAAAAAATCGATTATTTTCTATTATTTTTCAAAATAATTATTCTTCCAGCTGTTTAAGATTTTGACAATCGACCTATTGTCCAAAAATTATCTACTGTCTAAATTGACCGTATTGTCTAAAATTGGTTCTTTGTATAAAAGAGTGGTCACAATTAAAGATTTACTTAGGCATCTATCGTGGTTGTTTACTTTTAGTTTTTTAATATACGTTTCTTTGTAACACATTTATTTATTTATTCTAAAATATATACAAAAAATGTATTTATGAAATATGTCTTAATTATCCATTTCACTATGAAAAGAGATAAAAAACAAACCTGATTACGTTGGCATTCTTACGTGTTTTCTGCTGTAATCAACCTCAACGTCAGCTTTGCACATCATTTTTTTTTTTAAACACACTTTGGGTAATATTCAACTTCCTGGAAACTGTAATTTAAAATTTTCAAATTACGTAATTATTTATAAGAATAAAATAAGAATAAGAAGTTTTCAGCCATCAAAAGCGTTAAATTAAAGATTTAGTTATGTTAGGATATTCTGAAATTTTCATGATCTATTATTTTTGTTTTTTTATTATAACACAGTAGATTTCTTCAGGGGGGTTCCGCACCCCTGAACCCCCAGTAGTCTCATTAAACTTAAATTTGTTACTTTCTATCAATTTGCTAATGGTTATCGTATATCTTGTATTTTTTTTATACATTTTGATTTATAAGGATAAGTAACAGTTTTAATAAGCGTTTTTCATTATCCTCATACTTCTACATACCTGCCCACCACAAACATCTAAATCTGATGTATCATTAACTTTTGAAAGTGTAAACTCAGTAATCTAGGGTTTTACAATTCTGTTTCCGAAAAAAAAAAAGAAGTTTTGATTGCATTTTGTGGCAGATATCGCGGCCAGACAGACAGACAGAACAGACTGACAGGAGTAAAACAATAAATTATGTGTCGCCAAAATAAGCCTTCACTGAAGTTTCGTCAATGACGTCATTATTCATGAGTTATTGCTATCCATGTTTCTTATATTTTTAACGACTACTATAAAATACCTGTTTTATTTCAATTAGACGTCAAATTTTATCAGGTGAAATATTTGTTAAAAATATAATTTTTTTTTTCTTTTACTTCTAATTATGCCTCCATTTTTGTCAGAAAAATTCTTATTAACGAAACAAATTTCTGTGTTTAATATTTAACAAAGTACTATATTTATTTTTATTTTAATACTGACGTCATATTTATTTTTTCTTAGTTTAATTTTTCGAATGGATATTGCTCAATTGAAACTTATTGCCGTTGAAAAATTATTCCATATTTTGATTTTTTTTTGGCAACGATAAAGGAAATTGGTTAAATTTTATCTAAAAAATCGCTATTAATTCTGCATGAAAAAGAAGGAAATTTTGAATTATTAAGGAAAATATGTGAATAAAATTAATAAAACATAGCCTGTGTTCTTTTCTGGGCTATGTAATAGTTATACACAAAGATACAAACACATTAATTCATCAGTTTTGACGTTGACTTCATTTAAATTTTCGTACACGCATTCAAATTTATAACATTATAAAAATAAGGATTATGATTAATGGTTGCTTAGCAACCATTAAGAGAAAATAAAGAAAATGAAATAAATACATTTGAAATAAGTAAATCTCTAAAACAAATTAGTTTATATTATTGGAACACATTTATAAAAAATCTCCAAAATTTACAGAAATAATTTGTAAAATCTGACAAATGTGTAGACAAAATTTTAAAACAATACGAATAATTTAACTGGTAAATTTCAGTATCCCTTTATCATTGAATTCTATTAATGAAATGTGACATTTTCTCTCAAGGAAAAAAAAATAAAAATCAATGGATTTGCCATAGAAAAGCATTATTGCGCAAAATAAAATATTCTATATTTTCCGAACGAATGAATCAAATCTTACAAAAAACTATACAGCTTAATCCCAGTGCCTCACGAACATACCCACTTAATTTCAAGCCAATCGCATGCTTTTTACGGAAGTTATCGTGGAACAGACAGACTGACAAACTGACAGACTGACTGACAGACAGACAGACACAAAAAAATTTCGTGTCTCCAAAGTAAGCCTTCACTGACATTTCAGCAATTAAAGCGAATGATTAAAACCGAGGTCGAT